>OX940733.1:6557200-7757200 GCA_954870855.1 Scutellaria minor
ATGTTGAGTTAGAAGATTATTCGAGTCCCATTAACTCTTTAGAAGATGATCCGAGTACAATTAACTCTTTACTTGTCAACAAGTTTTCAATAATCGTTACACTTAGAGTTACGGATTAGTTTTATTTTGAGTTAGAAGATTAATGGAATACCATTAACTCTTTAGAAGATGATCCGAGTACCATTAACTATTTAATTGGTCAACAAATTTTCAATAATCGTTACACTTAGAGTTACGGATTAGTTTTATGTTGAGATAGAAGATTATTCGAGTACCATTAACTCTTTAGAAGATGATCCGAGTACAATTAACTCTTTAGTTGTCAACAAGTTTTCAATAATCGTTACACTTAGAGTTACGGATTAGTTTTATGTTGAGTTAGAAGAATATTATAGTACCATTAACTCTTTAGAAGATGATCCGAGTACAATTAACTCTTTAATTGGTCAACAAATTTTCAATAATCGTTACACTTAGATTTACGGATTAGTTTTATGTTGAGTTAGAAGATTAATCGAGTACCATTAACTCTTTAGAAGATGAATCGAGTACAATTAACTATTTTATTGGTCAACAAATTTTCAATAATCGTTATACTTAGAGTTACAGATTAGTTTTATGTTGACTTAGAAGATTATTCGAGTACCATTAACTCTTTAGAAGATGATCCGAGTACAATTAACTCTTTACTAGTCAACAAGTTTTCAATAATCGTTACACTTAGAGTTACGGATTAGTTTTATGTTGAGTTAGAAGATTAATGGAGTACCATTAACTCTTTAGAAGATGATCCGAGTACAATTAACTCTTTACTTGTCAACATCTTTTCAATAATCGTTACTTATAGAGTTACGGATTAGTTTTACGTTGAGTTAGAAGATTATTCGAGTACCATTAACTCTTTAGAAGATGATCCTTGTACAATTATCTCCTTACTTGTCAACAAGTTTTTAATAATCATTACACATAGAGTTACAGATTAGTTTTATGTTGAGTTAGAAGATTAATCGAGTACCATTAACTCTTTAGAAGATGAATCGAGTACAACTAACTTTTTAATTGGTCAACAAATTTTCAATAATCGTTACACTTAGAGTTACAGATTAGTTTTATGTTGAGTTAGAAGATTATTCGAGTCCCATTAACTCTTTAGAAGATGATCCGAGTACAATTAACTCTTTACTTGTCAACAAGTTTTCAATAATCGTTACACTTAGAGTTACGGATTAGTTTTATTTTGAGTTAGAAGATTAATGGAATACCATTAACTCTTTAGAAGATGAATCGAGTACAATTAACTATTTAATTTGTCAACAAATTATCAATAATCGTTACACTTAGAGTTACAGATTAGTTTTATGTTGAGTTAGATGATTATTCGAGTACCATTAACTCTTTAGAAGATGATTCGAGTACAATTAACTCTTTACTTGTCAACAAGTTTTCAATAATCGTTACACTTAGAGTTACGGATCAGTTTTATGTTGAGTTAGAAGATTAATCGACTACCATTAACTCTTTAGAAGATGATCCGAGTACAATTAACTCTTTAATTGGTCAACAAATTTTCAATAATCGTTACACTTAGATTTACGGATTAGTTTTATGTTGAGTTAGAAGATTAATCGAGTCCCATTAACTCTTTAGAAGATGAATCGAGTACAATTAACTATTTAATTGGTCAACAAATTTTCAATAATCGTTACACTTAGAGTTACAGATTAGTTTTATGTTGAGTTAGAAGATTATTCGAGTACCATTAACTCTTTAGAAGATGATCCGAGTACAATTAACTCTTTACTTGTCAACAAGTTTTCAATAATCGTTACACTTAGAGTTACGGATCAGTTTTATGTTGAGTTAGAAGAATAATCGAGCACCATTAACTCTTTAGAAGATGATCCGAGTACAATTAACTCTTTAATTGGTCAACAAATTTTCAATAATCGTTACACTTAGATTTACGGATTAGTTTTATGTTGAGTTAGAAGATTAATCGAGTCCCATTAACTCTTTAGAAGATGAATCGAGTACAATTAACTATTTTATTGGTCAACAAATTTTCAATAATCGTTACACTTAGAGTTACAGATTAGTTTTATGTTGACTTAGAAGATTATTCGAGTACCATTAACTCTTTAGAAGATGATCCGAGTACAATTAACTCTTTACTAGTCAACAAGTTTTCAATAATCGTTACACTTAGAGTTACGGATTAGTTTTATGTTTAGTTAGAAGATTAATTGAGTACCATTAACTCTTGAGAAGATGATTCGAGTACAATTAACTCTTTACTTGTCAACAAGTTTTCAATAATCGTTACAAATAGAGTTATATATTACTTTTATATTGTGTTAGAAGATTAATCGAGTACTGTTAATTCTTTGTAAGATGATTCGAGTACAATTAACTCTTTACTTGGTTAATTAGTTTTCTATAATTGTTACTCTTAGAGATACGGATAATTTTATAATGAGTTAGAAGATTATTCGAGTACCATTAACTCTTTAGAAGATGATCCGAGTACAATTAACTCTTTACTTGTTAACAAGTTTTCAATAATCGTTACACTTAGAGTTACTGATTAGTTTTATGTTGAGTTAGAAGATTAATCGAGTACCATTAACTCTTTAGAAGATGATCCGAGTACCATTAACTATTTAATTGGTCAACAAATTTTCAATAATCGTTACACTTAGAGTTACAGATTAGTTTTATGTTGAGTTAGAAGATTATTCGAGTACCATTAACTCTTTAGAAGATGATCCGAGTACAATTAACTCTTTACTTGTCAACAAGTTTTCAATAATCGTTACATATAGAGTTACGGATTAGTTTTATGTTGAGTTAGAAGATTATTCGAGTACCATTAACTCTTTAGAAGATGATCCGAGTACAATTAACTCTTTACTTGTCAACAAGTTTCAATAATCGTTACACTTAGAGTTACTGATTAGTTTTATGTTGAGTTAGAAGATTATTCGAGTCCCATTAACTCTTTAGAAGATGAATCGAGTACAATTAACTATTTAATTTGTCAACAAATTATCAATAATCGTTACACTTAGAGTTACAGATTAGTTTTATGTTGAGTTAGATGATTATTCGAGTACCATTAACTCTTTAGAAGATGATTCGAGTACAATTAACTCTTTACTTGTCAACAAGTTTTCAATAATCGTTACATATAGAGTTACGGATTAGTTTTATGTTGAGTTAGAAGATTATTCGAGTACCATTAACTCTTTAGAAGATGATCCGAGTACAATTAACTCTTTACCTGTCAACAAGTTTTCAATAATCGTTACACTTAGAGTTACGGATTAGTTTTATGTTGAGTTAGAAGATTAATGGAGTACCATTAACTCTTTAGAAGATGATCCGAGTACAATTAACTCTTTACTTGTCAACAAATTTTCAATAATCATTACACGTAGAGTTACTGATTAGTTTTATGTTGAGTTAGAAGAATAATCGAGCACCATTAACTCTTTAGAAGATGATTCGAGTACAATTAACGCTTTACTTGTAAACAAGTTTTTAATAATCGTTACACTTAGAGTTACAGATTAGTTTTATGTTGAGTTAGAAGATTAATCGAGTACCATTAACTCTTTAGAAGATGAATCGAGTACAACTAACTTTTTAATTGGTCAACAAATTTTCAATAATCGTTACACTTAGAGTTACAGATTAGTTTTATGTTGAGTTAGAAGATTATTCGAGTCCCATTAACTCTTTAGAAGATGATCCGAGTACAATTAACTCTTTACTTGTCAACAAGTTTTCAATAATCGTTACACTTAGAGTTACGGATTAGTTTTATTTTGAGTTAGAAGATTAATGGAATACCATTAACTCTTTAGAAGATGAATCGAGTACAATTAACTATTTAATTTGTCAACAAATTATCAATAATCGTTACACTTAGAGTTACAGATTAGTTTTATGTTGAGTTAGATGATTATTCGAGTACCATTAACTCTTTAGAAGATGATTCGAGTACAATTAACTCTTTACTTGTCAACAAGTTTTCAATAATCGTTACACTTAGAGTTACGGATCAGTTTTATGTTGAGTTAGAAGATTAATCGACTACCATTAACTCTTTAGAAGATGATCCGAGTACAATTAACTCTTTAATTGGTCAACAAATTTTCAATAATCGTTACACTTAGATTTACGGATTAGTTTTATGTTGAGTTAGAAGATTAATCGAGTCCCATTAACTCTTTAGAAGATGAATCGAGTACAATTAACTATTTAATTGGTCAACAAATTTTCAATAATCGTTACACTTAGAGTTACAGATTAGTTTTATGTTGAGTTAGAAGATTATTCGAGTACCATTAACTCTTTAGAAGATGATCCGAGTACAATTAACTCTTTACTTGTCAACAAGTTTTCAATAATCGTTACACTTAGAGTTACGGATCAGTTTTATGTTGAGTTAGAAGAATAATCGAGCACCATTAACTCTTTAGAAGATGATCCGAGTACAGTTAACTCTTTAATTGGTCAACAAATTTTCAATAATCGTTACACTTAGATTTACGGATTAGTTTTATGTTGAGTTAGAAGATTAATCGAGTCCCATTAACTCTTTAGAAGATGAATCGAGTACAATTAACTATTTTATTGGTCAACAAATTTTCAATAATCGTTACACTTAGAGTTACAGATTAGTTTTATGTTGACTTAGAAGATTATTCGAGTACCATTAACTCTTTAGAAGATGATCCGAGTACAATTAACTCTTTACTAGTCAACAAGTTTTCAATAATCGTTACACTTAGAGTTACGGATTAGTTTTATGTTTAGTTAGAAGATTAATTGAGTACCATTAACTCTTGAGAAGATGATTCGAGTACAATTAACTCTTTACTTGTCAACAAGTTTTCAATAATCGTTACAAATAGAGTTATATATTACTTTTATATTGTGTTAGAAGATTAATCGAGTACTGTTAATTCTTTGTAAGATGATTCGAGTACAATTAACTCTTTACTTGGTTAATTAGTTTTCTATAATTGTTACTCTTAGAGATACGGATAATTTTATAATGAGTTAGAAGATTATTCGAGTACCATTAACTCTTTAGAAGATGATCCGAGTACAATTAACTCTTTACTTGTTAACAAGTTTTCAATAATCGTTACACTTAGAGTTACTGATTAGTTTTATGTTGAGTTAGAAGATTAATCGAGTACCATTAACTCTTTAGAAGATGATCCGAGTACCATTAACTATTTAATTGGTCAACAAATTTTCAATAATCGTTACACTTAGAGTTACAGATTAGTTTTATGTTGAGTTAGAAGATTATTAGAGTACCATTAACTCTTTAGAAGATGATCCGAGTACAATTAACTCTTTACTTGTCAACAAGTTTTCAATAATCGTTACATATAGAGTTACGGATTAGTTTTATGTTGAGTTAGAAGATTATTCGAGTACCATTAACTCTTTAGAAGATGATCCGAGTACAATTAACTCTTTACTTGTCAATAAGTTTCAATAATCGTTACACTTAGAGTTACTGATTAGTTTTATGTTGAGTTAGAAGATTATTCGAGTCCCATTAACTCTTTAGAAGATGAATCGAGTACAATTAACTATTTAATTTGTCAACAAATTATCAATAATCGTTACACTTAGAGTTACAGATTAGTTTTATGTTGAGTTAGATGATTATTCGAGTACCATTAACTCTTTAGAAGATGATTCGAGTACAATTAACTCTTTACTTGTCAACAAGTTTTCAATAATCGTTACATATAGAGTTACGGATTAGTTTTATGTTGAGTTAGAAGATTATTCGAGTACCATTAACTCTTTAGAAGATGATCCGAGTACAATTAACTCTTTACTTGTCAACAAATTTTCAATAATCATTACACGTAGAGTTACTGATTAGTTTTATGTTGAGTTAGAAGAATAATCGAGCACCATTAACTCTTTAGAAGATGATCCGAGTACAATTAACGCTTTACTTGTAAACAAGTTTTTAATAATCGTTACACTTAGAGTTACAGATTAGTTTTATGTTGAGTTAGAAGATTAATCGAGTACCATTAACTCTTTAGAAGATGAATCGAGTACAATTAACTATTTAATTGGTCAACAAATTTTCAATAATCGTTACACTTAGAGTTACATATTAGTTTTATGTTGAGTTAGAAGATTATTCGAGTACCATTAACTCTTTAGAAGATGATCCGAGTACAATTAACTCTTTACTTGTCAACAAGTTTTCAATAATCGTTACACTTAGAGTTACGGATTAGTTTTATTTTGAGTTAGAAGATTAATGGAGTACCATTAACTCTTTAGAAGATGATCTGAGTACAATTAACACTTTACTTGTCAAGATGTTTTCAATAATCGTTACATATAGAGTTACGGATTAGTTTTATGTTGAGTTAGAAGATTATTCGAGTACCATTAACTCTTTAGAAGATGATCCAAGTACAATTAACTCTTTACTTGTCAACAAGTTTTCAATAATCGTTACACTTAGAGTTACTGATTAGTTTTATGTTGAGTTAGAAGATTAATCGAGCACCATTAACTCTTTAGAAGATGATCCGAGTAAAATTAACGCTTTACTTGTAAATAAGTTTTTAATAATCGTTACACTTAGAGTTACAGATTAGTTTTATGTTGAGTTAGAAGATTAATCGGGTACCATTAACTCTTTAGAAGATGAATCGAGTACAATTAACTATTTAATTTGTCAACAAATTTTCAATAATCGTTACACTTAGAGTTACAGATTAGTTTTATGTTGAGTTAGATGATTATTCGAGTACCATTAACTCTTTAGAAGATGATTCAAGTACAATTAACTCTTTACTTGTCAACAAGTTTTCAATAATCGTTACACTTAGAGTTACGGATCAGTTTTATGTTGAGTTAGAAGATTAATCGAGCACCATTAACTCTTTAGAAGATGATCCGAGTACAATTAACTCTTTAATTGGTCAACAAATTTTCAATAATCGTTACACTTAGATTTACGGATTAGTTTTATGTTGAGTTAGAAGATTAATCGAGTCCCATTAACTCTTTAGAAGATGAATCGAGTACAATTAACTATTTTATTGGTCAACAAATTTTCAATAATCGTTATACTTAGAGTTACAGATTAGTTTTATGTTGACTTAGAAGATTATTCGAGTACCATTAACTCTTTAGAAGATGATCCGAGTACAATTAACTCTTTACTAGTCAACAAGTTTTCAATAATCGTTACACTTAGAGTTACGGATTAGTTTTATGTTTAGTTAGAAGATTAATTGAGTACCATTAACTCTTGAGAAGATGATTCGAGTACAATTAACTCTTTACTTGTCAACAAGTTTTCAATAATCGTTACAAATAGAGTTATATATTACTTTTATATTGTGTTAGAAGATTAATCGAGTACTGTTAATTCTTTGTAAGATGATTCGAGTACAATTAACTCTTTACTTGGTTAATTAGTTTTCTATAATTGTTACACTTAGAGATACGGATAATTTTATAATGAGTTAGAAGATTATTAGAGTACCATTAACTCTTTAGAAGATGATCCGAGTACAATTAACTCTTTACTTGTTAACAAGTTTTCAATAATCGTTACACTTAGAGTTACTGATTAGTTTTATGTTGAGTTAGAAGATTAATCGAGTACCATTAACTCTTTAGAAGATGATCCGAGTACCATTAACTATTTAATTGGTCAACAAATTTTCAATAATCGTTACACTTAGAGTTACAGATTAGTTTTATGTTGAGTTAGAAGATTATTCGAGTACCATTAACTCTTTAGAAGATGATCCGAGTACAATTAACTCTTTACTTGTTAACAAGTTTTCAATAATCGTTACACTTAGAGTTACTGATTAGTTTTATGTTGAGTTAGAAGATTAATCGAGTACCATTAACTCTTTAGAAGATGAATCGAGTACAATTAACTATTTAATTGGTCAACAAATTTTCAATAATCGTTACACTTAGAGTTACATATTAGTTTTATGTTGAGTTAGAAGATTATTCGAGTACCATTAACTCTTTAGAAGATGATCCGAGTACAATTAACTCTTTACTTGTCAACAAGTTTTCAATAATCGTTACACTTAGAGTTACGGATTAGTTTTATTTTGAGTTAGAAGATTAATGGAGTACCATTAACTCTTTAGAAGATGATCTGAGTACAATTAACACTTTACTTGTCAAGATGTTTTCAATAATCGTTACATATAGAGTTACGGATTAGTTTTATGTTGAGTTAGAAGATTATTCGAGTACCATTAACTCTTTAGAAGATGATCCAAGTACAATTAACTCTTTACTTGTCAACAAGTTTTCAATAATCGTTACACTTAGAGTTACTGATTAGTTTTATGTTGAGTTAGAAGATTAATCGAGCACCATTAACTCTTTAGAAGATGATCCGAGTAAAATTAACGCTTTACTTGTAAATAAGTTTTTAATAATCGTTACACTTAGAGTTACAGATTAGTTTTATGTTGAGTTAGAAGATTAATCGGGTACCATTAACTCTTTAGAAGATGAATCGAGTACAATTAACTATTTAATTTGTCAACAAATTTTCAATAATCGTTACACTTAGAGTTACAGATTAGTTTTATGTTGAGTTAGATGATTATTCGAGTACCATTAACTCTTTAGAAGATGATTCAAGTACAATTAACTCTTTACTTGTCAACAAGTTTTCAATAATCGTTACACTTAGAGTTACGGATCAGTTTTATGTTGAGTTAGAAGATTAATCGAGCACCATTAACTCTTTAGAAGATGATCCGAGTACAATTAACTCTTTAATTGGTCAACAAATTTTCAATAATCGTTACACTTAGATTTACGGATTAGTTTTATGTTGAGTTAGAAGATTAATCGAGTCCCATTAACTCTTTAGAAGATGAATCGAGTACAATTAACTATTTTATTGGTCAACAAATTTTCAATAATCGTTATACTTAGAGTTACAGATTAGTTTTATGTTGACTTAGAAGATTATTCGAGTACCATTAACTCTTTAGAAGATGATCCGAGTACAATTAACTCTTTACTAGTCAACAAGTTTTCAATAATCGTTACACTTAGAGTTACGGATTAGTTTTATGTTTAGTTAGAAGATTAATTGAGTACCATTAACTCTTGAGAAGATGATTCGAGTACAATTAACTCTTTACTTGTCAACAAGTTTTCAATAATCGTTACAAATAGAGTTATATATTACTTTTATATTGTGTTAGAAGATTAATCGAGTACTGTTAATTCTTTGTAAGATGATTCGAGTACAATTAACTCTTTACTTGGTTAATTAGTTTTCTATAATTGTTACACTTAGAGATACGGATAATTTTATAATGAGTTAGAAGATTATTAGAGTACCATTAACTCTTTAGAAGATGATCCGAGTACAATTAACTCTTTACTTGTTAACAAGTTTTCAATAATCGTTACACTTAGAGTTACTGATTAGTTTTATGTTGAGTTAGAAGATTAATCGAGTACCATTAACTCTTTAGAAGATGATCCGAGTACCATTAACTATTTAATTGGTCAACAAATTTTCAATAATCGTTACACTTAGAGTTACAGATTAGTTTTATGTTGAGTTAGAAGATTATTCGAGTACCATTAACTCTTTAGAAGATGATCCGAGTACAATTAACTCTTTACTTGTCAACAAGTTTTCAATAATCGTTACATATAGAGTTACGGATTAGTTTTATGTTGAGTTAGAAGATTATTCGAGTACCATTAACTCTTTAGAAGATGATCCGAGTACAATTAACTCTTTACTTGTCAACAAGTTTCAATAATCGTTACACTTAGAGTTACTGATTAGTTTTATGTTGAGTTAGAAGATTATTCGAGTCCCATTAACTCTTTAGAAGATGATCCGAGTACAATTAACTATTTAATTTGTCAACAAATTATCAATAATCGTTACACTTAGAGTTACAGATTAGTTTTATGTTGAGTTAGATGATTATTCGAATATCATTAACTCTTTAGAAGATGATTCGAGTACAATTAACTCTTTACTTGTCAACAAGTTTTCAATAATCGTTACATATAGAGTTACGGATTAGTTTTATGTTGAGTTAGAAGATTATTCGAGTACCATTAACTCTTTAGAAGATGATCCGAGTACAATTAACTCTTTACTTGTCAACAAATTTTCAATAATCATTACACGTAGAGTTACTGATTAGTTTTATGTTGAGTTAGAAGAATAATCGAGCACCATTAACTCTTTAGAAGATGATCCGAGTACAATTAACGCTTTACTTGTAAACAAGTTTTTAATAATCGTTACACTTAGAGTTACAGATTAGTTTTATGTTGAGTTAGAAGATTAATCGAGTACCATTAACTCTTTAGAAGATGAATCGAGTACAATTAACTATTTAATTGGTCAACAAATTTTCAATAATCGTTACACTTAGAGTTACATATTAGTTTTATGTTGAGTTAGAAGATTATTCGAGTACCATTAACTCTTTAGAAGATGATCCGAGTACAATTAACTCTTTACTTGTCAACAAGTTTTCAATAATCGTTACACTTAGAGTTACGGATTAGTTTTATTTTGAGTTAGAAGATTAATGGAGTACCATTAACTCTTTAGAAGATGATCTGAGTACAATTAACACTTTACTTGTCAAGATGTTTTCAATAATCGTTACATATAGAGTTACGGATTAGTTTTATGTTGAGTTAGAAGATTATTCGAGTACCATTAACTCTTTAGAAGATGATCCGAGTACAATTAACTCTTTACTTGTCAACAAGTTTTCAATAATCGTTACACTTAGAGTTACTGATTAGTTTTATGTTGAGTTAGAAGATTAATCGAGCAACATTAACTCTTTAGAAGATGATCCGAGTAAAATTAACGCTTTACTTGTAAACAAGTTTTTAATAATCGTTACACTTAGAGTTACAGATTAGTTTTATGTTGAGTTAGAAGATTAATCGGGTACCATTAACTCTTTAGAAGATGAATCGAGTACAATTAACTATTTAATTTGTCAACAAATTATCAATAATCGTTACACTTAGAGTTACAGATTAGTTTTATGTTGAGTTAGATGATTATTCGAGTACCATTAACTCTTTAGAAGATGATTCGAGTACAATTAACTCTTTACTTGTCAACAAGTTTTCAATAATCGTTACACTTAGAGTTACGGATCAGTTTTATGTTGAGTTAGAAGATTAATCGACTACCATTAACTCTTTAGAAGATGATCCGAGTACAATTAACTCTTTAATTGGTCAACAAATTTTCAATAATCGTTACACTTAGATTTACGGATTAGTTTTATGTTGAGTTAGAAGATTAATCGAGTCCCATTAACTCTTTAGAAGATGAATCGAGTACAATTAACTATTTAATTGGTCAACAAATTTTCAATAATCGTTACACTTAGAGTTACAGATTAGTTTTATGTTGAGTTAGAAGATTATTCGAGTACCATTAACTCTTTAGAAGATGATCCGAGTACAATTAACTCTTTACTTGTCAACAACTTTTCAATAATCGTTACACTTAGAGTTACGGATCAGTTTTATGTTGAGTTAGAAGATTAATCGACTACCATTAACTCTTTAGAAGATGATCCGAGTACAATTAACTCTTTAATTGGTCAACAAATTTTCAATAATCGTTACACTTAGATTTACGGATTAGTTTTATGTTGAGTTAGAAGATTAATTGAGTCCCATTAACTCTTTAGAAGATGAATCGAGTACAATTAACTATTTAATTGGTCAACAAGTTTTCAATAATCGTTACACTTAGAGTTACAGATTAGTTTTATGTTGAGTTAGAAGATTATTCGAGTACCATTAACTCTTTAGAAGATGATCCGAGTTCAATTAACTCTTTACTTGTCAACAACTTTTCAATAATCGTTACACTTAGAGTTACGGATCAGTTTTATGTTGAGTTAGAAGATTAATCGACTACCATTAACTCTTTAGAAGATGATCCGAGTACAATTAACTCTTTAATTGGTCAACAAATTTTCAATAATCGTTACACTTAGATTTACGGATTAGTTTTATGTTCAGTTAGAAGATTAATCGAGTCCCATTAACTCTTTAGAAGATTAATCGAGTACAATTAACTATTTAATTGGTCAACAAGTTTTCAATAATCGTTACACTTAGAGTGACAGATTAGTTTTATGTTGAGTTAGAAAATTAATCGAGTACTATTAACTCTTTAGAAGATGATCCGAGTATAATTAACTCTTTACTTGTCAACATGTTTTCAATAATCGTTACATATAGAGTTACGGATTAGTTTTACGTTGAGTTAGAAGATTATTCGAGTACCATTAACGCTTTAGAAGATGATCCTTGTACAATTAACTCCTTACTTGTCAACTAGTTTTTAATAATCGTTACACTTAGAGTTACAGATTAGTTTTATGTTGAGTTAGAAGATTAATCGAGTACCATTAACTCTTCAGAAGATGAATCGAGTACAATTAACTTTTTAATTGGTCAACAAATTTTCAATAATCGTTACATTTAGAGTTACAGATTAGTTTTATGTTGAGTTAGAAGATTATTCGAGTACCATTAACTCTTTAGAAGATGATCCGAGTACAATTAACTCTTTATTGTCAACAAGTTTTCAATAATCGTTACACTTAGAGTTACGGATTAGTTTTATTTTGAGTTAGAAGATTAATGGAGTACCATTAACTCTTTAGAAGATGATCTGAGTACAATTAACACTTTACTTGTCAAGATGTTTTCAATAATCGTTACATATAGAGTTACGGATTAGTTTTATGTTGAGTTAGAAGATTATTCGAGTACAATTAACTCTTTAAAAGATGATCCGAGTACAATTAACTCTTTACTTGTCAACAAGTTTTCAATAATCATTACACTTAGAGTTACTGATTAGTTTTATGTTGAGTTAGAAGATTAATCGAGCACCATTAACTCTTTAGAAGATGATCCGAGTACAATTAACGCTTTACTTGTAAACAAGTTTTTAATAATCGTTACACTTAGAGTTACAGATTAGTTTTATGTTGAGTTAGAAGATTAATCGAGTACCATTAACTCTTTAGAAGATGAATCGAGTACAATTAACTATTTAATTTGTCAACAAATTATCAATAATCGTTACACTTAGAGTTACAGATTAGTTTTATGTTGAGTTAGATGATTATTCGAGTACCATTAACTCTTTAGAAGATGATTCGAGTACAATTAACTCTTTACTTGTCAACAAGTTTTCAATAATCGTTACATATAGAGTTACGGATTAGTTTTATGTTGAATTAGAAGATTATTCGAGTACCATTAACTCTTTAGAAGATGATCCGAGTAAAATTAACGCTTTACTTGTAAACAAGTTTTTAATAATCGTTACACTTAGAGTTACAGATTAGTTTTATGTTGAGTTAGAAGATTAATCGGGTACCATTAACTCTTTAGAAGATGAATCGAGTACAATTAACTATTTAATTTGTCAACAAATTATCAATAATCGTTACACTTAGAGTTACAGATTAGTTTTATGTTGAGTTAGATGATTATTCGAGTACCATTAACTCTTTAGAAGATGATTCGAGTACAATTAACTCTTTACTTGTCAACAAGTTTTCAATAATCGTTACACTTAGAGTTACGGATCAGTTTTATGTTGAGTTAGAAGATTAATCGACTACCATTAACTCTTTAGAAGATGATCCGAGTACAATTAACTCTTTAATTGGTCAACAAATTTTCAATAATCGTTACACTTAGATTTACGGATTAGTTTTATGTTGAGTTAGAAGATTAATCGAGTCCCATTAACTCTTTAGAAGATGAATCGAGTACAATTAACTATTTAATTGGTCAACAAATTTTCAATAATCGTTACACTTAGAGTTACAGATTAGTTTTATGTTGAGTTAGAAGATTATTCGAGTACCATTAACTCTTTAGAAGATGATCCGAGTACAATTAACTCTTTACTTGTCAACAACTTTTCAATAATCGTTACACTTAGAGTTACGGATCAGTTTTATGTTGAGTTAGAAGATTAATCGACTACCATTAACTCTTTAGAAGATGATCCGAGTACAATTAACTCTTTAATTGGTCAACAAATTTTCAATAATCGTTACACTTAGATTTACGGATTAGTTTTATGTTGAGTTAGAAGATTAATCGAGTCCCATTAACTCTTTAGAAGATGAATCGAGTACAATTAACTATTTAATTGGTCAACAAGTTTTCAATAATCGTTACACTTAGAGTTACAGATTAGTTTTATGTTGAGTTAGAAGATTATTCGAGTACCATTAACTCTTTAGAAGATGATCCGAGTACAATTAACTCTTTACTTGTCAACAACTTTTCAATAATCGTTACACTTAGAGTTACGGATCAGTTTTATGTTGAGTTAGAAGATTAATCGACTACCATTAACTCTTTAGAAGATGATCCGAGTACAATTAACTCTTTAATTGGTCAACAAATTTTCAATAATCGTTACACTTAGATTTACGGATTAGTTTTATGTTGAGTTAGAAGATTAATCGAGTCCCATTAACTCTTTAGAAGATGAATCGAGTACAATTAACTATTTAATTGGTCAACAAGTTTTCAATAATCGTTACACTTAGAGTTACAGATTAGTTTTATGTTGAGTTAGAAGATTATTCGAGTACCATTAACTCTTTAGAAGATGATCCGAGTTCAATTAACTCTTTACTTGTCAACAACTTTTCAATAATCGTTACACTTAGAGTTACGGATCAGTTTTATGTTGAGTTAGAAGATTAATCGACTACCATTAACTCTTTAGAAGATGATCCGAGTACAATTAACTCTTTAATTGGTCAACAAATTTTCAATAATCGTTACACTTAGATTTACGGATTAGTTTTATGTTCAGTTAGAAGATTAATCGAGTCCCATTAACTCTTTAGAAGATTAATCGAGTACAATTAACTATTTAATTGGTCAACAAGTTTTCAATAATCGTTACACTTAGAGTGACAGATTAGTTTTATGTTGAGTTAGAAAATTAATCGAGTACTATTAACTCTTTAGAAGATGATCCGAGTACAATTAACTCTTTACTTGTCAACATGTTTTCAATAATCGTTACATATAGAGTTACGGATTAGTTTTACGTTGAGTTAGAAGATTATTCGAGTACCATTAACGCTTTAGAAGATGATCCTTGTACAATTAACTCCTTACTTGTCAACTAGTTTTTAATAATCGTTACACTTAGAGTTACAGATTAGTTTTATGTTGAGTTAGAAGATTAATCGAGTACCATTAACTCTTCAGAAGATGAATCGAGTACAATTAACTTTTTAATTGGTCAACAAATTTTCAATAATCGTTACATTTAGAGTTACAGATTAGTTTTATGTTGAGTTAGAAGATTATTCGAGTACCATTAACTCTTTAGAAGATGATCCGAGTACAATTAACTCTTTATTGTCAACAAGTTTTCAATAATCGTTACACTTAGAGTTACGGATTAGTTTTATTTTGAGTTAGAAGATTAATGGAGTACCATTAACTCTTTAGAAGATGATCTGAGTACAATTAACACTTTACTTGTCAAGATGTTTTCAATAATCGTTACATATAGAGTTACGGATTAGTTTTATGTTGAGTTAGAAGATTATTCGAGTACAATTAACTCTTTAAAAGATGATCCAAGTACAATTAACTCTTTACTTGTCAACAAGTTTTCAATAATCATTACACTTAGAGTTACTGATTAGTTTTATGTTGAGTTAGAAGATTAATCGAGCACCATTAACTCTTTAGAAGATGATCCGAGTACAATTAACGCTTTACTTGTAAACAAGTTTTTAATAATCGTTACACTTAGAGTTACAGATTAGTTTTATGTTGAGTTAGAAGATTAATCGAGTACCATTAACTCTTTAGAAGATGAATCGAGTACAATTAACTATTTAATTTGTCAACAAATTATCAATAATCGTTACACTTAGAGTTACAGATTAGTTTTATGTTGAGTTAGATGATTATTCGAGTACCATTAACTCTTTAGAAGATGATTCGAGTACAATTAACTCTTTACTTGTCAACAAGTTTTCAATAATCGTTACACTTAGAGTTACGGATCAGTTTTATGTTGAGTTAGAAGATTAATCGACTACCATTAACTCTTTAGAAGATGATCCGAGTACAATTAACTCTTTAATTGGTCAACAAATTTTCAATAATCGTTACACTTAGCTTTACGGATTAGTTTTATGTTGAGTTAGAAGATTAATCGAGTCCCATTAACTCTTTAGAAGATGAATCGAGTACAATTAACTATTTAATTGGTCAACAAATTTTCAATAATCGTTACACTTAGAGTTACAGATTAGTTTTATGTTGACTTAGAAGATTATTCGAGTACCATTAACTCTTTAGAAGATGATCCGAGTACAATTAACTCTTTACTAGTCAACAAGTTTTCAATAATCGTTACACTTAGAGTTACGGATTAGTTTTATGTTTAGTTAGAAGATTAATTGAGTACCATTAACTCTTGAGAAGATGATTCGAGTACAATTAACTCTTTACTTGTCAACAAGTTTTCAATAATCGTTACAAATAGAGTTATATATTACTTTTATATTGTGTTAGAAGATTAATCGAGTACTGTTAATTCTTTGTAAGATGATTCGAGTACAATTAACTCTTTACTTGGTTAATTAGTTTTCTATAATTGTTACACTTAGAGATACGGATAATTTTATAATGAGTTAGAAGATTATTCGAGTACCATTAACTCTTTAGAAGATGATCCGAGTACAATTAACTCTTTACTTGTTAACAAGTTTTCAATAATCGTTACACTTAGAGTTACTGATTAGTTTTATGTTGAGTTAGAAGATTAATCGAGTACCATTAACTCTTTAGAAGATGATCCGAGTACCATTAACTATTTAATTGGTCAACAAATTTTCAATAATCATTACACTTAGAGTTACAGATTAGTTTTATGTTGAGTTAGAAGATTATTCGAGTACCATTAACTCTTTAGAAGATGATCCGAGTACAATTAACTCTTTACTTGTCAACAAGTTTTCAATAATCGTTACATATAGAGTTACAGATTAGTTTTATGTTGAGTTAGAAGATTATTCGAGTACCATTAACTCTTTAGAAGATGATCCGAGTACAATTAACTCTTTACTTGTCAACAAGTTTCAATAATCGTTACACTTAGAGTTACTGATTAGTTTTATGTTGAGTTAGAAGATTATTCGAGTCCCATTAACTCTTTAGAAGATGAATCGAGTACAATTAACTATTTAATTTGTCAACAAATTATCAATAATCGTTACACTTAGAGTTACAGATTAGTTTTATGTTGAGTTAGATGATTATTCGAGTACCATTAACTCTTTAGAAGATGATTCGAGTACAATTAACTCTTTACTTGTCAACAAGTTTTCAATAATCGTTACATATAGAGTTACGGATTAGTTTTATGTTGAGTTAGAAGATTATTCGAGTACCATTAACTCTTTAGAAGATGATCCGAGTACAATTAACTCTTTACTTGTCAACAAATTTTCAATAATCATTACACGTAGAGTTACTGATTAGTTTTATGTTGAGTTAGAAGAATAATCGAGCACCATTAACTCTTTAGAAGATGATCCGAGTACAATTAACGCTTTACTTGTAAACAAGTTTTTAATAATCGTTACACTTAGAGTTAGAGATTAGTTTTATGTTGAGTTAGAAGATTAATCGAGTACCATTAACTCTTTAGAAGATGAATCGAGTACAATTAACTATTTAATTGGTCAACAAATTTTCAATAATCGTTACACTTAGAGTTACATATTAGTTTTATGTTGAGTTAGAAGATTATTCGAGTACCATTAACTCTTTAGAAGATGATCCGAGTACAATTAACTCTTTACTTGTCAACAAGTTTTCAATAATCGTTACACTTAGAGTTACGGATTAGTTTTATTTTGAGTTAGAAGATTAATGGAGTACCATTAACTCTTTAGAAGATGATCTGAGTACAATTAACACTTTACTTGTCAAGATGTTTTCAATAATCGTTACATATAGAGTTACGGATTAGTTTTATGTTGAGTTAGAAGATTATTCGAGTACCATTAACTCTTTAGAAGATGATCCGAGTACAATTAACTCTTTACTTGTCAACAAGTTTTCAATAATCGTTACACTTAGAGTTACTGATTAGTTTTATGTTGAGTTAGAAGATTAATCGAGCACCATTAACTCTTTAGAAGATGATCCGAGTAAAATTAACGCTTTACTTGTAAACAAGTTTTTAATAATCGTTACACTTAGAGTTACAGATTAGTTTTATGTTGAGTTAGAAGATTAATCGGGTACCATTAACTCTTTAGAAGATGAATCGAGTACAATTAACTATTTAATTTGTCAACAAATTATCAATAATCGTTACACTTAGAGTTACAGATTAGTTTTATGTTGAGTTAGATGATTATTCGAGTACCATTAACTCTTTAGAAGATGATTCGAGTACAATTAACTCTTTACTTGTCAACAAGTTTTCAATAATCGTTACACTTAGAGTTACGGATCAGTTTTATGTTGAGTTAGAAGATTAATCGACTACCATTAACTCTTTAGAAGATGATCCGAGTACAATTAACTCTTTAATTGTAAACAAGTTTTTAATAATCGTTACACTTAGAGTTACAGATTAGTTTTATGTTGAGTTAGAAGATTAATCGAGTACCATTAACTCTTTAGAAGATGAATTGAGTACAATTAACTATTTAATTTGTCAACAAATTATCAATAATCGTTACACTTAGAGTTACAGATTAGTTTTATGTAGAGTTAGAAGATTATTCGAGTACCATTAACTCTTTAGAAGATGATCCGAGTACAATTAACTCTTTAATTGGTCAACAAATTTTCAATAATCGTTACACTTAGATTTACGGATTAGTTTTATGTTGAGTTAGAAGATTAATCTAGTCCCATTAACTCTTTAGAAGATGAATCGAGTACAATTAACTATTTAATTGGTCAACAAGTTTTCAATAATCGTTACACTTAGAGTGACAGATTAGTTTTATGTTGAGTTAGAAAATTAATCGAGTACTATTAACTCTTTAGAAGATGATCCGAGTACAATTAACTCTTTACTTGTCAACATGTTTTCAATAATCGTTACATATAGAGTTACGGATTAGTTTTACGTTGAGTTAGAAGATTATTCGAGTACCATTAACGCTTTAGAAGATGATCCTTGTACAATTAACTCCTTACTTGTCAACTAGTTTTTAATAATCGTTACACTTAGAGTTACAGATTAGTTTTATGTTGAGTTAGAAGATTAATCGAGTACCATTAACTCTTTAGAAGATGAATCGAGTACAATTAACTTTTTAATTGGTCAACAAATTTTCAATAATCGTTACACTTAGAGTTACAGATTAGTTTTATGTTGAGTTAGAAGATTAATCGAGTACCATTAACTCTTTAGAAGATGAATCGAGTACAATTAACTTTTTAATTGGTCAACAAATTTTCAATAATCGTTACACTTAGAGTTACAGATTAGTTTTATGTTGAGTTAGAAGATTATTCGAGTACCATTAACTCTTTAGAAGATGATCCGAGTACAATTAACTCTTTACTTGTCAACAAGTTTTCAATAATCGTTACACTTAGAGTTACGGATTAGTTTTATGTTGAGTTAGAAGATATCGAGTACAATTAACTCTTTAGAAGATGATTCAGGTACAACTAACTCTCAAGAAGTTGAAAACGATGCTTCTTACAAAGCTTGAAAAAGCTTAGACCGAACCGTTTACTATTTATTGAACATTTGCACTTACAAGTTTAACTTATAACTTATATTATAAATCGAATCTCATAGAACTTACGGCTAAACACAAAGACAAGCCTATAGTAAATGAATCCATTACTAAACTTATTCAATTTAGTTATAACTTGATGTTATTAAACACATGTTTAAGAGTTCTAGCAAGCTTTACTTGATCAACAAGTTTTCAATAAACGTTATACTTTAAATTACGGATTAGTTTTATGTTGAGTTGGATGATTAATCGAGTACAATTAACTCTTTAGAAGATGATTCGAGTATAATTAACTCATAAGAAGTTTAGAATGATGTCTCTTACAAAGGTTTAATAAGCTTTGACCGAACAGTTTAACTTTTGACTTAACGTTTTCACTTACAAGTTTAGCTCAAAACTTATAATGTAAATCAAATCTAATAGATCTTACTGCTAAACATAAAGACAAGAACACAGTAAACGAATTCATAACTAAAGTTATTCAATCTAGTTATAACTCGATGTTATAAAACGCATGATTAAGATTTTTAACAAGCTTTACTTGGTCACCAAGTTCTTGATAATTCTTACACTTAGAGTTGCAGATTAGTTTTATGTTGATTTACAAGATTAATAAAGTAGAATTAACTCTTTAGAAGATGATTCAAGTATAATTAACTCTTAAGAAGTTGAAAACGATGTTTCTTACGAAACTTTAATAAGATTAGACAAAACTGTTTACTATTGACTGAACATTTGCACTTACAAGTTCAACTTATAACTTATAATATAAATCAAA
Organism: Scutellaria minor; assembly: GCA_954870855.1. NCBI lineage: Eukaryota > Viridiplantae > Streptophyta > Magnoliopsida > Lamiales > Lamiaceae > Scutellaria > Scutellaria minor. Next base: position 6,577,847 of record OX940733.1, read on the forward strand.
TCTCATAGAACTTACGGCTAAACACAAACATAAGCCTATAGTAAATGAATTCATAACTAAAGTTATTCAATCTAGTTATAACTTGATGTTATTAAACACACGATTAAGAGTTCTAACAAGCTTTACTTGGTCAACAAGTTTTCAATAAACGTTGAACTTTAAATTACGGATTAGTTTTATGTTGAGTTGGGTGATTAATCGAGTACAATTAACTCTCTAGAAGATGATTCGAGTATAATTAACTCATAAGAAGTTTAGAATGATGTCTGATGTCTTTTACAAAGGTTTAATAAGCTTTGACCGAACAGTTTAACTTTTGACTTAACGTTTTCACTTACAAGTTTAGCACAAAACTTATAATGTAAATCATATCTAATAGATCCTACTGCTAAACATAAAGACAAAAATTAGTAAAATTCATAACTAAAGATATTCAATATAGTTATTATAACTTGACGTTATAAAATGATGATTATGATTTCTAACAAGCTTTACGTGGTCACCAAGTTTTAAACAATTCTTACGCTTAGAGTTACAGATTAGTTTTATGTTGATTTACAAGATTAATCGAGTACAATTAACTCTTTAGAAGATGATTCAGGTACAACTAACTCTCAAGAAGTTGAAAACGATGCTTCTTACAAAGCTTTAAAAAGCTTAGACCGAACCGTTTACTATTGACTGAACATTTGCACTTACAAGTATAGCTTATAACTTATATTATAAATCAAATATCATAGAACTTACGGCTAAACACAAAGACAAGCCTATAGTAAATGAATCCATAACTAAAGTTATTCAATTTAGTTATAACTCGATGTTATTAAACACATGATTAAGAGTTCTAACAAGCTTTACTTGGTCAACAAGTTTTTGATAAACGTTAAACTTTAAATTACGGATTAGTTTTATGTTGAGTTGGATGATTAATCGAGTACAATTAACTCTTTAGAAGATGATTCGAGTATAATTAACTCATAAGAAGTTTAGAATGTTGTCTCTTACAAAGGTTTAATAAGCTTTGACCGAACAGTTTAACTTTTGACTTAACGTTTTCACTTACAAGTTTAGCTCAAAACTTATAATGTAAATCAAATCTAATAGATCTTACTACTAAACATAAAGACAAGAACACAGTAAACGAATTCATAACTAAAGTTATTCAATCTAGTTATAACTCGATGTTATAAAATGCATGATTATGATTTTTAACAAGCTTTACTTGGTCACCAAATTCTAAATAATTCTTACACTTAGAGTTACAGATTAGTTTTATGTTGATTTACAAGATTAATCGAGTTGAATTAACTCTTTAGAATATGATTCAAGTATAATTAACTCTTAAGAAGTTGAAAACGATGCTTCTTACGAAACTTTAATAAGATTAGACAAAACTGTTTACTATTGACAGAACATTTCCACTTACAAGTTTAACTTATAACTTATAATATAAATCAAATATCATAGAACTTACGGCTAAACACAAACATAAGCCTATAGTAAACGAATTCATAACTAAAGTTATTCAATCTAGTTATAACTTGATGTTATTAAACACATGATTAAGAGTTCTAACAAGCTTTACTTGGTCAACATGTTTTCAATAAACGTTAAACTTTAAATAACGAATTAGTTTTATGTTGAGTTGGATGATTAATCGAGTACAATTAACTCTCTAGAAGATGATTTGAGTGTAATTAACTCATAAGAAGTTTAGAATGATGTCTCTTTCAAAGGTTTAATAAGCTTTGACCGAATAGTTTTACTTTTGACTTAACGTTTTCACTTACAAGTTTAGCTCAAAACTTATAATGTAAATCAAATCTAATAGATCTTACTGCTAAACATAAAGATAAGAACACAGTAAACGAATTCATAACTAAAGTTATTCAATCTAGTTATAACTCGATATTATAAAACGCATGATTAAGATTGTTAACAAGCTTTACTTGGTCACCAAGTTCTAAATAATTCTTACACTTAGAGTTGCAGATTAGTTTTATGTTGATTTACAAGATTAATCGAGTAGAATTAACTATTTAGAAGATGATTCAGGTACAACTAACTCTCAAGAAGTTGAAAACGATGCTTCTTACAAAGCTTGAAAAAGCTTAGACCGAACCGTTTACTATTGACTGAACATTTGCACTTACAAGTTTAACTTATAACTTATATTATAAATCGAATCTCATAGAACTTACGGCTAAACACAAAGACAAGCCTATAGTAAATGAATCCATTACTAAACTTATTCAATTTAGTTATAACTTGATGTTAATAAACACATGATTAAGAGTTCTAGCAAGCTTTACTTGGTCAACAAGTTTTCAATAAACGTTATACTTTAAATTACGGATTAGTTTTATGTTGAGTTGGATGATTAATCGAGTATAATTAACTCTTTAGAAGATGATTCGAGTATAATTAACTCATAAGAAGTTTAGAATGATGTCTCTTACAAAGGTTTAATAAGCTTTGACCGAACAGTTTAACTTTTGACTTAACGTTTTCACTTACAAGTTTAGCTCAAAACTTATAATGTAAATCAAATCTAATAGATCTTACTGCTAAACATAAAGACAAGAACACAGTAAACGAATTCATAACTAAAGTTATTCAATCTAGTTATAACTCGATGTTATAAAACGCATGATTAAGATTTTTAACAAGCTTTACTTGGTCACCAAGTTCTTGATAATTCTTACACTTAGAGTTGCAGATTAGTTTTATGTTGATTTACAAGATTAATAAAGTAGAATTAACTCTTTAGAAGATGATTCAAGTATAATTAACTCTTAAGAAGTTGAAAACGATGTTTCTTACGAAACTTTAATAAGATTAGACAAAACTGTTTACTATTGACTGAACATTTGCACTTACAAGTTCAACTTATAACTTATAATATAAATCAAATCTCATAGAACTTACGGCTAAACACAAACATAAGCCTATAGTAAATGAATTCATAACTAAAGTTATTCAATCTAGTTATAACTTGATGTTATTAAACACACGATTAAGAGTTCTAATAAGCTTTACTTGGTTAACAAGTTTTCAATAAACGTTGAACTTTAAATTACGGATTAGTTTTATGTTGAGTTGGGTGATTAATCGAGTACAATTAACTCTCTGGAAGATGATTCGAGTATAATTAACTCATAAGAAGTTTAGAATGATGTCTGATGTCTCTTACAAAGGTTTAATAGGCTTTGACCGAAAAGTTTAACTTTTGACTTAACGTTTTCACTTACAAGTTTAGCTTAAAACTTATAATGTAAATCAAATCTAATATATCTTACGGCTAAACATAAAGACAAGAATATAGTAAAATTCATAACTAAAGATATTCAATATAGTTATAACTTGACGTTATAAAATGATGATTATGATTTCTAACAAGCTTTACGTGGTCACCAAGTTTTAAACAATTCTTACGCTTAGAGTTACAGATTAGTTTTATGTTGATTTACAAGATTAATCGAGTACAATTAACTCTTTAGAAGATGATTCAGGTACAACTAACTCTCAAGAAGTTGAAAACGATGCTTCTTACAAAGCTTTAAAAAGCTTAGACCGAACCGTTTACTATCGATAGAACATTTCCACTTACAAGTTTAACTGATTTGGATAGGATGAAGGACCCATTAGATATGAAGATCAAGAACCCAACGTATGAAGATAAGCAGCGGATCTTCCCAAATCGAATCTGGTTTGATCTTACTTAGAGCGAAAGAACCTCGACCCGTTGGCTATATAATCAGCCAAGAACCTCAGTATGTTGATCGCTACAAGATCTTGCTCGATGATCTTGATAAGTTCTTGAATAATCGAAAACCTCACAAAGAGAGAATTCAATAAACATAAGCTAAGAGCTTCAATTTCTTTTTCAACAAAGGTGTCTTTTTACAAGTAACCCTTACACCTACATATAGGAAAAAAAAAGATATCTAATGACATTAAAGCTTAACATCTAAGTAAAGAGGACTTTTAATACTTAACAACTAAGTAAAGTGGACTTTTAATGCTTAACACCTAAGTAGTCAAAAAGTAGACTTGACTTCTACTTTATGATAAAGTAGACTTGACTACTACTTTATCCATACATTAATGCCTTTGGTTGAAGCATGTGCTAAATGATCTCTAGTCTAATATTATTCACCATCGGGTCTTCCTTGGACTCTTCGTGAATATTTTCTTTAATGTCTGCAACAAGGATCATCAAAGCCTCTTTTAGTTTCTTAGCTCTAGCTATTGTAATTGGACCTTCTTGCACGATCAAAGGGTCCCTCTTGTGTGCATGATTTTGTAAGGCTGGTTCTCCATCATTCCCCTCTTCTTGAATAGGATTCGTCCTCGAATCTGTATCACCAAGATAAGGAGAAAGATCAGAAACATTGAAAGTTGCACTTACATTATATTCACCTGGAAGGTCAAGTTTGTATACATTGTCATTGATTGTAGCAACCACTTGAAATGGTCCATCTCCTCTTGGCTGCAAGTTTGACTTTCTCTTACTTGGAAACCATACCCAATCGCCGGGTTCAAAGATGACTTTCTTTCGGCCTTTGTTTGCTTACTTGACATATTGTTCGGTTCTCTTCTTAATGTTGAGTCTCACTTTTTCATGCAGCTTCTTGATCAGCTCAGCTTTGGCTTTTCCATCAAGACTCATACGCTCTTCAATAGGTAGTGGTACAAGATCAAGTGGACTCAATGGATTGAAACCATAAACAATCTCAAAAGGAGAATGATTAGTAGTAGAATGAACACTTCTATTATAAGCAAATTCAGCAAATGTCAAACAATCCTCCCAATTTTTCAAATTCCTTTGAATCAAACCTCTTAGTAATTGAGACAAAGTTCTATTAACAACTTCAGTTTGTCCATCCGTTTGTGGATGAAAAGTAGTAGAAAATAGAAGTTTAGTGCCCAATTTACTCCACAAAACACGCCAAAAGTGACTCAAAAACTTTGTATCTCTATCACTCACAATGGTTCTTGGAATTCCATGCAAACGAACAACTTCCTTAAAGAATAAATCAGCAATATGAGTAGAGTCATCACTTTTATGACATGGAATAAAGTGTGCCATTTTTGAAAATCTATCAACCACAACAAAAACAGAATCCTTACCTTTTTTTGACTTTGGTAAACCTAAAACAAAGTCCATAGATATGTCTACCCAAGGTTCATTAGGTATAGGCAAATGTGTGTATAACCCATGTGGTTGTACTCTTGATTTAGCTAGCTTACAAGTTATGCAATTTTCACAAATTCTTGCAACATCAACTCGCATTTTAGGCCAATGGAAATGATCACACAAGACACTCAAAGTTTTATGTACTCCAAAATGCCCCATTAGTCCTCCCCCATGTGCTTCCCTAACAAGCAACTCACGCATAGAACATTTAGGAATGCATAGTTTACTTTCACGAAACAAGTATCCCTCATGCCTATAAAACTTCTCAAATGCAGCATGCTCACAAGCTAAATAAATAGAAGCAAAATCAGAATCATCAGCATACAATCCCTTAATTGATTCAAACCCAAGAAGTTTAGAACTCAAAGTAGAGATTAAAGCATACCTTCTAGATAATGCATCAGCAACAATGTTCTCTTTCCCTTTCTTGTATTTGATCACATAAGGAAAAGATTCAATGAATTCCACCCACTTGGCATGTCTCTTACCAAGCTTACCTTGTCCCTTGAGGTACTTGAGAGATTCATGATCAGTATGAATAACAAACTCGCTCGTCCACAAGTAATGCTGCCACGTCTCCAAAGCTCTCACCAAAGCATACAACTCCTTGTCGTATGTAGGATAGTTCAATTGAGCTCCCTTCAATTTTTCACTAAAGTATGCAATTGGTTTTTCTTCCTGTATCAAAACAGCTCCTATACCCACTCCACATGCATCATATTCAATCTCAAACATTTTATCAAAGTTAGGTAATGCAAGAATGGGTGCGGTAGTTAGTTTCTCTTTAAGGAGATCAAATGCAACTTGTTGTTTTTCTCCTCAAACAAAACCAACTTCCTTTTTGACAATCTCATTCAATGGTGCTGCTATAGTACTAAAATCTTTCACAAACCTCCTATAAAAACTAGCAAGTCCATGAAAACTTCTAACTTCAGAAATGTTTTTAGGATTTGGCCAATCTAAAATAGCCTTAACTTTATCCTTTTCCATTTCAATTCCTTTAGCACTTACAACAAAACCAAGAAACACAATTTTATCCATGCAAAAAGAACACTTCTTAAAATTAGCATACAAAGATTCCTCTCTTAAAGTGTCCAAAACAGTACGCACATGATCAAAATGTTCTTCTGTGCTTTTGCTATAGATAAGAATGTCATCAAAGTACACAACGACAAATTTCCTAATAAAGTTACGCAAAACATGATTCATTAATCTCATGAAAGTACTTGGTGCATTTGTTAAGCCAAAAGGCATAACTAACCACTCATACAAACCATATTTGGTTTTGAAAGCAGTTTTCCATTCATCACCTTCTCTTATTCTAATTTGATGATATCCACTCTTCAAATCAATCTTAGAGAAGATGAAAGAACCATGCAATTCATCAAGCATATCATTTAACCTAGGGATAGGATAGCGATACTTTACCATGATTTTGTTGATGGCACGACAATCAGTACACATTCTCCATGTTCCATCCTTCTTTGGTACAATAATGACCGGTACCGCACAAGGACTCATGCTTTCTCGAACCTTGCCCTTAGCCATCAGCTCCTCTACTTGTCTTTGGATCTCTTTTGTTTCCTCCGGATTCGCTCTATAAGCTGCTCTATTTGGAAGTGTCGCACCCGGAATAAAATCAATTTGATGTTCGATGCCTCTCAAAGGTGGTAAACCATTTGGTTCTTCCTTTGGAAAAATATCATCATACTCTTGCAAAAGAGTCACAAAAGAACTCGGCAAAGAAGAAGTTAGTTCGTTAGTGTTCAAATAGCATTCCTTGTGTATCAACACTAACACAATTTTTTTCTTTACTAAGGCTCTCTTTATTTCACTCCCTCTTGCATAGAAATTCACTCTTTTTGAGTCCTTATTTACATCCAATTTCTTTTCTCCCTCGAAAACACTCACATCAGCCTTCTTGTTTTTCTCTCCACTCTTTTTTTCTCTTGGTTTTTATCTCTCATTCTCATCTTTTTTTCTCTCAATCTCACTAGCTCTCCTTGCTTGAGACAAATTGAGTTGATCTTCATGAACCTGTTGTGGAGTTAAAGGTACAAGCATGATGGTTTTGTTTCGATGTTTCAGCGTATATCGATTAAGATAACCATCATAGTTCACTCTTCGATCAAATTGCCACGGTTTGCCCAAGAGTATATGACTAGCATGCATTGGCACCACATCACACATAATTTCATCTTTATAGTTTCCTATAGAGAATGAAATCAAAACTTGCTTAGTTACCCGAATTTCTCCACATTCATTAAGCCATTGCAACTTATAAGGATGAGGGTGTTTTGAAGTAACTAAGTTAAGTTTCCCCACCATTTCAGTACTTGCCACATTAGCACAACTCCCACCATCAATGATTAACATGCATACCTTACCGTTAACCAAACATCTTGTATGGAAGATGTTCTCTCTTTATTGTTCAGCCTCATCAATCTTTGCTTGCATGTTTAGAGCTCTCATCACCACCAAAAGTTCTCCTCTTCGGGTACCGTCTCCTCAAGTTGCTCATCATCACTTGATTCTTTCTCACTTTCAGATTTGATCTCACCATTGTCTCTCAAAACCATCAACCTCTTGTTTGGACAATCAGATGCAATATGTCCAGATCTTGACAACGAAAACACTTAATATCTCTAGTTCGTGAAGAAGTTGAGATATTACCTTTCCCTTTTTCAGTCTCAGTGAATCTGGTCTTGGGCATCTCATGTTGAGACCTTGAAGTTGCCCCATCGTTTGCTTTGGATGCAGCTTCCTTGGCTTTGCTTGAAAACTGAAAATTGGGTGTAGAACTCCTTTGGAAAGAACCCTTCTTCTTAAGTTGCTTCTCCACCTTCATGGCTGTATGTACCATGTCCTCGAGCTCCACGTAGTGTTGAAGCTCCACAACATTGGCAATCTCCCTATTCAGCCCATTCAAGAAACGTGCCATGGTAGCCTCTCGATCTTCCTCTACGTTTGCTCTAATCATGGCAATCTCCATCTCCTTGTAGTACTCATCAACAGATTTGTTGCCTTGATTCATAGATTGAAGCTTTTGATACAACTCACGAAAATAATGAGAGGGTACGAACCTCTTACGCATGATGGATTTCATTTCATCCCAAGTAGCAATAGGCCTCTCTCCATATCTCCTTCGATTTGTAATGAATTGATCCCACCAAACTATAGCATAGTCGGTGAACTCAATTGCAGCAAGCCTCACCTTCTTCTCCTCGGAGTAATTATGTTGTACTCAAAAATCAGATCTACCTTCTTTTCCAACTCCAAGTAAGTCTCCGGATCACTTCTCCCATGGAAAGTAGGTATGTTCATCTTGATGCTTCCCAAGTCACGATCAACTTCATCATTTTGTCTTCTTCTTCCTCTTTGTCTATGAACTTGGTGAACAACCCCAACACCTTCCTCTTCTTCCTCTGAATCCCACTCTTCTTGTTGCCTCCTTTGAATTGGATTATTATTCCCACGCTCTCAAGTGGTTGGTTGCTCTAATCTGTCCAATCGTTCCCATCCTAGCAAATTGTTGTTGCATAGCTTGAAGGTTGAAAGCATCTCCTTGATTCGTAGATGTGTCATCCATGGTGTCTCACAATCACTCGTGTATCACTCAAAGGCTTTTACCTCCCCTCTAAAGAACTCACCACTCTAGCCTTTTACCACTCAAATTCAAGAACAAATCAAGTTGAACAATTTTTTTTAGCAACGTTCAACAATACCTTAGTCCTATAGATGAAGGAAACAAGGAAATATTGTGTTTCAAAATTAGAAGATGTGCAAACTGAATTTTTGTTTTTTTTTTAAAAAGACAAACACCTCCTTGTTATGAGGACAGCAACGAAAAGATAAAAAAAACAGAACTTGGAGTTTTTTTTTGTACGTAAACAAGAAACGAAAGATAAAGCAAATCAGATCAATACCAGATGGCTTTGATACCAAAACTGATGTGGATAGGACGAATGACCCATTAGATATGAAGATCTAAGAACCCAACGTATGAAGATAAGCAGTGGATCTTCCCAAATTGAATCTGGTTTGATCTTACTTAGAGCGAAAGAACCTCGACCCGTTGGCTATATAATCAGCCAAGAACCTTAGTATGTTGAACGCCACAAGATCTTGCTCGATGATCTTGATAAGTTCTTGAATAATCGAAAACCTCACAAAGAGAGAATTCAATAAACATAAGCTAAGAGCTTCAATTTCTTTTTCAACAAAGGTGTCTTTTTACAAGTGACCCTTACACCTACATATAGGAAAAAAAAAGATATCTAATGACATTAAAGCTTAACACCTAAGTAAAGAGGACTTTTAATGCTTAACAACTAAGTAAAGAGGACTTTTAATGCTTAACACCTAAGTAGTCAAAAAGTAGACTTGACTTCTACATTATGATAAAGTAGACTTGACTACTACTTTATCCATACATTAATGCCTTTGGTTGAAGCATGTGCTAAATGATCTCCAGTCTAATATTATTCACCATCAGGTCTTCCTTGGACTCTTCAAGAAAATTTACTTTAATGTCTGCAACAAGGATCATCAAAGCCTCTTTTAGTTTCTTAGCTCTAGCTCTTGTAATTGGACCTTCATGCATGATCAAAGGGTCCCTCTTGTGTGCATGATTTTGTAAGGCTGGTTCTCCATCATTAACTTATCACTTAAAATATAAATCAAATCTCATAGAACTTACGGTTAAACACAAACACAAGCCTATAGTAAACGAATTCATAACTAAAGTTATTCAATCTAGTTATAACTTGATGTTATTAAACACATGATTAAGAGTTCTAACAAGCTTTACTTGGTCAACAAGTTATCAATAAACATTAAACTTTAAATTACGGATTAGTTTTATGTTGAGTTGGATAATTAATCAGTACAATTAACTCTCTAGAAGATGATTCGAGTATAATTAACTCATAAGAAGTTTAGAATGATGTCTCTTACAAAGGTTTAATAAGCTTTGACCGAACAGTTTAACTTTTGACTTAACGTTTTCACTTACAAGTTTAGCTCAAAACTTATAATGTAAATCATATCTAATAGATCCTACTGCTAAACATAAAGACAAGAATTAGTAAAATTCATAACTAAAGATATTCAATATAGTTATTATAACTTGACGTTATAAAATGATGATTATGATTTCTAACAAGCTTTACGTGGTCACCAAGTTTTAAACAATTCTTACGCTTAGAGTTACAGATTAGTTTTATGTTGATTTACAAGATTAATCGAGTACAATTAACTCTTTAGAAGATGACTTAGGTACAACTAACTCTCAAGAAGTTGAAAACGATGCTTCTTACAAAGCTTTAAAAAGCTTAGACCGAACCGTTTACTATTGACTGAACATTTGCACTTACAAGTTTAGCTTATAACTTATATTATAAATCAAATATCATAGAACTTACGGCTAAACACAAAGACAAGCCTATAGTAAATGAATCCATAACTAAAGTTATTCAATTTAGTTATAACTCGATGTTATTAAACACATGATTAAGAGTTCTAACAAGCTTTACTTGGTCAACAAGTTTTCGATAAACGTTAAACTTTAAATTACGGATTAGTTTTATGTTGAGTTGGATGATTAATGGAGTACAATTAACTCTTTAGAAGATGATTCGAGCATAATTAACTCATAAGAAGTTTTGAATGATGACTCTTACAAAGGTTTAATAAGCTTTGACCGAACAGTTTAACTTTTGACTTAACGTTTTCACTTACAAGTTTAGCTCAAAACTTATAATGTAAATCAAATCTAATAGATCCTACTGCTAAACATAAAGACAAGAATATAGTAAAATTCATAACAAAAGATATTCAATATAGTTATTATAACTTGACGTTATAAAATGATGATTATGATTTCTAACAAGCTTTACGTGGTCACCAAGTTTTAAACAATTCTTACGCTTAGAGTTACAGATTAGTTTTATGTTGATTTACAAGATTAATCGAGTACAATTAACTGTTTAGAAGATGATTCAGGTACAACTAACTCTCAAGAAGTTGAAAACGATGCTTCTTACAAAGCTTTAAAAAGCTTAGACCGAACCGTTTACTATTGACTGAACATTTGCACTTACAAGTATAGCTTATAACTTATATTATAAATCAAATATCATGGAACTTAAGGCTAAACACAAAGACAAGCCTATAGTAAATGAATCCACAACTAAAGTTATTCAATTTAGTTATAACTCGATGTTATTAAACACATGATTAAGAGTTCTAACAAGCTTTACTTGGTCAACAAGTTTTCGATAAACGTTAAACTTTAAATTACGGATTAGTTTTATGTTGAGTTGGATGATTAATCGAGTACAATTAACTCTTTCGAAGATGATTCGAGCATAATTAACTCATAAGAAGTTTAGAATGATGTCTGTTACAAAGGTTTAATAAGCTTTGACCGAACAGTTTAACTTTTGACTTAACGTTTTCACTTACAAGTTTAGCTCAAAACTTATAATGTAAATCAAATCTAATAGATCCTACTGCTAAACATAAAGACAAGAATATAGTAAAATTCATAACTAAAGATATTCAATATAGTTATTATAACTTGACGTTATAAAATGATGATTATGATTTCTAACAAGCTTTACGTGGTCACCAAGTTTTAAACAATTCTTACGCTTAGAGTTACAGATTAGTTTTATGTTGATTTACAAGATTAATCGAGTACAATTAACTCTTTAGAAGATGATTCAGGTACAACTAACTCTCAAGAAGTTGAAAACGATGCTTCTTACAAAGCTTTAAAAAGCTTAGACCGAACCGTTTACTATTGACTGAACATTTGCACTTACAAGTATAGCTTATAACTTATATTATAAATCAAATATCATGGAACTTAAGGTTAAACACAAAGACAAGCCTATAGTAAATGAATCCATAACTAAAGTTATTCAATTTAGTTATAACTCGATGTTATTAAACACATGATTAAGAGTTCTAACAAGCTTTACTTGGTCAACAAGTTTTCGATAAACGTTAAACTTTAAATTACGGATTAGTTTTATGTTGAGTTGGATGATTAATCGAGTACAATTAACTCTTTCGAAGATGATTCGAGCATAATTAACTCATAAGAAGTTTAGAATGATGTCTTTTACAAAGGTTTAATAAGCTTTGACCGAACAGTTTAACTTTTGACTTAACGTTTTCACTTACAAGTTTAGCTCAAAACTTATAATGTAAATCATATCTAATAGATCCTACTGCTAAACATAAAGACAAGAATTAGTAAAATTCATAACTAAAGATATTCAATATAGTTATTATAACTTGACGTTATAAAATGATGATTATGATTTCTAGCAAGCTTTACGTGGTCACCAAGTTTTAAACAATTCTTACGCTTAGAGTTACAGATTAGTTTTATGTTGATTTACAAGATTAATCGAGTACAATTAACTCTTTAGAAGATGATTCAGGTACAACTAACTCTCAAGAAGTTGAAAACGATGCTTCTTACAAAGCTTTAAAAAGCTTAGACCGAACCGTTTACTATTGACTGAACATTTGCACTTACAAGTATAGCTTATAACTTATATTATAAATCAAATATCATAGAACTTACGGCTAAACACAAAGACAAGCCTATAGTAAATGAATCCATAACTAAAGTTCTCCAATTTAGTTATAACTCGATGTTGTTAAACACATGATTAAGAGTTCTAACAAGCTTTACTTGGTCAACAAGTTTTCGATAAACGTTAAACTTTAAATTACGGATTAGTTTTATGTTGAGTTGGATGATTAATCGAGTACAATTAACTCTTTAGAAGATGATTCGAGCATAATTAACTCATAAGAAGTTTTGAATGATGACTCTTACAAAGGTTTAATAAGCTTTGACCGAACAGTTTAACTTTTGACTTAACGTTTTCACTTACAAGTTTAGCTCAAAACTTATAATGTAAATCAAATCTAATAGATCCTACTGCTAAACATAAAGACAAGAATATAGTAAAATTCATAACTAAAGATATTCAATATAGTTATTATAACTTGACGTTATAAAATGATGATTATGATTTCTAACAAGCTTTACGTGGTCACCAAGTTTTAAACAATTCTTACGCTTAGAGTTACAGATTAGTTTTATGTTGATTTACACATGTTCTGGTATCCGACTTACACGGATACAAACCCTAAATCCAAACCTCTAAACAGAGTCACTTAATGTAAACTTAAAAACTTAATTAAATCAATCTTTCTAAACTTTGTAAACTATTATAACTATTCATGGCTCTGATACCAAAATGGAGGATCTCAGATAAAATCATGAAATGATTGAAACATGAACATGTGTAAAAGCGGAAGTATAATCAAAATATAAGAACATCAGAATGCATAAAGAAAACTTACGATATTGGAAACAAACTTCAATTTACATAAACATTAAAGGATAGGGTTACAAGAACAAGAGTGGATAGGGAGAGAAGAAGAAGAGGCGAGTTACTACTCAAGCGTGCCTCATACAAACAAACATACAAACTATATATAGACATAAAAGCTAAATGAAATTACAAATAAATTACATTCAAATGTAAATTAAAGTAGAACGAATCTTCATTTGTAGCTGTAGCAGATCAAGTGGTCGACAATCTTTTGTAAAGTTTCTTGTTTCTTGTGCTAGTGGAGCATAAAGTAGAAAGCATCTCTTTTGTAAGTCATCAAGCATCTGTTGTCTTCAATCAGGTACTATTCTTGTCAATTTGCATCTTGTATATCCATATCTCTAAAGTCAAATAATTGAACTGGCCTTGGTTCATCTTGAATGAACCATCCATTGGACACATGTCCTTGTGCTAAACAATATTCTGTCTCTGGAAAGTCTTCATTGTTGTCATGTAAATATTTGTTGATCTTTGAAACAAGTCTCTTCCATATCTTCATAACTCTTTTAAGTTTTTCATTGGGTCTCAATTGTGCAAGTATATCATCCTGTTCATCTGGTAGTAATGTGTGATCCTCAATAGCTTGGTTCATGTGATGTTTTCCTTCTTGTACCATTTCTTGTTTTCTGAAGTAATATCTAATGTAACCTGAGCACCTTTCACATCTTGAAATATGATTTCTGGCTAACCAAAAACCACAGTCTTTTGTAATGTATTCCATCTTCACAAATCAAAAGGATCCTGTCCTTCATGTAAATCATATGGGTCATTAGAAGTAGATTCATCTGATTTTGTACTCTTTTGACTCATAAATTCAAAAAATTGGCTTTGTAAATTTTTGTCTTTTCTAAGGCTTTCAAAGAAATCTTCAGCCTTGTTCTTTTCTTTCTTTTCTGGTGTTTTTGTAGGATTTTGTGATACTCTATCCTGGAACTTAAGTCTTTGTCCTGTAGCTAAGAAATGCCTAACTGCATTCTCAGTACAGAGAGTTTGATCAAATTTCCCCCACCATCTAACTTTGTATTTACGAATCAAAGATAGGGGAATAGGTTCTGCAAAACATTTCTTAAAGTCGAACTCCCATGCTACAATCCAAGGAGCCTTAAACTCAGCAAAATAAAGTAGTCTTCATATAATTGTCAGCAGGACAGTTTGTCGAGAAAACTTGTAAACCTTTGTGTACATCTGGTGGTAACATTGCCATATTAGGCCCTACCTTCTTCCACCATTCAACGAACCATATAGGAAAAGTCTTTGAAACACTCTCTTGAAAATTAAAAAACCAAGAATGGGTTCCTGGTCGAAGTAGCATAAATCTATACCATGCTTTCTTATAGTCGCCATAAGTATAAGTTTGTGGTGAAAAACTATCTGGAAATCTTCTTTCATAACAGTCCCATTCAGAAGGAGTAATGACCTTCCTTATGAAACATTTGGAATAACAAGTGTATCCTTTGAGATCTTCAATATGAACAAACTTACAAGAGTTTGTATCATGGAGAATGTATTCATAAAAGTTTCTGGTTTTAAGTATGTTATCTGATTCCCAAGGTGATTCAAATGAATACTTTGAGGAAATAAAGTCATGTAAATTCTCAGGAGGAGTAGAAAAAGAGGTTAAGCAGACATGTTCATGCCATGTATTGTAATGGTAAGGGTGTTTTTTGTCATTATCAGAAATGGGTTGTGTCATAGGTTTTGAAGTAGGTTTTGGTGTAAGTGGTCTGGTAGAAGGTGAAGCAAGAACTGTATTGTAAAGTAATTCTGGTTTTGGTAATTCAGGAAAATCCTGAAGAGGTAAGTAACGATTGGGTCTTAAGTTCAAATTGGTTTGTGAAGGAATAGGAACCATATGTCTGGATTGGGTTATCTGCCGACACTTAGCAGAATAATCCTTTGAAGTTCTTGTTTTCTGATCCATCTGAAAAATTAATTTCCTTGTAAAAATTCACGAGTTAAAAAGTCTGGTAAAGAATTGTTTTCTCCTTTAATGAATTCTATATCAAAATCAAAAACACTAAGTATAGCTTGCCATCTAGCAAATATTTGTTTTGAAACAATGTTTTGAACATCTTTTGTTAAAACTTCTTTTGCAGATTTACAATCTATTTTTAAAAGAAATTTTTTATTGTAAAGATCATCTTGAAATTTTGATATGCATAAAACAATGGAAAGTATTTCTTTTTTAATTGTTGAATAATTTTGCTGAGATCCTAACCAAATTCCTGAGTGAAATCTAACTAACTGGTCTTTGTTATTAATTCTTTGTTTTAATATACCACCATAACCTATATTAGATGCATCTGTCTCTACTATCATAAAAGCTTGAGGATGAGGTATTCCTAAACATGGTAAATTCTTAACTCTTTGTTTAATGTCTTTAACTATCTGGGTATGTTTATCTGACCATGGTAAAGGATTCTTTTGTAATCTTTGGTAAAGTGGTTTACAAAATTTTCTAAGGTCTGGGAAAAAGTCTGCTATATAATTTAAACATCCTAAAAATCTTTGTAATTGTATTTTATCTTTAATCTGATCGGGAAACTTATCTGTAAAATTAATAGATCTATCAATAGGTTTTATTAAACCTTTGTAAATATTATGTCCTAAAAATCTTATTGAAGTCTGAAACAACTTCATTTTAGACTCTGACAGTACTAAACCATTTTTCTTAATAATGTAATAAAGAGTATCTAAATGTTTAAAGTGTTGATCTATATCTGGTGAATAGACTAATATATCATCTATATAAACTATGCAAAATGTATTGTAATTATTAAATATGTCATTCATAATTTTTTGAAATTCTGATGGTGCATTTTTAAGTCCAAAAGGCATAACATTCCATTCATAATGTCCAAAAGGTACAGTAAAAGTTGTCTTATATCTATCTTTCTCAAATATTTGTATTTGCCAAAATCCAGATTTTAAATCAAACTTAGAAAATACTTTTGCTGAATGAAGTCTATTAATTAAATCTCTTTTGTTAGGTATAGGATATCTAATCCATTGTAAATCTTTGTTCAAAGGTTTGTAATTAATAACTAATCTAGGTACACCTCTTTCTAATTCAGCTTGTTTAACTACATAAAATGCCGAACAACTCCATGGTGACTTAGAGGGTCTAATAAGTCTTTTTTGTAATAAATCTTCTATTTCTTTTTTACAATGTCCTAAAAATTCTTGATTCATTTGTATAGGTCTTGCTTTTGTAGGAATATTATGATCATTAAAATCTTTCTCATATGGTAAATCTACTATATGATGTTTTCTTTGCCAAAAGGCATTTGGAATATTACTACATAAATCTTTTATAAATCTATCTTGAACATCTTTTATTTTGTTTATAATATGAGGTTCTTTAAGTTGTTCTTCAATTTTTAAATATGGTAATTCTTCTTTTAAGAAATTAATTTGTTGTTTTTTATATTCTATTATATTGATTTGCTTATATATAGAAATGTCTCTTAAATTATTAATTTCTTTTTCTTGTATAGGATTTATAAATTTAAATTTTATTATCCTACCATGAACATTTGTACTTATTCCTGAATTATCTACCTTAAAAGGGTAAAGTTGCGTTAAAAAAGGATTTCCTAATATAACATTTTGTGAAATATCTTTTACTAAAGTAAATATGTTTTTAAAGCAATATCCATCACAACATATATGTGCATCTGATAATTTGTATTTAATGTTTAAAGGTTTTGAATTAGCAGTATAAAGTTGTTCATTTGTTTTTTCATAATATTTTGTAGGTATTAATCCTTCTTAAACCAATTTGAACTTAAGACCCAATCGTTACTTACCTCTTCAGGATTTTCCTGAATTACCAAAACCAGAATTACTTTACAATACAGTTCTTGTACACTTTGTGCTTCTTGTTGTATAGATCTAGTTTCTTCATGTGTTTTAATTGTATATGCAGTTTTGTAATCAATTAAACCAATTTTGTATATGTTTTCTATTCTTTCTCTGGGTATAGTCCATGTTGTATAATCTACAGGCATATATGATTCGATTTCATAAAGTGTTTTAATTTTACAGAAGGTTTCTATGCTTAAAGGGGTCGTAGGGGATACAATGCGTGGAACACCATTCACATAGGCTTACCAACCGACTTACACGGATACAAACCCTAAATCCAAACCTCTAAACAGAGTCACTTAATGTAAACTTAAAAACATAATTAAATCAATCTTTCTAAACTTTGTAAACTATTATAACTATTCATGGCTCTGATACCAAAATGGAGGATCTCAGATAAAATCATGAAATGATTGAAACATGGTGACTTAGAGGGTCTAATAAGTCTTTTTTGTAATAAATCTTCTATTTCTTTTTTACAATGTTCTAAAAATTCTTGATTCATTTGTATAGGTCTTGCTTTTGTAGGAATATTACGATCATTAAAATCTTTCTCATATGGTAAATCTACTATATGATGTTTTCTTTGCCAAAAGGCATTTGGAATATTACTACATAAATCTTTTATAAATCTATCTTGAACATCTTTTATTTTGTTTATAATATGAGGGTTTTTAAGTTGTTCTTCAAATTTTAAATATGGTAATTCTTCTTTTAAGAAATTAATTTGTTGTTTTTTATATGATGTCTCTTACAAAGGTTTAATAAGCTTTGACCGAACAGTTTAACTTTTGACTTAACATTTTCACTTACAAGTTTAGCTCAAAACTTATAATGTAAATCAAATCTAATAGATCCTACTGCTAAACATAAATACAAGAATATAGTAAAATTCATAACTAAAGATATTCAATATAGTTATTCTAACTTGACATTATAAAATGATGATTATGATTTCTAACAAGCTTTACTTGGTCACCAAGTTTTAAACAATTCTTACGCTTAGAGTTACAGATTAGTTTTATGTTGATTTACAAGATTAATCGAGTACAATTAACTCTTTAGAAGATGATTCAGGTACAACTAACTCTCAAGAAGTTGAAAAGGATGCTTCTTACAAAGATTTAAAAAGCTTAGACCAAACAGTTTACTATTGACTGAACATTTGCACTTACAAGTTTAGCTTATAACTTATATTATAAATCAAATCTCATAGAACTTACGGCTAAACACAAAGACAAGACTATAGTAAATGAATCATAACTAAAGTTGTTCAATTTAGTTATAACTTGATGTTGTTAAACACATGACTAAGAGTTCTAACAAGCTTTACTTGGTCAACAAGTTTTCAATAAATGTTAAACTTTAAATTATGAATTAGTTTTATGTTGAGTTGGATGATTAATCGAGTACAATTAACTCTTTAGAAGATGATTCGAGCATAATTAACTCAAAAGAAGTTTAGAATGATGTATCTTACAAAGGTTTAATAAGCTTTGACCGAACAGTTTAACTTTTGACTTAACGTTTTCACATACAACTTTAGCTCAAAACTTATAATGTAAATCAAATCTAATAGATCCTACTGCTAAACATAAATACAAGAATATAGTAAAATTCATAACTAAAGATATTCAATATAGTTATTATAACTTGACGTTATAAAATGATGATTATGATTTCTAACAAGCTTTACTTTGTCACCATGTTTTAAACAATTCTTACGCTTAGAGTTACATATTAGTTTTATGTTGATTTACAAGATTAATCGAGTACAATTAACTCTTTAGAAGATGATTCAGATACAACTAACTCTCAAGAAGTTGAAAATGATGCTTCTTACAAAGCTTTAAAAAGCTTAGACCGAACCGTTTACTATTGACTGAACATTTGTAGTTACAAGTTTAGCTTATAATTTATATTATAAAACAAATCTCATAGAACTTACGGCTAAACACAAAGACAAGCCTATAGTAAATGAATCCATAACTAAAGTTATTCAATTTAGTTATAACTTGATGTTATTAAACACATGATTAAGACTTCTAACAAGCTTTACTTGGTCAACAAGTTTTCAATAAACGTTAAACTTTAAATTACGGATTAGTTTTATGTTGAGTTGGATGATTAATCGAGTACTATTAACTCTTTAGAAGACGATTCGAGCATAATTAACTCATAAGAAATTTAGAATGATGTCTCTTACAAAGATTTAATAAGCTTTGACCGAACAGTTTAACTTTTTACTTAACATTTTCACTTACAAGTTTAGCTCAAAACTTATAATGTAAATCAAATCTAATAGATCCTACTGCTAAACATAAAGACAAGAATATAGTAAAATTCATAACTAAAGATATTCAATACAGTTATTATAACTTGACGTTGTAAAATGATGATTATGATTTCTAACAAGCTTTACGTGGTCACCAAGTTTTAAACAATTCTTACGCTTAGAGTTACAGATTAGTTTTATGTTGATTTACAAGATTAATCGAGTACAATTAACTCTTTAGAAGATGATTCAGGTACAACTAACTCTCAAGAAGTTGAAAACGATGCTTCTTACAAAGCTTAAAAAGCTTAGACCGAACCGTTTACTATTGACTGAACATTTGCACTTACAAGTTTAGCTTATAACTTATATTATAAATCAAATCTCATAGAACTTACGGCTAAACACAAAGACAAGCCTATAGTAAATGAATCATAACTAAAGTTGTTCAATTTAGTTATAACTTGATGTTGTTAAACACATGACTAAGAGTTCTAACAAGCTTTACTTGGTCAACAAGTTTTCAATAAACGTTAAACTTTAAATTACGAATTAGTTTTATGTTGAGTTGGATGATTAATCGAGTACAATTAACTCTTTAGAAGATGATTCGAGCATAATTAACTCATAAGAAGTTTAGAATGATGTCTCTTACAAAGGTTTAATAAGCTTTGACCGAACAGTTTAACTTTTGACTTAACGTTTTCACATACAAGTTTAGCTCAAAACTTATAATGTAAATCAAATCTAATAGTTCCTACTGCTAAACATAATGACAAGAATATAGTAAAATTCATAACTAAAGATATTCAATATAGTTATTATAACTTGACGTTATAAAATGATGATTATGATTTCTAACAAGCTTTACGTGGTCACCAAGTTTTAAACAATTCTTACGCTTAGAGTTACAGATTAGTTTTATGCTGATTTACAAGATTAATCCAGTACAATTAACTCTTTAGAAGATGATTCAGGCACAACTAACTCTCAAGAAGTTGAAAACGATGCTTCTTACAAAGCTTTAAAAAGCTTAGACCGAACCATTTACTATTGACTGAACATTTGCACTTACAAGTTTAGCTTATAATTTATATTATAAATCAAATCTCATAGAACTTACGGCTAAACACAAAGACAAGCCTATAGTAAATGAATCATAACTAAAGTTGTTCAATTTAGTTATAACTTGATGTTGTTAAACACATGATTAAGACTTCTAACAAGCTTTACTTGGTCAACAACTTTTCAATAAATGTTAAACTTTAAATTACGGATTAGTTTTATGTTGAGTTGGATGATTAATCGAGTACAATTAACTCTTTAGAAGATGATTCGAGCATAAGTAACTCATAAGAAGTTTAGAATGATGTCTCTTACAAAGGTTTAATAAGCTTTGACGGAACAGTTTAACTTTTGACTTAACATTTTCACTTACAAGTTTACCTCAAAACTTATAATGTAAATCAAATCTAATAGATCCTACTGCTAAACATAAAGACAAGAATATAGTAAAATTCATAACTAAAGATATTCAATATAGTTATTCTAACTTGACGTTATAAAATGATGATTATGATTTCTAACAAGCTTTACTTTGTCACCATGTTTTAAACAATTCTTACGCTTAGAGTTACAGATTAGTTTTATGTTGATTTACAAGATTAATCGAGTACAATTAACTCTTTAGAAGATGATTCAGGTACAACTAACTCTCAAGAAGTTGAAAACGATGCTTCTTACAAAGCTTTAAAAAGCTTAGACCGAACCGTTTACTATTGACTGAACATTTGCACTTACAAGTTTACCTTATAACTTATATTATAAATCAAATCTCATAGAACTTACGGCTAAACACAAAGACAAGCCTATAGTAAATGAATCCATAACTAAAGTTGTTCAATTTAGTTATAACTTGATGTTGTTAAACACATGATTACGTGTTCAAACAAGCTTTACTTGGTCAACAACTTTTCAATAAACGTTAAACTTTAAATTACGGATTAGTTTTATGTTGAGTTGGATGATTAATCGAGTACAATTAACTCTTTAGAAGATGATTCGAGCATAATTAACTCATAAGAAGTTTAGAATGATGTCTCTTACAAAGGTTTAATAAGCTTTGACCGAACAGTTTAACTTTTGACTTAACGTTTTCACTTACAAGTTTAGCTCAAAACTTATAATGTAAATCAAATCTAATAGATCCTACTGCTAAACATAATGACATGAATATAGTAAAATTCATAACTAAAGATATTCAATATAGTTATTATAACTTGACGTTATAAAATGATGATTATGATTTCTAACAAGCTTTACGTGGTCACCAAGTTTTAAACAATTCTTACGCTTAGAGTTACAGATTAGTTTTATGTTGATTTACAAGATTAATCCAGTACAATTAACTCTTTAGAAGATGATTCAGGCACAACTAACTCTCAAGAAGTTGAAAACGATGCTTCTTACAAAGCTTTAAAAAGCTTAGACCGAACCGTTTACTATTGAATGAACATTTGCACTTACAAGTTTAGCTTATAACTTATATTATAAATCAAATATCATAGAACTTACGGCTAAACACAAAGACAAGCCTATAGTAAATGAATCATAACTAAAGTTGTTCAATTTAGTTATAACTTGATGTTGTTAAACACATGATTAAGAGTTCTAACAAGCTTTACTTGGTCAACAACTTTTCAATAAATGTTAAAATTAAATTACGGGTTAGTTTTATGTTGAGTTGGATGATTAATCGAGTACAATTAACTCTTTAGAAGATGATTCGAGCATAATTAACTCATAAGAAGTTTAGAATGATGTCTCTTACAAAGGTTTAATAAGCTTTGACGGAACAGTTTAACTTTTGACTTAACATTTTCACTTACAAGTTTACCTCAAAACTTATAATGTAAATCAAATCTAATAGATCCTACTGCTAAACATAAAGACAAGAATATAGTAAAATTCATAACTAAAGATATTCAATATAGTTATTATAACTTGACGTTATAAAATGATGATTATGATTTCTAACAAGCTTTACGTGGTCACCAAGTTTTAAACAATTCTTATGCTTAGAGTTACAGATTAGTTTTATGCTGATTTACAAGATTAATCGAGTACAATTAACTCTTTAGAAGATGATTCAGGTACAACTAACTCTCAAAAAGTTGAAAATGATGCTTCTTACAAAGCTTTAAAAAGCTTAGACCGAACCGTTTACTATTGAATGAACATTTGCACTTACAAGTTTAGCTTATAACTTATATTATAAATCAAATATCATAGAACTTACGGCTAAACACAAAGACAAGCCTATAGTAAATGAATCATAACTAAAGTTGTTCAATTTAGTTATAACTTGATGTTGTTAAACACATGATTAAGAGTTCTAACAAGCTTTACTTGGTCAACAAGTTTTCAATAAACGTTAAACGTTAAATTACGGATTCATTTTATGTTGAGTTGGATGATTAATCGAGTACAATTAACTCTTTAGAAAATGATTCGAGCATAATTAACTCATAAGAAGTTTAGAATGATGTCTCTTACAAATGTTTAATAAGCTTTGACCGAACAGTTTAACTTTTGACTTAACGTTTTCACTTACAAGTTTAGCTCAAAACTTATAATGTAAATCAAATCTAATAGATCCTACTGCTAAACATAATGACATGAATATAGTAAAATTCATAACTAAAGATATTCAATATAGTTATTATAACTTGACGTTATAAAATGATGATTATGATTTCTAACAAGCTTTACTTGGTCACCAAGTTTTAAACAATTCTCACGCTTAGAGTTACAGATTAGTTTTATGTTGATTTACAAAATTAATCGAGTACAATTAACTCTTTAGAAGATGATTCAGGGACAACTAACTCTCAAAAAGTTGAAAACGATGCTTCTTACAAAGCTTTAAAAAGCTTAGACCGAACCGTTTACTATTGAATGAACATTTGCACTTACAAGTTTAGCTTATAACTTATATTATAAATCAAATATCATAGAACTTACGGCTAAACACAAAGACAAGCCTATAGTAAATGAATCATAATTAAAGTTGTTCAATTTAGTTATAACTTGATGTTGTTAAACACATGATTAAGAGTTCTAACAAGCTTTACTTGGTCAACAACTTTTCAATAAACGTTAAACTTTAAATTATGGATTAGTTTTATGTTGAGTTGGATGATTAATCGAGTACAATTAACTCTTTAGAAGATGATTCGAGCATAATTAACTCATAAGAAGTTTAGAATGATGTCTCTTACAAAGGTTTAATAAGCTTTGACCGAACAGTTTAACTTTTGACTTAACGTTTTCACTTACAAGTTTAGCTCAAAACTTATAATGTAAATCAAATCTAATAGATCCTACTGCTAAACATAAAGACAAGAATATAGTAAAATTCATAACTAAAGATATTCAATATAGTTATTATAACTTGACGTTATAAAATGATGATTATGATTTCTAACAAGCTTTACATGGTCACCAAGTTTTAAACAATTCTTACGCTTAGAGTTACATAGTAGTTTTATGGTGATTTACAAGATTAATCGAGTACAATTAACTCTTTAGAAGATGATTCAGGCACAACTAACTCTCAAGAAGTTGAAAACGATGCTTCTTACAAAGCTTTAAAAAGCTTAGACCGAACCGTTTACTATTGACTGAACATTTGCACTTACAAGTTTAGCTTATAACTTATATTATAAATCAAATATCATAGAACTGACGGCTAAAGACAAAGACAAGCCTATAGTAAATGAATCCATAACTAAAGTTATTCAATTTAGTTATAACTTGATGTTCTTAAACACATGATTAAGACTTCTAACAAGCTTTACTTGGTCAACAAGTTTTCAATAAACGTTAAACTTTAAATTACGGATTAGTTTTATGTTGAGTTGGATGATTAATCGAGTACAATTAACTCTTTAGAAGATGATTCGAGCATAATTAACTCATAAGAAGTTTAGAATGATGTCTCTTACAAAGGTTTAATAAGCTTTGACCGAACAGTTTAACTTTTGACTTAACGTTTTCACTTACAAGTTTAGCTCAAAACTTATAATGTAAATCAAATCTAATAGATCCTACTGCTAAACATAAAGACAAGAATATAGTAAAATTCATAACTAAAGATATTCAATATAGTTATTATAACTTGACGTTATAAAATGATGATTATGATTTCTAACAAGCTTTACATGGTCACCAAGTTTTAAACAATTCTTACGCTTAGAGTTACATAGTAGTTTTATGGTGATTTACAAGATTAATCGAGTACAATTAACTCTTTAGAAGATGATTCAGGCACAACTAACTCTCAAGAAGTTGAAAACGATGCTTCTTACAAAGCTTTAAAAAGCTTAGACCGAACCGTTTACTATTGACTGAACATTTGCACTTACAAGTTTAGCTTATAACTTATATTATAAATCAAATATCATAGAACTGACGGCTAAAGACAAAGACAAGCCTATAGTAAATGAATCCATAACTAAAGTTATTCAATTTAGTTATAACTTGATGTTCTTAAACACATGATTAAGACTTCTAACAAGCTTTACTTGGTCAACAAGTTTTCAATAAACGTTAAACTTTAAATTACGGATTAGTTTTATGTTGAGTTGGATGATTAATCGAGTACAATTAACTCTTTAGAAGATGATTCGAGCATAATTAACTCATAAGAAGTTTAGAATGATGTCTCTTACAAAGGTTTAATAAGCTTTGACCGAACAGTTTAACTTTTGACTTAACGTTTTCACTTACAAGTTTAGCTCAAAACTTATAATGTAAATCAAATCTAATAGATCCTACTGCTAAACATAAAGACAAGAATATAGTAAAATTCATAACTAAAGATATTCAATATAGTTATTATAACTTGACGTTATAAAATGATGATTATGATTTCTAACAAGCTTTACATGGTCACCAAGTTTTAAACAATTCTTACGCTTAGAGTTACATAGTAGTTTTATGGTGATTTACAAGATTA
The DNA here is from genome assembly GCA_954870855.1 of Scutellaria minor. Taxonomy (NCBI): domain Eukaryota; kingdom Viridiplantae; phylum Streptophyta; class Magnoliopsida; order Lamiales; family Lamiaceae; genus Scutellaria; species Scutellaria minor. The sequence continues at coordinate 6,603,631 of OX940733.1, forward strand.
ATCGAGTACAATTAACTCTTTAGAAGATGATTCAGGCACAACTAACTCTCAAGAAGTTGAAAACGATGCTTCTTACAAAGCTTTAAAAAGCTTAGACCGAACCGTTTACTATTGACTGAACATTTGCACTTACAAGTTTAGCTTATAACTTATATTATAAATCAAATATCATAGAACTGACGGCTAAAGACAAAGACAAGCCTATAGTAAATGAATCCATAACTAAAGTTATTCAATTTAGTTATAACTTGATGTTCTTAAACACATGATTAAGACTTCTAACAAGCTTTACTTGGTCAACAAGTTTTCAATAAACGTTAAACTTTAAATTACGGATTAGTTTTATGTTGAGTTGGATGATTAATCGAGTACAATTAACTCTTTAGAAGATGATTCGAGCATAATTAACTCATAAGAAGTTTAGAATGATGTCTCTTACAAAGGTTTAATAAGCTTTGACCGAACAGTTTAACTTTTGACTTAACGTTTTCACTTACAAGTTTAGCTCAAAACTTATAATGTAAATCAAATCTAATAGATCCTACTGCTAAACATAAAGACAAGAATATAGTAAAATTCATAACTAAAGATATTCAATATAGTTATTATAACTTGACGTTATAAAATGATGATTATGATTTCTAACAAGCTTTACTTGGTCACCAAGTTTTAAACAATTCTCACGCTTAGAGTTACAGATTAGTTTTATGTTGATTTACAAAATTAATCGAGTACAATTAACTCTTTAGAAGATGATTCAGGTACAACTAACTCTCAAAAAGTTGAAAACGATGCTTCTTACAAAGCTTTAAAAAGCTTAGACCGAACCGTTTACTATTGAATGAACATTTGCACTTACAAGTTTAGCTTATAACTTATATTATAAATCAAATATCATAGAACTTACGGCTAAACACAAAGACAAGCCTATAGTAAATGAATCATAACTAAAGTTGTTCAATTTAGTTATAACTTGATGTTGTTAAACACATGATTAAGAGTTCTAACAAGCTTTACTTGGTCAACAAGTTTTCAATAAACGTTAAACGTTAAATTACGGATTCATTTTATGTTGAGTTGGATGATTAATCGAGTACAATTAACTCTTTAGAAAATGATTCGAGCATAATTAAGTCATAAGAAGTTTAGAATGATGTCTCTTACAAATGTTTAATAAGCTTTGACCGAACAGTTTAACTTTTGACTTAACGTTTTCACTTACAAGTTTAGCTCAAAACTTATAATGTAAATCAAATCTAATAGATCCTACTGCTAAACATAATGACATGAATATAGTAAAATTCATAACTAAAGATATTCAATATAGTTATTATAACTTGACGTTATAAAATGATGATTATGATTTCTAACAAGCTTTACTTGGTCACCAAGTTTTAAACAATTCTCACGCTTAGAGTTACAGATTAGTTTTATGTTGATTTACAAAATTAATCGAGTACAATTAACTCTTTAGAAGATGATTCAGGGACAACTAACTCTCAAAAAGTTGAAAACGATGCTTCTTACAAAGCTTTAAAAAGCTTAGACCGAACCGTTTACTATTGAATGAACATTTGCACTTACAAGTTTAGCTTATAACTTATATTATAAATCAAATATCATAGAACTTACGGCTAAACACAAAGACAAGCCTATAGTAAATGAATCATAATTAAAGTTGTTCAATTTAGTTATAACTTGATGTTGTTAAACACATGATTAAGAGTTCTAACAAGCTTTACTTGGTCAACAACTTTTCAATAAACGTTAAACTTTAAATTATGGATTAGTTTTATGTTGAGTTGGATGATTAATCGAGTACAATTAACTCTTTAGAAGATGATTCGAGCATAATTAACTCATAAGAAGTTTAGAATGATGTCTCTTACAAAGGTTTAATAAGCTTTGACCGAACAGTTTAACTTTTGACTTAACGTTTTCACTTACAAGTTTAGCTCAAAACTTATAATGTAAATCAAATCTAATAGATCCTACTGCTAAACATAAAGACAAGAATATAGTAAAATTCATAACTAAAGATATTCAATATAGTTATTATAACTTGACGTTATAAAATGATGATTATGATTTCTAACAAGCTTTACATGGTCACCAAGTTTTAAACATTTCTTACGCTTAGAGTTACATAGTAGTTTTATGGTGATTTACAAGATTAATCGAGTACAATTAACTCTTTAGAAGATGATTCAGGCACAACTAACTCTCAAGAAGTTGAAAACGATGCTTCTTACAAAGCTTTAAAAAGCTTAGACCGAACCGTTTACTATTGACTGAACATTTGCACTTACAAGTTTAGCTTATAACTTATATTATAAATCAAATATCATAGAACTGACGGCTAAAGACAAAGACAAGCCTATAGTAAATGAATCCATAACTAAAGTTATTCAATTTAGTTATAACTTGATGTTCTTAAACACATGATTAAGACTTCTAACAAGCTTTACTTGGTCAACAAGTTTTCAATAAACGTTAAACTTTAAATTACGGATTAGTTTTATGTTGAGTTGGATGATTAATCGAGTACAATTAACTCTTTAGAAGATGATTCGAGCATAATTAACTCATAAGAAGTTTAGAATGATGTCTCTTACAAAGGTTTAATAAGCTTTGACCGAACAGTTTAACTTTTGACTTAACGTTTTCACTTACAAGTTTAGCTCAAAACTTATAATGTAAATCAAATCTAATAGATCCTACTGCTAAACATAAAGACAAGAATATAGTAAAATTCATAACTAAAGATATTCAATATAGTTATTATAACTTGACGTTATAAAATGATGATTATGATTTCTAACAAGCTTTACTTGGTCACCAAGTTTTAAACAATTCTCACGCTTAGAGTTACAGATTAGTTTTATGTTGATTTACAAAATTAATCGAGTACAATTAACTCTTTAGAAGATGATTCAGGTACAACTAACTCTCAAAAAGTTGAAAACGATGCTTCTTACAAAGCTTTAAAAAGCTTAGACCGAACCGTTTACTATTGAATGAACATTTGCACTTACAAGTTTAGCTTATAACTTATATTATAAATCAAATATCATAGAACTTACGGCTAAACACAAAGACAAGCCTATAGTAAATGAATCATAACTAAAGTTGTTCAATTTAGTTATAACTTGATGTTGTTAAACACATGATTAAGAGTTCTAACAAGCTTTACTTGGTCAACAAGTTTTCAATAAACGTTAAACGTTAAATTACGGATTCATTTTATGTTGAGTTGGATGATTAATCGAGTACAATTAACTCTTTAGAAAATGATTCGAGCATAATTAAGTCATAAGAAGTTTAGAATGATGTCTCTTACAAATGTTTAATAAGCTTTGACCGAACAGTTTAACTTTTGACTTAACGTTTTCACTTACAAGTTTAGCTCAAAACTTATAATGTAAATCAAATCTAATAGATCCTACTGCTAAACATAATGACATGAATATAGTAAAATTCATAACTAAAGATATTCAATATAGTTATTATAACTTGACGTTATAAAATGATGATTATGATTTCTAACAAGCTTTACTTGGTCACCAAGTTTTAAACAATTCTCACGCTTAGAGTTACAGATTAGTTTTATGTTGATTTACAAAATTAATCGAGTACAATTAACTCTTTAGAAGATGATTCAGGTACAACTAACTCTCAAAAAGTTGAAAACGATGCTTCTTACAAAGCTTTAAAAAGCTTAGACCGAACCGTTTACTATTGAATGAACATTTGCACTTACAAGTTTAGCTTATAACTTATATTATAAATCAAATATCATAGAACTTACGGCTAAACACAAAGACAAGCCTATAGTAAATGAATCATAACTAAAGTTGTTCAATTTAGTTATAACTTGATGTTGTTAAACACATGATTAAGAGTTCTAACAAGCTTTACTTGGTCAACAAGTTTTCAATAAACGTTAAACGTTAAATTACGGATTCATTTTATGTTGAGTTGGATGATTAATCGAGTACAATTAACTCTTTAGAAAATGATTCGAGCATAATTAAGTCATAAGAAGTTTAGAATGATGTCTCTTACAAATGTTTAATAAGCTTTGACCGAACAGTTTAACTTTTGACTTAACGTTTTCACTTACAAGTTTAGCTCAAAACTTATAATGTAAATCAAATCTAATAGATCCTACTGCTAAACATAATGACATGAATATAGTAAAATTCATAACTAAAGATATTCAATATAGTTATTATAACTTGACGTTATAAAATGATGATTATGATTTCTAACAAGCTTTACTTGGTCACCAAGTTTTAAACAATTCTCACGCTTAGAGTTACAGATTAGTTTTATGTTGATTTACAAAATTAATCGAGTACAATTAACTCTTTAGAAGATGATTCAGGGACAACTAACTCTCAAAAAGTTGAAAACGATGCTTCTTACAAAGCTTTAAAAAGCTTAGACCGAACCGTTTACTATTGAATGAACATTTGCACTTACAAGTTTAGCTTATAACTTATATTATAAATCAAATATCATAGAACTTACGGCTAAACACAAAGACAAGCCTATAGTAAATGAATCATAATTAAAGTTGTTCAATTTAGTTATAACTTGATGTTGTTAAACACATGATTAAGAGTTCTAACAAGCTTTACTTGGTCAACAACTTTTCAATAAACGTTAAACTTTAAATTATGGATTAGTTTTATGTTGAGTTGGATGATTAATCGAGTACAATTAACTCTTTAGAAGATGATTCGAGCATAATTAACTCATAAGAAGTTTAGAATGATGTCTCTTACAAAGGTTTAATAAGCTTTGACCGAACAGTTTAACTTTTGACTTAACGTTTTCACTTACAAGTTTAGCTCAAAACTTATAATGTAAATCAAATCTAATAGATCCTACTGCTAAACATAAAGACAAGAATATAGTAAAATTCATAACTAAAGATATTCAATATAGTTATTATAACTTGACGTTATAAAATGATGATTATGATTTCTAACAAGCTTTACATGGTCACCAAGTTTTAAACAATTCTTACGCTTAGAGTTACATAGTAGTTTTATGGTGATTTACAAGATTAATCGAGTACAATTAACTCTTTAGAAGATGATTCAGGCACAACTAACTCTCAAGAAGTTGAAAACGATGCTTCTTACAAAGCTTTAAAAAGCTTAGACCGAACCGTTTACTATTGACTGAACATTTGCACTTACAAGTTTAGCTTATAACTTATATTATAAATCAAATATCATAGAACTGACGGCTAAAGACAAAGACAAGCCTATAGTAAATGAATCCATAACTAAAGTTATTCAATTTAGTTATAACTTGATGTTCTTAAACACATGATTAAGACTTCTAACAAGCTTTACTTGGTCAACAAGTTTTCAATAAACGTTAAACTTTAAATTACGGATTAGTTTTATGTTGAGTTGGATGATTAATCGAGTACAATTAACTCTTTAGAAGATGATTCGAGCATAATTAACTCATAAGAAGTTTAGAATGATGTCTCTTACAAAGGTTTAATAAGCTTTGACCGAACAGTTTAACTTTTGACTTAACGTTTTCACTTACAAGTTTAGCTCAAAACTTATAATGTAAATCAAATCTAATAGATCCTACTGCTAAACATAAAGACAAGAATATAGTAAAATTCATAACTAAAGATATTCAATATAGTTATTATAACTTGACGTTATAAAATGATGATTATGATTTCTAACAAGCTTTACTTGGTCACCAAGTTTTAAACAATTCTCACGCTTAGAGTTACAGATTAGTTTTATGTTGATTTACAAAATTAATCGAGTACAATTAACTCTTTAGAAGATGATTCAGGTACAACTAACTCTCAAAAAGTTGAAAACGATGCTTCTTACAAAGCTTTAAAAAGCTTAGACCGAACCGTTTACTATTGAATGAACATTTGCACTTACAAGTTTAGCTTATAACTTATATTATAAATCAAATATCATAGAACTTACGGCTAAACACAAAGACAAGCCTATAGTAAATGAATCATAACTAAAGTTGTTCAATTTAGTTATAACTTGATGTTGTTAAACACATGATTAAGAGTTCTAACAAGCTTTACTTGGTCAACAAGTTTTCAATAAACGTTAAACGTTAAATTACGGATTCATTTTATGTTGAGTTGGATGATTAATCGAGTACAATTAACTCTTTAGAAAATGATTCGAGCATAATTAAGTCATAAGAAGTTTAGAATGATGTCTCTTACAAATGTTTAATAAGCTTTGACCGAACAGTTTAACTTTTGACTTAACGTTTTCACTTACAAGTTTAGCTCAAAACTTATAATGTAAATCAAATCTAATAGATCCTACTGCTAAACATAATGACATGAATATAGTAAAATTCATAACTAAAGATATTCAATATAGTTATTATAACTTGACGTTATAAAATGATGATTATGATTTCTAACAAGCTTTACTTGGTCACCAAGTTTTAAACAATTCTCACGCTTAGAGTTACAGATTAGTTTTATGTTGATTTACAAAATTAATCGAGTACAATTAACTCTTTAGAAGATGATTCAGGGACAACTAACTCTCAAAAAGTTGAAAACGATGCTTCTTACAAAGCTTTAAAAAGCTTAGACCGAACCGTTTACTATTGAATGAACATTTGCACTTACAAGTTTAGCTTATAACTTATATTATAAATCAAATATCATAGAACTTACGGCTAAACACAAAGACAAGCCTATAGTAAATGAATCATAATTAAAGTTGTTCAATTTAGTTATAACTTGATGTTGTTAAACACATGATTAAGAGTTCTAACAAGCTTTACTTGGTCAACAACTTTTCAATAAACGTTAAACTTTAAATTATGGATTAGTTTTATGTTGAGTTGGATGATTAATCGAGTACAATTAACTCTTTAGAAGATGATTCGAGCATAATTAACTCATAAGAAGTTTAGAATGATGTCTCTTACAAAGGTTTAATAAGCTTTGACCGAACAGTTTAACTTTTGACTTAACGTTTTCACTTACAAGTTTAGCTCAAAACTTATAATGTAAATCAAATCTAATAGATCCTACTGCTAAACATAAAGACAAGAATATAGTAAAATTCATAACTAAAGATATTCAATATAGTTATTATAACTTGACGTTATAAAATGATGATTATGATTTCTAACAAGCTTTACTTGGTCACCAAGTTTTAAACAATTCTCACGCTTAGAGTTACAGATTAGTTTTATGTTGATTTACAAAATTAATCGAGTACAATTAACTCTTTAGAAGATGATTCAGGTACAACTAACTCTCAAAAAGTTGAAAACGATGCTTCTTACAAAGCTTTAAAAAGCTTAGACCGAACCGTTTACTATTGAATGAACATTTGCACTTACAAGTTTAGCTTATAACTTATATTATAAATCAAATATCATAGAACTTACGGCTAAACACAAAGACAAGCCTATAGTAAATGAATCATAACTAAAGTTGTTCAATTTAGTTATAACTTGATGTTGTTAAACACATGATTAAGAGTTCTAACAAGCTTTACTTGGTCAACAAGTTTTCAATAAACGTTAAACGTTAAATTACGGATTCATTTTATGTTGAGTTGGATGATTAATCGAGTACAATTAACTCTTTAGAAAATGATTCGAGCATAATTAAGTCATAAGAAGTTTAGAATGATGTCTCTTACAAATGTTTAATAAGCTTTGACCGAACAGTTTAACTTTTGACTTAACGTTTTCACTTACAAGTTTAGCTCAAAACTTATAATGTAAATCAAATCTAATAGATCCTACTGCTAAACATAATGACATGAATATAGTAAAATTCATAACTAAAGATATTCAATATAGTTATTATAACTTGACGTTATAAAATGATGATTATGATTTCTAACAAGCTTTACTTGGTCACCAAGTTTTAAACAATTCTCACGCTTAGAGTTACAGATTAGTTTTATGTTGATTTACAAAATTAATCGAGTACAATTAACTCTTTAGAAGATGATTCAGGTACAACTAACTCTCAAAAAGTTGAAAACGATGCTTCTTACAAAGCTTTAAAAAGCTTAGACCGAACCGTTTACTATTGAATGAACATTTGCACTTACAAGTTTAGCTTATAACTTATATTATAAATCAAATATCATAGAACTTACGGCTAAACACAAAGACAAGCCTATAGTAAATGAATCATAACTAAAGTTGTTCAATTTAGTTATAACTTGATGTTGTTAAACACATGATTAAGAGTTCTAACAAGCTTTACTTGGTCAACAAGTTTTCAATAAACGTTAAACGTTAAATTACGGATTCATTTTATGTTGAGTTGGATGATTAATCGAGTACAATTAACTCTTTAGAAAATGATTCGAGCATAATTAAGTCATAAGAAGTTTAGAATGATGTCTCTTACAAATGTTTAATAAGCTTTGACCGAACAGTTTAACTTTTGACTTAACGTTTTCACTTACAAGTTTAGCTCAAAACTTATAATGTAAATCAAATCTAATAGATCCTACTGCTAAACATAATGACATGAATATAGTAAAATTCATAACTAAAGATATTCAATATAGTTATTATAACTTGACGTTATAAAATGATGATTATGATTTCTAACAAGCTTTACTTGGTCACCAAGTTTTAAACAATTCTCACGCTTAGAGTTACAGATTAGTTTTATGTTGATTTACAAAATTAATCGAGTACAATTAACTCTTTAGAAGATGATTCAGGGACAACTAACTCTCAAAAAGTTGAAAACGATGCTTCTTACAAAGCTTTAAAAAGCTTAGACCGAACCGTTTACTATTGAATGAACATTTGCACTTACAAGTTTAGCTTATAACTTATATTATAAATCAAATATCATAGAACTTACGGCTAAACACAAAGACAAGCCTATAGTAAATGAATCATAATTAAAGTTGTTCAATTTAGTTATAACTTGATGTTGTTAAACACATGATTAAGAGTTCTAACAAGCTTTACTTGGTCAACAACTTTTCAATAAACGTTAAACTTTAAATTATGGATTAGTTTTATGTTGAGTTGGATGATTAATCGAGTACAATTAACTCTTTAGAAGATGATTCGAGCATAATTAACTCATAAGAAGTTTAGAATGATGTCTCTTACAAAGGTTTAATAAGCTTTGACCGAACAGTTTAACTTTTGACTTAACGTTTTCACTTACAAGTTTAGCTCAAAACTTATAATGTAAATCAAATCTAATAGATCCTACTGCTAAACATAAAGACAAGAATATAGTAAAATTCATAACTAAAGATATTCAATATAGTTATTATAACTTGACGTTATAAAATGATGATTATGATTTCTAACAAGCTTTACATGGTCACCAAGTTTTAAACAATTCTTACGCTTAGAGTTACATAGTAGTTTTATGGTGATTTACAAGATTAATCGAGTACAATTAACTCTTTAGAAGATGATTCAGGCACAACTAACTCTCAAGAAGTTGAAAACGATGCTTCTTACAAAGCTTTAAAAAGCTTAGACCGAACCGTTTACTATTGACTGAACATTTGCACTTACAAGTTTAGCTTATAACTTATATTATAAATCAAATATCATAGAACTGACGGCTAAACACAAAGACAAGCCTATAGTAAATGAATCCATAACTAAAGTTCTTCAATTTAGTTATAACTTGATGTTCTTAAACACATGATTAAGACTTCTAACAAGCTTTACTTGGTCAACAAGTTTTCAATAAACGTTAAACTTTAAATTACGGATTAGTTTTATGTTGAGTTGGATGATTAATCGAGTACAATTAACTCTTTAGAAGATGATTCGAGCATAATTAACTCATAAGAAGTTTAGAATGATGTCTCTTACAAAGGTTTAATAAGCTTTGACCGAACAGTTTAACTTTTGACTTAACGTTTTCACTTACAAGTTTAGCTCAAAACTTATAATGTAAATCAAATCTAATAGATCCTACTGCTAAACATAAAGACAAGAATATAGTAAAATTCATAACTAAAGATATTCAATATAGTTATTATAACTTGACGTTATAAAATGATGATTATGATTTCTAACAAGCTTTACTTGGTCACCAAGTTTTAAACAATTCTCACGCTTAGAGTTACAGATTAGTTTTATGTTGATTTACAAAATTAATCGAGTACAATTAACTCTTTAGAAGATGATTCAGGTACAACTAACTCTCAAAAAGTTGAAAACGATGCTTCTTACAAAGCTTTAAAAAGCTTAGACCGAACCGTTTACTATTGAATGAACATTTGCACTTACAAGTTTAGCTTATAACTTATATTATAAATCAAATATCATAGAACTTACGGCTAAACACAAAGACAAGCCTATAGTAAATGAATCATAACTAAAGTTGTTCAATTTAGTTATAACTTGATGTTGTTAAACACATGATTAAGAGTTCTAACAAGCTTTACTTGGTCAACAAGTTTTCAATAAACGTTAAACGTTAAATTACGGATTCATTTTATGTTGAGTTGGATGATTAATCGAGTACAATTAACTCTTTAGAAAATGATTCGAGCATAATTAAGTCATAAGAAGTTTAGAATGATGTCTCTTACAAATGTTTAATAAGCTTTGACCGAACAGTTTAACTTTTGACTTAACGTTTTCACTTACAAGTTTAGCTCAAAACTTATAATGTAAATCAAATCTAATAGATCCTACTGCTAAACATAATGACATGAATATAGTAAAATTCATAACTAAAGATATTCAATATAGTTATTATAACTTGACGTTATAAAATGATGATTATGATTTCTAACAAGCTTTACTTGGTCACCAAGTTTTAAACAATTCTCACGCTTAGAGTTACAGATTAGTTTTATGTTGATTTACAAAATTAATCGAGTACAATTAACTCTTTAGAAGATGATTCAGGGACAACTAACTCTCAAAAAGTTGAAAACGATGCTTCTTACAAAGCTTTAAAAAGCTTAGACCGAACCGTTTACTATTGAATGAACATTTGCACTTACAAGTTTAGCTTATAACTTATATTATAAATCAAATATCATAGAACTTACGGCTAAACACAAAGACAAGCCTATAGTAAATGAATCATAATTAAAGTTGTTCAATTTAGTTATAACTTGATGTTGTTAAACACATGATTAAGAGTTCTAACAAGCTTTACTTGGTCAACAACTTTTCAATAAACGTTAAACTTTAAATTATGGATTAGTTTTATGTTGAGTTGGATGATTAATCGAGTACAATTAACTCTTTAGAAGATGATTCGAGCATAATTAACTCATAAGAAGTTTAGAATGATGTCTCTTACAAAGGTTTAATAAGCTTTGACCGAACAGTTTAACTTTTGACTTAACGTTTTCACTTACAAGTTTAGCTCAAAACTTATAATGTAAATCAAATCTAATAGATCCTACTGCTAAACATAAAGACAAGAATATAGTAAAATTCATAACTAAAGATATTCAATATAGTTATTATAACTTGACGTTATAAAATGATGATTATGATTTCTAACAAGCTTTACATGGTCACCAAGTTTTAAACAATTCTTACGCTTAGAGTTACATAGTAGTTTTATGGTGATTTACAAGATTAATCGAGTACAATTAACTCTTTAGAAGATGATTCAGGCACAACTAACTCTCAAGAAGTTGAAAACGATGCTTCTTACAAAGCTTTAAAAAGCTTAGACCGAACCGTTTACTATTGACTGAACATTTGCACTTACAAGTTTAGCTTATAACTTATATTATAAATCAAATATCATAGAACTGACGGCTAAACACAAAGACAAGCCTATAGTAAATGAATCCATAACTAAAGTTCTTCAATTTAGTTATAACTTGATGTTCTTAAACACATGATTAAGACTTCTAACAAGCTTTACTTGGTCAACAAGTTTTCAATAAACGTTAAACTTTAAATTACGGATTAGTTTTATGTTGAGTTGGATGATTAATCGAGTACAATTAACTCTTTAGAAGATGATTCGAGCATAATTAACTCATAAGAAGTTTAGAATGATGTCTCTTACAAAGGTTTAATAAGCTTTGACCGAACAGTTTAACTTTTGACTTAACGTTTTCACTTACAAGTTTAGCTCAAAACTTATAATGTAAATCAAATCTAATAGATCCTACTGCTAAACATAAAGACAAGAATATAGTAAAATTCATAACTAAAGATATTCAATATAGTTATTATAACTTGACGTTATAAAATGATGATTATGATTTCTAACAAGCTTTACTTGGTCACCAAGTTTTAAACAATTCTCACGCTTAGAGTTACAGATTAGTTTTATGTTGATTTACAAAATTAATCGAGTACAATTAACTCTTTAGAAGATGATTCAGGTACAACTAACTCTCAAAAAGTTGAAAACGATGCTTCTTACAAAGCTTTAAAAAGCTTAGACCGAACCGTTTACTATTGAATGAACATTTGCACTTACAAGTTTAGCTTATAACTTATATTATAAATCAAATATCATAGAACTTACGGCTAAACACAAAGACAAGCCTATAGTAAATGAATCATAACTAAAGTTGTTCAATTTAGTTATAACTTGATGTTGTTAAACACATGATTAAGAGTTCTAACAAGCTTTACTTGGTCAACAAGTTTTCAATAAACGTTAAACGTTAAATTACGGATTCATTTTATGTTGAGTTGGATGATTAATCGAGTACAATTAACTCTTTAGAAAATGATTCGAGCATAATTAAGTCATAAGAAGTTTAGAATGATGTCTCTTACAAATGTTTAATAAGCTTTGACCGAACAGTTTAACTTTTGACTTAACGTTTTCACTTACAAGTTTAGCTCAAAACTTATAATGTAAATCAAATCTAATAGATCCTACTGCTAAACATAATGACATGAATATAGTAAAATTCATAACTAAAGATATTCAATATAGTTATTATAACTTGACGTTATAAAATGATGATTATGATTTCTAACAAGCTTTACTTGGTCACCAAGTTTTAAACAATTCTCACGCTTAGAGTTACAGATTAGTTTTATGTTGATTTACAAAATTAATCGAGTACAATTAACTCTTTAGAAGATGATTCAGGGACAACTAACTCTCAAAAAGTTGAAAACGATGCTTCTTACAAAGCTTTAAAAAGCTTAGACCGAACCGTTTACTATTGAATGAACATTTGCACTTACAAGTTTAGCTTATAACTTATATTATAAATCAAATATCATAGAACTTACGGCTAAACACAAAGACAAGCCTATAGTAAATGAATCATAATTAAAGTTGTTCAATTTAGTTATAACTTGATGTTGTTAAACACATGATTAAGAGTTCTAACAAGCTTTACTTGGTCAACAACTTTTCAATAAACGTTAAACTTTAAATTATGGATTAGTTTTATGTTGAGTTGGATGATTAATCGAGTACAATTAACTCTTTAGAAGATGATTCGAGCATAATTAACTCATAAGAAGTTTAGAATGATGTCTCTTACAAAGGTTTAATAAGCTTTGACCGAACAGTTTAACTTTTGACTTAACGTTTTCACTTACAAGTTTAGCTCAAAACTTATAATGTAAATCAAATCTAATAGATCCTACTGCTAAACATAAAGACAAGAATATAGTAAAATTCATAACTAAAGATATTCAATATAGTTATTATAACTTGACGTTATAAAATGATGATTATGATTTCTAACAAGCTTTACATGGTCACCAAGTTTTAAACAATTCTTACGCTTAGAGTTACATAGTAGTTTTATGGTGATTTACAAGATTAATCGAGTACAATTAACTCTTTAGAAGATGATTCAGGCACAACTAACTCTCAAGAAGTTGAAAACGATGCTTCTTACAAAGCTTTAAAAAGCTTAGACCGAACCGTTTACTATTGACTGAACATTTGCACTTACAAGTTTAGCTTATAACTTATATTATAAATCAAATATCATAGAACTGACGGCTAAACACAAAGACAAGCCTATAGTAAATGAATCCATAACTAAAGTTCTTCAATTTAGTTATAACTTGATGTTCTTAAACACATGATTAAGACTTCTAACAAGCTTTACTTGGTCAACAAGTTTTCAATAAACGTTAAACTTTAAATTACGGATTAGTTTTATGTTGAGTTGGATGATTAATCGAGTACAATTAACTCTTTAGAAGATGATTCGAGCATAATTAACTCATAAGAAGTTTAGAATGATGTCTCTTACAAAGGTTTAATAAGCTTTGACCGAACAGTTTAACTTTTGACTTAACGTTTTCACTTACAAGTTTAGCTCAAAACTTATAATGTAAATCAAATCTAATAGATCCTACTGCTAAACATAAAGACAAGAATATAGTAAAATTCATAACTAAAGATATTCAATATAGTTATTATAACTTGACGTTATAAAATGATGATTATGATTTCTAACAAGCTTTACTTGGTCACCAAGTTTTAAACAATTCTCACGCTTAGAGTTACAGATTAGTTTTATGTTGATTTACAAAATTAATCGAGTACAATTAACTCTTTAGAAGATGATTCAGGTACAACTAACTCTCAAAAAGTTGAAAACGATGCTTCTTACAAAGCTTTAAAAAGCTTAGACCGAACCGTTTACTATTGAATGAACATTTGCACTTACAAGTTTAGCTTATAACTTATATTATAAATCAAATATCATAGAACTTACGGCTAAACACAAAGACAAGCCTATAGTAAATGAATCATAACTAAAGTTGTTCAATTTAGTTATAACTTGATGTTGTTAAACACATGATTAAGAGTTCTAACAAGCTTTACTTGGTCAACAAGTTTTCAATAAACGTTAAACTTTAAATTACGGATTCATTTTATGTTGAGTTGGATGATTAATCGAGTACAATTAACTCTTTAGAAAATGATTCGAGCATAATTAAGTCATAAGAAGTTTAGAATGATGTCTCTTACAAATGTTTAATAAGCTTTGACCGAACAGTTTAACTTTTGACTTAACGTTTTCACTTACAAGTTTAGCTCAAAACTTATAATGTAAATCAAATCTAATAGATCCTACTGCTAAACATAATGACATGAATATAGTAAAATTCATAACTAAAGATATTCAATATAGTTATTATAACTTGACGTTATAAAATGATGATTATGATTTCTAACAAGCTTTACTTGGTCACCAAGTTTTAAACAATTCTCACGCTTAGAGTTACAGATTAGTTTTATGTTGATTTACAAAATTAATCGAGTACAATTAACTCTTTAGAAGATGATTCAGGGACAACTAACTCTCAAAAAGTTGAAAACGATGCTTCTTACAAAGCTTTAAAAAGCTTAGACCGAACCGTTTACTATTGAATGAACATTTGCACTTACAAGTTTAGCTTATAACTTATATTATAAATCAAATATCATAGAACTTACGGCTAAACACAAAGACAAGCCTATAGTAAATGAATCATAATTAAAGTTGTTCAATTTAGTTATAACTTGATGTTGTTAAACACATGATTAAGAGTTCTAACAAGCTTTACTTGGTCAACAACTTTTCAATAAACGTTAAACTTTAAATTATGGATTAGTTTTATGTTGAGTTGGATGATTAATCGAGTACAATTAACTCTTTAGAAGATGATTCGAGCATAATTAACTCATAAGAAGTTTAGAATGATGTCTCTTACAAAGGTTTAATAAGCTTTGACCGAACAGTTTAACTTTTGACTTAACGTTTTCACTTACAAGTTTAGCTCAAAACTTATAATGTAAATCAAATCTAATAGATCCTACTGCTAAACATAAAGACAAGAATATAGTAAAATTCATAACTAAAGATATTCAATATAGTTATTATAACTTGACGTTATAAAATGATGATTATGATTTCTAACAAGCTTTACATGGTCACCAAGTTTTAAACAATTCTTACGCTTAGAGTTACATAGTAGTTTTATGGTGATTTACAAGATTAATCGAGTACAATTAACTCTTTAGAAGATGATTCAGGCACAACTAACTCTCAAGAAGTTGAAAACGATGCTTCTTACAAAGCTTTAAAAAGCTTAGACCGAACCGTTTACTATTGACTGAACATTTGCACTTACAAGTTTAGCTTATAACTTATATTATAAATCAAATATCATAGAACTGACGGCTAAACACAAAGACAAGCCTATAGTAAATGAATCCATAACTAAAGTTCTTCAATTTAGTTATAACTTGATGTTCTTAAACACATGATTAAGACTTCTAACAAGCTTTACTTGGTCAACAAGTTTTCAATAAACGTTAAACTTTAAATTACGGATTAGTTTTATGTTGAGTTGGATGATTAATCGAGTACAATTAACTCTTTAGAAGATGATTCGAGCATAATTAACTCATAAGAAGTTTAGAATGATGTCTCTTACAAAGGTTTAATAAGCTTTGACCGAACAGTTTAACTTTTGACTTAACGTTTTCACTTACAAGTTTAGCTCAAAACTTATAATGTAAATCAAATCTAATAGATCCTACTGCTAAACATAAAGACAAGAATATAGTAAAATTCATAACTAAAGATATTCAATATAGTTATTATAACTTGACGTTATAAAATGATGATTATGATTTCTAACAAGCTTTACTTGGTCACCAAGTTTTAAACAATTCTCACGCTTAGAGTTACAGATTAGTTTTATGTTGATTTACAAAATTAATCGAGTACAATTAACTCTTTAGAAGATGATTCAGGTACAACTAACTCTCAAAAAGTTGAAAACGATGCTTCTTACAAAGCTTTAAAAAGCTTAGACCGAACCGTTTACTATTGAATGAACATTTGCACTTACAAGTTTAGCTTATAACTTATATTATAAATCAAATATCATAGAACTTACGGCTAAACACAAAGACAAGCCTATAGTAAATGAATCATAACTAAAGTTGTTCAATTTAGTTATAACTTGATGTTGTTAAACACATGATTAAGAGTTCTAACAAGCTTTACTTGGTCAACAAGTTTTCAATAAACGTTAAACGTTAAATTACGGATTCATTTTATGTTGAGTTGGATGATTAATTGAGTACAATTAACTCTTTAGAAAATGATTCGAGCATAATTAAGTCATAAGAAGTTTAGAATGATGTCTCTTACAAATGTTTAATAAGCTTTGACCGAACAGTTTAACTTTTGACTTAACGTTTTCACTTACAAGTTTAGCTCAAAACTTATAATGTAAATCAAATCTAATAGATCCTACTGCTAAACATAATGACATGAATATAGTAAAATTCATAACTAAAGATATTCAATATAGTTATTATAACTTGACGTTATAAAATGATGATTATGATTTCTAACAAGCTTTACTTGGTCACCAAGTTTTAAACAATTCTCACGCTTAGAGTTACAGATTAGTTTTATGTTGATTTACAAAATTAATCGAGTACAATTAACTCTTTAGAAGATGATTCAGGGACAACTAACTCTCAAAAAGTTGAAAACGATGCTTCTTACAAAGCTTTAAAAAGCTTAGACCGAACCGTTTACTATTGAATGAACATTTGCACTTACAAGTTTAGCTTATAACTTATATTATAAATCAAATATCATAGAACTTACGGCTAAACACAAAGACAAGCCTATAGTAAATGAATCATAATTAAAGTTGTTCAATTTAGTTATAACTTGATGTTGTTAAACACATGATTAAGAGTTCTAACAAGCTTTACTTGGTCAACAACTTTTCAATAAACGTTAAACTTTAAATTATGGATTAGTTTTATGTTGAGTTGGATGATTAATCGAGTACAATTAACTCTTTAGAAGATGATTCGAGCATAATTAACTCATAAGAAGTTTAGAATGATGTCTCTTACAAAGGTTTAATAAGCTTTGACCGAACAGTTTAACTTTTGACTTAACGTTTTCACTTACAAGTTTAGCTCAAAACTTATAATGTAAATCAAATCTAATAGATCCTACTGCTAAACATAATGACATGAATATAGTAAAATTCATAACTAAAGATATTCAATATAGTTATTATAACTTGACGTTATAAAATGATGATTATGATTTCTAACAAGCTTTACTTGGTCACCAAGTTTTAAACAATTCTCACGCTTAGAGTTACAGATTAGTTTTATGTTGATTTACAAAATTAATCGAGTACAATTAACTCTTTAGAAGATGATTCAGGGACAACTAACTCTCAAAAAGTTGAAAACGATGCTTCTTACAAAGCTTTAAAAAGCTTAGACCGAACCGTTTACTATTGAATGAACATTTGCACTTACAAGTTTAGCTTATAACTTATATTATAAATCAAATATCATAGAACTTACGGCTAAACACAAAGACAAGCCTATAGTAAATGAATCATAATTAAAGTTGTTCAATTTAGTTATAACTTGATGTTGTTAAACACATGATTAAGAGTTCTAACAAGCTTTACTTGGTCAACAACTTTTCAATAAACGTTAAACTTTAAATTATGGATTAGTTTTATGTTGAGTTGGATGATTAATCGAGTACAATTAACTCTTTAGAAGATGATTCGAGCATAATTAACTCATAAGAAGTTTAGAATGATGTCTCTTACAAAGGTTTAATAAGCTTTGACCGAACAGTTTAACTTTTGACTTAACGTTTTCACTTACAAGTTTAGCTCAAAACTTATAATGTAAATCAAATCTAATAGATCCTACTGCTAAACATAAAGACAAGAATATAGTAAAATTCATAACTAAAGATATTCAATATAGTTATTATAACTTGACGTTATAAAATGATGATTATGATTTCTAACAAGCTTTACATGGTCACCAAGTTTTAAACAATTCTTACGCTTAGAGTTACATAGTAGTTTTATGGTGATTTACAAGATTAATCGAGTACAATTAACTCTTTAGAAGATGATTCAGGCACAACTAACTCTCAAGAAGTTGAAAACGATGCTTCTTACAAAGCTTTAAAAAGCTTAGACCGAACCGTTTACTATTGACTGAACATTTGCACTTACAAGTTTAGCTTATAACTTATATTATAAATCAAATATCATAGAACTGACGGCTAAAGACAAAGACAAGCCTATAGTAAATGAATCCATAACTAAAGTTATTCAATTTAGTTATAACTTGATGTTCTTAAACACATGATTAAGACTTCTAACAAGCTTTACTTGGTCAACAAGTTTTCAATAAACGTTAAACTTTAAATTACGGATTAGTTTTATGTTGAGTTGGATGATTAATCGAGTACAATTAACTCTTTAGAAGATGATTCGAGCATAATTAACTCATAAGAAGTTTAGAATGATGTTTCTATAAATGTTTAATAAGCTTTGACCGAACAGTTTAACTTTTGACTTAACGTTTTCACTTACAAGTTTAGCTCAAAACTTATAATGTAAATCAAATCTAATAGATCCTACTGCTAAACATAATGACATGAATATAGTAAAATTCATAACTAAAGATATTCAATATAGTTATTATAACTTGACGTTATAAAATGATGATTATGATTTCTAACAAGCTTTACTTGGTCACCAAGTTTTAAACAATTCTCACGCTTAGAGTTACAGATTAGTTTTATGTTGATTTACAAAATTAATCGAGTACAATTAACTCTTTAGAAGATGATTCAGGTACAACTAACTCTCAAAAAGTTGAAAACGATGCTTCTTACAAAGCTTTAAAAAGCTTAGACCGAACCGTTTACTATTGAATGAACATTTGCACTTACAAGTTTAGCTTATAACTTATATTATAAATCAAATATCATAGAACTTACGGCTAAACACAAAGACAAGCCTATAGTAAATGAATCATAACTAAAGTTGTTCAATTTAGTTATAACTTGATGTTGTTAAACACATGATTAAGAGTTCTAACAAGCTTTACTTGGTCAACAAGTTTTCAATAAACGTTAAACTTTAAATTACGGATTAGTTTTATGTTGAGTTGGATGATTAATCGAGTACAATTAACTCTTTAGAAGATGATTCGAGCATAATTAACTCATAAGAAGTTTAGAATGATGTCTCTTACAAAGGTTTAATAAGCTTTGACCGAACAGTTTAACTTTTGACTTAACGTTTTCACTTACAAGTTTAGCTCAAAACTTATAATGTAAATCAAATCTAATAGATCCTACTGCTAAACATAAAGACAAGAATATAGTAAAATTCATAACTAAAGATATTCAATATAGTTATTATAACTTGACGTTATAAAATGATGATTATGATTTCTAACAAGCTTTACATGGTCACCAAGTTTTAAACAATTCTTACGCTTAGAGTTACATAGTGGTTTTATGGTGATTTACAAGATTAATCGAGTACAATTAACTCTTTAGAAGATGATTCAGGCACAACTAACTCTCAAGAAGTTGAAAACGATGCTTCTTACAAAGCTTTAAAAAGCTTAGACCGAACCGTTTACTATTGACTGAACATTTGCACTTACAAGTTTAGCTTATAACTTATATTATAAATCAAATATCATAGAACTGACGGCTAAACACAAAGACAAGCCTATAGTAAATGAATCCATAACTAAAGTTCTTCAATTTAGTTATAACTTGATGTTCTTAAACACATGATTAAGACTTCTAACAAGCTTTACTTGGTCAACAAGTTTTCAATAAACGTTAAACTTTAAATTACGGATTAGTTTTATGTTGAGTTGGATGATTAATCGAGTACAATTAACTCTTTAGAAGATGATTCGAGCATAATTAACTCATAAGAAGTTTAGAATGATGTATGTTACAAAGGTTTAATAAGCTTTGACCGAACAGTTTAACTTTTGACTTAACGTTTTCACTTACAAGTTTAGCTCAAAACTTATAATGTAAATCAAATCTAATAGATCCTACTGCTAAACATAAAGACAAGAATATAGTAAAATTCATAACTAAAGATATTCAATATAGTTATTATAACTTGACGTTATAAAATGATGATTATGATTTCTAACAAGCTTTACATGGTCACCAAGTTTTAAACAATTCTTACGCTTAGAGTTACATAGTAGTTTTATGGTGATTTACAAGATTAATCGAGTACAATTAACTCTTTAGAAGATGATTCAGGCACAACTAACTCTCAAGAAGTTGAAAACGATGCTTCTTACAAAGCTTTAAAAAGCTTAGACCGAACCGTTTACTATTGACTGAACATTTGCACTTACAAGTTTAGCTTATAACTTATATTATAAATCAAATATCATAGAACTGACGGCTAAAGACAAAGACAAGCCTATAGTAAATGAATCCATAACTAAAGTTATTCAATTTAGTTATAACTTGATGTTCTTAAACACATGATTAAGACTTCTAACAAGCTTTACTTGGTCAACAAGTTTTCAATAAACGTTAAACTTTAAATTACGGATTAGTTTTATGTTGAGTTGGATGATTAATCGAGTACAATTAACTCTTTAGAAGATGATTCGAGCATAATTAACTCATAAGAAGTTTAGAATGATGTCTCTTACAAAGGTTTAATAAGCTTTGACCGAACAGTTTAACTTTTGACTTAACGTTTTCACTTACAAGTTTAGCTCAAAACTTATAATGTAAATCAAATCTAATAGATCCTACTGCTAAACATAAAGACAAGAATATAGTAAAATTCATAACTAAAGATATTCAATATAGTTATTATAACTTGACGTTATAAAATGATGATTATGATTTCTAACAAGCTTTACATGGTCACCAAGTTTTAAACAATTCTTACGCTTAGAGTTACATAGTAGTTTTATGGTGATTTACAAGATTAATCGAGTACAATTAACTCTTTAGAAGATGATTCAGGCACAACTAACTCTCAAGAAGTTGAAAACGATGCTTCTTACAAAGCTTTAAAAAGCTTAGACCGAACCGTTTACTATTGACTGAACATTTGCACTTACAAGTTTAGCTTATAACTTATATTATAAATCAAATATCATAGAACTGACGGCTAAAGACAAAGACAAGCCTATAGTAAATGAATCCATAACTAAAGTTATTCAATTTAGTTATAACTTGATGTTCTTAAACACATGATTAAGACTTCTAACAAGCTTTACTTGGTCAACAAGTTTTCAATAAACGTTAAACTTTAAATTACGGATTAGTTTTATGTTGAGTTGGATGATTAATCGAGTACAATTAACTCTTTAGAAGATGATTCGAGCATAATTAACTCATAAGAAGTTTAGAATGATGTTTCTATAAATGTTTAATAAGCTTTGACCGAACAGTTTAACTTTTGACTTAACGTTTTCACTTACAAGTTTAGCTCAAAACTTATAATGTAAATCAAATCTAATAGATCCTACTGCTAAACATAATGACATGAATATAGTAAAATTCATAACTAAAGATATTCAATATAGTTATTATAACTTGACGTTATAAAATGATGATTATGATTTCTAACAAGCTTTACTTGGTCACCAAGTTTTAAACAATTCTCACGCTTAGAGTTACAGATTAGTTTTATGTTGATTTACAAAATTAATCGAGTACAATTAACTCTTTAGAAGATGATTCAGGTACAACTAACTCTCAAAAAGTTGAAAACGATGCTTCTTACAAAGCTTTAAAAAGCTTAGACCGAACCGTTTACTATTGAATGAACATTTGCACTTACAAGTTTAGCTTATAACTTATATTATAAATCAAATATCATAGAACTTACGGCTAAACACAAAGACAAGCCTATAGTAAATGAATCATAACTAAAGTTGTTCAATTTAGTTATAACTTGATGTTGTTAAACACATGATTAAGAGTTCTAACAAGCTTTACTTGGTCAACAAGTTTTCAATAAACGTTAAACTTTAAATTACGGATTAGTTTTATGTTGAGTTGGATGATTAATCGAGTACAATTAACTCTTTAGAAGATGATTCGAGCATAATTAACTCATATGAAGTTTAGAATGATGTCTCTTACAAAGGTTTAATAAGCTTTGACCGAACAGTTTAACTTTTGACTTAACGTTTTCACTTACAAGTTTAGCTCAAAACTTATAATGTAAATCAAATCTAATAGATCCTACTGCTAAACATAAAGACAAGAATATAGTAAAATTCATAACTAAAGATATTCAATATAGTTATTATAACTTGACGTTATAAAATGATGATTATGATTTCTAACAAGCTTTACATGGTCACCAAGTTTTAAACAATTCTTACGCTTAGAGTTACATAGTAGTTTTATGGTGATTTACAAGATTAATCGAGTACAATTAACTCTTTAGAAGATGATTCAGGCACAACTAACTCTCAAGAAGTTGAAAACGATGCTTCTTACAAAGCTTTAAAAAGCTTAGACCGAACCGTTTACTATTGACTGAACATTTGCACTTACAAGTTTAGCTTATAACTTATATTATAAATCAAATATCATAGAACTGACGGCTAAAGACAAAGACAAGCCTATAGTAAATGAATCCATAACTAAAGTTATTCAATTTAGTTATAACTTGATGTTCTTAAACACATGATTAAGACTTCTAACAAGCTTTACTTGGTCAACAAGTTTTCAATAAACGTTAAACTTTAAATTACGGATTAGTTTTATGTTGAGTTGGATGATTAATCGAGTACAATTAACTCTTTAGAAGATGATTCGAGCATAATTAACTCATAAGAAGTTTAGAATGATGTCTCTTACAAAGGTTTAATAAGCTTTGACCGAACAGTTTAACTTTTGACTTAACGTTTTCACTTACAAGTTTAGCTCAAAACTTATAATGTAAATCAAATCTAATAGATCCTACTGCTAAACATAAAGACAAGAATATAGTAAAATTCATAACTAAAGATATTCAATATAGTTATTATAACTTGACGTTATAAAATGATGATTATGATTTCTAACAAGCTTTACATGGTCACCAAGTTTTAAACAATTCTTACGCTTAGAGTTACATAGTAGTTTTATGGTGATTTACAAGATTAATCGAGTACAATTAACTCTTTAGAAGATGATTCAGGCACAACTAACTCTCAAGAAGTTGAAAACGATGCTTCTTACAAAGCTTTAAAAAGCTTAGACCGAACCGTTTACTATTGACTGAACATTTGCACTTACAAGTTTAGCTTATAACTTATATTATAAATCAAATATCATAGAACTGACGGCTAAAGACAAAGACAAGCCTATAGTAAATGAATCCATAACTAAAGTTATTCAATTTAGTTATAACTTGATGTTCTTAAACACATGATTAAGACTTCTAACAAGCTTTACTTGGTCAACAAGTTTTCAATAAACGTTAAACTTTAAATTACGGATTAGTTTTATGTTGAGTTGGATGATTAATCGAGTACAATTAACTCTTTAGAAGATGATTCGAGCATAATTAACTCATAAGAAGTTTAGAATGATGTTTCTATAAATGTTTAATAAGCTTTGACCGAACAGTTTAACTTTTGACTTAACGTTTTCACTTACAAGTTTAGCTCAAAACTTATAATGTAAATCAAATCTAATAGATCCTACTGCTAAACATAATGACATGAATATAGTAAAATTCATAACTAAAGATATTCAATATAGTTATTATAACTTGACGTTATAAAATGATGATTATGATTTCTAACAAGCTTTACTTGGTCACCAAGTTTTAAACAATTCTCACGCTTAGAGTTACAGATTAGTTTTATGTTGATTTACAAAATTAATCGAGTACAATTAACTCTTTAGAAGATGATTCAGGTACAACTAACTCTCAAAAAGTTGAAAACGATGCTTCTTACAAAGCTTTAAAAAGCTTAGACCGAACCGTTTACTATTGAATGAACATTTGCACTTACAAGTTTAGCTTATAACTTATATTATAAATCAAATATCATAGAACTTACGGCTAAACACAAAGACAAGCCTATAGTAAATGAATCATAACTAAAGTTGTTCAATTTAGTTATAACTTGATGTTGTTAAACACATGATTAAGAGTTCTAACAAGCTTTACTTGGTCAACAAGTTTTCAATAAACGTTAAACTTTAAATTACGGATTAGTTTTATGTTGAGTTGGATGATTAATCGAGTACAATTAACTCTTTAGAAGATGATTCGAGCATAATTAACTCATATGAAGTTTAGAATGATGTCTCTTACAAAGGTTTAATAAGCTTTGACCGAACAGTTTAACTTTTGACTTAACGTTTTCACTTACAAGTTTAGCTCAAAACTTATAATGTAAATCAAATCTAATAGATCCTACTGCTAAACATAAAGACAAGAATATAGTAAAATTCATAACTAAAGATATTCAATATAGTTATTATAACTTGACGTTATAAAATGATGATTATGATTTCTAACAAGCTTTACATGGTCACCAAGTTTTAAACAATTCTTACGCTTAGAGTTACATAGTAGTTTTATGGTGATTTACAAGATTAATCGAGTACAATTAACTCTTTAGAAGATGATTCAGGCACAACTAACTCTCAAGAAGTTGAAAACGATGCTTCTTACAAAGCTTTAAAAAGCTTAGACCGAACCGTTTACTATTGACTGAACATTTGCACTTACAAGTTTAGCTTATAACTTATATTATAAATCAAATATCATAGAACTGACGGCTAAAGACAAAGACAAGCCTATAGTAAATGAATCCATAACTAAAGTTATTCAATTTAGTTATAACTTGATGTTCTTAAACACATGATTAAGACTTCTAACAAGCTTTACTTGGTCAACAAGTTTTCAATAAACGTTAAACTTTAAATTACGGATTAGTTTTATGTTGAGTTGGATGATTAATCGAGTACAATTAACTCTTTAGAAGATGATTCGAGCATAATTAACTCATAAGAAGTTTAGAATGATGTCTCTTACAAAGGTTTAATAAGCTTTGACCGAACAGTTTAACTTTTGACTTAACGTTTTCACTTACAAGTTTAGCTCAAAACTTATAATGTAAATCAAATCTAATAGATCCTACTGCTAAACATAAAGACAAGAATATAGTAAAATTCATAACTAAAGATATTCAATATAGTTATTATAACTTGACGTTATAAAATGATGATTATGATTTCTAACAAGCTTTACATGGTCACCAAGTTTTAAACAATTCTTACGCTTAGAGTTACATAGTAGTTTTATGGTGATTTACAAGATTAATCGAGTACAATTAACTCTTTAGAAGATGATTCAGGCACAACTAACTCTCAAGAAGTTGAAAACGATGCTTCTTACAAAGCTTTAAAAAGCTTAGACCGAACCGTTTACTATTGACTGAACATTTGCACTTACAAGTTTAGCTTATAACTTATATTATAAATCAAATATCATAGAACTGACGGCTAAAGACAAAGACAAGCCTATAGTAAATGAATCCATAACTAAAGTTATTCAATTTAGTTATAACTTGATGTTCTTAAACACATGATTAAGACTTCTAACAAGCTTTACTTGGTCAACAAGTTTTCAATAAACGTTAAACTTTAAATTACGGATTAGTTTTATGTTGAGTTGGATGATTAATCGAGTACAATTAACTCTTTAGAAGATGATTCGAGCATAATTAACTCATAAGAAGTTTAGAATGATGTTTCTATAAATGTTTAATAAGCTTTGACCGAACAGTTTAACTTTTGACTTAACGTTTTCACTTACAAGTTTAGCTCAAAACTTATAATGTAAATCAAATCTAATAGATCCTACTGCTAAACATAATGACATGAATATAGTAAAATTCATAACTAAAGATATTCAATATAGTTATTATAACTTGACGTTATAAAATGATGATTATGATTTCTAACAAGCTTTACTTGGTCACCAAGTTTTAAACAATTCTCACGCTTAGAGTTACAGATTAGTTTTATGTTGATTTACAAAATTAATCGAGTACAATTAACTCTTTAGAAGATGATTCAGGTACAACTAACTCTCAAAAAGTTGAAAACGATGCTTCTTACAAAGCTTTAAAAAGCTTAGACCGAACCGTTTACTATTGAATGAACATTTGCACTTACAAGTTTAGCTTATAACTTATATTATAAATCAAATATCATAGAACTTACGGCTAAACACAAAGACAAGCCTATAGTAAATGAATCATAACTAAAGTTGTTCAATTTAGTTATAACTTGATGTTGTTAAACACATGATTAAGAGTTCTAACAAGCTTTACTTGGTCAACAAGTTTTCAATAAACGTTAAACTTTAAATTACGGATTAGTTTTATGTTGAGTTGGATGATTAATCGAGTACAATTAACTCTTTAGAAGATGATTCGAGCATAATTAACTCATATGAAGTTTAGAATGATGTCTCTTACAAAGGTTTAATAAGCTTTGACCGAACAGTTTAACTTTTGACTTAACGTTTTCACTTACAAGTTTAGCTCAAAACTTATAATGTAAATCAAATCTAATAGATCCTACTGCTAAACATAAAGACAAGAATATAGTAAAATTCATAACTAAAGATATTCAATATAGTTATTATAACTTGACGTTATAAAATGATGATTATGATTTCTAACAAGCTTTACATGGTCACCAAGTTTTAAACAATTCTTACGCTTAGAGTTACATAGTAGTTTTATGGTGATTTACAAGATTAATCGAGTACAATTAACTCTTTAGAAGATGATTCAGGCACAACTAACTCTCAAGAAGTTGAAAACGATGCTTCTTACAAAGCTTTAAAAAGCTTAGACCGAACCGTTTACTATTGACTGAACATTTGCACTTACAAGTTTAGCTTATAACTTATATTATAAATCAAATATCATAGAACTGACGGCTAAAGACAAAGACAAGCCTATAGTAAATGAATCCATAACTAAAGTTATTCAATTTAGTTATAACTTGATGTTCTTAAACACATGATTAAGACTTCTAACAAGCTTTACTTGGTCAACAAGTTTTCAATAAACGTTAAACTTTAAATTACGGATTAGTTTTATGTTGAGTTGGATGATTAATCGAGTACAATTAACTCTTTAGAAGATGATTCGAGCATAATTAACTCATAAGAAGTTTAGAATGATGTCTCTTACAAAGGTTTAATAAGCTTTGACCGAACAGTTTAACTTTTGACTTAACGTTTTCACTTACAAGTTTAGCTCAAAACTTATAATGTAAATCAAATCTAATAGATCCTACTGCTAAACATAAAGACAAGAATATAGTAAAATTCATAACTAAAGATATTCAATATAGTTATTATAACTTGACGTTATAAAATGATGATTATGATTTCTAACAAGCTTTACATGGTCACCAAGTTTTAAACAATTCTTACGCTTAGAGTTACATAGTAGTTTTATGGTGATTTACAAGATTAATCGAGTACAATTAACTCTTTAGAAGATGATTCAGGCACAACTAACTCTCAAGAAGTTGAAAACGATGCTTCTTACAAAGCTTTAAAAAGCTTAGACCGAACCGTTTACTATTGACTGAACATTTGCACTTACAAGTTTAGCTTATAACTTATATTATAAATCAAATATCATAGAACTGACGGCTAAAGACAAAGACAAGCCTATAGTAAATGAATCCATAACTAAAGTTATTCAATTTAGTTATAACTTGATGTTCTTAAACACATGATTAAGACTTCTAACAAGCTTTACTTGGTCAACAAGTTTTCAATAAACGTTAAACTTTAAATTACGGATTAGTTTTATGTTGAGTTGGATGATTAATCGAGTACAATTAACTCTTTAGAAGATGATTCGAGCATAATTAACTCATAAGAAGTTTAGAATGATGTTTCTATAAATGTTTAATAAGCTTTGACCGAACAGTTTAACTTTTGACTTAACGTTTTCACTTACAAGTTTAGCTCAAAACTTATAATGTAAATCAAATCTAATAGATCCTACTGCTAAACATAATGACATGAATATAGTAAAATTCATAACTAAAGATATTCAATATAGTTATTATAACTTGACGTTATAAAATGATGATTATGATTTCTAACAAGCTTTACTTGGTCACCAAGTTTTAAACAATTCTCACGCTTAGAGTTACAGATTAGTTTTATGTTGATTTACAAAATTAATCGAGTACAATTAACTCTTTAGAAGATGATTCAGGTACAACTAACTCTCAAAAAGTTGAAAACGATGCTTCTTACAAAGCTTTAAAAAGCTTAGACCGAACCGTTTACTATTGAATGAACATTTGAACTTACAAGTTTAGCTTATAACTTATATTATAAATCAAATATCATAGAACTTACGGCTAAACACAAAGACAAGCCTATAGTAAATGAATCATAACTAAAGTTGTTCAATTTAGTTATAACTTGATGTTGTTAAACACATGATTAAGAGTTCTAACAAGCTTTACTTGGTCAACAAGTTTTCAATAAACGTTAAACTTTAAATTACGGATTAGTTTTATGTTGAGTTGGATGATTAATCGAGTACAATTAACTCTTTAGAAGATGATTCGAGCATAATTAACTCATAAGAAGTTTAGAATGATGTCTCTTACAAAGGTTTAATAAGCTTTGACCGAACAGTTTAACTTTTGACTTAACGTTTTCACTTACAAGTTTAGCTCAAAACTTATAATGTAAATCAAATCTAATAGATCCTACTGCTAAACATAAAGACAAGAATATAGTAAAATTCATAACTAAAGATATTCAATATAGTTATTATAACTTGACGTTATAAAATGATGATTATGATTTCTAACAAGCTTTACTTGGTCACCAAGTTTTAAACAATTCTCACGCTTAGAGTTACAGATTAGTTTTATGTTGATTTACAAAATTAATCGAGTACAATTAACTCTTTAGAAGATGATTCAGGGACAACTAACTCTCAAAAAGTTGAAAACGATGCTTCTTACAAAGCTTTAAAAAGCTTAGACCGAACCGTTTACTATTGAATGAACATTTGCACTTACAAGTTTAGCTTATAACTTATATTATAAATCAAATATCATAGAACTGACGGCTAAAGACAAAGACAAGCCTGTAGTAAATGAATCCATAACTAAAGTTATTCAATTTAGTTATAACTTGATGTTCTTAAACACATGATTAAGACTTCTAACAAGCTTTACTTGGTCAACAAGTTTTCAATAAACGTTAAACTTTAAATTACGGATTAGTTTTATGTTGAGTTGGATGATTAATCGAGTACAATTAACTCTTTAGAAGATGATTCGAGCATAATTAACTCATAAGAAGTTTAGAATGATGTCTCTTACAAAGGTTTAATAAGCTTTGACCGAACAGTTTAACTTTTGACTTAACGTTTTCACTTACAAGTTTAGCTCAAAACTTATAATGTAAATCAAATCTAATAGATCCTACTGCTAAACATAAAGACAAGAATATAGTAAAATTCATAACTAAAGATATTCAATATAGTTATTATAACTTGACGTTATAAAATGATGATTATGATTTCTAACAAGCTTTACATGGTCACCAAGTTTTAAACAATTCTTACGCTTAGAGTTACATAGTAGTTTTATGGTGATTTACAAGATTAATCGAGTACAATTAACTCTTTAGAAGATGATTCAGGCACAACTAACTCTCAAGAAGTTGAAAACGATGCTTCTTACAAAGCTTTAAAAAGCTTAGACCGAACCGTTTACTATTGACTGAACATTTGCACTTACAAGTTTAGCTTATAACTTATATTATAAATCAAATATCATAGAACTGACGGCTAAAGACAAAGACAAGCCTATAGTAAATGAATCCATAACTAAAGTTATTCAATTTAGTTATAACTTGATGTTCTTAAACACATGATTAAGACTTCTAACAAGCTTTACTTGGTCAACAAGTTTTCAATAAACGTTAAACTTTAAATTACGGATTAGTTTTATGTTGAGTTGGATGATAAATCGAGTACAATTAACTCTTTAGAAGATGATTCGAGCATAATTAACTCATAAGAAGTTTAGAATGATGTCTCTTACAAAGGTTTAATAAGCTTTGACCGAACAGTTTAACTTTTGACTTAACGTTTTCACTTACAAGTTTAGCTCAAAACTTATAATGTAAATCAAATCTAATAGATCCTACTGCTAAACATAAAGACAAGAATATAGTAAAATTCATAACTAAAGATATTCAATATAGTTATTATAACTTGACGTTATAAAATGATGATTATGATTTCTAACAAGCTTTACTTGGTCACCAAGTTTTAAACAATTCTCACGCTTAGAGTTACAGATTAGTTTTATGTTGATTTACAAAATTAATCGAGTACAATTAACTCTTTAGAAGATGATTCAGGTACAACTAACTCTCAAAAAGTTGAAAACGATGCTTCTTACAAAGCTTTAAAAAGCTTAGACCGAACCGTTTACTATTGAATGAACATTTGCACTTACAAGTTTAGCTTATAACTTATATTATAAATCAAATATCATAGAACTTACGGCTAAACACAAAGACAAGCCTATAGTAAATGAATCATAACTAAAGTTGTTCAATTTAGTTATAACTTGATGTTGTTAAACACATGATTAAGAGTTCTAACAAGCTTTACTTGGTCAACAAGTTTTCAATAAACGTTAAACGTTAAATTACGGATTAGTTTTATGTTGAGTTGGATGATTAATTGAGTACAATTAACTCTTTAGAAAATGATTCGAGCATAATTAAGTCATAAGAAGTTTAGAATGATGTCTCTTACAAAGGTTTAATAAGCTTTGACCGAACAGTTTAACTTTTGACTTAACGTTTTCACTTACAAGTTTAGCTCAAAACTTATAATGTAAATCAAATCTAATAGATCCTACTGCTAAACATAATGACATGAATATAGTAAAATTCATAACTAAAGATATTCAATATAGTTATTATAACTTGACGTTATAAAATGATGATTATGATTTCTAACAAGCTTTACTTGGTCACCAAGTTTTAAACAATTCTCACGCTTAGAGTTACAGATTAGTTTTATGTTGATTTACAAAATTAATCGAGTACAATTAACTCTTTAGAAGATGATTCAGGGACAACTAACTCTCAAAAAGTTGAAAACGATGCTTCTTACAAAGCTTTAAAAAGCTTAGACCGAACCGTTTACTATTGAATGAACATTTGCACTTACAAGTTTAGCTTATAACTTATATTATAAATCAAATATCATAGAACTTACGGCTAAACACAAAGACAAGCCTATAGTAAATGAATCATAATTAAAGTTGTTCAATTTAGTTATAACTTGATGTTGTTAAACACATGATTAAGAGTTCTAACAAGCTTTACTTGGTCAACAACTTTTCAATAAACGTTAAACTTTAAATTATGGATTAGTTTTATGTTGAGTTGGATGATTAATCGAGTACAATTAACTCTTTAGAAGATGATTCGAGCATAATTAACTCATAAGAAGTTTAGAATGATGTCTCTTACAAAGGTTTAATAAGCTTTGACCGAACAGTTTAACTTTTGACTTAACGTTTTCACTTACAAGTTTAGCTCAAAACTTATAATGTAAATCAAATCTAATAGATCCTACTGCTAAACATAATGACATGAATATAGTAAAATTCATAACTAAAGATATTCAATATAGTTATTATAACTTGACGTTATAAAATGATGATTATGATTTCTAACAAGCTTTACTTGGTCACCAAGTTTTAAACAATTCTCACGCTTAGAGTTACAGATTAGTTTTATGTTGATTTACAAAATTAATCGAGTACAATTAACTCTTTAGAAGATGATTCAGGGACAACTAACTCTCAAAAAGTTGAAAACGATGCTTCTTACAAAGCTTTAAAAAGCTTAGACCGAACCGTTTACTATTGAATGAACATTTGCACTTACAAGTTTAGCTTATAACTTATATTATAAATCAAATATCATAGAACTTACGGCTAAACACAAAGACAAGCCTATAGTAAATGAATCATAATTAAAGTTGTTCAATTTAGTTATAACTTGATGTTGTTAAACACATGATTAAGAGTTCTAACAAGCTTTACTTGGTCAACAACTTTTCAATAAACGTTAAACTTTAAATTATGGATTAGTTTTATGTTGAGTTGGATGATTAATCGAGTACAATTAACTCTTTAGAAGATGATTCGAGCATAATTAACTCATAAGAAGTTTAGAATGATGTCTCTTACAAAGGTTTAATAAGCTTTGACCGAACAGTTTAACTTTTGACTTAACGTTTTCACTTACAAGTTTAGCTCAAAACTTATAATGTAAATCAAATCTAATAGATCCTACTGCTAAACATAAAGACAAGAATATAGTAAAATTCATAACTAAAGATATTCAATATAGTTATTATAACTTGACGTTATAAAATGATGATTATGATTTCTAACAAGCTTTACATGGTCACCAAGTTTTAAACAATTCTTACGCTTAGAGTTACATAGTAGTTTTATGGTGATTTACAAGATTAATCGAGTACAATTAACTCTTTAGAAGATGATTCAGGCACAACTAACTCTCAAGAAGTTGAAAACGATGCTTCTTACAAAGCTTTAAAAAGCTTAGACCGAACCGTTTACTATTGACTGAACATTTGCACTTACAAGTTTAGCTTATAACTTATATTATAAATCAAATATCATAGAACTGACGGCTAAAGACAAAGACAAGCCTATAGTAAATGAATCCATAACTAAAGTTATTCAATTTAGTTATAACTTGATGTTCTTAAACACATGATTAAGACTTCTAACAAGCTTTACTTGGTCAACAAGTTTTCAATAAACGTTAAACTTTAAATTACGGATTAGTTTTATGTTGAGTTGGATGATTAATCGAGTACAATTAACTCTTTAGAAGATGATTCGAGCATAATTAACTCATAAGAAGTTTAGAATGATGTTTCTATAAATGTTTAATAAGCTTTGACCGAACAGTTTAACTTTTGACTTAACGTTTTCACTTACAAGTTTAGCTCAAAACTTATAATGTAAATCAAATCTAATAGATCCTACTGCTAAACATAATGACATGAATATAGTAAAATTCATAACTAAAGATATTCAATATAGTTATTATAACTTGACGTTATAAAATGATGATTATGATTTCTAACAAGCTTTACTTGGTCACCAAGTTTTAAACAATTCTCACGCTTAGAGTTACAGATTAGTTTTATGTTGATTTACAAAATTAATCGAGTACAATTAACTCTTTAGAAGATGATTCAGGTACAACTAACTCTCAAAAAGTTGAAAACGATGCTTCTTACAAAGCTTTAAAAAGCTTAGACCGAACCGTTTACTATTGAATGAACATTTGCACTTACAAGTTTAGCTTATAACTTATATTATAAATCAAATATCATAGAACTTACGGCTAAACACAAAGACAAGCCTATAGTAAATGAATCATAACTAAAGTTGTTCAATTTAGTTATAACTTGATGTTGTTAAACACATGATTAAGAGTTCTAACAAGCTTTACTTGGTCAACAAGTTTTCAATAAACGTTAAACTTTAAATTACGGATTAGTTTTATGTTGAGTTGGATGATTAATCGAGTACAATTAACTCTTTAGAAGATGATTCGAGCATAATTAACTCATAAGAAGTTTAGAATGATGTCTCTTACAAAGGTTTAATAAGCTTTGACCGAACAGTTTAACTTTTGACTTAACGTTTTCACTTACAAGTTTAGCTCAAAACTTATAATGTAAATCAAATCTAATAGATCCTACTGCTAAACATAAAGACAAGAATATAGTAAAATTCATAACTAAAGATATTCAATATAGTTATTATAACTTGACGTTATAAAATGATGATTATGATTTCTAACAAGCTTTACATGGTCACCAAGTTTTAAACAATTCTTACGCTTAGAGTTACATAGTGGTTTTATGGTGATTTACAAGATTAATCGAGTACAATTAACTCTTTAGAAGATGATTCAGGCACAACTAACTCTCAAGAAGTTGAAAACGATGCTTCTTACAAAGCTTTAAAAAGCTTAGACCGAACCGTTTACTATTGACTGAACATTTGCACTTACAAGTTTAGCTTATAACTTATATTATAAATCAAATATCATAGAACTGACGGCTAAACACAAAGACAAGCCTATAGTAAATGAATCCATAACTAAAGTTCTTCAATTTAGTTATAACTTGATGTTCTTAAACACATGATTAAGACTTCTAACAAGCTTTACTTGGTCAACAAGTTTTCAATAAACGTTAAACTTTAAATTACGGATTAGTTTTATGTTGAGTTGGATGATTAATCGAGTACAATTAACTCTTTAGAAGATGATTCGAGCATAATTAACTCATAAGAAGTTTAGAATGATGTATGTTACAAAGGTTTAATAAGCTTTGACCGAACAGTTTAACTTTT
This sequence comes from Scutellaria minor, assembly GCA_954870855.1. Taxonomy (NCBI): domain Eukaryota; kingdom Viridiplantae; phylum Streptophyta; class Magnoliopsida; order Lamiales; family Lamiaceae; genus Scutellaria; species Scutellaria minor. The sequence goes on from OX940733.1 coordinate 6,638,922, forward strand.
GACTTAACGTTTTCACTTACAAGTTTAGCTCAAAACTTATAATGTAAATCAAATCTAATAGATCCTACTGCTAAACATAAAGACAAGAATATAGTAAAATTCATAACTAAAGATATTCAATATAGTTATTATAACTTGACGTTATAAAATGATGATTATGATTTCTAACAAGCTTTACATGGTCACCAAGTTTTAAACAATTCTTACGCTTAGAGTTACATAGTAGTTTTATGGTGATTTACAAGATTAATCGAGTACAATTAACTCTTTAGAAGATGATTCAGGCACAACTAACTCTCAAGAAGTTGAAAACGATGCTTCTTACAAAGCTTTAAAAAGCTTAGACCGAACCGTTTACTATTGACTGAACATTTGCACTTACAAGTTTAGCTTATAACTTATATTATAAATCAAATATCATAGAACTGACGGCTAAAGACAAAGACAAGCCTATAGTAAATGAATCCATAACTAAAGTTATTCAATTTAGTTATAACTTGATGTTCTTAAACACATGATTAAGACTTCTAACAAGCTTTACTTGGTCAACAAGTTTTCAATAAACGTTAAACTTTAAATTACGGATTAGTTTTATGTTGAGTTGGATGATTAATCGAGTACAATTAACTCTTTAGAAGATGATTCGAGCATAATTAACTCATAAGAAGTTTAGAATGATGTCTCTTACAAAGGTTTAATAAGCTTTGACCGAACAGTTTAACTTTTGACTTAACGTTTTCACTTACAAGTTTAGCTCAAAACTTATAATGTAAATCAAATCTAATAGATCCTACTGCTAAACATAAAGACAAGAATATAGTAAAATTCATAACTAAAGATATTCAATATAGTTATTATAACTTGACGTTATAAAATGATGATTATGATTTCTAACAAGCTTTACATGGTCACCAAGTTTTAAACAATTCTTACGCTTAGAGTTACATAGTAGTTTTATGGTGATTTACAAGATTAATCGAGTACAATTAACTCTTTAGAAGATGATTCAGGCACAACTAACTCTCAAGAAGTTGAAAACGATGCTTCTTACAAAGCTTTAAAAAGCTTAGACCGAACCGTTTACTATTGACTGAACATTTGCACTTACAAGTTTAGCTTATAACTTATATTATAAATCAAATATCATAGAACTGACGGCTAAAGACAAAGACAAGCCTATAGTAAATGAATCCATAACTAAAGTTATTCAATTTAGTTATAACTTGATGTTCTTAAACACATGATTAAGACTTCTAACAAGCTTTACTTGGTCAACAAGTTTTCAATAAACGTTAAACTTTAAATTACGGATTAGTTTTATGTTGAGTTGGATGATTAATCGAGTACAATTAACTCTTTAGAAGATGATTCGAGCATAATTAACTCATAAGAAGTTTAGAATGATGTCTCTTACAAAGGTTTAATAAGCTTTGACCGAACAGTTTAACTTTTGACTTAACGTTTTCACTTACAAGTTTAGCTCAAAACTTATAATGTAAATCAAATCTAATAGATCCTACTGCTAAACATAAAGACAAGAATATAGTAAAATTCATAACTAAAGATATTCAATATAGTTATTATAACTTGACGTTATAAAATGATGATTATGATTTCTAACAAGCTTTACATGGTCACCAAGTTTTAAACAATTCTTACGCTTAGAGTTACATAGTAGTTTTATGGTGATTTACAAGATTAATCGAGTACAATTAACTCTTTAGAAGATGATTCAGGCACAACTAACTCTCAAGAAGTTGAAAACGATGCTTCTTACAAAGCTTTAAAAAGCTTAGACCGAACCGTTTACTATTGACTGAACATTTGCACTTACAAGTTTAGCTTATAACTTATATTATAAATCAAATATCATAGAACTGACGGCTAAAGACAAAGACAAGCCTATAGTAAATGAATCCATAACTAAAGTTATTCAATTTAGTTATAACTTGATGTTCTTAAACACATGATTAAGACTTCTAACAAGCTTTACTTGGTCAACAAGTTTTCAATAAACGTTAAACTTTAAATTACGGATTAGTTTTATGTTGAGTTGGATGATTAATCGAGTACAATTAACTCTTTAGAAGATGATTCGAGCATAATTAACTCATAAGAAGTTTAGAATGATGTTTCTATAAATGTTTAATAAGCTTTGACCGAACAGTTTAACTTTTGACTTAACGTTTTCACTTACAAGTTTAGCTCAAAACTTATAATGTAAATCAAATCTAATAGATCCTACTGCTAAACATAATGACATGAATATAGTAAAATTCATAACTAAAGATATTCAATATAGTTATTATAACTTGACGTTATAAAATGATGATTATGATTTCTAACAAGCTTTACTTGGTCACCAAGTTTTAAACAATTCTCACGCTTAGAGTTACAGATTAGTTTTATGTTGATTTACAAAATTAATCGAGTACAATTAACTCTTTAGAAGATGATTCAGGTACAACTAACTCTCAAAAAGTTGAAAACGATGCTTCTTACAAAGCTTTAAAAAGCTTAGACCGAACCGTTTACTATTGAATGAACATTTGCACTTACAAGTTTAGCTTATAACTTATATTATAAATCAAATATCATAGAACTTACGGCTAAACACAAAGACAAGCCTATAGTAAATGAATCATAACTAAAGTTGTTCAATTTAGTTATAACTTGATGTTGTTAAACACATGATTAAGAGTTCTAACAAGCTTTACTTGGTCAACAAGTTTTCAATAAACGTTAAACTTTAAATTACGGATTAGTTTTATGTTGAGTTGGATGATTAATCGAGTACAATTAACTCTTTAGAAGATGATTCGAGCATAATTAACTCATATGAAGTTTAGAATGATGTCTCTTACAAAGGTTTAATAAGCTTTGACCGAACAGTTTAACTTTTGACTTAACGTTTTCACTTACAAGTTTAGCTCAAAACTTATAATGTAAATCAAATCTAATAGATCCTACTGCTAAACATAAAGACAAGAATATAGTAAAATTCATAACTAAAGATATTCAATATAGTTATTATAACTTGACGTTATAAAATGATGATTATGATTTCTAACAAGCTTTACATGGTCACCAAGTTTTAAACAATTCTTACGCTTAGAGTTACATAGTAGTTTTATGGTGATTTACAAGATTAATCGAGTACAATTAACTCTTTAGAAGATGATTCAGGCACAACTAACTCTCAAGAAGTTGAAAACGATGCTTCTTACAAAGCTTTAAAAAGCTTAGACCGAACCGTTTACTATTGACTGAACATTTGCACTTACAAGTTTAGCTTATAACTTATATTATAAATCAAATATCATAGAACTGACGGCTAAAGACAAAGACAAGCCTATAGTAAATGAATCCATAACTAAAGTTATTCAATTTAGTTATAACTTGATGTTCTTAAACACATGATTAAGACTTCTAACAAGCTTTACTTGGTCAACAAGTTTTCAATAAACGTTAAACTTTAAATTACGGATTAGTTTTATGTTGAGTTGGATGATTAATCGAGTACAATTAACTCTTTAGAAGATGATTCGAGCATAATTAACTCATAAGAAGTTTAGAATGATGTCTCTTACAAAGGTTTAATAAGCTTTGACCGAACAGTTTAACTTTTGACTTAACGTTTTCACTTACAAGTTTAGCTCAAAACTTATAATGTAAATCAAATCTAATAGATCCTACTGCTAAACATAAAGACAAGAATATAGTAAAATTCATAACTAAAGATATTCAATATAGTTATTATAACTTGACGTTATAAAATGATGATTATGATTTCTAACAAGCTTTACATGGTCACCAAGTTTTAAACAATTCTTACGCTTAGAGTTACATAGTAGTTTTATGGTGATTTACAAGATTAATCGAGTACAATTAACTCTTTAGAAGATGATTCAGGCACAACTAACTCTCAAGAAGTTGAAAACGATGCTTCTTACAAAGCTTTAAAAAGCTTAGACCGAACCGTTTACTATTGACTGAACATTTGCACTTACAAGTTTAGCTTATAACTTATATTATAAATCAAATATCATAGAACTGACGGCTAAAGACAAAGACAAGCCTATAGTAAATGAATCCATAACTAAAGTTATTCAATTTAGTTATAACTTGATGTTCTTAAACACATGATTAAGACTTCTAACAAGCTTTACTTGGTCAACAAGTTTTCAATAAACGTTAAACTTTAAATTACGGATTAGTTTTATGTTGAGTTGGATGATTAATCGAGTACAATTAACTCTTTAGAAGATGATTCGAGCATAATTAACTCATAAGAAGTTTAGAATGATGTTTCTATAAATGTTTAATAAGCTTTGACCGAACAGTTTAACTTTTGACTTAACGTTTTCACTTACAAGTTTAGCTCAAAACTTATAATGTAAATCAAATCTAATAGATCCTACTGCTAAACATAATGACATGAATATAGTAAAATTCATAACTAAAGATATTCAATATAGTTATTATAACTTGACGTTATAAAATGATGATTATGATTTCTAACAAGCTTTACTTGGTCACCAAGTTTTAAACAATTCTCACGCTTAGAGTTACAGATTAGTTTTATGTTGATTTACAAAATTAATCGAGTACAATTAACTCTTTAGAAGATGATTCAGGTACAACTAACTCTCAAAAAGTTGAAAACGATGCTTCTTACAAAGCTTTAAAAAGCTTAGACCGAACCGTTTACTATTGAATGAACATTTGAACTTACAAGTTTAGCTTATAACTTATATTATAAATCAAATATCATAGAACTTACGGCTAAACACAAAGACAAGCCTATAGTAAATGAATCATAACTAAAGTTGTTCAATTTAGTTATAACTTGATGTCGTTAAACACATGATTAAGAGTTCTAACAAGCTTTACTTGGTCAACAAGTTTTCAATAAACGTTAAACTTTAAATTACGGATTAGTTTTATGTTGAGTTGGATGATTAATCGAGTACAATTAACTCTTTAGAAGATGATTCGAGCATAATTAACTCATAAGAAGTTTAGAATGATGTCTCTTACAAAGGTTTAATAAGCTTTGACCGAACAGTTTAACTTTTGACTTAACGTTTTCACTTACAAGTTTAGCTCAAAACTTATAATGTAAATCAAATCTAATAGATCCTACTGCTAAACATAAAGACAAGAATATAGTAAAATTCATAACTAAAGATATTCAATATAGTTATTATAACTTGACGTTATAAAATGATGATTATGATTTCTAACAAGCTTTACTTGGTCACCAAGTTTTAAACAATTCTCACGCTTAGAGTTACAGATTAGTTTTATGTTGATTTACAAAATTAATCGAGTACAATTAACTCTTTAGAAGATGATTCAGGGACAACTAACTCTCAAAAAGTTGAAAACGATGCTTCTTACAAAGCTTTAAAAAGCTTAGACCGAACCGTTTACTATTGAATGAACATTTGCACTTACAAGTTTAGCTTATAACTTATATTATAAATCAAATATCATAGAACTGACGGCTAAAGACAAAGACAAGCCTGTAGTAAATGAATCCATAACTAAAGTTATTCAATTTAGTTATAACTTGATGTTCTTAAACACATGATTAAGACTTCTAACAAGCTTTACTTGGTCAACAAGTTTTCAATAAACGTTAAACTTTAAATTACGGATTAGTTTTATGTTGAGTTGGATGATTAATCGAGTACAATTAACTCTTTAGAAGATGATTCGAGCATAATTAACTCATAAGAAGTTTAGAATGATGTCTCTTACAAAGGTTTAATAAGCTTTGACCGAACAGTTTAACTTTTGACTTAACGTTTTCACTTACAAGTTTAGCTCAAAACTTATAATGTAAATCAAATCTAATAGATCCTACTGCTAAACATAAAGACAAGAATATAGTAAAATTCATAACTAAAGATATTCAATATAGTTATTATAACTTGACGTTATAAAATGATGATTATGATTTCTAACAAGCTTTACATGGTCACCAAGTTTTAAACAATTCTTACGCTTAGAGTTACATAGTAGTTTTATGGTGATTTACAAGATTAATCGAGTACAATTAACTCTTTAGAAGATGATTCAGGCACAACTAACTCTCAAGAAGTTGAAAACGATGCTTCTTACAAAGCTTTAAAAAGCTTAGACCGAACCGTTTACTATTGACTGAACATTTGCACTTACAAGTTTAGCTTATAACTTATATTATAAATCAAATATCATAGAACTGACGGCTAAAGACAAAGACAAGCCTATAGTAAATGAATCCATAACTAAAGTTATTCAATTTAGTTATAACTTGATGTTCTTAAACACATGATTAAGACTTCTAACAAGCTTTACTTGGTCAACAAGTTTTCAATAAACGTTAAACTTTAAATTACGGATTAGTTTTATGTTGAGTTGGATGATAAATCGAGTACAATTAACTCTTTAGAAGATGATTCGAGCATAATTAACTCATAAGAAGTTTAGAATGATGTCTCTTACAAAGGTTTAATAAGCTTTGACCGAACAGTTTAACTTTTGACTTAACGTTTTCACTTACAAGTTTAGCTCAAAACTTATAATGTAAATCAAATCTAATAGATCCTACTGCTAAACATAAAGACAAGAATATAGTAAAATTCATAACTAAAGATATTCAATATAGTTATTATAACTTGACGTTATAAAATGATGATTATGATTTCTAACAAGCTTTACATGGTCACCAAGTTTTAAACAATTCTTACGCTTAGAGTTACATAGTAGTTTTATGGTGATTTACAAGATTAATCGAGTACAATTAACTCTTTAGAAGATGATTCAGGCACAACTAACTCTCAAGAAGTTGAAAACGATGCTTCTTACAAAGCTTTAAAAAGCTTAGACCGAACCGTTTACTATTGAATGAACATTTGCACTTACAAGTTTAGCTTATAACTTATATTATAAATCAAATATCATAGAACTTACGGCTAAACACAAAGACAAGCCTATAGTAAATGAATCATAACTAAAGTTGTTCAATTTAGTTATAACTTGATGTTGTTAAACACATGATTAAGAGTTCTAACAAGCTTTACTTGGTCAACAAGTTTTCAATAAACGTTAAACTTTAAATTACGGATTAGTTTTATGTTGAGTTGGATGATTAATCGAGTACAATTAACTCTTTAGAAGATGATTCGAGCATAATTAACTCATAAGAAGTTTAGAATGATGTCTCTTACAAAGGTTTAATAAGCTTTGACCGAACAGTTTAACTTTTGACTTAACGTTTTCACTTACAAGTTTAGCTCAAAACTTATAATGTAAATCAAATCTAATAGATCCTACTGCTAAACATAATGACATGAATATAGTAAAATTCATAACTAAAGATATTCAATATAGTTATTATAACTTGACGTTATAAAATGATGATTATGATTTCTAACAAGCTTTACTTGGTCACCAAGTTTTAAACAATTCTCACGCTTAGAGTTACAGATTAGTTTTATGTTGATTTACAAAATTAATCGAGTACAATTAACTCTTTAGAAGATGATTCAGGTACAACTAACTCTCAAAAAGTTGAAAACGATGCTTCTTACAAAGCTTTAAAAAGCTTAGACCGAACCGTTTACTATTGAATGAACATTTGCACTTACAAGTTTAGCTTATAACTTATATTATAAATCAAATATCATAGAACTTACGGCTAAACACAAAGACAAGCCTATAGTAAATGAATCATAACTAAAGTTGTTCAATTTAGTTATAACTTGATGTTGTTAAACACATGATTAAGAGTTCTAACAAGCTTTACTTGGTCAACAAGTTTTCAATAAACGTTAAACTTTAAATTACGGATTAGTTTTATGTTGAGTTGGATGATTAATCGAGTACAATTAACTCTTTAGAAGATGATTCGAGCATAATTAACTCATATGAAGTTTAGAATGATGTCTCTTACAAAGGTTTAATAAGCTTTGACCGAACAGTTTAACTTTTGACTTAACGTTTTCACTTACAAGTTTAGCTCAAAACTTATAATGTAAATCAAATCTAATAGATCCTACTGCTAAACATAAAGACAAGAATATAGTAAAATTCATAACTAAAGATATTCAATATAGTTATTATAACTTGACGTTATAAAATGATGATTATGATTTCTAACAAGCTTTACATGGTCACCAAGTTTTAAACAATTCTTACGCTTAGAGTTACATAGTAGTTTTATGGTGATTTACAAGATTAATCGAGTACAATTAACTCTTTAGAAGATGATTCAGGCACAACTAACTCTCAAGAAGTTGAAAACGATGCTTCTTACAAAGCTTTAAAAAGCTTAGACCGAACCGTTTACTATTGACTGAACATTTGCACTTACAAGTTTAGCTTATAACTTATATTATAAATCAAATATCATAGAACTGACGGCTAAAGACAAAGACAAGCCTATAGTAAATGAATCCATAACTAAAGTTATTCAATTTAGTTATAACTTGATGTTCTTAAACACATGATTAAGACTTCTAACAAGCTTTACTTGGTCAACAAGTTTTCAATAAACGTTAAACTTTAAATTACGGATTAGTTTTATGTTGAGTTGGATGATTAATCGAGTACAATTAACTCTTTAGAAGATGATTCGAGCATAATTAACTCATAAGAAGTTTAGAATGATGTCTCTTACAAAGGTTTAATAAGCTTTGACCGAACAGTTTAACTTTTGACTTAACGTTTTCACTTACAAGTTTAGCTCAAAACTTATAATGTAAATCAAATCTAATAGATCCTACTGCTAAACATAAAGACAAGAATATAGTAAAATTCATAACTAAAGATATTCAATATAGTTATTATAACTTGACGTTATAAAATGATGATTATGATTTCTAACAAGCTTTACATGGTCACCAAGTTTTAAACAATTCTTACGCTTAGAGTTACATAGTAGTTTTATGGTGATTTACAAGATTAATCGAGTACAATTAACTCTTTAGAAGATGATTCAGGCACAACTAACTCTCAAGAAGTTGAAAACGATGCTTCTTACAAAGCTTTAAAAAGCTTAGACCGAACCGTTTACTATTGACTGAACATTTGCACTTACAAGTTTAGCTTATAACTTATATTATAAATCAAATATCATAGAACTGACGGCTAAAGACAAAGACAAGCCTATAGTAAATGAATCCATAACTAAAGTTATTCAATTTAGTTATAACTTGATGTTCTTAAACACATGATTAAGACTTCTAACAAGCTTTACTTGGTCAACAAGTTTTCAATAAACGTTAAACTTTAAATTACGGATTAGTTTTATGTTGAGTTGGATGATTAATCGAGTACAATTAACTCTTTAGAAGATGATTCGAGCATAATTAACTCATAAGAAGTTTAGAATGATGTCTCTTACAAAGGTTTAATAAGCTTTGACCGAACAGTTTAACTTTTGACTTAACGTTTTCACTTACAAGTTTAGCTCAAAACTTATAATGTAAATCAAATCTAATAGATCCTACTGCTAAACATAAAGACAAGAATATAGTAAAATTCATAACTAAAGATATTCAATATAGTTATTATAACTTGACGTTATAAAATGATGATTATGATTTCTAACAAGCTTTACATGGTCACCAAGTTTTAAACAATTCTTACGCTTAGAGTTACATAGTAGTTTTATGGTGATTTACAAGATTAATCGAGTACAATTAACTCTTTAGAAGATGATTCAGGCACAACTAACTCTCAAGAAGTTGAAAACGATGCTTCTTACAAAGCTTTAAAAAGCTTAGACCGAACCGTTTACTATTGACTGAACATTTGCACTTACAAGTTTAGCTTATAACTTATATTATAAATCAAATATCATAGAACTGACGGCTAAAGACAAAGACAAGCCTATAGTAAATGAATCCATAACTAAAGTTATTCAATTTAGTTATAACTTGATGTTCTTAAACACATGATTAAGACTTCTAACAAGCTTTACTTGGTCAACAAGTTTTCAATAAACGTTAAACTTTAAATTACGGATTAGTTTTATGTTGAGTTGGATGATTAATCGAGTACAATTAACTCTTTAGAAGATGATTCGAGCATAATTAACTCATAAGAAGTTTAGAATGATGTTTCTATAAATGTTTAATAAGCTTTGACCGAACAGTTTAACTTTTGACTTAACGTTTTCACTTACAAGTTTAGCTCAAAACTTATAATGTAAATCAAATCTAATAGATCCTACTGCTAAACATAATGACATGAATATAGTAAAATTCATAACTAAAGATATTCAATATAGTTATTATAACTTGACGTTATAAAATGATGATTATGATTTCTAACAAGCTTTACTTGGTCACCAAGTTTTAAACAATTCTCACGCTTAGAGTTACAGATTAGTTTTATGTTGATTTACAAAATTAATCGAGTACAATTAACTCTTTAGAAGATGATTCAGGTACAACTAACTCTCAAAAAGTTGAAAACGATGCTTCTTACAAAGCTTTAAAAAGCTTAGACCGAACCGTTTACTATTGACTGAACATTTGCACTTACAAGTTTAGCTTATAACTTATATTATAAATCAAATATCATAGAACTGACGGCTAAAGACAAAGACAAGCCTATAGTAAATGAATCCATAACTAAAGTTATTCAATTTAGTTATAACTTGATGTTCTTAAACACATGATTAAGACTTCTAACAAGCTTTACTTGGTCAACAAGTTTTCAATAAACGTTAAACTTTAAATTACGGATTAGTTTTATGTTGAGTTGGATGATAAATCGAGTACAATTAACTCTTTAGAAGATGATTCGAGCATAATTAACTCATAAGAAGTTTAGAATGATGTCTCTTACAAAGGTTTAATAAGCTTTGACCGAACAGTTTAACTTTTGACTTAACGTTTTCACTTACAAGTTTAGCTCAAAACTTATAATGTAAATCAAATCTAATAGATCCTACTGCTAAACATAAAGACAAGAATATAGTAAAATTCATAACTAAAGATATTCAATATAGTTATTATAACTTGACGTTATAAAATGATGATTATGATTTCTAACAAGCTTTACATGGTCACCAAGTTTTAAACAATTCTTACGCTTAGAGTTACATAGTAGTTTTATGGTGATTTACAAGATTAATCGAGTACAATTAACTCTTTAGAAGATGATTCAGGCACAACTAACTCTCAAGAAGTTGAAAACGATGCTTCTTACAAAGCTTTAAAAAGCTTAGACCGAACCGTTTACTATTGAATGAACATTTGCACTTACAAGTTTAGCTTATAACTTATATTATAAATCAAATATCATAGAACTTACGGCTAAACACAAAGACAAGCCTATAGTAAATGAATCATAACTAAAGTTGTTCAATTTAGTTATAACTTGATGTTGTTAAACACATGATTAAGAGTTCTAACAAGCTTTACTTGGTCAACAAGTTTTCAATAAACGTTAAACTTTAAATTACGGATTAGTTTTATGTTGAGTTGGATGATTAATCGAGTACAATTAACTCTTTAGAAGATGATTCGAGCATAATTAACTCATAAGAAGTTTAGAATGATGTCTCTTACAAAGGTTTAATAAGCTTTGACCGAACAGTTTAACTTTTGACTTAACGTTTTCACTTACAAGTTTAGCTCAAAACTTATAATGTAAATCAAATCTAATAGATCCTACTGCTAAACATAATGACATGAATATAGTAAAATTCATAACTAAAGATATTCAATATAGTTATTATAACTTGACGTTATAAAATGATGATTATGATTTCTAACAAGCTTTACTTGGTCACCAAGTTTTAAACAATTCTCACGCTTAGAGTTACAGATTAGTTTTATGTTGATTTACAAAATTAATCGAGTACAATTAACTCTTTAGAAGATGATTCAGGTACAACTAACTCTCAAAAAGTTGAAAACGATGCTTCTTACAAAGCTTTAAAAAGCTTAGACCGAACCGTTTACTATTGAATGAACATTTGCACTTACAAGTTTAGCTTATAACTTATATTATAAATCAAATATCATAGAACTTACGGCTAAACACAAAGACAAGCCTATAGTAAATGAATCATAACTAAAGTTGTTCAATTTAGTTATAACTTGATGTTGTTAAACACATGATTAAGAGTTCTAACAAGCTTTACTTGGTCAACAAGTTTTCAATAAACGTTAAACTTTAAATTACGGATTAGTTTTATGTTGAGTTGGATGATTAATCGAGTACAATTAACTCTTTAGAAGATGATTCGAGCATAATTAACTCATATGAAGTTTAGAATGATGTCTCTTACAAAGGTTTAATAAGCTTTGACCGAACAGTTTAACTTTTGACTTAACGTTTTCACTTACAAGTTTAGCTCAAAACTTATAATGTAAATCAAATCTAATAGATCCTACTGCTAAACATAAAGACAAGAATATAGTAAAATTCATAACTAAAGATATTCAATATAGTTATTATAACTTGACGTTATAAAATGATGATTATGATTTCTAACAAGCTTTACATGGTCACCAAGTTTTAAACAATTCTTACGCTTAGAGTTACATAGTAGTTTTATGGTGATTTACAAGATTAATCGAGTACAATTAACTCTTTAGAAGATGATTCAGGCACAACTAACTCTCAAGAAGTTGAAAACGATGCTTCTTACAAAGCTTTAAAAAGCTTAGACCGAACCGTTTACTATTGACTGAACATTTGCACTTACAAGTTTAGCTTATAACTTATATTATAAATCAAATATCATAGAACTGACGGCTAAAGACAAAGACAAGCCTATAGTAAATGAATCCATAACTAAAGTTATTCAATTTAGTTATAACTTGATGTTCTTAAACACATGATTAAGACTTCTAACAAGCTTTACTTGGTCAACAAGTTTTCAATAAACGTTAAACTTTAAATTACGGATTAGTTTTATGTTGAGTTGGATGATTAATCGAGTACAATTAACTCTTTAGAAGATGATTCGAGCATAATTAACTCATAAGAAGTTTAGAATGATGTCTCTTACAAAGGTTTAATAAGCTTTGACCGAACAGTTTAACTTTTGACTTAACGTTTTCACTTACAAGTTTAGCTCAAAACTTATAATGTAAATCAAATCTAATAGATCCTACTGCTAAACATAAAGACAAGAATATAGTAAAATTCATAACTAAAGATATTCAATATAGTTATTATAACTTGACGTTATAAAATGATGATTATGATTTCTAACAAGCTTTACATGGTCACCAAGTTTTAAACAATTCTTACGCTTAGAGTTACATAGTAGTTTTATGGTGATTTACAAGATTAATCGAGTACAATTAACTCTTTAGAAGATGATTCAGGCACAACTAACTCTCAAGAAGTTGAAAACGATGCTTCTTACAAAGCTTTAAAAAGCTTAGACCGAACCGTTTACTATTGACTGAACATTTGCACTTACAAGTTTAGCTTATAACTTATATTATAAATCAAATATCATAGAACTGACGGCTAAAGACAAAGACAAGCCTATAGTAAATGAATCCATAACTAAAGTTATTCAATTTAGTTATAACTTGATGTTCTTAAACACATGATTAAGACTTCTAACAAGCTTTACTTGGTCAACAAGTTTTCAATAAACGTTAAACTTTAAATTACGGATTAGTTTTATGTTGAGTTGGATGATTAATCGAGTACAATTAACTCTTTAGAAGATGATTCGAGCATAATTAACTCATAAGAAGTTTAGAATGATGTTTCTATAAATGTTTAATAAGCTTTGACCGAACAGTTTAACTTTTGACTTAACGTTTTCACTTACAAGTTTAGCTCAAAACTTATAATGTAAATCAAATCTAATAGATCCTACTGCTAAACATAATGACATGAATATAGTAAAATTCATAACTAAAGATATTCAATATAGTTATTATAACTTGACGTTATAAAATGATGATTATGATTTCTAACAAGCTTTACATGGTCACCAAGTTTTAAACAATTCTTACGCTTAGAGTTACATAGTAGTTTTATGGTGATTTACAAGATTAATCGAGTACAATTAACTCTTTAGAAGATGATTCAGGCACAACTAACTCTCAAGAAGTTGAAAACGATGCTTCTTACAAAGCTTTAAAAAGCTTAGACCGAACCGTTTATTATTGACTGAACATTTGCACTTACAAGTTTAGCTTATAACTTATATTATAAATCAAATATCATAGAACTGACGGCTAAAGACAAAGACAAGCCTATAGTAAATGAATCCATAACTAAAGTTATTCAATTTAGTTATAACTTGATGTTCTTAAACACATGATTAAGACTTCTAACAAGCTTTACTTGGTCAACAAGTTTTCAATAAACGTTAAACTTTAAATTACGGATTAGTTTTATGTTGAGTTGGATGATTAATCGAGTACAATTAACTCTTTAGAAGATGATTCGAGCATAATTAACTCATAAGAAGTTTAGAATGATGTTTCTATAAATGTTTAATAAGCTTTGACCGAACAGTTTAACTTTTGACTTAACGTTTTCACTTACAAGTTTAGCTCAAAACTTATAATGTAAATCAAATCTAATAGATCCTACTGCTAAACATAATGACATGAATATAGTAAAATTCATAACTAAAGATATTCAATATAGTTATTATAACTTGACGTTATAAAATGATGATTATGATTTCTAACAAGCTTTACTTGGTCACCAAGTTTTAAACAATTCTCACGCTTAGAGTTACAGATTAGTTTTATGTTGATTTACAAAATTAATCGAGTACAATTAACTCTTTAGAAGATGATTCAGGTACAACTAACTCTCAAAAAGTTGAAAACGATGCTTCTTACAAAGCTTTAAAAAGCTTAGACCGAACCGTTTACTATTCAATGAACATTTGCACTTACAAGTTTAGCTTATAACTTATATTATAAATCAAATATCATAGAACTTACGGCTAAACACAAAGACAAGCCTATAGTAAATGAATCATAACTAAAGTTGTTCAATTTAGTTATAACTTGATGTTGTTAAACACATGATTAAGAGTTCTAACAAGCTTTACTTGGTCAACAAGTTTTCAATAAACGTTAAACTTTAAATTACGGATTAGTTTTATGTTGAGTTGGATGATTAATCGAGTACAATTAACTCTTTAGAAGATGATTCGAGCATAATTAACTCATAAGAAGTTTAGAATGATGTCTCTTACAAAGGTTTAATAAGCTTTGACCGAACAGTTTAACTTTTGACTTAACGTTTTCACTTACAAGTTTAGCTCAAAACTTATAATGTAAATCAAATCTAATAGATCCTACTGCTAAACATAAAGACAAGAATATAGTAAAATTCATAACTAAAGATATTCAATATAGTTATTATAACTTGACGTTATAAAATGATGATTATGATTTCTAACAAGCTTTACTTGGTCACCAAGTTTTAAACAATTCTCACGCTTAGAGTTACAGATTAGTTTTATGTTGATTTACAAAATTAATCGAGTACAATTAACTCTTTAGAAGATGATTCAGGGACAACTAACTCTCAAAAAGTTGAAAACGATGCTTCTTACAAAGCTTTAAAAAGCTTAGACCGAACCGTTTACTATTGAATGAACATTTGCACTTACAAGTTTAGCTTATAACTTATATTATAAATCAAATATCATAGAACTGACGGCTAAAGACAAAGACAAGCCTATAGTAAATGAATCCATAACTAAAGTTATTCAATTTAGTTATAACTTGATGTTCTTAAACACATGATTAAGACTTCTAACAAGCTTTACTTGGTCAACAAGTTTTCAATAAACGTTAAACTTTAAATTACGGATTAGTTTTATGTTGAGTTGGATGATTAATCGAGTACAATTAACTCTTTAGAAGATGATTCGAGCATAATTAACTCATAAGAAGTTTAGAATGATGTCTCTTACAAAGGTTTAATAAGCTTTGACCGAACAGTTTAACTTTTGACTTAACGTTTTCACTTACAAGTTTAGCTCAAAACTTATAATGTAAATCAAATCTAATAGATCCTACTGCTAAACATAAAGACAAGAATATAGTAAAATTCATAACTAAAGATATTCAATATAGTTATTATAACTTGACGTTATAAAATGATGATTATGATTTCTAACAAGCTTTACATGGTCACCAAGTTTTAAACAATTCTTACGCTTAGAGTTACATAGTAGTTTTATGGTGATTTACAAGATTAATCGAGTACAATTAACTCTTTAGAAGATGATTCAGGCACAACTAACTCTCAAGAAGTTGAAAACGATGCTTCTTACAAAGCTTTAAAAAGCTTAGACCGAACCGTTTACTATTGACTGAACATTTGCACTTACAAGTTTAGCTTATAACTTATATTATAAATCAAATATCATAGAACTGACGGCTAAAGACAAAGACAAGCCTATAGTAAATGAATCCATAACTAAAGTTATTCAATTTAGTTATAACTTGATGTTCTTAAACACATGATTAAGACTTCTAACAAGCTTTACTTGGTCAACAAGTTTTCAATAAACGTTAAACTTTAAATTACGGATTAGTTTTATGTTGAGTTGGATGATAAATCGAGTACAATTAACTCTTTAGAAGATGATTCGAGCATAATTAACTCATAAGAAGTTTAGAATGATGTCTCTTACAAAGGTTTAATAAGCTTTGACCGAACAGTTTAACTTTTGACTTAACGTTTTCACTTACAAGTTTAGCTCAAAACTTATAATGTAAATCAAATCTAATAGATCCTACTGCTAAACATAAAGACAAGAATATAGTAAAATTCATAACTAAAGATATTCAATATAGTTATTATAACTTGACGTTATAAAATGATGATTATGATTTCTAACAAGCTTTACATGGTCACCAAGTTTTAAACAATTCTTACGCTTAGAGTTACATAGTAGTTTTATGGTGATTTACAAGATTAATCGAGTACAATTAACTCTTTAGAAGATGATTCAGGCACAACTAACTCTCAAGAAGTTGAAAACGATGCTTCTTACAAAGCTTTAAAAAGCTTAGACCGAACCGTTTACTATTGAATGAACATTTGCACTTACAAGTTTAGCTTATAACTTATATTATAAATCAAATATCATAGAACTTACGGCTAAACACAAAGACAAGCCTATAGTAAATGAATCATAACTAAAGTTGTTCAATTTAGTTATAACTTGATGTTGTTAAACACATGATTAAGAGTTCTAACAAGCTTTACTTGGTCAACAAGTTTTCAATAAACGTTAAACTTTAAATTACGGATTAGTTTTATGTTGAGTTGGATGATTAATCGAGTACAATTAACTCTTTAGAAGATGATTCGAGCATAATTAACTCATAAGAAGTTTAGAATGATGTCTCTTACAAAGGTTTAATAAGCTTTGACCGAACAGTTTAACTTTTGACTTAACGTTTTCACTTACAAGTTTAGCTCAAAACTTATAATGTAAATCAAATCTAATAGATCCTACTGCTAAACATAATGACATGAATATAGTAAAATTCATAACTAAAGATATTCAATATAGTTATTATAACTTGACGTTATAAAATGATGATTATGATTTCTAACAAGCTTTACTTGGTCACCAAGTTTTAAACAATTCTCACGCTTAGAGTTACAGATTAGTTTTATGTTGATTTACAAAATTAATCGAGTACAATTAACTCTTTAGAAGATGATTCAGGTACAACTAACTCTCAAAAAGTTGAAAACGATGCTTCTTACAAAGCTTTAAAAAGCTTAGACCGAACCGTTTACTATTGAATGAACATTTGCACTTACAAGTTTAGCTTATAACTTATATTATAAATCAAATATCATAGAACTTACGGCTAAACACAAAGACAAGCCTATAGTAAATGAATCATAACTAAAGTTGTTCAATTTAGTTATAACTTGATGTTGTTAAACACATGATTAAGAGTTCTAACAAGCTTTACTTGGTCAACAAGTTTTCAATAAACGTTAAACTTTAAATTACGGATTAGTTTTATGTTGAGTTGGATGATTAATCGAGTACAATTAACTCTTTAGAAGATGATTCGAGCATAATTAACTCATATGAAGTTTAGAATGATGTCTCTTACAAAGGTTTAATAAGCTTTGACCGAACAGTTTAACTTTTGACTTAACGTTTTCACTTACAAGTTTAGCTCAAAACTTATAATGTAAATCAAATCTAATAGATCCTACTGCTAAACATAAAGACAAGAATATAGTAAAATTCATAACTAAAGATATTCAATATAGTTATTATAACTTGACGTTATAAAATGATGATTATGATTTCTAACAAGCTTTACATGGTCACCAAGTTTTAAACAATTCTTACGCTTAGAGTTACATAGTAGTTTTATGGTGATTTACAAGATTAATCGAGTACAATTAACTCTTTAGAAGATGATTCAGGCACAACTAACTCTCAAGAAGTTGAAAACGATGCTTCTTACAAAGCTTTAAAAAGCTTAGACCGAACCGTTTACTATTGACTGAACATTTGCACTTACAAGTTTAGCTTATAACTTATATTATAAATCAAATATCATAGAACTGACGGCTAAAGACAAAGACAAGCCTATAGTAAATGAATCCATAACTAAAGTTATTCAATTTAGTTATAACTTGATGTTCTTAAACACATGATTAAGACTTCTAACAAGCTTTACTTGGTCAACAAGTTTTCAATAAACGTTAAACTTTAAATTACGGATTAGTTTTATGTTGAGTTGGATGATTAATCGAGTACAATTAACTCTTTAGAAGATGATTCGAGCATAATTAACTCATAAGAAGTTTAGAATGATGTCTCTTACAAAGGTTTAATAAGCTTTGACCGAACAGTTTAACTTTTGACTTAACGTTTTCACTTACAAGTTTAGCTCAAAACTTATAATGTAAATCAAATCTAATAGATCCTACTGCTAAACATAAAGACAAGAATATAGTAAAATTCATAACTAAAGATATTCAATATAGTTATTATAACTTGACGTTATAAAATGATGATTATGATTTCTAACAAGCTTTACATGGTCACCAAGTTTTAAACAATTCTTACGCTTAGAGTTACATAGTAGTTTTATGGTGATTTACAAGATTAATCGAGTACAATTAACTCTTTAGAAGATGATTCAGGCACAACTAACTCTCAAGAAGTTGAAAACGATGCTTCTTACAAAGCTTTAAAAAGCTTAGACCGAACCGTTTACTATTGACTGAACATTTGCACTTACAAGTTTAGCTTATAACTTATATTATAAATCAAATATCATAGAACTGACGGCTAAAGAAAAAGACAAGCCTATAGTAAATGAATCCATAACTAAAGTTATTCAATTTAGTTATAACTTGATGTTCTTAAACACATGATTAAGACTTCTAACAAGCTTTACTTGGTCAACAAGTTTTCAATAAACGTTAAACTTTAAATTACGGATTAGTTTTATGTTGAGTTGGATGATTAATCGAGTACAATTAACTCTTTAGAAGATGATTCGAGCATAATTAACTCATAAGAAGTTTAGAATGATGTCTCTTACAAAGGTTTAATAAGCTTTGACCGAACAGTTTAACTTTTGACTTAACGTTTTCACTTACAAGTTTAGCTCAAAACTTATAATGTAAATCAAATCTAATAGATCCTACTGCTAAACATAAAGACAAGAATATAGTAAAATTCATAACTAAAGGTATTCAATATAGTTATTATAACTTGACGTTATAAAATGATGATTATGATTTCTAACAAGCTTTACATGGTCACCAAGTTTTAAACAATTCTTACGCTTAGAGTTACATAGTAGTTTTATGGTGATTTACAAGATTAATCGAGTACAATTAACTCTTTAGAAGATGATTCAGGCACAACTAACTCTCAAGAAGTTGAAAACGATGCTTCTTACAAAGCTTTAAAAAGCTTAGACCGAACCGTTTACTATTGACTGAACATTTGCACTTACAAGTTTAGCTTATAACTTATATTATAAATCAAATATCATAGAACTGACGGCTAAAGACAAAGACAAGCCTATAGTAAATGAATCCATAACTAAAGTTATTCAATTTAGTTATAACTTGATGTTCTTAAACACATGATTAAGACTTCTAACAAGCTTTACTTGGTCAACAAGTTTTCAATAAACGTTAAACTTTAAATTACGGATTAGTTTTATGTTGAGTTGGATGATTAATCGAGTACAATTAACTCTTTAGAAGATGATTCGAGCATAATTAACTCATAAGAAGTTTAGAATGATGTTTCTATAAATGTTTAATAAGCTTTGACCGAACAGTTTAACTTTTGACTTAACGTTTTCACTTACAAGTTTAGCTCAAAACTTATAATGTAAATCAAATCTAATAGATCCTACTGCTAAACATAATGACATGAATGTAGTAAAATTCATAACTAAAGATATTCAATATAGTTATTATAACTTGACGTTATAAAATGATGATTATGATTTCTAACAAGCTTTACTTGGTCACCAAGTTTTAAACAATTCTCACGCTTAGAGTTACAGATTAGTTTTATGTTGATTTACAAAATTAATCGAGTACAATTAACTCTTTAGAAGATGATTCAGGTACAACTAACTCTCAAAAAGTTGAAAACGATGCTTCTTACAAAGCTTTAAAAAGCTTAGACCGAACCGTTTACTATTGAATGAACATTTGCACTTACAAGTTTAGCTTATAACTTATATTATAAATCAAATATCATAGAACTTACGGCTAAACACAAAGACAAGCCTATAGTAAATGAATCATAACTAAAGTTGTTCAATTTAGTTATAACTTGATGTTGTTAAACACATGATTAAGAGTTCTAACAAGCTTTACTTGGTCAACAAGTTTTCAATAAACGTTAAACTTTAAATTACGGATTAGTTTTATGTTGAGTTGGATGATTAATCGAGTACAATTAACTCTTTAGAAGATGATTCGAGCATAATTAACTCATAAGAAGTTTAGAATGATGTCTCTTACAAAGGTTTAATAAGCTTTGACCGAACAGTTTAACTTTTGACTTAACGTTTTCACTTACAAGTTTAGCTCAAAACTTATAATGTAAATCAAATCTAATAGATCCTACTGCTAAACATA
Organism: Scutellaria minor; assembly: GCA_954870855.1. NCBI lineage: Eukaryota > Viridiplantae > Streptophyta > Magnoliopsida > Lamiales > Lamiaceae > Scutellaria > Scutellaria minor. The sequence goes on from OX940733.1 coordinate 6,660,039, forward strand.
AAGACAAGAATATAGTAAAATTCATAACTAAAGATATTCAATATAGTTATTATAACTTGACGTTATAAAATGATGATTATGATTTCTAACAAGCTTTACTTGGTCACCAAGTTTTAAACAATTCTCACGCTTAGAGTTACAGATTAGTTTTATGTTGATTTACAAAATTAATCGAGTACAATTAACTCTTTAGAAGATGATTCAGGGACAACTAACTCTCAAAAAGTTGAAAACGATGCTTCTTACAAAGCTTTAAAAAGCTTAGACCGAACCGTTTACTATTGAATGAACATTTGCACTTACAAGTTTAGCTTATAACTTATATTATAAATCAAATATCATAGAACTGACGGCTAAAGACAAAGACAAGCCTATAGTAAATGAATCCATAACTAAAGTTATTCAATTTAGTTATAACTTGATGTTCTTAAACACATGATTAAGACTTCTAACAAGCTTTACTTGGTCAACAAGTTTTCAATAAACGTTAAACTTTAAATTACGGATTAGTTTTATGTTGAGTTGGATGATTAATCGAGTACAATTAACTCTTTAGAAGATGATTCGAGCATAATTAACTCATAAGAAGTTTAGAATGATGTCTCTTACAAAGGTTTAATAAGCTTTGACCGAACAGTTTAACTTTTGACTTAACGTTTTCACTTACAAGTTTAGCTCAAAACTTATAATGTAAATCAAATCTAATAGATCCTACTGCTAAACATAAAGACAAGAATATAGTAAAATTCATAACTAAAGATATTCAATATAGTTATTATAACTTGACGTTATAAAATGATGATTATGATTTCTAACAAGCTTTACATGGTCACCAAGTTTTAAACAATTCTTACGCTTAGAGTTACATAGTAGTTTTATGGTGATTTACAAGATTAATCGAGTACAATTAACTCTTTAGAAGATGATTCAGGCACAACTAACTCTCAAGAAGTTGAAAACGATGCTTCTTACAAAGCTTTAAAAAGCTTAGACCGAACCGTTTACTATTGACTGAACATTTGCACTTACAAGTTTAGCTTATAACTTATATTATAAATCAAATATCATAGAACTGACGGCTAAAGACAAAGACAAGCCTATAGTAAATGAATCCATAACTAAAGTTATTCAATTTAGTTATAACTTGATGTTCTTAAACACATGATTAAGACTTCTAACAAGCTTTACTTGGTCAACAAGTTTTCAATAAACGTTAAACTTTAAATTACGGATTAGTTTTATGTTGAGTTGGATGATAAATCGAGTACAATTAACTCTTTAGAAGATGATTCGAGCATAATTAACTCATAAGAAGTTTAGAATGATGTCTCTTACAAAGGTTTAATAAGCTTTGACCGAACAGTTTAACTTTTGACTTAACGTTTTCACTTACAAGTTTAGCTCAAAACTTATAATGTAAATCAAATCTAATAGATCCTACTGCTAAACATAAAGACAAGAATATAGTAAAATTCATAACTAAAGATATTCAATATAGTTATTATAACTTGACGTTATAAAATGATGATTATGATTTCTAACAAGCTTTACATGGTCACCAAGTTTTAAACAATTCTTACGCTTAGAGTTACATAGTAGTTTTATGGTGATTTACAAGATTAATCGAGTACAATTAACTCTTTAGAAGATGATTCAGGCACAACTAACTCTCAAGAAGTTGAAAACGATGCTTCTTACAAAGCTTTAAAAAGCTTAGACCGAACCGTTTACTATTGACTGAACATTTGCACTTACAAGTTTAGCTTATAACTTATATTATAAATCAAATATCATAGAACTGACGGCTAAAGACAAAGACAAGCCTATAGTAAATGAATCCATAACTAAAGTTATTCAATTTAGTTATAACTTGATGTTCTTAAACACATGATTAAGACTTCTAACAAGCTTTACTTGGTCAACAAGTTTTCAATAAACGTTAAACTTTAAATTACGGATTAGTTTTATGTTGAGTTGGATGATTAATCGAGTACAATTAACTCTTTAGAAGATGATTCGAGCATAATTAACTCATAAGAAGTTTAGAATGATGTTTCTATAAATGTTTAATAAGCTTTGACCGAACAGTTTAACTTTTGACTTAACGTTTTCACTTACAAGTTTAGCTCAAAACTTATAATGTAAATCAAATCTAATAGATCCTACTGCTAAACATAATGACATGAATGTAGTAAAATTCATAACTAAAGATATTCAATATAGTTATTATAACTTGACGTTATAAAATGATGATTATGATTTCTAACAAGCTTTACTTGGTCACCAAGTTTTAAACAATTCTCACGCTTAGAGTTACAGATTAGTTTTATGTTGATTTACAAAATTAATCGAGTACAATTAACTCTTTAGAAGATGATTCAGGTACAACTAACTCTCAAAAAGTTGAAAACGATGCTTCTTACAAAGCTTTAAAAAGCTTAGACCGAACCGTTTACTATTGAATGAACATTTGCACTTACAAGTTTAGCTTATAACTTATATTATAAATCAAATATCATAGAACTTACGGCTAAACACAAAGACAAGCCTATAGTAAATGAATCATAACTAAAGTTGTTCAATTTAGTTATAACTTGATGTTGTTAAACACATGATTAAGAGTTCTAACAAGCTTTACTTGGTCAACAAGTTTTCAATAAACGTTAAACTTTAAATTACGGATTAGTTTTATGTTGAGTTGGATGATTAATCGAGTACAATTAACTCTTTAGAAGATGATTCGAGCATAATTAACTCATAAGAAGTTTAGAATGATGTCTCTTACAAAGGTTTAATAAGCTTTGACCGAACAGTTTAACTTTTGACTTAACGTTTTCACTTACAAGTTTAGCTCAAAACTTATAATGTAAATCAAATCTAATAGATCCTACTGCTAAACATAAAGACAAGAATATAGTAAAATTCATAACTAAAGATATTCAATATAGTTATTATAACTTGACGTTATAAAATGATGATTATGATTTCTAACAAGCTTTACTTGGTCACCAAGTTTTAAACAATTCTCACGCTTAGAGTTACAGATTAGTTTTATGTTGATTTACAAAATTAATCGAGTACAATTAACTCTTTAGAAGATGATTCAGGGACAACTAACTCTCAAAAAGTTGAAAACGATGCTTCTTACAAAGCTTTAAAAAGCTTAGACCGAACCGTTTACTATTGAATGAACATTTGCACTTACAAGTTTAGCTTATAACTTATATTATAAATCAAATATCATAGAACTGACGGCTAAAGACAAAGACAAGCCTATAGTAAATGAATCCATAACTAAAGTTATTCAATTTAGTTATAACTTGATGTTCTTAAACACATGATTAAGACTTCTAACAAGCTTTACTTGGTCAACAAGTTTTCAATAAACGTTAAACTTTAAATTACGGATTAGTTTTATGTTGAGTTGGATGATTAATCGAGTACAATTAACTCTTTAGAAGATGATTCGAGCATAATTAACTCATAAGAAGTTTAGAATGATGTCTCTTACAAAGGTTTAATAAGCTTTGACCGAACAGTTTAACTTTTGACTTAACGTTTTCACTTACAAGTTTAGCTCAAAACTTATAATGTAAATCAAATCTAATAGATCCTACTGCTAAACATAAAGACAAGAATATAGTAAAATTCATAACTAAAGATATTCAATATAGTTATTATAACTTGACGTTATAAAATGATGATTATGATTTCTAACAAGCTTTACATGGTCACCAAGTTTTAAACAATTCTTACGCTTAGAGTTACATAGTAGTTTTATGGTGATTTACAAGATTAATCGAGTACAATTAACTCTTTAGAAGATGATTCAGGCACAACTAACTCTCAAGAAGTTGAAAACGATGCTTCTTACAAAGCTTTAAAAAGCTTAGACCGAACCGTTTACTATTGACTGAACATTTGCACTTACAAGTTTAGCTTATAACTTATATTATAAATCAAATATCATAGAACTGACGGCTAAAGACAAAGACAAGCCTATAGTAAATGAATCCATAACTAAAGTTATTCAATTTAGTTATAACTTGATGTTCTTAAACACATGATTAAGACTTCTAACAAGCTTTACTTGGTCAACAAGTTTTCAATAAACGTTAAACTTTAAATTACGGATTAGTTTTATGTTGAGTTGGATGATAAATCGAGTACAATTAACTCTTTAGAAGATGATTCGAGCATAATTAACTCATAAGAAGTTTAGAATGATGTCTCTTACAAAGGTTTAATAAGCTTTGACCGAACAGTTTAACTTTTGACTTAACGTTTTCACTTACAAGTTTAGCTCAAAACTTATAATGTAAATCAAATCTAATAGATCCTACTGCTAAACATAAAGACAAGAATATAGTAAAATTCATAACTAAAGATATTCAATATAGTTATTATAACTTGACGTTATAAAATGATGATTATGATTTCTAACAAGCTTTACATGGTCACCAAGTTTTAAACAATTCTTACGCTTAGAGTTACATAGTAGTTTTATGGTGATTTACAAGATTAATCGAGTACAATTAACTCTTTAGAAGATGATTCAGGCACAACTAACTCTCAAGAAGTTGAAAACGATGCTTCTTACAAAGCTTTAAAAAGCTTAGACCGAACCGTTTACTATTGACTGAACATTTGCACTTACAAGTTTAGCTTATAACTTATATTATAAATCAAATATCATAGAACTGACGGCTAAAGAAAAAGACAAGCCTATAGTAAATGAATCCATAACTAAAGTTATTCAATTTAGTTATAACTTGATGTTCTTAAACACATGATTAAGACTTCTAACAAGCTTTACTTGGTCAACAAGTTTTCAATAAACGTTAAACTTTAAATTACGGATTAGTTTTATGTTGAGTTGGATGATTAATCGAGTACAATTAACTCTTTAGAAGATGATTCGAGCATAATTAACTCATAAGAAGTTTAGAATGATGTCTCTTACAAAGGTTTAATAAGCTTTGACCGAACAGTTTAACTTTTGACTTAACGTTTTCACTTACAAGTTTAGCTCAAAACTTATAATGTAAATCAAATCTAATAGATCCTACTGCTAAACATAAAGACAAGAATATAGTAAAATTCATAACTAAAGGTATTCAATATAGTTATTATAACTTGACGTTATAAAATGATGATTATGATTTCTAACAAGCTTTACATGGTCACCAAGTTTTAAACAATTCTTACGCTTAGAGTTACATAGTAGTTTTATGGTGATTTACAAGATTAATCGAGTACAATTAACTCTTTAGAAGATGATTCAGGCACAACTAACTCTCAAGAAGTTGAAAACGATGCTTCTTACAAAGCTTTAAAAAGCTTAGACCGAACCGTTTACTATTGACTGAACATTTGCACTTACAAGTTTAGCTTATAACTTATATTATAAATCAAATATCATAGAACTGACGGCTAAAGACAAAGACAAGCCTATAGTAAATGAATCCATAACTAAAGTTATTCAATTTAGTTATAACTTGATGTTCTTAAACACATGATTAAGACTTCTAACAAGCTTTACTTGGTCAACAAGTTTTCAATAAACGTTAAACTTTAAATTACGGATTAGTTTTATGTTGAGTTGGATGATTAATCGAGTACAATTAACTCTTTAGAAGATGATTCGAGCATAATTAACTCATAAGAAGTTTAGAATGATGTTTCTATAAATGTTTAATAAGCTTTGACCGAACAGTTTAACTTTTGACTTAACGTTTTCACTTACAAGTTTAGCTCAAAACTTATAATGTAAATCAAATCTAATAGATCCTACTGCTAAACATAATGACATGAATGTAGTAAAATTCATAACTAAAGATATTCAATATAGTTATTATAACTTGACGTTATAAAATGATGATTATGATTTCTAACAAGCTTTACTTGGTCACCAAGTTTTAAACAATTCTCACGCTTAGAGTTACAGATTAGTTTTATGTTGATTTACAAAATTAATCGAGTACAATTAACTCTTTAGAAGATGATTCAGGTACAACTAACTCTCAAAAAGTTGAAAACGATGCTTCTTACAAAGCTTTAAAAAGCTTAGACCGAACCGTTTACTATTGAATGAACATTTGCACTTACAAGTTTAGCTTATAACTTATATTATAAATCAAATATCATAGAACTTACGGCTAAACACAAAGACAAGCCTATAGTAAATGAATCATAACTAAAGTTGTTCAATTTAGTTATAACTTGATGTTGTTAAACACATGATTAAGAGTTCTAACAAGCTTTACTTGGTCAACAAGTTTTCAATAAACGTTAAACTTTAAATTACGGATTAGTTTTATGTTGAGTTGGATGATTAATCGAGTACAATTAACTCTTTAGAAGATGATTCGAGCATAATTAACTCATAAGAAGTTTAGAATGATGTCTCTTACAAAGGTTTAATAAGCTTTGACCGAACAGTTTAACTTTTGACTTAACGTTTTCACTTACAAGTTTAGCTCAAAACTTATAATGTAAATCAAATCTAATAGATCCTACTGCTAAACATAAAGACAAGAATATAGTAAAATTCATAACTAAAGATATTCAATATAGTTATTATAACTTGACGTTATAAAATGATGATTATGATTTCTAACAAGCTTTACTTGGTCACCAAGTTTTAAACAATTCTCACGCTTAGAGTTACAGATTAGTTTTATGTTGATTTACAAAATTAATCGAGTACAATTAACTCTTTAGAAGATGATTCAGGGACAACTAACTCTCAAAAAGTTGAAAACGATGCTTCTTACAAAGCTTTAAAAAGCTTAGACCGAACCGTTTACTATTGAATGAACATTTGCACTTACAAGTTTAGCTTATAACTTATATTATAAATCAAATATCATAGAACTGACGGCTAAAGACAAAGACAAGCCTATAGTAAATGAATCCATAACTAAAGTTATTCAATTTAGTTATAACTTGATGTTCTTAAACACATGATTAAGACTTCTAACAAGCTTTACTTGGTCAACAAGTTTTCAATAAACGTTAAACTTTAAATTACGGATTAGTTTTATGTTGAGTTGGATGATTAATCGAGTACAATTAACTCTTTAGAAGATGATTCGAGCATAATTAACTCATAAGAAGTTTAGAATGATGTCTCTTACAAAGGTTTAATAAGCTTTGACCGAACAGTTTAACTTTTGACTTAACGTTTTCACTTACAAGTTTAGCTCAAAACTTATAATGTAAATCAAATCTAATAGATCCTACTGCTAAACATAAAGACAAGAATATAGTAAAATTCATAACTAAAGATATTCAATATAGTTATTATAACTTGACGTTATAAAATGATGATTATGATTTCTAACAAGCTTTACATGGTCACCAAGTTTTAAACAATTCTTACGCTTAGAGTTACATAGTAGTTTTATGGTGATTTACAAGATTAATCGAGTACAATTAACTCTTTAGAAGATGATTCAGGCACAACTAACTCTCAAGAAGTTGAAAACGATGCTTCTTACAAAGCTTTAAAAAGCTTAGACCGAACCGTTTACTATTGACTGAACATTTGCACTTACAAGTTTAGCTTATAACTTATATTATAAATCAAATATCATAGAACTGACGGCTAAAGACAAAGACAAGCCTATAGTAAATGAATCCATAACTAAAGTTATTCAATTTAGTTATAACTTGATGTTCTTAAACACATGATTAAGACTTCTAACAAGCTTTACTTGGTCAACAAGTTTTCAATAAACGTTAAACTTTAAATTACGGATTAGTTTTATGTTGAGTTGGATGATAAATCGAGTACAATTAACTCTTTAGAAGATGATTCGAGCATAATTAACTCATAAGAAGTTTAGAATGATGTCTCTTACAAAGGTTTAATAAGCTTTGACCGAACAGTTTAACTTTTGACTTAACGTTTTCACTTACAAGTTTAGCTCAAAACTTATAATGTAAATCAAATCTAATAGATCCTACTGCTAAACATAAAGACAAGAATATAGTAAAATTCATAACTAAAGATATTCAATATAGTTATTATAACTTGACGTTATAAAATGATGATTATGATTTCTAACAAGCTTTACATGGTCACCAAGTTTTAAACAATTCTTACGCTTAGAGTTACATAGTAGTTTTATGGTGATTTACAAGATTAATCGAGTACAATTAACTCTTTAGAAGATGATTCAGGCACAACTAACTCTCAAGAAGTTGAAAACGATGCTTCTTACAAAGCTTTAAAAAGCTTAGACCGAACCGTTTACTATTGAATGAACATTTGCACTTACAAGTTTAGCTTATAACTTATATTATAAATCAAATATCATAGAACTTACGGCTAAACACAAAGACAAGCCTATAGTAAATGAATCATAACTAAAGTTGTTCAATTTAGTTATAACTTGATGTTGTTAAACACATGATTAAGAGTTCTAACAAGCTTTACTTGGTCAACAAGTTTTCAATAAACGTTAAACTTTAAATTACGGATTAGTTTTATGTTGAGTTGGATGATTAATCGAGTACAATTAACTCTTTAGAAGATGATTCGAGCATAATTAACTCATAAGAAGTTTAGAATGATGTCTCTTACAAAGGTTTAATAAGCTTTGACCGAACAGTTTAACTTTTGACTTAACGTTTTCACTTACAAGTTTAGCTCAAAACTTATAATGTAAATCAAATCTAATAGATCCTACTGCTAAACATAATGACATGAATATAGTAAAATTCATAACTAAAGATATTCAATATAGTTATTATAACTTGACGTTATAAAATGATGATTATGATTTCTAACAAGCTTTACTTGGTCACCAAGTTTTAAACAATTCTCACGCTTAGAGTTACAGATTAGTTTTATGTTGATTTACAAAATTAATCGAGTACAATTAACTCTTTAGAAGATGATTCAGGTACAACTAACTCTCAAAAAGTTGAAAACGATGCTTCTTACAAAGCTTTAAAAAGCTTAGACCGAACCGTTTACTATTGAATGAACATTTGCACTTACAAGTTTAGCTTATAACTTATATTATAAATCAAATATCATAGAACTTACGGCTAAACACAAAGACAAGCCTATAGTAAATGAATCATAACTAAAGTTGTTCAATTTAGTTATAACTTGATGTTGTTAAACACATGATTAAGAGTTCTAACAAGCTTTACTTGGTCAACAAGTTTTCAATAAACGTTAAACTTTAAATTACGGATTAGTTTTATGTTGAGTTGGATGATTAATCGAGTACAATTAACTCTTTAGAAGATGATTCGAGCATAATTAACTCATATGAAGTTTAGAATGATGTCTCTTACAAAGGTTTAATAAGCTTTGACCGAACAGTTTAACTTTTGACTTAACGTTTTCACTTACAAGTTTAGCTCAAAACTTATAATGTAAATCAAATCTAATAGATCCTACTGCTAAACATAAAGACAAGAATATAGTAAAATTCATAACTAAAGATATTCAATATAGTTATTATAACTTGACGTTATAAAATGATGATTATGATTTCTAACAAGCTTTACATGGTCACCAAGTTTTAAACAATTCTTACGCTTAGAGTTACATAGTAGTTTTATGGTGATTTACAAGATTAATCGAGTACAATTAACTCTTTAGAAGATGATTCAGGCACAACTAACTCTCAAGAAGTTGAAAACGATGCTTCTTACAAAGCTTTAAAAAGCTTAGACCGAACCGTTTACTATTGACTGAACATTTGCACTTACAAGTTTAGCTTATAACTTATATTATAAATCAAATATCATAGAACTGACGGCTAAAGACAAAGACAAGCCTATAGTAAATGAATCCATAACTAAAGTTATTCAATTTAGTTATAACTTGATGTTCTTAAACACATGATTAAGACTTCTAACAAGCTTTACTTGGTCAACAAGTTTTCAATAAACGTTAAACTTTAAATTACGGATTAGTTTTATGTTGAGTTGGATGATTAATCGAGTACAATTAACTCTTTAGAAGATGATTCGAGCATAATTAACTCATAAGAAGTTTAGAATGATGTCTCTTACAAAGGTTTAATAAGCTTTGACCGAACAGTTTAACTTTTGACTTAACGTTTTCACTTACAAGTTTAGCTCAAAACTTATAATGTAAATCAAATCTAATAGATCCTACTGCTAAACATAAAGACAAGAATATAGTAAAATTCATAACTAAAGATATTCAATATAGTTATTATAACTTGACGTTATAAAATGATGATTATGATTTCTAACAAGCTTTACATGGTCACCAAGTTTTAAACAATTCTTACGCTTAGAGTTACATAGTAGTTTTATGGTGATTTACAAGATTAATCGAGTACAATTAACTCTTTAGAAGATGATTCAGGCACAACTAACTCTCAAGAAGTTGAAAACGATGCTTCTTACAAAGCTTTAAAAAGCTTAGACCGAACCGTTTACTATTGACTGAACATTTGCACTTACAAGTTTAGCTTATAACTTATATTATAAATCAAATATCATAGAACTGACGGCTAAAGAAAAAGACAAGCCTATAGTAAATGAATCCATAACTAAAGTTATTCAATTTAGTTATAACTTGATGTTCTTAAACACATGATTAAGACTTCTAACAAGCTTTACTTGGTCAACAAGTTTTCAATAAACGTTAAACTTTAAATTACGGATTAGTTTTATGTTGAGTTGGATGATTAATCGAGTACAATTAACTCTTTAGAAGATGATTCGAGCATAATTAACTCATAAGAAGTTTAGAATGATGTCTCTTACAAAGGTTTAATAAGCTTTGACCGAACAGTTTAACTTTTGACTTAACGTTTTCACTTACAAGTTTAGCTCAAAACTTATAATGTAAATCAAATCTAATAGATCCTACTGCTAAACATAAAGACAAGAATATAGTAAAATTCATAACTAAAGGTATTCAATATAGTTATTATAACTTGACGTTATAAAATGATGATTATGATTTCTAACAAGCTTTACATGGTCACCAAGTTTTAAACAATTCTTACGCTTAGAGTTACATAGTAGTTTTATGGTGATTTACAAGATTAATCGAGTACAATTAACTCTTTAGAAGATGATTCAGGCACAACTAACTCTCAAGAAGTTGAAAACGATGCTTCTTACAAAGCTTTAAAAAGCTTAGACCGAACCGTTTACTATTGACTGAACATTTGCACTTACAAGTTTAGCTTATAACTTATATTATAAATCAAATATCATAGAACTGACGGCTAAAGACAAAGACAAGCCTATAGTAAATGAATCCATAACTAAAGTTATTCAATTTAGTTATAACTTGATGTTCTTAAACACATGATTAAGACTTCTAACAAGCTTTACTTGGTCAACAAGTTTTCAATAAACGTTAAACTTTAAATTACGGATTAGTTTTATGTTGAGTTGGATGATTAATCGAGTACAATTAACTCTTTAGAAGATGATTCGAGCATAATTAACTCATAAGAAGTTTAGAATGATGTTTCTATAAATGTTTAATAAGCTTTGACCGAACAGTTTAACTTTTGACTTAACGTTTTCACTTACAAGTTTAGCTCAAAACTTATAATGTAAATCAAATCTAATAGATCCTACTGCTAAACATAATGACATGAATGTAGTAAAATTCATAACTAAAGATATTCAATATAGTTATTATAACTTGACGTTATAAAATGATGATTATGATTTCTAACAAGCTTTACTTGGTCACCAAGTTTTAAACAATTCTCACGCTTAGAGTTACAGATTAGTTTTATGTTGATTTACAAAATTAATCGAGTACAATTAACTCTTTAGAAGATGATTCAGGTACAACTAACTCTCAAAAAGTTGAAAACGATGCTTCTTACAAAGCTTTAAAAAGCTTAGACCGAACCGTTTACTATTGAATGAACATTTGCACTTACAAGTTTAGCTTATAACTTATATTATAAATCAAATATCATAGAACTTACGGCTAAACACAAAGACAAGCCTATAGTAAATGAATCATAACTAAAGTTGTTCAATTTAGTTATAACTTGATGTTGTTAAACACATGATTAAGAGTTCTAACAAGCTTTACTTGGTCAACAAGTTTTCAATAAACGTTAAACTTTAAATTACGGATTAGTTTTATGTTGAGTTGGATGATTAATCGAGTACAATTAACTCTTTAGAAGATGATTCGAGCATAATTAACTCATAAGAAGTTTAGAATGATGTCTCTTACAAAGGTTTAATAAGCTTTGACCGAACAGTTTAACTTTTGACTTAACGTTTTCACTTACAAGTTTAGCTCAAAACTTATAATGTAAATCAAATCTAATAGATCCTACTGCTAAACATAAAGACAAGAATATAGTAAAATTCATAACTAAAGATATTCAATATAGTTATTATAACTTGACGTTATAAAATGATGATTATGATTTCTAACAAGCTTTACATGGTCACCAAGTTTTAAACAATTCTTACGCTTAGAGTTACATAGTGGTTTTATGGTGATTTACAAGATTAATCGAGTACAATTAACTCTTTAGAAGATGATTCAGGCACAACTAACTCTCAAGAAGTTGAAAACGATGCTTCTTACAAAGCTTTAAAAAGCTTAGACCGAACCGTTTACTATTGACTGAACATTTGCACTTACAAGTTTAGCTTATAACTTATATTATAAATCAAATATCATAGAACTGACGGCTAAACACAAAGACAAGCCTATAGTAAATGAATCCATAACTAAAGTTCTTCAATTTAGTTATAACTTGATGTTCTTAAACACATGATTAAGACTTCTAACAAGCTTTACTTGGTCAACAAGTTTTCAATAAACGTTAAACTTTAAATTACGGATTAGTTTTATGTTGAGTTGGATGATTAATCGAGTACAATTAACTCTTTAGAAGATGATTCGAGCATAATTAACTCATAAGAAGTTTAGAATGATGTATGTTACAAAGGTTTAATAAGCTTTGACCGAACAGTTTAACTTTTGACTTAACGTTTTCACTTACAAGTTTAGCTCAAAACTTATAATGTAAATCAAATCTAATAGATCCTACTGCTAAACATAAAGACAAGAATATAGTAAAATTCATAACTAAAGATATTCAATATAGTTATTATAACTTGACGTTATAAAATGATGATTATGATTTCTAACAAGCTTTACATGGTCACCAAGTTTTAAACAATTCTTACGCTTAGAGTTACATAGTAGTTTTATGGTGATTTACAAGATTAATCGAGTACAATTAACTCTTTAGAAGATGATTCAGGCACAACTAACTCTCAAGAAGTTGAAAACGATGCTTCTTACAAAGCTTTAAAAAGCTTAGACCGAACCGTTTACTATTGACTGAACATTTGCACTTACAAGTTTAGCTTATAACTTATATTATAAATCAAATATCATAGAACTGACGGCTAAAGACAAAGACAAGCCTATAGTAAATGAATCCATAACTAAAGTTATTCAATTTAGTTATAACTTGATGTTCTTAAACACATGATTAAGACTTCTAACAAGCTTTACTTGGTCAACAAGTTTTCAATAAACGTTAAACTTTAAATTACGGATTAGTTTTATGTTGAGTTGGATGATTAATCGAGTACAATTAACTCTTTAGAAGATGATTCGAGCATAATTAACTCATAAGAAGTTTAGAATGATGTATGTTACAAAGGTTTAATAAGCTTTGACCGAACAGTTTAACTTTTGACTTAACGTTTTCACTTACAAGTTTAGCTCAAAACTTATAATGTAAATCAAATCTAATAGATCCTACTGCTAAACATAAAGACAAGAATATAGTAAAATTCATAACTAAAGATATTCAATATAGTTATTATAACTTGACGTTATAAAATGATGATTATGATTTCTAACAAGCTTTACATGGTCACCAAGTTTTAAACAATTCTTACGCTTAGAGTTACATAGTAGTTTTATGGTGATTTACAAGATTAATCGAGTACAATTAACTCTTTAGAAGATGATTCAGGCACAACTAACTCTCAAGAAGTTGAAAACGATGCTTCTTACAAAGCTTTAAAAAGCTTAGACCGAACCGTTTACTATTGACTGAACATTTGCACTTACAAGTTTAGCTTATAACTTATATTATAAATCAAATATCATAGAACTGACGGCTAAAGACAAAGACAAGCCTATAGTAAATGAATCCATAACTAAAGTTATTCAATTTAGTTATAACTTGATGTTCTTAAACACATGATTAAGACTTCTAACAAGCTTTACTTGGTCAACAAGTTTTCAATAAACGTTAAACTTTAAATTACGGATTAGTTTTATGTTGAGTTGGATGATTAATCGAGTACAATTAACTCTTTAGAAGATGATTCGAGCATAATTAACTCATAAGAAGTTTAGAATAATGTATGTTACAAAGGTTTAATAAGCTTTGACCGAACAGTTTAACTTTTGACTTAACGTTTTCACTTACAAGTTTAGCTCAAAACTTATAATGTAAATCAAATCTAATAGATCCTACTGCTAAACATAATGACATGAATATAGTAAAATTCATAACTAAAGATATTCAATATAGTTATTATAACTTGACGTTATAAAATGATGATTATGATTTCTAACAAGCTTTACTTGGTCACCAAGTTTTAAACAATTCTCACGCTTAGAGTTACAGATTAGTTTTATGTTGATTTACAAAATTAATCGAGTACAATTAACTCTTTAGAAGATGATTCAGGTACAACTAACTCTCAAAAAGTTGAAAACGATGCTTCTTACAAAGCTTTAAAAAGCTTAGACCGAACCGTTTACTATTGAATGAACATTTGCACTTACAAGTTTAGCTTATAACTTATATTATAAATCAAATATCATAGAACTTACGGCTAAACACAAAGACAAGCCTATAGTAAATGAATCATAACTAAAGTTGTTCAATTTAGTTATAACTTGATGTTGTTAAACACATGATTAAGACTTCTAACAAGCTTTACTTGGTCAACAAGTTTTCAATAAACGTTAAACTTTAAATTACGGATTAGTTTTATGTTGAGTTGGATGATTAATCGAGTACAATTAACTCTTTAGAAGATGATTCGAGCATAATTAACTCATAAGAAGTTTAGAATGATGTATGTTACAAAGGTTTAATAAGCTTTGACCGAACAGTTTAACTTTTGACTTAACATTTTCACTTACAAGTTTAGCTCAAAACTTATAATGTAAATCAAATCTAATAGATCCTACTGCTAAACATAAAGACAAGAATATAGTAAAATTCATAACTAAAGATATTCAATATAGTTATTATAACTTGACGTTATAAAATGATGATTATGATTTCTAACAAGCTTTACATGGTCACCAAGTTTTAAACAATTCTTACGCTTAGAGTTACATAGTAGTTTTATGGTGATTTACAAGATTAATCGAGTACAATTAACTCTTTAGAAGATGATTCAGGCACAACTAACTCTCAAGAAGTTGAAAACGATGCTTCTTACAAAGCTTTAAAAAGCTTAGACCGAACCGTTTACTATTGACTGAACATTTGCACTTACAAGTTTAGCTTATAACTTATATTATAAATCAAATATCATAGAACTGACGGCTAAAGACAAAGACAAGCCTATAGTAAATGAATCCATAACTAAAGTTCTTCAATTTAGTTATAACTTGATGTTCTTAAACACATGATTAAGACTTCTAACAAGCTTTACTTGGTCAACAAGTTTTCAATAAACGTTAAACTTTAAATTACGGATTAGTTTTATGTTGAGTTGGATGATTAATCGAGTACAATTAACTCTTTAGAAGATGATTCGAGCATAATTAACTCATAAGAAGTTTAGAATGATGTATGTTACAAAGGTTTAATAAGCTTTGACCGAACAGTTTAACTTTTGACTTAACATTTTCACTTACCAGTTTAGCTCAAAACTTATAATGTAAATCAAATCTAATAGATCCTACTGCTAAACATAAAGACAAGAATATAGTAAAATTCATAACTAAAGATATTCAATATAGTTATTATAACTTGACGTTATAAAATGATGATTATGATTTCTAACAAGCTTTACATGGTCACCAAGTTTTAAACAATTCTTACGCTTAGAGTTACATAGTAGTTTTATGGTGATTTACAAGATTAATCGAGTACAATTAACTCTTTAGAAGATGATTCAGGCACAACTAACTCTCAAGAAGTTGAAAACGATGCTTCTTACAAAGCTTTAAAAAGCTTAGACCGAACCGTTTACTATTGACTGAACATTTGCACTTACAAGTTTAGCTTATAACTTATATTATAAATCAAATATCATAGAACTGACGGCTAAAGACAAAGACAAGCCTATAGTAAATGAATCCATAACTAAAGTTCTTCAATTTAGTTATAACTTGATGTTGTTAAACACATGATTAAGAGTTCTAACAAGCTTTACTTGGTCAACAAGTTTTCAATAAACGTTAAACTTTAAATTACGGATTAGTTTTATGTTGAGTTGGATGATTAATCGAGTACAATTAACTCTTTAGAAGATGATTCGAGCATAATTAACTCATAAGAAGTTTAGAATGATGTCTCTTACAAAGGTTTTATAAGCTTTGACCGAACAGTTTAACTTTTGACTTAACGTTTTCACTTACAAGTTTAGCTCAAAACTTATAATGTAAATCAAATCTAATAGATCCTACTGCTAAACATAAAGACAAGAATATAGTAAAATTCATAACTAAAGATATTCAATATAGTTATTATAACTTGACGTTATAAAATGATGATTATGATTTCTAACAAGCTTTACATGGTCACCAAGTTTTAAACAATTCTTACGCTTAGAGTTACATAGTAGTTTTATGGTGATTTACAAGATTAATCGAGTACAATTAACTCTTTAGAAGATGATTCAGGCACAACTAACTCTCAAGAAGTTGAAAACGATGCTTCTTACAAAGCTTTAAAAAGCTTAGACCGAACCGTTTACTATTGACTGAACATTTGCACTTACAAGTTTAGCTTATAACTTATATTATAAATCAAATATCATAGAACTGACGGCTAAAGACAAAGACAAGCCTATAGTAAATGAATCCATAACTAAAGTTATTCAATTTAGTTATAACTTGATGTTCTTAAACACATGATTAAGACTTCTAACAAGCTTTACTTGGTCAACAAGTTTTCAATAAACGTTAAACTTTAAATTACGGATTAGTTTTATGTTGAGTTGGATGATTAATCGAGTACAATTAACTCTTTAGAAGATGATTCGAGCATAATTAACTCATAAGAAGTTTAGAATGATGTCTCTTACAAATGTTTAATAAGCTTTGACCGAACAGTTTAACTTTTGACTTAACGTTTTCACTTACAAGTTTAGCTCAAAACTTATAATGTAAATCAAATCTAATAGATCCTACTGCTAAACATAATGACATGAATATAGTAAAATTCATAACTAAAGATATTCAATATAGTTATTATAACTTGACGTTATAAAATGATGATTATGATTTCTAACAAGCTTTACTTGGTCACCAAGTTTTAAACAATTCTCACGCTTAGAGTTACAGATTAGTTTTATGTTGATTTACAAAATTAATCGAGTACAATTAACTCTTTAGAAGATGATTCAGGTACAACTAACTCTCAAAAAGTTGAAAACGATGCTTCTTACAAAGCTTTAAAAAGCTTAGACCGAACCGTTTACTATTGAATGAACATTTGCACTTACAAGTTTAGCTTATAACTTATATTATAAATCAAATATCATAGAACTTACGGCTAAACACAAAGACAAGCCTATAGTAAATGAATCATAACTAAAGTTGTTCAATTTAGTTATAACTTGATGTTGTTAAACACATGATTAAGAGTTCTAACAAGCTTTACTTGGTCAACAAGTTTTCAATAAACGTTAAACTTTAAATTACGGATTAGTTTTATGTTGTGTTGGATGATTAATCGAGTACAATTAACTCTTTAGAAGATGATTCGAGCATAATTAACTCATAAGAAGTTTAGAATGATGTCTCTTACAAAGGTTTAATAAGCTTTGACCGAACAGTTTAACTTTTGACTTAACGTTTTCACTTACAAGTTTAGCTCAAAACTTATAATGTAAATCAAATCTAATAGATCCTACTGCTAAACATAAAGACAAGAATATAGTAAAATTCATAACTAAAGATATTCAATATAGTTATTATAACTTGACGTTATAAAATGATGATTATTATTTCTAACAAGCTTTACATGGTCACCAAGTTTTAAACAATTCTTACGCTTAGAGTTACATAGTAGTTTTATGGTGATTTACAAGATTAATCGAGTACAATTAACTCTTTAGAAGATGATTCAGGCACAACTAACTCTCAAGAAGTTGAAAACGATGCTTCTTACAAAGCTTTAAAAAGCTTAGACCGAACCGTTTACTATTGACTGAACATTTGCACTTACAAGTTTAGCTTATAACTTATATTATAAATCAAATATCATAGAACTGACGGCTAAAGACAAAGACAAGCCTATAGTAAATGAATCCATAACTAAAGTTATTCAATTTAGTTATAACTTGATGTTCTTAAACACATGATTAAGACTTCTAACAAGCTTTACTTGGTCAACAAGTTTTCAATAAACGTTAAACTTTAAATTACGGATTAGTTTTATGTTGAGTTGGATGATTAATCGAGTACAATTAACTCTTTAGAAGATGATTCGAGCATAATTAACTCATAAGAAGTTTAGAATGATGTCTCTTACAAATGTTTAATAAGCTTTGACCGAACAGTTTAACTTTTGACTTAACGTTTTCACTTACAAGTTTAGCTCAAAACTTATAATGTAAATCAAATCTAATAGATCCTACTGCTAAACATAATGACATGAATATAGTAAAATTCATAACTAAAGATATTCAATATAGTTATTATAACTTGACGTTATAAAATGATGATTATGATTTCTAACAAGCTTTACTTGGTCACCAAGTTTTAAACAATTCTCACGCTTAGAGTTACAGATTAGTTTTATGTTGATTTACAAAATTAATCGAGTACAATTAACTCTTTAGAAGATGATTCAGGTACAACTAACTCTCAAAAAGTTGAAAACGATGCTTCTTACAAAGCTTTAAAAAGCTTAGACCGAACCGTTTACTATTGAATGAACATTTGCACTTACAAGTTTAGCTTATAACTTATATTATAAATCAAATATCATAGAACTTACGGCTAAACACAAAGACAAGCCTATAGTAAATGAATCATAACTAAAGTTGTTCAATTTAGTTATAACTTGATGTTGTTAAACACATGATTAAGAGTTCTAACAAGCTTTACTTGGTCAACAAGTTTTCAATAAACGTTAAACTTTAAATTACGGATTAGTTTTATGTTGTGTTGGATGATTAATCGAGTACAATTAACTCTTTAGAAGATGATTCGAGCATAATTAACTCATAAGAAGTTTAGAATGATGTCTCTTACAAAGGTTTAATAAGCTTTGACCGAACAGTTTAACTTTTGACTTAACGTTTTCACTTACAAGTTTAGCTCAAAACTTATAATGTAAATCAAATCTAATAGATCCTACTGCTAAACATAAAGACAAGAATATAGTAAAATTCATAACTAAAGATATTCAATATAGTTATTATAACTTGACGTTATAAAATGATGATTATTATTTCTAACAAGCTTTACATGGTCACCAAGTTTTAAACAATTCTTACGCTTAGAGTTACATAGTAGTTTTATGGTGATTTACAAGATTAATCGAGTACAATTAACTCTTTAGAAGATGATTCAGGCACAACTAACTCTCAAGAAGTTGAAAACGATGCTTCTTACAAAGCTTTAAAAAGCTTAGACCGAACCGTTTACTATTGACTGAACATTTGCACTTACAAGTTTAGCTTATAACTTATATTATAAATCAAATATCATAGAACTGACGGCTAAACACAAAGACAAGCCTATAGTAAATGAATCCATAACTAAAGTTATTCAATTTAGTTATAACTTGATGTTCTTAAACACATGATTAAGACTTCTAACAAGCTTTACTTGGTCAACAAGTTTTCAATAAACGTTAAACTTTAAATTACGGATTAGTTTTATGTTGAGTTGGATGATTAATCGAGTACAATTAACTCTTTAGAAGATGATTCGAGCATAATTAACTCATAAGAAGTTTAGAATGATGTCTCTTACAAATGTTTAATAAGCTTTGACCGAACAGTTTAACTTTTGACTTAACGTTTTCACTTACAAGTTTAGCTCAAAACTTATAATGTAAATCAAATCTAATAGATCCTACTGCTAAACATAATGACATGAATATAGTAAAATTCATAACTAAAGATATTCAATATAGTTATTATAACTTGACGTTATAAAATGATGATTATGATTTCTAACAAGCTTTACTTGGTCACCAAGTTTTAAACAATTCTCACGCTTAGAGTTACAGATTAGTTTTATGTTGATTTACAAAATTAATCGAGTACAATTAACTCTTTAGAAGATGATTCAGGTACAACTAACTCTCAAAAAGTTGAAAACGATGCTTCTTACAAAGCTTTAAAAAGCTTAGACCGAACCGTTTACTATTGAATGAACATTTGCACTTACAAGTTTAGCTTATAACTTATATTATAAATCAAATATCATAGAACTTACGGCTAAACACAAAGACAAGCCTATAGTAAATGAATCATAACTAAAGTTGTTCAATTTAGTTATAACTTGATGTTGTTAAACACATGATTAAGAGTTCTAACAAGCTTTACTTGGTCAACAAGTTTTCAATAAACGTTAAACTTTAAATTACGGATTAGTTTTATGTTGTGTTGGATGATTAATCGAGTACAATTAACTCTTTAGAAGATGATTCGAGCATAATTAACTCATAAGAAGTTTAGAATGATGTCTCTTACAAAGGTTTAATAAGCTTTGACCGAACAGTTTAACTTTTGACTTAACGTTTTCACTTACAAGTTTAGCTCAAAACTTATAATGTAAATCAAATCTAATAGATCCTACTGCTAAACATAAAGACAAGAATATAGTAAAATTCATAACTAAAGATATTCAATATAGTTATTATAACTTGACGTTATAAAATGATGATTATTATTTCTAACAAGCTTTACATGGTCACCAAGTTTTAAACAATTCTTACGCTTAGAGTTACATAGTAGTTTTATGGTGATTTACAAGATTAATCGAGTACAATTAACTCTTTAGAAGATGATTCAGGCACAACTAACTCTCAAGAAGTTGAAAACGATGCTTCTTACAAAGCTTTAAAAAGCTTAGACCGAACCGTTTACTATTGACTGAACATTTGCACTTACAAGTTTAGCTTATAACTTATATTATAAATCAAATATCATAGAACTGACGGCTAAAGACAAAGACAAGCCTATAGTAAATGAATCCATAACTAAAGTTCTTCAATTTAGTTATAACTTGATGTTCTTAAACACATGATTAAGACTTCTAACAAGCTTTACTTGGTCAACAAGTTTTCAATAAACGTTAAACTTTAAATTACGGATTAGTTTTATGTTGAGTTGGATGATTAATCGAGTACAATTAACTCTTTAGAAGATGATTCGAGCATAATTAACTCATAAGAAGTTTAGAATGATGTATGTTACAAAGGTTTAATAAGCTTTGACCGAACAGTTTAACTTTTGACTTAACGTTTTCACTTACAAGTTTAGCTCAAAACTTATAATGTAAATCAAATCTAATAGATCCTACTGCTAAACATAAAGACAAGAATATAGTAAAATTCATAACTAAAGATATTCAATATAGTTATTATAACTTGACGTTATAAAATGATGATTATGATTTCTAACAAGCTTTACATGGTCACCAAGTTTTAAACAATTCTTACGCTTAGAGTTACATAGTAGTTTTATGGTGATTTACAAGATTAATCGAGTACAATTAACTCTTTAGAAGATGATTCAGGCACAACTAACTCTCAAGAAGTTGAAAACGATGCTTCTTACAAAGCTTTAAAAAGCTTAGACCGAACCGTTTACTATTGACTGAACATTTGCACTTACAAGTTTAGCTTATAACTTATATTATAAATCAAATATCATAGAACTGACGGCTAAAGACAAAGACAAGCCTATAGTAAATGAATCCATAACTAAAGTTATTCAATTTAGTTATAACTTGATGTTCTTAAACACATGATTAAGACTTCTAACAAGCTTTACTTGGTCAACAAGTTTTCAATAAACGTTAAACTTTAAATTACGGATTAGTTTTATGTTGAGTTGGATGATTAATCGAGTACAATTAACTCTTTAGAAGATGATTCGAGCATAATTAACTCATAAGAAGTTTAGAATAATGTATGTTACAAAGGTTTAATAAGCTTTGACCGAACAGTTTAACTTTTGACTTAACGTTTTCACTTACAAGTTTAGCTCAAAACTTATAATGTAAATCAAATCTAATAGATCCTACTGCTAAACATAATGACATGAATATAGTAAAATTCATAACTAAAGATATTCAATATAGTTATTATAACTTGACGTTATAAAATGATGATTATGATTTCTAACAAGCTTTACTTGGTCACCAAGTTTTAAACAATTCTCACGCTTAGAGTTACAGATTAGTTTTATGTTGATTTACAAAATTAATCGAGTACAATTAACTCTTTAGAAGATGATTCAGGTACAACTAACTCTCAAAAAGTTGAAAACGATGCTTCTTACAAAGCTTTAAAAAGCTTAGACCGAACCGTTTACTATTGAATGAACATTTGCACTTACAAGTTTAGCTTATAACTTATATTATAAATCAAATATCATAGAACTTACGGCTAAACACAAAGACAAGCCTATAGTAAATGAATCATAACTAAAGTTGTTCAATTTAGTTATAACTTGATGTTGTTAAACACATGATTAAGAGTTCTAACAAGCTTTACTTGGTCAACAAGTTTTCAATAAACGTTAAACTTTAAATTACGGATTAGTTTTATGTTGAGTTGGATGATTAATCGAGTACAATTAACTCTTTAGAAGATGATTCGAGCATAATTAACTCATAAGAAGTTTAGAATGATGTCTCTTACAAAGGTTTTATAAGCTTTGACCGAACAGTTTAACTTTTGACTTAACGTTTTCACTTACAAGTTTAGCTCAAAACTTATAATGTAAATCAAATCTAATAGATCCTACTGCTAAACATAAAGACAAGAATATAGTAAAATTCATAACTAAAGATATTCAATATAGTTATTATAACTTGACGTTATAAAATGATGATTATGATTTCTAACAAGCTTTACATGGTCACCAAGTTTTAAACAATTCTTACGCTTAGAGTTACATAGTAGTTTTATGGTGATTTACAAGATTAATCGAGTACAATTAACTCTTTAGAAGATGATTCAGGCACAACTAACTCTCAAGAAGTTGAAAACGATGCTTCTTACAAAGCTTTAAAAAGCTTAGACCGAACCGTTTACTATTGACTGAACATTTGCACTTACAAGTTTAGCTTATAACTTATATTATAAATCAAATATCATAGAACTGACGGCTAAACACAAAGACAAGCCTATAGTAAATGAATCCATAACTAAAGTTCTTCAATTTAGTTATAACTTGATGTTCTTAAACACATGATTAAGACTTCTAACAAGCTTTACTTGGTCAACAAGTTTTCAATAAACGTTAAACTTTAAATTACGGATTAGTTTTATGTTGAGTTGGATGATTAATCGAGTACAATTAACTCTTTAGAAGATGATTCGAGCATAATTAACTCATAAGAAGTTTAGAATGATGTATGTTACAAAGGTTTAATAAGCTTTGACCGAACAGTTTAACTTTTGACTTAACATTTTCACTTACAAGTTTAGCTCAAAACTTATAATGTAAATCAAATCTAATAGATCCTACTGCTAAACATAAAGACAAGAATATAGTAAAATTCATAACTAAAGATATTCAATATAGTTATTATAACTTGACGTTATAAAATGATGATTATGATTTCTAACAAGCTTTACATGGTCACCAAGTTTTAAACAATTCTTACGCTTAGAGTTACATAGTAGTTTTATGGTGATTTACAAGATTAATCGAGTACAATTAACTCTTTAGAAGATGATTCAGGCACAACTAACTCTCAAGAAGTTGAAAACGATGCTTCTTACAAAGCTTTAAAAAGCTTAGACCGAACCGTTTACTATTGACTGAACATTTGCACTTACAAGTTTAGCTTATAACTTATATTATAAATCAAATATCATAGAACTGACGGCTAAAGACAAAGACAAGCCTATAGTAAATGAATCCATAACTAAAGTTATTCAATTTAGTTATAACTTGATGTTCTTAAACACATGATTAAGACTTCTAACAAGCTTTACTTGGTCAACAAGTTTTCAATAAACGTTAAACTTTAAATTACGGATTAGTTTTATGTTGAGTTGGATGATTAATCGAGTACAATTAACTCTTTAGAAGATGATTCGAGCATAATTAACTCATAAGAAGTTTAGAATGATGTCTCTTACAAATGTTTAATAAGCTTTGACCGAACAGTTTAACTTTTGACTTAACGTTTTCACTTACAAGTTTAGCTCAAAACTTATAATGTAAATCAAATCTAATAGATCCTACTGCTAAACATAATGACATGAATATAGTAAAATTCATAACTAAAGATATTCAATATAGTTATTATAACTTGACGTTATAAAATGATGATTATGATTTCTAACAAGCTTTACTTGGTCACCAAGTTTTAAACAATTCTCACGCTTAGAGTTACAGATTAGTTTTATGTTGATTTACAAAATTAATCGAGTACAATTAACTCTTTAGAAGATGATTCAGGTACAACTAACTCTCAAAAAGTTGAAAACGATGCTTCTTACAAAGCTTTAAAAAGCTTAGACCGAACCGTTTACTATTGAATGAACATTTGCACTTACAAGTTTAGCTTATAACTTATATTATAAATCAAATATCATAGAACTTACGGCTAAACACAAAGACAAGCCTATAGTAAATGAATCATAACTAAAGTTGTTCAATTTAGTTATAACTTGATGTTGTTAAACACATGATTAAGAGTTCTAACAAGCTTTACTTGGTCAACAAGTTTTCAATAAACGTTAAACTTTAAATTACGGATTAGTTTTATGTTGTGTTGGATGATTAATCGAGTACAATTAACTCTTTAGAAGATGATTCGAGCATAATTAACTCATAAGAAGTTTAGAATGATGTCTCTTACAAAGGTTTAATAAGCTTTGACCGAACAGTTTAACTTTTGACTTAACGTTTTCACTTACAAGTTTAGCTCAAAACTTATAATGTAAATCAAATCTAATAGATCCTACTGCTAAACATAAAGACAAGAATATAGTAAAATTCATAACTAAAGATATTCAATATAGTTATTATAACTTGACGTTATAAAATGATGATTATTATTTCTAACAAGCTTTACATGGTCACCAAGTTTTAAACAATTCTTACGCTTAGAGTTACATAGTAGTTTTATGGTGATTTACAAGATTAATCGAGTACAATTAACTCTTTAGAAGATGATTCAGGCACAACTAACTCTCAAGAAGTTGAAAACGATGCTTCTTACAAAGCTTTAAAAAGCTTAGACCGAACCGTTTACTATTGACTGAACATTTGCACTTACAAGTTTAGCTTATAACTTATATTATAAATCAAATATCATAGAACTGACGGCTAAACACAAAGACAAGCCTATAGTAAATGAATCCATAACTAAAGTTATTCAATTTAGTTATAACTTGATGTTCTTAAACACATGATTAAGACTTCTAACAAGCTTTACTTGGTCAACAAGTTTTCAATAAACGTTAAACTTTAAATTACGGATTAGTTTTATGTTGAGTTGGATGATTAATCGAGTACAATTAACTCTTTAGAAGATGATTCGAGCATAATTAACTCATAAGAAGTTTAGAATGATGTCTCTTACAAATGTTTAATAAGCTTTGACCGAACAGTTTAACTTTTGACTTAACGTTTTCACTTACAAGTTTAGCTCAAAACTTATAATGTAAATCAAATCTAATAGATCCTACTGCTAAACATAATGACATGAATATAGTAAAATTCATAACTAAAGATATTCAATATAGTTATTATAACTTGACGTTATAAAATGATGATTATGATTTCTAACAAGCTTTACTTGGTCACCAAGTTTTAAACAATTCTCACGCTTAGAGTTACAGATTAGTTTTATGTTGATTTACAAAATTAATCGAGTACAATTAACTCTTTAGAAGATGATTCAGGTACAACTAACTCTCAAAAAGTTGAAAACGATGCTTCTTACAAAGCTTTAAAAAGCTTAGACCGAACCGTTTACTATTGAATGAACATTTGCACTTACAAGTTTAGCTTATAACTTATATTATAAATCAAATATCATAGAACTTACGGCTAAACACAAAGACAAGCCTATAGTAAATGAATCATAACTAAAGTTGTTCAATTTAGTTATAACTTGATGTTGTTAAACACATGATTAAGAGTTCTAACAAGCTTTACTTGGTCAACAAGTTTTCAATAAACGTTAAACTTTAAATTACGGATTAGTTTTATGTTGAGTTGGATGATTAATCGAGTACAATTAACTCTTTAGAAGATGATTCGAGCATAATTAACTCATAAGAAGTTTAGAATGATGTCTCTTACAAAGGTTTTATAAGCTTTGACCGAACAGTTTAACTTTTGACTTAACGTTTTCACTTACAAGTTTAGCTCAAAACTTATAATGTAAATCAAATCTAATAGATCCTACTGCTAAACATAAAGACAAGAATATAGTAAAATTCATAACTAAAGATATTCAATATAGTTATTATAACTTGACGTTATAAAATGATGATTATGATTTCTAACAAGCTTTACATGGTCACCAAGTTTTAAACAATTCTTACGCTTAGAGTTACATAGTAGTTTTATGGTGATTTACAAGATTAATCGAGTACAATTAACTCTTTAGAAGATGATTCAGGCACAACTAACTCTCAAGAAGTTGAAAACGATGCTTCTTACAAAGCTTTAAAAAGCTTAGACCGAACCGTTTACTATTGACTGAACATTTGCACTTACAAGTTTAGCTTATAACTTATATTATAAATCAAATATCATAGAACTGACGGCTAAACACAAAGACAAGCCTATAGTAAATGAATCCATAACTAAAGTTCTTCAATTTAGTTATAACTTGATGTTCTTAAACACATGATTAAGACTTCTAACAAGCTTTACTTGGTCAACAAGTTTTCAATAAACGTTAAACTTTAAATTACGGATTAGTTTTATGTTGAGTTGGATGATTAATCGAGTACAATTAACTCTTTAGAAGATGATTCGAGCATAATTAACTCATAAGAAGTTTAGAATGATGTATGTTACAAAGGTTTAATAAGCTTTGACCGAACAGTTTAACTTTTGACTTAACATTTTCACTTACAAGTTTAGCTCAAAACTTATAATGTAAATCAAATCTAATAGATCCTACTGCTAAACATAAAGACAAGAATATAGTAAAATTCATAACTAAAGATATTCAATATAGTTATTATAACTTGACGTTATAAAATGATGATTATGATTTCTAACAAGCTTTACATGGTCACCAAGTTTTAAACAATTCTTACGCTTAGAGTTACATAGTAGTTTTATGGTGATTTACAAGATTAATCGAGTACAATTAACTCTTTAGAAGATGATTCAGGCACAACTAACTCTCAAGAAGTTGAAAACGATGCTTCTTACAAAGCTTTAAAAAGCTTAGACCGAACCGTTTACTATTGACTGAACATTTGCACTTACAAGTTTAGCTTATAACTTATATTATAAATCAAATATCATAGAACTGACGGCTAAAGACAAAGACAAGCCTATAGTAAATGAATCCATAACTAAAGTTATTCAATTTAGTTATAACTTGATGTTCTTAAACACATGATTAAGACTTCTAACAAGCTTTACTTGGTCAACAAGTTTTCAATAAACGTTAAACTTTAAATTACGGATTAGTTTTATGTTGAGTTGGATGATTAATCGAGTACAATTAACTCTTTAGAAGATGATTCGAGCATAATTAACTCATAAGAAGTTTAGAATGATGTCTCTTACAAATGTTTAATAAGCTTTGACCGAACAGTTTAACTTTTGACTTAACGTTTTCACTTACAAGTTTAGCTCAAAACTTATAATGTAAATCAAATCTAATAGATCCTACTGCTAAACATAATGACATGAATATAGTAAAATTCATAACTAAAGATATTCAATATAGTTATTATAACTTGACGTTATAAAATGATGATTATGATTTCTAACAAGCTTTACTTGGTCACCAAGTTTTAAACAATTCTCACGCTTAGAGTTACAGATTAGTTTTATGTTGATTTACAAAATTAATCGAGTACAATTAACTCTTTAGAAGATGATTCAGGTACAACTAACTCTCAAAAAGTTGAAAACGATGCTTCTTACAAAGCTTTAAAAAGCTTAGACCGAACCGTTTACTATTGAATGAACATTTGCACTTACAAGTTTAGCTTATAACTTATATTATAAATCAAATATCATAGAACTTACGGCTAAACACAAAGACAAGCCTATAGTAAATGAACCATAACTAAAGTTGTTCAATTTAGTTATAACTTGATGTTGTTAAACACATGATTAAGAGTTCTAACAAGCTTTACTTGGTCAACAAGTTTTCAATAAACGTTAAACTTTAAATTACGGATTAGTTTTATGTTGTGTTGGATGATTAATCGAGTACAATTAACTCTTTAGAAGATGATTCGAGCATAATTAACTCATAAGAAGTTTAGAATGATGTCTCTTACAAAGGTTTAATAAGCTTTGACCGAACAGTTTAACTTTTGACTTAACGTTTTCACTTACAAGTTTAGCTCAAAACTTATAATGTAAATCAAATCTAATAGATCCTACTGCTAAACATAAAGACAAGAATATAGTAAAATTCATAACTAAAGATATTCAATATAGTTATTATAACTTGACGTTATAAAATGATGATTATTATTTCTAACAAGCTTTACATGGTCACCAAGTTTTAAACAATTCTTACGCTTAGAGTTACATAGTAGTTTTATGGTGATTTACAAGATTAATCGAGTACAATTAACTCTTTAGAAGATGATTCAGGCACAACTAACTCTCAAGAAGTTGAAAACGATGCTTCTTACAAAGCTTTAAAAAGCTTAGACCGAACCGTTTACTATTGACTGAACATTTGCACTTACAAGTTTAGCTTATAACTTATATTATAAATCAAATATCATAGAACTGACGGCTAAACACAAAGACAAGCCTATAGTAAATGAATCCATAACTAAAGTTATTCAATTTAGTTATAACTTGATGTTCTTAAACACATGATTAAGACTTCTAACAAGCTTTACTTGGTCAACAAGTTTTCAATAAACGTTAAACTTTAAATTACGGATTAGTTTTATGTTGAGTTGGATGATTAATCGAGTACAATTAACTCTTTAGAAGATGATTCGAGCATAATTAACTCATAAGAAGTTTAGAATGATGTCTCTTACAAATGTTTAATAAGCTTTGACCGAACAGTTTAACTTTTGACTTAACGTTTTCACTTACAAGTTTAGCTCAAAACTTATAATGTAAATCAAATCTAATAGATCCTACTGCTAAACATAATGACATGAATATAGTAAAATTCATAACTAAAGATATTCAATATAGTTATTATAACTTGACGTTATAAAATGATGATTATGATTTCTAACAAGCTTTACTTGGTCACCAAGTTTTAAACAATTCTCACGCTTAGAGTTACAGATTAGTTTTATGTTGATTTACAAAATTAATCGAGTACAATTAACTCTTTAGAAGATGATTCAGGTACAACTAACTCTCAAAAAGTTGAAAACGATGCTTCTTACAAAGCTTTAAAAAGCTTAGACCGAACCGTTTACTATTGAATGAACATTTGCACTTACAAGTTTAGCTTATAACTTATATTATAAATCAAATATCATAGAACTTACGGCTAAACACAAAGACAAGCCTATAGTAAATGAATCATAACTAAAGTTGTTCAATTTAGTTATAACTTGATGTTGTTAAACACATGATTAAGAGTTCTAACAAGCTTTACTTGGTCAACAAGTTTTCAATAAACGTTAAACTTTAAATTACGGATTAGTTTTATGTTGAGTTGGATGATTAATCGAGTACAATTAACTCTTTAGAAGATGATTCGAGCATAATTAACTCATAAGAAGTTTAGAATGATGTCTCTTACAAAGGTTTTATAAGCTTTGACCGAACAGTTTAACTTTTGACTTAACGTTTTCACTTACAAGTTTAGCTCAAAACTTATAATGTAAATCAAATCTAATAGATCCTACTGCTAAACATAAAGACAAGAATATAGTAAAATTCATAACTAAAGATATTCAATATAGTTATTATAACTTGACGTTATAAAATGATGATTATGATTTCTAACAAGCTTTACATGGTCACCAAGTTTTAAACAATTCTTACGCTTAGAGTTACATAGTAGTTTTATGGTGATTTACAAGATTAATCGAGTACAATTAACTCTTTAGAAGATGATTCAGGCACAACTAACTCTCAAGAAGTTGAAAACGATGCTTCTTACAAAGCTTTAAAAAGCTTAGACCGAACCGTTTACTATTGACTGAACATTTGCACTTACAAGTTTAGCTTATAACTTATATTATAAATCAAATATCATAGAACTGACGGCTAAACACAAAGACAAGCCTATAGTAAATGAATCCATAACTAAAGTTCTTCAATTTAGTTATAACTTGATGTTCTTAAACACATGATTAAGACTTCTAACAAGCTTTACTTGGTCAACAAGTTTTCAATAAACGTTAAACTTTAAATTACGGATTAGTTTTATGTTGAGTTGGATGATTAATCGAGTACAATTAACTCTTTAGAAGATGATTCGAGCATAATTAACTCATAAGAAGTTTAGAATGATGTATGTTACAAAGGTTTAATAAGCTTTGACCGAACAGTTTAACTTTTGACTTAACATTTTCACTTACAAGTTTAGCTCAAAACTTATAATGTAAATCAAATCTAATAGATCCTACTGCTAAACATAAAGACAAGAATATAGTAAAATTCATAACTAAAGATATTCAATATAGTTATTATAACTTGACGTTATAAAATGATGATTATGATTTCTAACAAGCTTTACATGGTCACCAAGTTTTAAACAATTCTTACGCTTAGAGTTACATAGTAGTTTTATGGTGATTTACAAGATTAATCGAGTACAATTAACTCTTTAGAAGATGATTCAGGCACAACTAACTCTCAAGAAGTTGAAAACGATGCTTCTTACAAAGCTTTAAAAAGCTTAGACCGAACCGTTTACTATTGACTGAACATTTGCACTTACAAGTTTAGCTTATAACTTATATTATAAATCAAATATCATAGAACTGACGGCTAAAGACAAAGACAAGCCTATAGTAAATGAATCCATAACTAAAGTTATTCAATTTAGTTATAACTTGATGTTCTTAAACACATGATTAAGACTTCTAACAAGCTTTACTTGGTCAACAAGTTTTCAATAAACGTTAAACTTTAAATTACGGATTAGTTTTATGTTGAGTTGGATGATTAATCGAGTACAATTAACTCTTTAGAAGATGATTCGAGCATAATTAACTCATAAGAAGTTTAGAATGATGTCTCTTACAAATGTTTAATAAGCTTTGACCGAACAGTTTAACTTTTGACTTAACGTTTTCACTTACAAGTTTAGCTCAAAACTTATAATGTAAATCAAATCTAATAGATCCTACTGCTAAACATAATGACATGAATATAGTAAAATTCATAACTAAAGATATTCAATATAGTTATTATAACTTGACGTTATAAAATGATGATTATGATTTCTAACAAGCTTTACTTGGTCACCAAGTTTTAAACAATTCTCACGCTTAGAGTTACAGATTAGTTTTATGTTGATTTACAAAATTAATCGAGTACAATTAACTCTTTAGAAGATGATTCAGGTACAACTAACTCTCAAAAAGTTGAAAACGATGCTTCTTACAAAGCTTTAAAAAGCTTAGACCGAACCGTTTACTATTGAATGAACATTTGCACTTACAAGTTTAGCTTATAACTTATATTATAAATCAAATATCATAGAACTTACGGCTAAACACAAAGACAAGCCTATAGTAAATGAACCATAACTAAAGTTGTTCAATTTAGTTATAACTTGATGTTGTTAAACACATGATTAAGAGTTCTAACAAGCTTTACTTGGTCAACAAGTTTTCAATAAACGTTAAACTTTAAATTACGGATTAGTTTTATGTTGAGTTGGATGATTAATCGAGTACAATTAACTCTTTAGAAGATGATTCGAGCATAATTAACTCATAAGAAGTTTAGAATGATGTCTCTTACAAAGGTTTAATAAGCTTTGACCGAACAGTTTAACTTTTGACTTAACGTTTTCACTTACAAGTTTAGCTCAAAACTTATAATGTAAATCAAATCTAATAGATCCTACTGCTAAACATAAAGACAAGAATATAGTAAAATTCATAACTAAAGATATTCAATATAGTTATTATAACTTGACGTTATAAAATGATGATTATTATTTCTAACAAGCTTTACATGGTCACCAAGTTTTAAACAATTCTTACGCTTAGAGTTACATAGTAGTTTTATGGTGATTTACAAGATTAATCGAGTACAATTAACTCTTTAGAAGATGATTCAGGCACAACTAACTCTCAAGAAGTTGAAAACGATGCTTCTTACAAAGCTTTAAAAAGCTTAGACCGAACCGTTTACTATTGACTGAACATTTGCACTTACAAGTTTAGCTTATAACTTATATTATAAATCAAATATCATAGAACTGACGGCTAAACACAAAGACAAGCCTATAGTAAATGAATCCATAACTAAAGTTCTTCAATTTAGTTATAACTTGATGTTCTTAAACACATGATTAAGACTTCTAACAAGCTTTACTTGGTCAACAAGTTTTCAATAAACGTTAAACTTTAAATTACGGATTAGTTTTATGTTGAGTTGGATGATTAATCGAGTACAATTAACTCTTTAGAAGATGATTCGAGCATAATTAACTCATAAGAAGTTTAGAATGATGTATGTTACAAAGGTTTAATAAGCTTTGACCGAACAGTTTAACTTTTGACTTAACGTTTTCACTTACAAGTTTAGCTCAAAACTTATAATGTAAATCAAATCTAATAGATCCTACTGCTAAACATAAAGACAAGAATATAGTAAAATTCATAACTAAAGATATTCAATATAGTTATTATAACTTGACGTTATAAAATGATGATTATGATTTCTAACAAGCTTTACATGGTCACCAAGTTTTAAACAATTCTTACGCTTAGAGTTACATAGTAGTTTTATGGTGATTTACAAGATTAATCGAGTACAATTAACTCTTTAGAAGATGATTCAGGCACAACTAACTCTCAAGAAGTTGAAAACGATGCTTCTTACAAAGCTTTAAAAAGCTTAGACCGAACCGTTTACTATTGACTGAACATTTGCACTTACAAGTTTAGCTTATAACTTATATTATAAATCAAATATCATAGAACTGACGGCTAAAGACAAAGACAAGCCTATAGTAAATGAATCCATAACTAAAGTTCTTCAATTTAGTTATAACTTGATGTTGTTAAACACATGATTAAGAGTTCTAACAAGCTTTACTTGGTCAACAAGTTTTCAATAAACGTTAAACTTTAAATTACGGATTAGTTTTATGTTGAGTTGGATGATTAATCGAGTACAATTAACTCTTTAGAAGATGATTCGAGCATAATTAACTCATAAGAAGTTTAGAATGATGTATGTTACAAAGGTTTAATAAGCTTTGACCGAACAGTTTAACTTTTGACTTAACGTTTTCACTTACAAGTTTAGCTCAAAACTTATAATGTAAATCAAATCTAATAGATCCTACTGCTAAACATAAAGACAAGAATATAGTAAAATTCATAACTAAAGATATTCAATATAGTTATTATAACTTGACGTTATAAAATGATGATTATTATTTCTAACAAGCTTTACATGGTCACCAAGTTTTAAACAATTCTTACGCTTAGAGTTACATAGTAGTTTTATGGTGATTTACAAGATTAATCGAGTACAATTAACTCTTTAGAAGATGATTCAGGCACAACTAACTCTCAAGAAGTTGAAAACGATGCTTCTTACAAAGCTTTAAAAAGCTTAGACCGAACCGTTTACTATTGACTGAACATTTGCACTTACAAGTTTAGCTTATAACTTATATTATAAATCAAATATCATAGAACTGACGGCTAAACACAAAGACAAGCCTATAGTAAATGAATCCATAACTAAAGTTCTTCAATTTAGTTATAACTTGATGTTCTTAAACACATGATTAAGACTTCTAACAAGCTTTACTTGGTCAACAAGTTTTCAATAAACGTTAAACTTTAAATTACGGATTAGTTTTATGTTGAGTTGGATGATTAATCGAGTACAATTAACTCTTTAGAAGATGATTCGAGCATAATTAACTCATAAGAAGTTTAGAATGATGTCTCTTACAAAGGTTTAATAAGCTTTGACCGAACAGTTTAACTTTTGACTTAACGTTTTCACTTACAAGTTTAGCTCAAAACTTATAATGTAAATCAAATCTAATAGATCCTACTGCTAAACATAAAGACAAGAATATAGTAAAATTCATAACTAAAGATATTCAATATAGTTATTATAACTTGACGTTATAAAATGATGATTATGATTTCTAACAAGCTTTACATGGTCACCAAGTTTTAAACAATTCTTACGCTTAGAGTTACATAGTAGTTTTATGGTGATTTACAAGATTAATCGAGTACAATTAACTCTTTAGAAGATGATTCAGGCACAACTAACTCTCAAGAAGTTGAAAACGATGCTTCTTACAAAGCTTTAAAAAGCTTAGACCGAACCGTTTACTATTGACTGAACATTTGCACTTACAAGTTTAGCTTATAACTTATATTATAAATCAAATATCATAGAACTGACGGCTAAAGACAAAGACAAGCCTATAGTAAATGAATCCATAACTAAAGTTATTCAATTTAGTTATAACTTGATGTTCTTAAACACATGATTAAGACTTCTAACAAGCTTTACTTGGTCAACAAGTTTTCAATAAACGTTAAACTTTAAATTACGGATTAGTTTTATGTTGAGTTGGATGATTAATCGAGTACAATTAACTCTTTAGAAGATGATTCGAGCATAATTAACTCATAAGAAGTTTAGAATGATGTCTCTTACAAAGGTTTAATAAGCTTTGACCGAACAGTTTAACTTTTGACTTAACGTTTTCACTTACAAGTTTAGCTCAAAACTTATAATGTAAATCAAATCTAATAGATCCTACTGCTAAACATAAAGACAAGAATATAGTAAAATTCATAACTAAAGATATTCAATATAGTTATTATAACTTGACGTTATAAAATGATGATTATGATTTCTAACAAGCTTTACATGGTCACCAAGTTTTAAACAATTCTTACGCTTAGAGTTACATAGTAGTTTTATGGTGATTTACAAGATTAATCGAGTACAATTAACTCTTTAGAAGATGATTCAGGCACAACTAACTCTCAAGAAGTTGAAAACGATGCTTCTTACAAAGCTTTAAAAAGCTTAGACCGAACCGTTTACTATTGACTGAACATTTGCACTTACAAGTTTAGCTTATAACTTATATTATAAATCAAATATCATAGAACTGACGGCTAAAGACAAAGACAAGCCTATAGTAAATGAATCCATAACTAAAGTTATTCAATTTAGTTATAACTTGATGTTCTTAAACACATGATTAAGACTTCTAACAAGCTTTACTTGGTCAACAAGTTTTCAATAAACGTTAAACTTTAAATTACGGATTAGTTTTATGTTGAGTTGGATGATTAATCGAGTACAATTAACTCTTTAGAAGATGATTCGAGCATAATTAACTCATAAGAAGTTTAGAATGATGTCTCTTACAAAGGTTTAATAAGCTTTGACCGAACAGTTTAACTTTTGACTTAACGTTTTCACTTACAAGTTTAGCTCAAAACTTATAATGTAAATCAAATCTAATAGATCCTACTGCTAAACATAAAGACAAGAATATAGTAAAATTCATAACTAAAGATATTCAATATAGTTATTATAACTTGACGTTATAAAATGATGATTATGATTTCTAACAAGCTTTACATGGTCACCAAGTTTTAAACAATTCTTACGCTTAGAGTTACATAGTAGTTTTATGGTGATTTACAAGATTAATCGAGTACAATTAACTCTTTAGAAGATGATTCAGGCACAACTAACTCTCAAGAAGTTGAAAACGATGCTTCTTACAAAGCTTTAAAAAGCTTAGACCGAACCGTTTACTATTGACTGAACATTTGCACTTACAAGTTTAGCTTATAACTTATATTATAAATCAAATATCATAGAACTGACGGCTAAACACAAAGACAAGCCTATAGTAAATGAATCCATAACTAAAGTTCTTCAATTTAGTTATAACTTGATGTTGTTAAACACATGATTAAGAGTTCTAACAAGCTTTACTTGGTCAACAAGTTTTCAATAAACGTTAAACTTTAAATTACGGATTAGTTTTATGTTGAGTTGGATGATTAATCGAGTACAATTAACTCTTTAGAAGATGATTCGAGCATAATTAACTCATAAGAAGTTTAGAATGATGTATGTTACAAAGGTTTAATAAGCTTTGACCGAACAGTTTAACTTTTGACTTAACGTTTTCACTTACAAGTTTAGCTCAAAACTTATAATGTAAATCAAATCTAATAGATCCTACTGCTAAACATAAAGACAAGAATATAGTAAAATTCATAACTAAAGATATTCAATATAGTTATTATAACTTGACGTTATAAAATGATGATTATGATTTCTAACAAGCTTTACATGGTCACCAAGTTTTAAACAATTCTTACGCTTAGAGTTACATAGTAGTTTTATGGTGATTTACAAGATTAATCGAGTACAATTAACTCTTTAGAAGATGATTCAGGCACAACTAACTCTCAAGAAGTTGAAAACGATGCTTCTTACAAAGCTTTAAAAAGCTTAGACCGAACCGTTTACTATTGACTGAACATTTGCACTTACAAGTTTAGCTTATAACTTATATTATAAATCAAATATCATAGAACTGACGGCTAAACACAAAGACAAGCCTATAGTAAATGAATCCATAACTAAAGTTCTTCAATTTAGTTATAACTTGATGTTGTTAAACACATGATTAAGAGTTCTAACAAGCTTTACTTGGTCAACAAGTTTTCAATAAACGTTAAACTTTAAATTACGGATTAGTTTTATGTTGAGTTGGATGATTAATCGAGTACAATTAACTCTTTAGAAGATGATTCGAGCATAATTAACTCATAAGAAGTTTAGAATGATGTCTCTTACAAAGGTTTAATAAGCTTTGACCGAACAGTTTAACTTTTGACTTAACGTTTTCACTTACAAGTTTAGCTCAAAACTTATAATGTAAATCAAATCTAATAGATCCTACTGCTAAACATAAAGACAAGAATATAGTAAAATTCATAACTAAAGATATTCAATATAGTTATTATAACTTGACGTTATAAAATGATGATTATGATTTCTAACAAGCTTTACATGGTCACCAAGTTTTAAACAATTCTTACGCTTAGAGTTACATAGTAGTTTTATGGTGATTTACAAGATTAATCGAGTACAATTAACTCTTTAGAAGATGATTCAGGCACAACTAACTCTCAAGAAGTTGAAAACGATGCTTCTTACAAAGCTTTAAAAAGCTTAGACCGAACCGTTTACTATTGACTGAACATTTGCACTTACAAGTTTAGCTTATAACTTATATTATAAATCAAATATCATAGAACTGACGGCTAAACACAAAGACAAGCCTATAGTAAATGAATCCATAACTAAAGTTCTTCAATTTAGTTATAACTTGATGTTGTTAAACACATGATTAAGAGTTCTAACAAGCTTTACTTGGTCAACAAGTTTTCAATAAACGTTAAACTTTAAATTACGGATTAGTTTTATGTTGAGTTGGATGATTAATCGAGTACAATTAACTCTTTAGAAGATGATTCGAGCATAATTAACTCATAAGAAGTTTAGAATGATGTATGTTACAAAGGTTTAATAAGCTTTGACCGAACAGTTTAACTTTTGACTTAACGTTTTCACTTACAAGTTTAGCTCAAAACTTATAATGTAAATCAAATCTAATAGATCCTACTGCTAAACATAAAGACAAGAATATAGTAAAATTCATAACTAAAGATATTCAATATAGTTATTATAACTTGACGTTATAAAATGATGATTATGATTTCTAACAAGCTTTACATGGTCACCAAGTTTTAAACAATTCTTACGCTTAGAGTTACATAGTAGTTTTATGGTGATTTACAAGATTAATCGAGTACAATTAACTCTTTAGAAGATGATTCAGGCACAACTAACTCTCAAGAAGTTGAAAACGATGCTTCTTACAAAGCTTTAAAAAGCTTAGACCGAACCGTTTACTATTGACTGAACATTTGCACTTACAAGTTTAGCTTATAACTTATATTATAAATCAAATATCATAGAACTGACGGCTAAACACAAAGACAAGCCTATAGTAAATGAATCCATAACTAAAGTTCTTCAATTTAGTTATAACTTGATGTTGTTAAACACATGATTAAGAGTTCTAACAAGCTTTACTTGGTCAACAAGTTTTCAATAAACGTTAAACTTTAAATTACGGATTAGTTTTATGTTGAGTTGGATGATTAATCGAGTACAATTAACTCTTTAGAAGATGATTCGAGCATAATTAACTCATAAGAAGTTTAGAATGATGTATGTTACAAAGGTTTAATAAGCTTTGACCGAACAGTTTAACTTTTGACTTAACGTTTTCACTTACAAGTTTAGCTCAAAACTTATAATGTAAATCAAATCTAATAGATCCTACTGCTAAACATAAAGACAAGAATATAGTAAAATTCATAACTAAAGATATTCAATATAGTTATTATAACTTGACGTTATAAAATGATGATTATGATTTCTAACAAGCTTTACATGGTCACCAAGTTTTAAACAATTCTTACGCTTAGAGTTACATAGTAGTTTTATGGTGATTTACAAGATTAATCGAGTACAATTAACTCTTTAGAAGATGATTCAGGCACAACTAACTCTCAAGAAGTTGAAAACGATGCTTCTTACAAAGCTTTAAAAAGCTTAGACCGAACCGTTTACTATTGACTGAACATTTGCACTTACAAGTTTAGCTTATAACTTATATTATAAATCAAATATCATAGAACTGACGGCTAAACACAAAGACAAGCCTATAGTAAATGAATCCATAACTAAAGTTATTCAATTTAGTTATAACTTGATGTTCTTAAACACATGATTAAGACTTCTAACAAGCTTTACTTGGTCAACAAGTTTTCAATAAACGTTAAACTTTAAATTACGGATTAGTTTTATGTTGAGTTGGATGATTAATCGAGTACAATTAACTCTTTAGAAGATGATTCGAGCATAATTAACTCATAAGAAGTTTAGAATGATGTCTCTTACAAATGTTTAATAAGCTTTGACCGAACAGTTTAACTTTTGACTTAACGTTTTCACTTACAAGTTTAGCTCAAAACTTATAATGTAAATCAAATCTAATAGATCCTACTGCTAAACATAATGACATGAATATAGTAAAATTCATAACTAAAGATATTCAATATAGTTATTATAACTTGACGTTATAAAATGATGATTATGATTTCTAACAAGCTTTACTTGGTCACCAAGTTTTAAACAATTCTCACGCTTAGAGTTACAGATTAGTTTTATGTTGATTTACAAAATTATTCGAGTACAATTAAATCTTTAGAAGATGATTCAGGTACAACTAACTCTCAAAAAGTTGAAAACGATGCTTCTTACAAAGCTTTAAAAAGCTTAGACCGAACCGTTTACTATTGACTGAACATTTGCACTTACAAGTTTAGCTTATAACTTATATTATAAATCAAATCTCATAGAACTTACGGCTAAACACAAAGACAAGCCTATAGTAAATGAATCATAACTAAAGTTGTTCAATTTAGTTATAACTTGATGTTGTTAAACACATGATTAAGAGTTCTAACAAGCTTTACTTGGTCAACAAGTTTTCAATAAACGTTAAACTTTAAATTACGGATTAGTTTTATGTTGAGTTGGATGATTAATCGAGTACAATTAACTCTTTAGAAGATGATTCGAGCATAATTAACTCATAAGAAGTTTAGAATGATGTCTCTTACAAAGGTTTAATAAGCTTTGACCGAACAGTTTAACTTTTGACTTAACGTTTTCACTTACAAGTTTAGCTCAAAACTTATAATGTAAATCAAATCTAATAGATCCTACTGCTAAACATAAAGACAAGAATATAGTAAAATTCATAACTAAAGATATTCAATATAGTTATTATAACTTGACGTTATAAAATGATGATTATGATTTCTAACAAGCTTTACATGGTCACCAAGTTTTAAACAATTCTTACGCTTAGAGTTACATAGTAGTTTTATGGTGATTTACAAGATTAATCGAGTACAATTAACTCTTTAGAAGATGATTCAGGCACAACTAACTCTCAAGAAGTTGAAAACGATGCTTCTTACAAAGCTTTAAAAAGCTTAGACCGAACCGTTTACTATTGACTGAACATTTGCACTTACAAGTTTAGCTTATAACTTATATTATAAATCAAATATCATAGAACTGACGGCTAAACACAAAGACAAGCCTATAGTAAATGAATCCATAACTAAAGTTCTTCAATTTAGTTATAACTTGATGTTGTTAAACACATGATTAAGAGTTCTAACAAGCTTTACTTGGTCAACAAGTTTTCAATAAACGTTAAACTTTAAATTACGGATTAGTTTTATGTTGAGTTGGATGATTAATCGAGTACAATTAACTCTTTAGAAGATGATTCGAGCATAATTAACTCATAAGAAGTTTAGAATGATGTATGTTACAAAGGTTTAATAAGCTTTGACCGAACAGTTTAACTTTTGACTTAACGTTTTCACTTACAAGTTTAGCTCAAAACTTATAATGTAAATCAAA
Source organism: Scutellaria minor (assembly GCA_954870855.1). NCBI lineage: Eukaryota > Viridiplantae > Streptophyta > Magnoliopsida > Lamiales > Lamiaceae > Scutellaria > Scutellaria minor. The sequence continues at coordinate 6,701,376 of OX940733.1, forward strand.
TCTAATAGATCCTACTGCTAAACATAAAGACAAGAATATAGTAAAATTCATAACTAAAGATATTCAATATAGTTATTATAACTTGACGTTATAAAATGATGATTATGATTTCTAACAAGCTTTACATGGTCACCAAGTTTTAAACAATTCTTACGCTTAGAGTTACATAGTAGTTTTATGGTGATTTACAAGATTAATCGAGTACAATTAACTCTTTAGAAGATGATTCAGGTACAACTAACTCTCAAGAAGTTGAAAACGATGCTTCTTACAAAGCTTTAAAAAGCTTAGACCGAACCGTTTACTATTGACTGAACATTTGCACTTACAAGTTTAGCTTATAACTTATATTATAAATCAAATATCATAGAACTGACGGCTAAACACAAAGACAAGCCTATAGTAAATGAATCCATAACTAAAGTTCTTCAATTTAGTTATAACTTGATGTTGTTAAACACATGATTAAGAGTTCTAACAAGCTTTACTTGGTCAACAAGTTTTCAATAAACGTTAAACTTTAAATTACGGATTAGTTTTATGTTGAGTTGGATGATTAATCGAGTACAATTAACTCTTTAGAAGATGATTCGAGCATAATTAACTCATAAGAAGTTTAGAATGATGTCTCTTACAAAGGTTTAATAAGCTTTGACCGAACAGTTTAACTTTTGACTTAACGTTTTCACTTACAAGTTTAGCTCAAAACTTATAATGTAAATCAAATCTAATAGATCCTACTGCTAAACATAAAGACAAGAATATAGTAAAATTCATAACTAAAGATATTCAATATAGTTATTATAACTTGACGTTATAAAATGATGATTATGATTTCTAACAAGCTTTACATGGTCACCAAGTTTTAAACAATTCTTACGCTTAGAGTTACATAGTAGTTTTATGGTGATTTACAAGATTAATCGAGTACAATTAACTCTTTAGAAGATGATTCAGGCACAACTAACTCTCAAGAAGTTGAAAACGATGCTTCTTACAAAGCTTTAAAAAGCTTAGACCGAACCGTTTACTATTGACTGAACATTTGCACTTACAAGTTTAGCTTATAACTTATATTATAAATCAAATATCATAGAACTGACGGCTAAACACAAAGACAAGCCTATAGTAAATGAATCCATAACTAAAGTTCTTCAATTTAGTTATAACTTGATGTTGTTAAACACATGATTAAGAGTTCTAACAAGCTTTACTTGGTCAACAAGTTTTCAATAAACGTTAAACTTTAAATTACGGATTAGTTTTATGTTGAGTTGGATGATTAATCGAGTACAATTAACTCTTTAGAAGATGATTCGAGCATAATTAACTCATAAGAAGTTTAGAATGATGTATGTTACAAAGGTTTAATAAGCTTTGACCGAACAGTTTAACTTTTGACTTAACGTTTTCACTTACAAGTTTAGCTCAAAACTTATAATGTAAATCAAATCTAATAGATCCTACTGCTAAACATAAAGACAAGAATATAGTAAAATTCATAACTAAAGATATTCAATATAGTTATTATAACTTGACGTTATAAAATGATGATTATGATTTCTAACAAGCTTTACATGGTCACCAAGTTTTAAACAATTCTTACGCTTAGAGTTACATAGTAGTTTTATGGTGATTTACAAGATTAATCGAGTACAATTAACTCTTTAGAAGATGATTCAGGCACAACTAACTCTCAAGAAGTTGAAAACGATGCTTCTTACAAAGCTTTAAAAAGCTTAGACCGAACCGTTTACTATTGACTGAACATTTGCACTTACAAGTTTAGCTTATAACTTATATTATAAATCAAATATCATAGAACTGACGGCTAAAGACAAAGACAAGCCTATAGTAAATGAATCCATAACTAAAGTTATTCAATTTAGTTATAACTTGATGTTCTTAAACACATGATTAAGACTTCTAACAAGCTTTACTTGGTCAACAAGTTTTCAATAAACGTTAAACTTTAAATTACGGATTAGTTTTATGTTGAGTTGGATGATTAATCGAGTACAATTAACTCTTTAGAAGATGATTCGAGCATAATTAACTCATAAGAAGTTTAGAATGATGTCTCTTACAAATGTTTAATAAGCTTTGACCGAACAGTTTAACTTTTGACTTAACGTTTTCACTTACAAGTTTAGCTCAAAACTTATAATGTAAATCAAATCTAATAGATCCTACTGCTAAACATAATGACATGAATATAGTAAAATTCATAACTAAAGATATTCAATATAGTTATTATAACTTGACGTTATAAAATGATGATTATGATTTCTAACAAGCTTTACTTGGTCACCAAGTTTTAAACAATTCTCACGCTTAGAGTTACAGATTAGTTTTATGTTGATTTACAAAATTATTCGAGTACAATTAAATCTTTAGAAGATGATTCAGGTACAACTAACTCTCAAAAAGTTGAAAACGATGCTTCTTACAAAGCTTTAAAAAGCTTAGACCGAACCGTTTACTATTGACTGAACATTTGCACTTACAAGTTTAGCTTATAACTTATATTATAAATCAAATCTCATAGAACTTACGGCTAAACACAAAGACAAGCCTATAGTAAATGAATCATAACTAAAGTTGTTCAATTTAGTTATAACTTGATGTTGTTAAACACATGATTAAGAGTTCTAACAAGCTTTACTTGGTCAACAAGTTTTCAATAAACGTTAAACTTTAAATTACGGATTAGTTTTATGTTGAGTTGGATGATTAATCGAGTACAATTAACTCTTTAGAAGATGATTCGAGCATAATTAACTCATAAGAAGTTTAGAATGATGTCTCTTACAAAGGTTTAATAAGCTTTGACCGAACAGTTTAACTTTTGACTTAACGTTTTCACTTACAAGTTTAGCTCAAAACTTATAATGTAAATCAAATCTAATAGATCCTACTGCTAAACATAAAGACAAGAATATAGTAAAATTCATAACTAAAGATATTCAATATAGTTATTATAACTTGACGTTATAAAATGATGATTATGATTTCTAACAAGCTTTACATGGTCACCAAGTTTTAAACAATTCTTACGCTTAGAGTTACATAGTAGTTTTATGGTGATTTACAAGATTAATCGAGTACAATTAACTCTTTAGAAGATGATTCAGGCACAACTAACTCTCAAGAAGTTGAAAACGATGCTTCTTACAAAGCTTTAAAAAGCTTAGACCGAACCGTTTACTATTGACTGAACATTTGCACTTACAAGTTTAGCTTATAACTTATATTATAAATCAAATATCATAGAACTGACGGCTAAACACAAAGACAAGCCTATAGTAAATGAATCCATAACTAAAGTTCTTCAATTTAGTTATAACTTGATGTTGTTAAACACATGATTAAGAGTTCTAACAAGCTTTACTTGGTCAACAAGTTTTCAATAAACGTTAAACTTTAAATTACGGATTAGTTTTATGTTGAGTTGGATGATTAATCGAGTACAATTAACTCTTTAGAAGATGATTCGAGCATAATTAACTCATAAGAAGTTTAGAATGATGTATGTTACAAAGGTTTAATAAGCTTTGACCGAACAGTTTAACTTTTGACTTAACGTTTTCACTTACAAGTTTAGCTCAAAACTTATAATGTAAATCAAATCTAATAGATCCTACTGCTAAACATAAAGACAAGAATATAGTAAAATTCATAACTAAAGATATTCAATATAGTTATTATAACTTGACGTTATAAAATGATGATTATGATTTCTAACAAGCTTTACATGGTCACCAAGTTTTAAACAATTCTTACGCTTAGAGTTACATAGTAGTTTTATGGTGATTTACAAGATTAATCGAGTACAATTAACTCTTTAGAAGATGATTCAGGCACAACTAACTCTCAAGAAGTTGAAAACGATGCTTCTTACAAAGCTTTAAAAAGCTTAGACCGAACCGTTTACTATTGACTGAACATTTGCACTTACAAGTTTAGCTTATAACTTATATTATAAATCAAATATCATAGAACTGACGGCTAAAGACAAAGACAAGCCTATAGTAAATGAATCCATAACTAAAGTTATTCAATTTAGTTATAACTTGATGTTCTTAAACACATGATTAAGACTTCTAACAAGCTTTACTTGGTCAACAAGTTTTCAATAAACGTTAAACTTTAAATTACGGATTAGTTTTATGTTGAGTTGGATGATTAATCGAGTACAATTAACTCTTTAGAAGATGATTCGAGCATAATTAACTCATAAGAAGTTTAGAATGATGTCTCTTACAAATGTTTAATAAGCTTTGACCGAACAGTTTAACTTTTGACTTAACGTTTTCACTTACAAGTTTAGCTCAAAACTTATAATGTAAATCAAATCTAATAGATCCTACTGCTAAACATAATGACATGAATATAGTAAAATTCATAACTAAAGATATTCAATATAGTTATTATAACTTGACGTTATAAAATGATGATTATGATTTCTAACAAGCTTTACTTGGTCACCAAGTTTTAAACAATTCTCACGCTTAGAGTTACAGATTAGTTTTATGTTGATTTACAAAATTATTCGAGTACAATTAAATCTTTAGAAGATGATTCAGGTACAACTAACTCTCAAAAAGTTGAAAACGATGCTTCTTACAAAGCTTTAAAAAGCTTAGACCGAACCGTTTACTATTGACTGAACATTTGCACTTACAAGTTTAGCTTATAACTTATATTATAAATCAAATCTCATAGAACTTACGGCTAAACACAAAGACAAGCCTATAGTAAATGAATCATAACTAAAGTTGTTCAATTTAGTTATAACTTGATGTTGTTAAACACATGATTAAGAGTTCTAACAAGCTTTACTTGGTCAACAAGTTTTCAATAAACGTTAAACTTTAAATTACGGATTAGTTTTATGTTGAGTTGGATGATTAATCGAGTACAATTAACTCTTTAGAAGATGATTCGAGCATAATTAACTCATAAGAAGTTTAGAATGATGTCTCTTACAAAGGTTTAATAAGCTTTGACCGAACAGTTTAACTTTTGACTTAACGTTTTCACTTACAAGTTTAGCTCAAAACTTATAATGTAAATCAAATCTAATAGATCCTACTGCTAAACATAAAGACAAGAATATAGTAAAATTCATAACTAAAGATATTCAATATAGTTATTATAACTTGACGTTATAAAATGATGATTATGATTTCTAACAAGCTTTACATGGTCACCAAGTTTTAAACAATTCTTACGCTTAGAGTTACATAGTAGTTTTATGGTGATTTACAAGATTAATCGAGTACAATTAACTCTTTAGAAGATGATTCAGGCACAACTAACTCTCAAGAAGTTGAAAACGATGCTTCTTACAAAGCTTTAAAAAGCTTAGACCGAACCGTTTACTATTGACTGAACATTTGCACTTACAAGTTTAGCTTATAACTTATATTATAAATCAAATATCATAGAACTGACGGCTAAACACAAAGACAAGCCTATAGTAAATGAATCCATAACTAAAGTTCTTCAATTTAGTTATAACTTGATGTTCTTAAACACATGATTAAGACTTCTAACAAGCTTTACTTGGTCAACAAGTTTTCAATAAACGTTAAACTTTAAATTACGGATTAGTTTTATGTTGAGTTGGATGATTAATCGAGTACAATTAACTCTTTAGAAGATGATTCGAGCATAATTAACTCATAAGAAGTTTAGAATGATGTATGTTACAAAGGTTTAATAAGCTTTGACCGAACAGTTTAACTTTTGACTTAACGTTTTCACTTACAAGTTTAGCTCAAAACTTATAATGTAAATCAAATCTAATAGATCCTACTGCTAAACATAAAGACAAGAATATAGTAAAATTCATAACTAAAGATATTCAATATAGTTATTATAACTTGACGTTATAAAATGATGATTATGATTTCTAACAAGCTTTACATGGTCACCAAGTTTTAAACAATTCTTACGCTTAGAGTTACATAGTAGTTTTATGGTGATTTACAAGATTAATCGAGTACAATTAACTCTTTAGAAGATGATTCAGGCACAACTAACTCTCAAGAAGTTGAAAACGATGCTTCTTACAAAGCTTTAAAAAGCTTAGACCGAACCGTTTACTATTGACTGAACATTTGCACTTACAAGTTTAGCTTATAACTTATATTATAAATCAAATATCATAGAACTGACGGCTAAACACAAAGACAAGCCTATAGTAAATGAATCCATAACTAAAGTTCTTCAATTTAGTTATAACTTGATGTTGTTAAACACATGATTAAGAGTTCTAACAAGCTTTACTTGGTCAACAAGTTTTCAATAAACGTTAAACTTTAAATTACGGATTAGTTTTATGTTGAGTTGGATGATTAATCGAGTACAATTAACTCTTTAGAAGATGATTCGAGCATAATTAACTCATAAGAAGTTTAGAATGATGTATGTTACAAAGGTTTAATAAGCTTTGACCGAACAGTTTAACTTTTGACTTAACGTTTTCACTTACAAGTTTAGCTCAAAACTTATAATGTAAATCAAATCTAATAGATCCTACTGCTAAACATAAAGACAAGAATATAGTAAAATTCATAACTAAAGATATTCAATATAGTTATTATAACTTGACGTTATAAAATGATGATTATGATTTCTAACAAGCTTTACATGGTCACCAAGTTTTAAACAATTCTTACGCTTAGAGTTACATAGTAGTTTTATGGTGATTTACAAGATTAATCGAGTACAATTAACTCTTTAGAAGATGATTCAGGCACAACTAACTCTCAAGAAGTTGAAAACGATGCTTCTTACAAAGCTTTAAAAAGCTTAGACCGAACCGTTTACTATTGACTGAACATTTGCACTTACAAGTTTAGCTTATAACTTATATTATAAATCAAATATCATAGAACTGACGGCTAAAGACAAAGACAAGCCTATAGTAAATGAATCCATAACTAAAGTTATTCAATTTAGTTATAACTTGATGTTCTTAAACACATGATTAAGACTTCTAACAAGCTTTACTTGGTCAACAAGTTTTCAATAAACGTTAAACTTTAAATTACGGATTAGTTTTATGTTGAGTTGGATGATTAATCGAGTACAATTAACTCTTTAGAAGATGATTCGAGCATAATTAACTCATAAGAAGTTTAGAATGATGTCTCTTACAAATGTTTAATAAGCTTTGACCGAACAGTTTAACTTTTGACTTAACGTTTTCACTTACAAGTTTAGCTCAAAACTTATAATGTAAATCAAATCTAATAGATCCTACTGCTAAACATAATGACATGAATATAGTAAAATTCATAACTAAAGATATTCAATATAGTTATTATAACTTGACGTTATAAAATGATGATTATGATTTCTAACAAGCTTTACTTGGTCACCAAGTTTTAAACAATTCTCACGCTTAGAGTTACAGATTAGTTTTATGTTGATTTACAAAATTATTCGAGTACAATTAAATCTTTAGAAGATGATTCAGGTACAACTAACTCTCAAAAAGTTGAAAACGATGCTTCTTACAAAGCTTTAAAAAGCTTAGACCGAACCGTTTACTATTGACTGAACATTTGCACTTACAAGTTTAGCTTATAACTTATATTATAAATCAAATCTCATAGAACTTACGGCTAAACACAAAGACAAGCCTATAGTAAATGAATCATAACTAAAGTTGTTCAATTTAGTTATAACTTGATGTTGTTAAACACATGATTAAGAGTTCTAACAAGCTTTACTTGGTCAACAAGTTTTCAATAAACGTTAAACTTTAAATTACGGATTAGTTTTATGTTGAGTTGGATGATTAATCGAGTACAATTAACTCTTTAGAAGATGATTCGAGCATAATTAACTCATAAGAAGTTTAGAATGATGTCTCTTACAAAGGTTTAATAAGCTTTGACCGAACAGTTTAACTTTTGACTTAACGTTTTCACTTACAAGTTTAGCGCAAAACTTATAATGTAAATCAAATCTAATAGATCCTACTGCTAAACATAAAGACAAGAATATAGTAAAATTCATAACTAAAGATATTCAATATAGTTATTATAACTTGACGTTATAAAATGATGATTATGATTTCTAACAAGCTTTACATGGTCACCAAGTTTTAAACAATTCTTACGCTTAGAGTTACATAGTAGTTTTATGGTGATTTACAAGATTAATCGAGTACAATTAACTCTTTAGAAGATGATTCAGGCACAACTAACTCTCAAGAAGTTGAAAACGATGCTTCTTACAAAGCTTTAAAAAGCTTAGACCGAACCGTTTACTATTGACTGAACATTTGCACTTACAAGTTTAGCTTATAACTTATATTATAAATCAAATATCATAGAACTGACGGCTAAACACAAAGACAAGCCTATAGTAAATGAATCCATAACTAAAGTTCTTCAATTTAGTTATAACTTGATGTTCTTAAACACATGATTAAGACTTCTAACAAGCTTTACTTGGTCAACAAGTTTTCAATAAACGTTAAACTTTAAATTACGGATTAGTTTTATGTTGAGTTGGATGATTAATCGAGTACAATTAACTCTTTAGAAGATGATTCGAGCATAATTAACTCATAAGAAGTTTAGAATGATGTATGTTACAAAGGTTTAATAAGCTTTGACCGAACAGTTTAACTTTTGACTTAACGTTTTCACTTACAAGTTTAGCTCAAAACTTATAATGTAAATCAAATCTAATAGATCCTACTGCTAAACATAAAGACAAGAATATAGTAAAATTCATAACTAAAGATATTCAATATAGTTATTATAACTTGACGTTATAAAATGATGATTATGATTTCTAACAAGCTTTACATGGTCACCAAGTTTTAAACAATTCTTACGCTTAGAGTTACATAGTAGTTTTATGGTGATTTACAAGATTAATCGAGTACAATTAACTCTTTAGAAGATGATTCAGGCACAACTAACTCTCAAGAAGTTGAAAACGATGCTTCTTACAAAGCTTTAAAAAGCTTAGACCGAACCGTTTACTATTGACTGAACATTTGCACTTACAAGTTTAGCTTATAACTTATATTATAAATCAAATATCATAGAACTGACGGCTAAACACAAAGACAAGCCTATAGTAAATGAATCCATAACTAAAGTTCTTCAATTTAGTTATAACTTGATGTTCTTAAACACATGATTAAGACTTCTAACAAGCTTTACTTGGTCAACAAGTTTTCAATAAACGTTAAACTTTAAATTACGGATTAGTTTTATGTTGAGTTGGATGATTAATCGAGTACAATTAACTCTTTAGAAGATGATTCGAGCATAATTAACTCATAAGAAGTTTAGAATGATGTATGTTACAAAGGTTTAATAAGCTTTGACCGAACAGTTTAACTTTTGACTTAACGTTTTCACTTACAAGTTTAGCTCAAAACTTATAATGTAAATCAAATCTAATAGATCCTACTGCTAAACATAAAGACAAGAATATAGTAAAATTCATAACTAAAGATATTCAATATAGTTATTATAACTTGACGTTATAAAATGATGATTATGATTTCTAACAAGCTTTACATGGTCACCAAGTTTTAAACAATTCTTACGCTTAGAGTTACATAGTAGTTTTATGGTGATTTACAAGATTAATCGAGTACAATTAACTCTTTAGAAGATGATTCAGGCACAACTAACTCTCAAGAAGTTGAAAACGATGCTTCTTACAAAGCTTTAAAAAGCTTAGACCGAACCGTTTACTATTGACTGAACATTTGCACTTACAAGTTTAGCTTATAACTTATATTATAAATCAAATATCATAGAACTGACGGCTAAACACAAAGACAAGCCTATAGTAAATGAATCCATAACTAAAGTTCTTCAATTTAGTTATAACTTGATGTTCTTAAACACATGATTAAGACTTCTAACAAGCTTTACTTGGTCAACAAGTTTTCAATAAACGTTAAACTTTAAATTACGGATTAGTTTTATGTTGAGTTGGATGATTAATCGAGTACAATTAACTCTTTAGAAGATGATTCGAGCATAATTAACTCATAAGAAGTTTAGAATGATGTATGTTACAAAGGTTTAATAAGCTTTGACCGAACAGTTTAACTTTTGACTTAACGTTTTCACTTACAAGTTTAGCTCAAAACTTATAATGTAAATCAAATCTAATAGATCCTACTGCTAAACATAAAGACAAGAATATAGTAAAATTCATAACTAAAGATATTCAATATAGTTATTATAACTTGACGTTATAAAATGATGATTATGATTTCTAACAAGCTTTACATGGTCACCAAGTTTTAAACAATTCTTACGCTTAGAGTTACATAGTAGTTTTATGGTGATTTACAAGATTAATCGAGTACAATTAACTCTTTAGAAGATGATTCAGGCACAACTAACTCTCAAGAAGTTGAAAACGATGCTTCTTACAAAGCTTTAAAAAGCTTAGACCGAACCGTTTACTATTGACTGAACATTTGCACTTACAAGTTTAGCTTATAACTTATATTATAAATCAAATATCATAGAACTGACGGCTAAACACAAAGACAAGCCTATAGTAAATGAATCCATAACTAAAGTTCTTCAATTTAGTTATAACTTGATGTTGTTAAACACATGATTAAGAGTTCTAACAAGCTTTACTTGGTCAACAAGTTTTCAATAAACGTTAAACTTTAAATTACGGATTAGTTTTATGTTGAGTTGGATGATTAATCGAGTACAATTAACTCTTTAGAAGATGATTCGAGCATAATTAACTCATAAGAAGTTTAGAATGATGTATGTTACAAAGGTTTAATAAGCTTTGACCGAACAGTTTAACTTTTGACTTAACGTTTTCACTTACAAGTTTAGCTCAAAACTTATAATGTAAATCAAATCTAATAGATCCTACTGCTAAACATAAAGACAAGAATATAGTAAAATTCATAACTAAAGATATTCAATATAGTTATTATAACTTGACGTTATAAAATGATGATTATGATTTCTAACAAGCTTTACATGGTCACCAAGTTTTAAACAATTCTTACGCTTAGAGTTACATAGTAGTTTTATGGTGATTTACAAGATTAATCGAGTACAATTAACTCTTTAGAAGATGATTCAGGCACAACTAACTCTCAAGAAGTTGAAAACGATGCTTCTTACAAAGCTTTAAAAAGCTTAGACCGAACCGTTTACTATTGACTGAACATTTGCACTTACAAGTTTAGCTTATAACTTATATTATAAATCAAATATCATAGAACTGACGGCTAAAGACAAAGACAAGCCTATAGTAAATGAATCCATAACTAAAGTTATTCAATTTAGTTATAACTTGATGTTCTTAAACACATGATTAAGACTTCTAACAAGCTTTACTTGGTCAACAAGTTTTCAATAAACGTTAAACTTTAAATTACGGATTAGTTTTATGTTGAGTTGGATGATTAATCGAGTACAATTAACTCTTTAGAAGATGATTCGAGCATAATTAACTCATAAGAAGTTTAGAATGATGTCTCTTACAAATGTTTAATAAGCTTTGACCGAACAGTTTAACTTTTGACTTAACGTTTTCACTTACAAGTTTAGCTCAAAACTTATAATGTAAATCAAATCTAATAGATCCTACTGCTAAACATAATGACATGAATATAGTAAAATTCATAACTAAAGATATTCAATATAGTTATTATAACTTGACGTTATAAAATGATGATTATGATTTCTAACAAGCTTTACTTGGTCACCAAGTTTTAAACAATTCTCACGCTTAGAGTTACAGATTAGTTTTATGTTGATTTACAAAATTATTCGAGTACAATTAAATCTTTAGAAGATGATTCAGGTACAACTAACTCTCAAAAAGTTGAAAACGATGCTTCTTACAAAGCTTTAAAAAGCTTAGACCGAACCGTTTACTATTGACTGAACATTTGCACTTACAAGTTTAGCTTATAACTTATATTATAAATCAAATCTCATAGAACTTACGGCTAAACACAAAGACAAGCCTATAGTAAATGAATCATAACTAAAGTTGTTCAATTTAGTTATAACTTGATGTTGTTAAACACATGATTAAGAGTTCTAACAAGCTTTACTTGGTCAACAAGTTTTCAATAAACGTTAAACTTTAAATTACGGATTAGTTTTATGTTGAGTTGGATGATTAATCGAGTACAATTAACTCTTTAGAAGATGATTCGAGCATAATTAACTCATAAGAAGTTTAGAATGATGTCTCTTACAAAGGTTTAATAAGCTTTGACCGAACAGTTTAACTTTTGACTTAACGTTTTCACTTACAAGTTTAGCGCAAAACTTATAATGTAAATCAAATCTAATAGATCCTACTGCTAAACATAAAGACAAGAATATAGTAAAATTCATAACTAAAGATATTCAATATAGTTATTATAACTTGACGTTATAAAATGATGATTATGATTTCTAACAAGCTTTACATGGTCACCAAGTTTTAAACAATTCTTACGCTTAGAGTTACATAGTAGTTTTATGGTGATTTACAAGATTAATCGAGTACAATTAACTCTTTAGAAGATGATTCAGGCACAACTAACTCTCAAGAAGTTGAAAACGATGCTTCTTACAAAGCTTTAAAAAGCTTAGACCGAACCGTTTACTATTGACTGAACATTTGCACTTACAAGTTTAGCTTATAACTTATATTATAAATCAAATATCATAGAACTGACGGCTAAACACAAAGACAAGCCTATAGTAAATGAATCCATAACTAAAGTTCTTCAATTTAGTTATAACTTGATGTTCTTAAACACATGATTAAGACTTCTAACAAGCTTTACTTGGTCAACAAGTTTTCAATAAACGTTAAACTTTAAATTACGGATTAGTTTTATGTTGAGTTGGATGATTAATCGAGTACAATTAACTCTTTAGAAGATGATTCGAGCATAATTAACTCATAAGAAGTTTAGAATGATGTATGTTACAAAGGTTTAATAAGCTTTGACCGAACAGTTTAACTTTTGACTTAACGTTTTCACTTACAAGTTTAGCTCAAAACTTATAATGTAAATCAAATCTAATAGATCCTACTGCTAAACATAAAGACAAGAATATAGTAAAATTCATAACTAAAGATATTCAATATAGTTATTATAACTTGACGTTATAAAATGATGATTATGATTTCTAACAAGCTTTACATGGTCACCAAGTTTTAAACAATTCTTACGCTTAGAGTTACATAGTAGTTTTATGGTGATTTACAAGATTAATCGAGTACAATTAACTCTTTAGAAGATGATTCAGGCACAACTAACTCTCAAGAAGTTGAAAACGATGCTTCTTACAAAGCTTTAAAAAGCTTAGACCGAACCGTTTACTATTGACTGAACATTTGCACTTACAAGTTTAGCTTATAACTTATATTATAAATCAAATATCATAGAACTGACGGCTAAACACAAAGACAAGCCTATAGTAAATGAATCCATAACTAAAGTTCTTCAATTTAGTTATAACTTGATGTTCTTAAACACATGATTAAGACTTCTAACAAGCTTTACTTGGTCAACAAGTTTTCAATAAACGTTAAACTTTAAATTACGGATTAGTTTTATGTTGAGTTGGATGATTAATCGAGTACAATTAACTCTTTAGAAGATGATTCGAGCATAATTAACTCATAAGAAGTTTAGAATGATGTATGTTACAAAGGTTTAATAAGCTTTGACCGAACAGTTTAACTTTTGACTTAACGTTTTCACTTACAAGTTTAGCTCAAAACTTATAATGTAAATCAAATCTAATAGATCCTACTGCTAAACATAAAGACAAGAATATAGTAAAATTCATAACTAAAGATATTCAATATAGTTATTATAACTTGACGTTATAAAATGATGATTATGATTTCTAACAAGCTTTACATGGTCACCAAGTTTTAAACAATTCTTACGCTTAGAGTTACATAGTAGTTTTATGGTGATTTACAAGATTAATCGAGTACAATTAACTCTTTAGAAGATGATTCAGGCACAACTAACTCTCAAGAAGTTGAAAACGATGCTTCTTACAAAGCTTTAAAAAGCTTAGACCGAACCGTTTACTATTGACTGAACATTTGCACTTACAAGTTTAGCTTATAACTTATATTATAAATCAAATATCATAGAACTGACGGCTAAAGACAAAGACAAGCCTATAGTAAATGAATCCATAACTAAAGTTATTCAATTTAGTTATAACTTGATGTTCTTAAACACATGATTAAGACTTCTAACAAGCTTTACTTGGTCAACAAGTTTTCAATAAACGTTAAACTTTAAATTACGGATTAGTTTTATGTTGAGTTGGATGATTAATCGAGTACAATTAACTCTTTAGAAGATGATTCGAGCATAATTAACTCATAAGAAGTTTAGAATGATGTCTCTTACAAATGTTTAATAAGCTTTGACCGAACAGTTTAACTTTTGACTTAACGTTTTCACTTACAAGTTTAGCTCAAAACTTATAATGTAAATCAAATCTAATAGATCCTACTGCTAAACATAATGACATGAATATAGTAAAATTCATAACTAAAGATATTCAATATAGTTATTATAACTTGACGTTATAAAATGATGATTATGATTTCTAACAAGCTTTACTTGGTCACCAAGTTTTAAACAATTCTCACGCTTAGAGTTACAGATTAGTTTTATGTTGATTTACAAAATTATTCGAGTACAATTAAATCTTTAGAAGATGATTCAGGTACAACTAACTCTCAAAAAGTTGAAAACGATGCTTCTTACAAAGCTTTAAAAAGCTTAGACCGAACCGTTTACTATTGACTGAACATTTGCACTTACAAGTTTAGCTTATAACTTATATTATAAATCAAATCTCATAGAACTTACGGCTAAACACAAAGACAAGCCTATAGTAAATGAATCATAACTAAAGTTGTTCAATTTAGTTATAACTTGATGTTGTTAAACACATGATTAAGAGTTCTAACAAGCTTTACTTGGTCAACAAGTTTTCAATAAACGTTAAACTTTAAATTACGGATTAGTTTTATGTTGAGTTGGATGATTAATCGAGTACAATTAACTCTTTAGAAGATGATTCGAGCATAATTAACTCATAAGAAGTTTAGAATGATGTATGTTACAAAGGTTTAATAAGCTTTGACCGAACAGTTTAACTTTTGACTTAACGTTTTCACTTACAAGTTTAGCTCAAAACTTATAATGTAAATCAAATCTAATAGATCCTACTGCTAAACATAAAGACAAGAATATAGTAAAATTCATAACTAAAGATATTCAATATAGTTATTATAACTTGACGTTATAAAATGATGATTATGATTTCTAACAAGCTTTACATGGTCACCAAGTTTTAAACAATTCTTACGCTTAGAGTTACATAGTAGTTTTATGGTGATTTACAAGATTAATCGAGTACAATTAACTCTTTAGAAGATGATTCAGGCACAACTAACTCTCAAGAAGTTGAAAACGATGCTTCTTACAAAGCTTTAAAAAGCTTAGACCGAACCGTTTACTATTGACTGAACATTTGCACTTACAAGTTTAGCTTATAACTTATATTATAAATCAAATATCATAGAACTGACGGCTAAAGACAAAGACAAGCCTATAGTAAATGAATCCATAACTAAAGTTATTCAATTTAGTTATAACTTGATGTTCTTAAACACATGATTAAGACTTCTAACAAGCTTTACTTGGTCAACAAGTTTTCAATAAACGTTAAACTTTAAATTACGGATTAGTTTTATGTTGAGTTGGATGATTAATCGAGTACAATTAACTCTTTAGAAGATGATTCGAGCATAATTAACTCATAAGAAGTTTAGAATGATGTCTCTTACAAATGTTTAATAAGCTTTGACCGAACAGTTTAACTTTTGACTTAACGTTTTCACTTACAAGTTTAGCTCAAAACTTATAATGTAAATCAAATCTAATAGATCCTACTGCTAAACATAATGACATGAATATAGTAAAATTCATAACTAAAGATATTCAATATAGTTATTATAACTTGACGTTATAAAATGATGATTATGATTTCTAACAAGCTTTACTTGGTCACCAAGTTTTAAACAATTCTCACGCTTAGAGTTACAGATTAGTTTTATGTTGATTTACAAAATTATTCGAGTACAATTAAATCTTTAGAAGATGATTCAGGTACAACTAACTCTCAAAAAGTTGAAAACGATGCTTCTTACAAAGCTTTAAAAAGCTTAGACCGAACCGTTTACTATTGACTGAACATTTGCACTTACAAGTTTAGCTTATAACTTATATTATAAATCAAATCTCATAGAACTTACGGCTAAACACAAAGACAAGCCTATAGTAAATGAATCATAACTAAAGTTGTTCAATTTAGTTATAACTTGATGTTGTTAAACACATGATTAAGAGTTCTAACAAGCTTTACTTGGTCAACAAGTTTTCAATAAACGTTAAACTTTAAATTACGGATTAGTTTTATGTTGAGTTGGATGATTAATCGAGTACAATTAACTCTTTAGAAGATGATTCGAGCATAATTAACTCATAAGAAGTTTAGAATGATGTCTCTTACAAAGGTTTAATAAGCTTTGACCGAACAGTTTAACTTTTGACTTAACGTTTTCACTTACAAGTTTAGCGCAAAACTTATAATGTAAATCAAATCTAATAGATCCTACTGCTAAACATAAAGACAAGAATATAGTAAAATTCATAACTAAAGATATTCAATATAGTTATTATAACTTGACGTTATAAAATGATGATTATGATTTCTAACAAGCTTTACATGGTCACCAAGTTTTAAACAATTCTTACGCTTAGAGTTACATAGTAGTTTTATGGTGATTTACAAGATTAATCGAGTACAATTAACTCTTTAGAAGATGATTCAGGCACAACTAACTCTCAAGAAGTTGAAAACGATGCTTCTTACAAAGCTTTAAAAAGCTTAGACCGAACCGTTTACTATTGACTGAACATTTGCACTTACAAGTTTAGCTTATAACTTATATTATAAATCAAATATCATAGAACTGACGGCTAAACACAAAGACAAGCCTATAGTAAATGAATCCATAACTAAAGTTCTTCAATTTAGTTATAACTTGATGTTCTTAAACACATGATTAAGACTTCTAACAAGCTTTACTTGGTCAACAAGTTTTCAATAAACGTTAAACTTTAAATTACGGATTAGTTTTATGTTGAGTTGGATGATTAATCGAGTACAATTAACTCTTTAGAAGATGATTCGAGCATAATTAACTCATAAGAAGTTTAGAATGATGTATGTTACAAAGGTTTAATAAGCTTTGACCGAACAGTTTAACTTTTGACTTAACGTTTTCACTTACAAGTTTAGCTCAAAACTTATAATGTAAATCAAATCTAATAGATCCTACTGCTAAACATAAAGACAAGAATATAGTAAAATTCATAACTAAAGATATTCAATATAGTTATTATAACTTGACGTTATAAAATGATGATTATGATTTCTAACAAGCTTTACATGGTCACCAAGTTTTAAACAATTCTTACGCTTAGAGTTACATAGTAGTTTTATGGTGATTTACAAGATTAATCGAGTACAATTAACTCTTTAGAAGATGATTCAGGCACAACTAACTCTCAAGAAGTTGAAAACGATGCTTCTTACAAAGCTTTAAAAAGCTTAGACCGAACCGTTTACTATTGACTGAACATTTGCACTTACAAGTTTAGCTTATAACTTATATTATAAATCAAATATCATAGAACTGACGGCTAAACACAAAGACAAGCCTATAGTAAATGAATCCATAACTAAAGTTCTTCAATTTAGTTATAACTTGATGTTCTTAAACACATGATTAAGACTTCTAACAAGCTTTACTTGGTCAACAAGTTTTCAATAAACGTTAAACTTTAAATTACGGATTAGTTTTATGTTGAGTTGGATGATTAATCGAGTACAATTAACTCTTTAGAAGATGATTCGAGCATAATTAACTCATAAGAAGTTTAGAATGATGTATGTTACAAAGGTTTAATAAGCTTTGACCGAACAGTTTAACTTTTGACTTAACGTTTTCACTTACAAGTTTAGCTCAAAACTTATAATGTAAATCAAATCTAATAGATCCTACTGCTAAACATAAAGACAAGAATATAGTAAAATTCATAACTAAAGATATTCAATATAGTTATTATAACTTGACGTTATAAAATGATGATTATGATTTCTAACAAGCTTTACATGGTCACCAAGTTTTAAACAATTCTTACGCTTAGAGTTACATAGTAGTTTTATGGTGATTTACAAGATTAATCGAGTACAATTAACTCTTTAGAAGATGATTCAGGCACAACTAACTCTCAAGAAGTTGAAAACGATGCTTCTTACAAAGCTTTAAAAAGCTTAGACCGAACCGTTTACTATTGACTGAACATTTGCACTTACAAGTTTAGCTTATAACTTATATTATAAATCAAATATCATAGAACTGACGGCTAAAGACAAAGACAAGCCTATAGTAAATGAATCCATAACTAAAGTTATTCAATTTAGTTATAACTTGATGTTCTTAAACACATGATTAAGACTTCTAACAAGCTTTACTTGGTCAACAAGTTTTCAATAAACGTTAAACTTTAAATTACGGATTAGTTTTATGTTGAGTTGGATGATTAATCGAGTACAATTAACTCTTTAGAAGATGATTCGAGCATAATTAACTCATAAGAAGTTTAGAATGATGTCTCTTACAAATGTTTAATAAGCTTTGACCGAACAGTTTAACTTTTGACTTAACGTTTTCACTTACAAGTTTAGCTCAAAACTTATAATGTAAATCAAATCTAATAGATCCTACTGCTAAACATAATGACATGAATATAGTAAAATTCATAACTAAAGATATTCAATATAGTTATTATAACTTGACGTTATAAAATGATGATTATGATTTCTAACAAGCTTTACTTGGTCACCAAGTTTTAAACAATTCTCACGCTTAGAGTTACAGATTAGTTTTATGTTGATTTACAAAATTATTCGAGTACAATTAAATCTTTAGAAGATGATTCAGGTACAACTAACTCTCAAAAAGTTGAAAACGATGCTTCTTACAAAGCTTTAAAAAGCTTAGACCGAACCGTTTACTATTGACTGAACATTTGCACTTACAAGTTTAGCTTATAACTTATATTATAAATCAAATCTCATAGAACTTACGGCTAAACACAAAGACAAGCCTATAGTAAATGAATCATAACTAAAGTTGTTCAATTTAGTTATAACTTGATGTTGTTAAACACATGATTAAGAGTTCTAACAAGCTTTACTTGGTCAACAAGTTTTCAATAAACGTTAAACTTTAAATTACGGATTAGTTTTATGTTGAGTTGGATGATTAATCGAGTACAATTAACTCTTTAGAAGATGATTCGAGCATAATTAACTCATAAGAAGTTTAGAATGATGTCTCTTACAAAGGTTTAATAAGCTTTGACCGAACAGTTTAACTTTTGACTTAACGTTTTCACTTACAAGTTTAGCTCAAAACTTATAATGTAAATCAAATCTAATAGATCCTACTGCTAAACATAAAGACAAGAATATAGTAAAATTCATAACTAAAGATATTCAATATAGTTATTATAACTTGACGTTATAAAATGATGATTATGATTTCTAACAAGCTTTACATGGTCACCAAGTTTTAAACAATTCTTACGCTTAGAGTTACATAGTAGTTTTATGGTGATTTACAAGATTAATCGAGTACAATTAACTCTTTAGAAGATGATTCAGGCACAACTAACTCTCAAGAAGTTGAAAACGATGCTTCTTACAAAGCTTTAAAAAGCTTAGACCGAACCGTTTACTATTGACTGAACATTTGCACTTACAAGTTTAGCTTATAACTTATATTATAAATCAAATATCATAGAACTGACGGCTAAACACAAAGACAAGCCTATAGTAAATGAATCCATAACTAAAGTTCTTCAATTTAGTTATAACTTGATGTTCTTAAACACATGATTAAGACTTCTAACAAGCTTTACTTGGTCAACAAGTTTTCAATAAACGTTAAACTTTAAATTACGGATTAGTTTTATGTTGAGTTGGATGATTAATCGAGTACAATTAACTCTTTAGAAGATGATTCGAGCATAATTAACTCATAAGAAGTTTAGAATGATGTCTCTTACAAAGGTTTAATAAGCTTTGACCGAACAGTTTAACTTTTGACTTAACGTTTTCACTTACAAGTTTAGCTCAAAACTTATAATGTAAATCAAATCTAATAGATCCTACTGCTAAACATAAAGACAAGAATATAGTAAAATTCATAACTAAAGATATTCAATATAGTTATTATAACTTGACGTTATAAAATGATGTTATGATTTCTAACAAGCTTTACATGGTCACCAAGTTTTAAACAATTCTTACGCTTAGAGTTACATAGTAGTTTTATGGTGATTTACAAGATTAATCGAGTACAATTAACTCTTTAGAAGATGATTCAGGCACAACTAACTCTCAAGAAGTTGAAAACGATGCTTCTTACAAAGCTTTAAAAAGCTTAGACCGATCCGTTTACTATTGACTGAACATTTGCACTTACAAGTTTAGCTTATAACTTATATTATAAATCAAATATCATAGAACTGACGGCTAAACACAAAGACAAGCCTATAGTAAATGAATCCACAACTAAAGTTATTCAATTTAGTTATAACTTGATGTTCTTAAACACATGATTAAGACTTCTAACAAGCTTTACTTGGTCAACAAGTTTTCAATAAACGTTAAACTTTAAATTACGGATTAGTTTTATGTTGAGTTGGATGATTAATCGAGTACAATTAACTCTTTAGAAGATGATTCGAGCATAATTAACTCATAAGAAGTTTAGAATGATGTCTCTTACAAATGTTTAATAAGCTTTGACCGAACAATTTAACTTTTGACTTAACATTTTCACTTACAAGTTTAGCTCAAAACTTATAATGTAAATCAAATCTAATAGATCCTACTGCTAAACATAATGACATGAATATAGTAAAATTCATAACTAAAGATATTCAATATAGTTATTATAACTTGACGTTATAAAATGATGATTATGATTTCTAACAAGCTTTACTTGGTCACCAAGTTTTAAACAATTCTCACGCTTAGAGTTACAGATTAGTTTTATGTTGATTTACAAAATTAATCGAGTACAATTAACTCTTTAGAAGATGATTCAGGTACAACTAACTCTCAAAAAGTTGAAAACGATGCTTCTTACAAAGCTTTAAAAAGCTTAGACCGAACCGTTTACTATTGAATGAACATTTGCACTTACAAGTTTAGCTTATAACTTATATTATAAATCAAATATCATAGAACTTACGGCTAAACACAAAGACAAGCCTATAGTAAATGAATCATAACTAAAGTTGTTCAATTTAGTTATAACTTGATGTTGTTAAACACATGATTAAGAGTTCTAACAAGCTTTACTTGGTCAACAAGTTTTCAATAAACGTTAAACTTTAAATTACGGATTAGTTTTATGTTGAGTTGGATGATTAATCGAGTACAATTAACTCTTTAGAAGATGATTCGAGCATAATTAACTCATAAGAAGTTTAGAATGATGTCTCTTACAAAGGTTTAATAAGCTTTGACCGAACAGTTTAACTTTTGACTTAACGTTTTCACTTACAAGTTTAGCTCAAAACTTATAATGTAAATCAAATCTAATAGATCCTACTGCTAAACATAATGACATGAATATAGTAAAATTCATAACTAAAGATATTCAATATAGTTATTCTAACTTGACGTTATAAAATGATGATTATGATTTCTAACAAGCTTTACGTGGTCACCAAGTTTTAAACAATTCTTACGCTTAGAGTTACATAGTAGTTTTATGGTGATTTACAAGATTAATCGAGTACAATTAACTCTTTAGAAGATGATTCAGGTACAACTAACTCTCAAGAAGTTGAAAACGATGCTTCTTACAAAGCTTTAAAAAGCTTAGACCGAACCGTTTACTATTGACTGAACATTTGCACTTACAAGTTTAGCTTATAACTTATATTATAAATCAAATATCATAGAACTTACGGCTAAACACAAAGACAAGCCTATAGTAAATGAATCCATAACTAAAGTTATTCAATTTAGTTATAACTTGATGTTCTTAAACACATGATTAAGACTTCTAACAAGCTTTACTTGGTCAACAAGTTTTCAATAAACGTTAAACTTTAAATTACGGATTAGTTTTATGTTGAGTTGGATGATTAATCGAGTACAATTAACTCTTTAGAAGATGATTCGAGCATAATTAACTCATAAGAAGTTTAGAATGATGTCTCTTACAAAGGTTTAATAAGCTTTGACCGAACAGTTTAACTTTTGACTTAACGTTTTCACTTACAAGTTTAGCTCAAAACTTATAATGTAAATCAAATCTAATAGATCCTACTGCTAAACATAATGACATGAATATAGTAAAATTCATAACTAAAGATATTCAATATAGTTATTATAACTTGACGTTATAAAATGATGATTATGATTTCTAACAAGCTTTACTTGGTCACCAAGTTTTAAACAATTCTCACGCTTAGAGTTACAGATTAGTTTTATGTTGATTTACAAGATTAATCGAGTACAATTAACTCTTTAGAAGATGATTCAGGTACAACTAACTCTCAAAAAGTTGAAAACGATGCTTCTTACAAAGCTTTAAAAAGCTTAGACCGAACCGTTTACTATTGAATGAACATTTGCACTTACAAGTTTAGCTTATAACTTATATTATAAATCAAATATCATAGAACTTACGGCTAAACACAAAGACAAGCCTATAGTAAATGAATCATAACTAAAGTTGTTCAATTTAGTTATAACTTGATGTTGTTAAACACATGATTAAGAGTTCTAACAAGCTTTACTTGGTCAACAAGTTTTCAATAAACGTTAAACTTTAAATTACGGATTAGTTTTATGTTGAGTTGGATGATTAATCGAGTACAATTAACTCTTTAGAAGATGATTCGAGCATAATTAACTCATAAGAAGTTTAGAATGATGTCTCTTACAAAGGTTTAATAAGCTTTGACCGAACAGTTTAACTTTTGACTTAACGTTTTCACTTACAAGTTTAGCTCAAAACTTATAATGTAAATCAAATCTAATAGATCCTACTGCTAAACATAATGACATGAATATAGTAAAATTCATAACTAAAGATATTCAATATAGTTATTCTAACTTGACGTTATAAAATGATGATTATGATTTCTAACAAGCTTTACGTGGTCACCAAGTTTTAAACAATTCTTACGCTTAGAGTTACATAGTAGTTTTATGGTGATTTACAAGATTAATCGAGTACAATTAACTCTTTAGAAGATGATTCAGGTACAACTAACTCTCAAGAAGTTGAAAACGATGCTTCTTACAAAGCTTTAAAAAGCTTAGACCGAACCGTTTACTATTGACTGAACATTTGCACTTACAAGTTTAGCTTATAACTTATATTATAAATCAAATATCATAGAACTTACGGCTAAACACAAAGACAAGCCTATAGTAAATGAATCCATAACTAAAGTTATTCAATTTAGTTATAACTTGATGTTCTTAAACACATGATTAAGACTTCTAACAAGCTTTACTTGGTCAACAAGTTTTCAATAAACGTTAAACTTTAAATTACGGATTAGTTTTATGTTGAGTTGGATGATTAATCGAGTACAATTAACTCTTTAGAAGATGATTCGAGCATAATTAACTCATAAGAAGTTTAGAATGATGTCTCTTACAAAGGTTTAATAAGCTTTGACCGAACAGTTTAACTTTTGACTTAACGTTTTCACTTACAAGTTTAGCTCAAAACTTATAATGTAAATCAAATCTAATAGATCCTACTGCTAAACATAATGACATGAATATAGTAAAATTCATAACTAAAGATATTCAATATAGTTATTATAACTTGACGTTATAAAATGATGATTATGATTTCTAACAAGCTTTACTTGGTCACCAAGTTTTAAACAATTCTCACGCTTAGAGTTACAGATTAGTTTTATGTTGATTTACAAGATTAATCGAGTACAATTAACTCTTTAGAAGATGATTCAGGTACAACTAACTCTCAAAAAGTTGAAAACGATGCTTCTTACAAAGCTTTAAAAAGCTTAGACCGAACCGTTTACTATTGAATGAACATTTGCACTTACAAGTTTAGCTTATAACTTATATTATAAATCAAATATC
Organism: Scutellaria minor; assembly: GCA_954870855.1. NCBI lineage: Eukaryota > Viridiplantae > Streptophyta > Magnoliopsida > Lamiales > Lamiaceae > Scutellaria > Scutellaria minor. The sequence goes on from OX940733.1 coordinate 6,725,690, forward strand.
ATAGAACTTACGGCTAAACACAAAGACAAGCCTATAGTAAATGAATCATAACTAAAGTTGTTCAATTTAGTTATAACTTGATGTTGTTAAACACATGATTAAGAGTTCTAACAAGCTTTACTTGGTCAACAAGTTTTCAATAAACGTTAAACTTTAAATTACGGATTAGTTTTATGTTGAGTTGGATGATTAATCGAGTACAATTAACTCTTTAGAAGATGATTCGAGCATAATTAACTCATAAGAAGTTTAGAATGATGTCTCTTACAAAGGTTTAATAAGCTTTGACCGAACAGTTTAACTTTTGACTTCACGTTTTCACTTACAAGTTTAGCTCAAAACTTATAATGTAAATCAAATCTAATAGATCCTACTGCTAAACATAATGACATGAATATAGTAAAATTCATAACTAAAGATATTCAATATAGTTATTATAACTTGACGTTATAAAATGATGATTATGATTTCTAACAAGCTTTACGTGGTCACCAAGTTTTAAACAATTCTTACGCTTAGAGTTACATAGTAGTTTTATGGTGATTTACAAGATTAATCGAGTACAATTAACTCTTTAGAAGATGATTCAGGTACAACTAACTCTCAAGAAGTTGAAAACGATGCTTCTTACAAAGCTTTAAAAAGCTTAGACCGAACCGTTTACTATTGACTGAACATTTGCACTTACAAGTTTAGCTTATAACTTATATTATAAATCAAATATCATAGAACTTACGGCTAAACACAAAGACAAGCCTATAGTAAATGAATCCATAACTAAAGTTATTCAATTTAGTTATAACTTGATGTTCTTAAACACATGATTAAGACTTCTAACAAGCTTTACTTGGTCAACAAGTTTTCAATAAACGTTAAACTTTAAATTACGGATTAGTTTTATGTTGAGTTGGATGATTAATCGAGTACAATTAACTCTTTAGAAGATGATTCGAGCATAATTAACTCATAAGAAGTTTAGAATGATGTCTCTTACAAAGGTTTAATAAGCTTTGACCGAACAGTTTAACTTTTGACTTAACGTTTTCACTTACAAGTTTAGCTCAAAACTTATAATGTAAATCAAATCTAATAGATCCTACTGCTAAACATAATGACATGAATATAGTAAAATTCATAACTAAAGATATTCAATATAGTTATTATAACTTGACGTTATAAAATGATGATTATGATTTCTAACAAGCTTTACTTGGTCACCAAGTTTTAAACAATTCTCACGCTTAGAGTTACAGATTAGTTTTATGTTGATTTACAAGATTAATCGAGTACAATTAACTCTTTAGAAGATGATTCAGGTACAACTAACTCTCAAAAAGTTGAAAACGATGCTTCTTACAAAGCTTTAAAAAGCTTAGACCGAACCGTTTACTATTGAATGAACATTTGCACTTACAAGTTTAGCTTATAACTTATATTATAAATCAAATATCATAGAACTTACGGCTAAACACAAAGACAAGCCTATAGTAAATGAATCATAACTAAAGTTGTTCAATTTAGTTATAACTTGATGTTGTTAAACACATGATTAAGAGTTCTAACAAGCTTTACTTGGTCAACAAGTTTTCAATAAACGTTAAACTTTAAATTACGGATTAGTTTTATGTTGAGTTGGATGATTAATCGAGTACAATTAACTCTTTAGAAGATGATTCGAGCATAATTAACTCATAAGAAGTTTAGAATGATGTCTCTTACAAAGGTTTAATAAGCTTTGACCGAACAGTTTAACTTTTGACTTCACGTTTTCACTTACAAGTTTAGCTCAAAACTTATAATGTAAATCAAATCTAATAGATCCTACTGCTAAACATAATGACATGAATATAGTAAAATTCATAACTAAAGATATTCAATATAGTTATTATAACTTGACGTTATAAAATGATGATTATGATTTCTAACAAGCTTTACGTGGTCACCAAGTTTTAAACAATTCTTACGCTTAGAGTTACATAGTAGTTTTATGGTGATTTACAAGATTAATCGAGTACAATTAACTCTTTAGAAGATGATTCAGGTACAACTAACTCTCAAGAACTTGAAAACGATGCTTCTTACAAAGCTTTAAAAAGCTTAGACCGAACCGTTTACTATTGACTGAACATTTGCACTTACAAGTTTAGCTTATAACTTATATTATAAATCAAATATCATAGAACTTACGGCTAAACACAAAGACAAGCCTATAGTAAATGAATCCATAACTAAAGTTGTTCAATTTAGTTATAACTTGATGTTGTTAAACACATGATTAAGAGTTTTAACAAGCTTTACTTGGTCAACAAGTTTTCAATAAACGTTAAACTTTAAATTACGGATTAGTTTTATGTTGAGTTGGATGATTAATCGAGTACAATTAACTCTTTAGAAGATGATTCGAGCATAATTAACTCATAAGAAGTTTAGAATGATGTCTCTTACAAAGGTTTAATAAGCTTTGACCGAACAGTTTAACTTTTGACTTAACGTTTTCACTTACAAGTTTAGCTCAAAACTTATAATGTAAATCAAATCTAATAGATCCTACTGCTAAACATAAAGACAAGAATATAGTAAAATTCATAACTAAAGATATTCAATATAGTTATTATAACTTGACGTTATAAAATGATGATTATGATTTCTAACAAGCTTTACTTGGTCACTATGTTTTAAACAATTCTGACGCTTAGAGTTACAGATTAGTTTTATGTTGATTTACAAGATTAATCGAGTACAATTAACTCTTTAGAAGATGATTCAGGTACAACTAACTCTCAAGAACTTGAAAACGATGCTTCTTACAAAGCTTGAAAAAGCGTAGACCGAACCGTTTACTATTGACTGAACATTTGCACTTACAAGTTTAGCTTATAACTTATATTATAAATGAAATATCATAGAACTTACGGCTAAACACAAAGACAAGCCTATAGTAAATGAATCATAACTAAAGTTGTTCAATTTAGTTATAACTTGATGTTGTTAAACACATGATTAAGAGTTCTAACAAGCTTTACTTGGTCAACAAGTTTTCAATAAACGTTAAACTTTAAATTACGGATTAGTTTTATGTTGAGTTGGATGATTAATCGAGTACAATTAACTCTTTAGAAGATGATTCGAGCATAATTAACTCATAAGAAGTTTAGAATGATGTCTCTTACAAAGGTTTAATAAGCTTTGACCGAACAGTTTAACTTTTGACTTAACGTTTTCACTTACAAGTTTAGCTCAAAACTTATAATGTAAATCAAATCTAATAGATCCTACTGCTAAACATAATGACATGAATATAGTAAAATTCATAACTAAAGATATTCAATATAGTTATTATAACTTGACGTTATAAAATGATGATTATGATTTCTAACAAGCTTTACGTGGTCACCAAGTTTTAAACAATTCTTACGCTTAGAGTTACATAGTAGTTTTATGGTGATTTACAAGATTAATCGAGTACAATTAACTCTTTAGAAGATGTTCAGGTACAACTAACTCTCAAGAACTTGAAAACGATGCTTCTTACAAAGCTTTAAAAAGCTTAGACCGAACCGTTTACTATTGACTGAACATTTGCACTTACAAGTTTAGCTTATAACTTATATTATAAATCAAATATCATAGAACTTACGGCTAAACACAAAGACAAGCCTATAGTAAATGAATCATAACTAAAGTTGTTCAATTTAGTTATAACTTGATGTTGTTAAACACATGATTAAGACTTCTAACAAGCTTTACTTGGTCAACAAGTTTTCAATAAACGTTAAACTTTAAATTACGGATTAGTTTTATGTTGAGTTGGATGATTAATCGAGTACAGTTAACTCTTTAGAAGATGATTCGAGCATAATTAACTCATAAGAAGTTTAGAATGATGTCTCTTACAAAGGTTTAATAAGCTTTGACCGAACAGTTTAACTTTTGACTTAACGTTTTCACTTACAAGTTTAGCTCAAAACTTATAATGTAAATCAAATCTAATAGATCCTACTGCTAAACATAAAGACAAGAATATAGTAAAATTCATAACTAAAGATATTCAATATAGTTATTATAACTTGACGTTATAAAATGATGATTATGATTTCTAACAAGCTTTACTTGGTCACTATGTTTTAAACAATTCTTACGCTTAGAGTTACAGATTAGTTTTATGTTGATTTACAAGATTAATCGAGTACAATTAACTCTTTAGAAGATGATTCAGGTACAACTAACTCTCAAGAACTTGAAAACGATGCTTCTTACAAAGCTTGAAAAAGCGTAGACCGAACCGTTTACTATTGACTGAACATTTGCACTTACAAGTTTAGCTTATAACTTATATTATAAATGAAATATCATAGAACTTACGGCTAAACACAAAGACAAGCCTATAGTAAATGAATCATAACTAAAGTTGTTCAATTTAGTTATAACTTGATGTTGTTAAACACATGATTAAGAGTTCTAACAAGCTTTACTTGGTCAACAAGTTTTCAATAAACGTTAAACTTTAAATTACGGATTAGTTTTATGTTGAGTTGGATGATTAATCGAGTACAATTAACTCTTTAGAAGATGATTCGAGCATAATTAACTCATAAGAAGTTTAGAATGATGTCTCTTACAAAGGTTTAATAAGCTTTGACCGAACAGTTTAACTTTTGACTTAACGTTTTCACTTACAAGTTTAGCTCAAAACTTATAATGTAAATCAAATCTAATAGATCCTACTGCTAAACATAATGACATGAATATAGTAAAATTCATAACTAAAGATATTCAATATAGTTATTATAACTTGACGTTATAAAATGATGATTATGATTTCTAACAAGCTTTACGTGGTCACCAAGTTTTAAACAATTCTTACGCTTAGAGTTACATAGTAGTTTTATGGTGATTTACAAGATTAATCGAGTACAATTAACTCTTTAGAAGATGTTCAGGTACAACTAACTCTCAAGAACTTGAAAACGATGCTTCTTACAAAGCTTTAAAAAGCTTAGACCGAACCGTTTACTATTGACTGAACATTTGCACTTACAAGTTTAGCTTATAACTTATATTATAAATCAAATATCATAGAACTTACGGCTAAACACAAAGACAAGCCTATAGTAAATGAATCCATAACTAAAGTTGTTCAATTTAGTTATAACTTGATGTTGTTAAACACATGATTAAGAGTTCTAACAAGCTTTACTTGGTCAACAAGTTTTCAATAAACGTTAAAATTTAAATTACGGATTAGTTTTATGTTGAGTTGGATGATTAATCGAGTACAATTAACTCATTAGAAGATGATTCGAGCATAATTAACTCATAAGAAGTTTTGAATGATGTCTCTTACAAAGGTTTAATAAGCTTTGACCGAACAGTTTAACTTTTGACTTAACGTTTTCACTTACAAGTTTAGCTCAAAACTTATAATGTAAATCAAATCTAATAGATCCTACTGCTAAACATAATGACATGAATATAGTAAAATTCATAACTAAAGATATTCAATATAGTTATTATAACTTGACGTTATAAAATGATGATTATGATTTCTAACAAGCTTTACGTGGTCACCAAGTTTTAAACAATTCTTACGCTTAGAGTTACATAGTAGTTTTATGGTGATTTACAAGATTAATCGAGTACAATTAACTCTTTAGAAGATGATTCAGGTACAACTAACTCTCAAGAAGTTGAAAACGATGCTTCTTACAAAGCTTTAAAAAGCTTAGACCGAACCGTTTACTATTGACTGAACATTTGCACTTACAAGTTTAGCTTATAACTTATATTATAAATCAAATATCATAGAACTTACGGCTAAACACAAAGACAAGCCTATAGTAAATGAATCATAACTAAAGTTGTTCAATTTAGTTATAACTTGATGTTGTTAAACACATGATTAAGACTTCTAACAAGCTTTACTTGGTCAACAAGTTTTCAATAAACGTTAAACTTTAAATTACGGATTAGTTTTATGTTGAGTTGGATGATTAATCGAGTACAGTTAACTCTTTAGAAGATGATTCGAGCATAATTAACTCATAAGAAGTTTAGAATGATGTCTCTTACAAAGGTTTAATAAGCTTTGACCGAACAGTTTAACTTTTGACTTAACGTTTTCACTTACAAGTTTAGCTCAAAACTTATAATGTAAATCAAATCTAATAGATCCTACTGCTAAACATAATGACATGAATATAGTAAAATTCATAACTAAAGATATTCAATATAGTTATTATAACTTGACGTTATAAAATGATGATTATGATTTCTAACAAGCTTTACTTGGTCACCAAGTTTTAAACAATTCTCACGCTTAGAGTTACAGATTAGTTTTATGGTGATTTACAAGATTAATCGAGTACAATTAACTCTTTAGAAGATGATTCAGGTACAACTAACTCTCAAGAACTTGAAAACGATGCTTCTTACAAAGCTTTAAAAAGCTTAGACCGAACCGTTTACTATTGACTGAACATTTGCACTTACAAGTTTAGCTTATAACTTATATTATAAATCAAATATCATAGAACTTACGGCTAAACACAAAGACAAGCCTATAGTAAATGAATCCATAACTAAAGTTGTTCAATTTAGTTATAACTTGATGTTGTTAAACACATGATTAAGAGTTCTAACAAGCTTTACTTGGTCAACAAGTTTTCAATAAACGTTAAACTTTAAATTACGGATTAGTTTTATGTTGAGTTGGATGATTAATCGAGTACAGTTAACTCTTTAGAAGATGATTCGAGCATAATTAACTCATAAGAAGTTTAGAATGATGTCTCTTACAAAGGTTTAATAAGCTTTGACCGAACAGTTTAACTTTTGACTTAACGTTTTCACTTACAAGTTTAGCTCAAAACTTATAATGTAAATCAAATCTAATAGATCCTACTGCTAAACATAAAGACAAGAATATAGTAAAATTCATAACTAAAGATATTCAATATAGTTATTATAACTTGACGTTATAAAATGATGATTATGATTTCTAACAAGCTTTACATGCTCACAAAGTTTTAAACAATTCTTACGCTTAGAGTTACATAGTAGTTTTATGGTGATTTACAAGATTAATCGAGTACAATTAACTCTTTAGAAGATGATTCAGGTACAACTAACTCTCAAGAAGTTGAAAACGATGCTTCTTACAAAGCTTTAAAAAGCTTAGACCGAACCGTTTACTATTGAATGAACATTTGCACTTACAAGTTTAGCTTATAACTTATATTATAAATCAAATATCATAGAACTTACGGCTAAACACAAAGACAAGCCTATAGTAAATGAATCCATAACTAAAGTTCTTCAATTTAGTTATAACTTGATGTTCTTAAACACATGATTAAGAGTTCTAACAAGCTTTACTTGGTCAACAAGTTTTCAATAAACGTTAAACTTTAAATTACGGATTAGTTTTATGTTGAGTTGGATGATTAATCGAGTACAATTAACTCTTTAGAAGATGATTCGAGCATAATTATCTCATAAGAAGTTTAGAATGATGTCTCTTACAAAGGTTTAATAAGCTTTGACCGAACAGTTTAACTTTTGACTTAACGTTTTCACTTACAAGTTTAGCTCAAAACTTATAATGTAAATCAAATCTAATAGATCCTACTGCTAAACATAATGACATGAATATAGTAAAATTCATAATTAAAGATATTCAATATAGTTATTATAACTTGACGTTATAAAATGATGATTATGATTTCTAACAAGCTTTACTTGGTCACCAAGTTTTAAACAATTCTCACGCTTAGAGTTACAGATTAGTTTTATGTTGATTTACAAAATTAATCGAGTACAATTAACACTTTAGAAGATGATTCAGGTACAACTAACTCTCAAAAAGCTGAAAACGATGCTTCTTACAAAGCTTTAAAAAGCTTAGACCGAACCGTTTACTATTGAATGAACATTTGCACTTACAAGTTTAGCTTATAACTTATATTATAAATCAAATATCATAGAACTTACGGCTAAACACAAAGACAAGCCTATAGTAAATGAATCATAACTAAAGTTGTTCAATTTAGTTATAACTTGATGTTGTTAAACACATGATTAAGAGTTCTAACAAGCTTTACTTGGTCAACAAGTTTTCAATAAATGTTAAACTTTAAATTACGGATTAGTTTTATGTTGAGTTGGATGATTAATCGAGTACAATTAACTCTTTAGAAGATGATTCGAGCATAATTAACTCATAAGAAGTTTAGAATGATGTCTCTTACAAAGGTTTAATAAGCTTTGACCGAACAGTTTAACTTTTGACTTAACGTTTTCACTTACAAGTTTAGCTCAAAACTTATAATGTAAATCAAATCTAATAGATCCTACTGCTAAACATAAAGACAAGAATATAGTAAAATTCATAACTAAAGATATTCAATATAGTTATTATAACTTGACGTTATAAAATGATGATTATGATTTCTAACAAGCTTTACATGCTCACAAAGTTTTAAACAATTCTTACGCTTAGAGTTACATAGTAGTTTTATGGTGATTTACAAGATTAATCGAGTACAATTAACTCTTTAGAAGATGATTCAGGTACAACTAACTCTCAAGAAGTTGAAAACGATGCTTCTTACAAAGCTTTAAAAAGCTTAGACCGAACCGTTTACTATTGAATGAACATTTGCACTTACAAGTTTAGCTTATAACTTATATTATAAATCAAATATCATAGAACTTACGGCTAAACACAAAGACAAGCCTATAGTAAATGAATCATAACTAAAGTTGTTCAATTTAGTTATAACTTGATGTTGTTAAACACATGATTAAGAGTTCTAACAAGCTTTACTTGGTCAACAAGTTTTCAATAAACGTTAAACTTTAAATTACGGATTAGTTTTATGTTGAGTTGGATGATTAATCGAGTACAATTAACTCTTTAGAAGATGATTCGAGCATAATTAACTCATAAGAAGTTTAGAATGATGTCTCTTACAAAGGTTTAATAAGCTTTGACCGAACAGTTTAACTTTTGACTTCACGTTTTCACTTACAAGTTTAGCTCAAAACTTATAATGTAAATCAAATCTAATAGATCCTACTGCTAAACATAATGACATGAATATAGTAAAATTCATAACTAAAGATATTCAATATAGTTATTATAACTTGACGTTATAAAATGATGATTATGATTTCTAACAAGCTTTACGTGGTCACCAAGTTTTAAACAATTCTTACGCTTAGAGTTACATAGTAGTTTTATGGTGATTTACAAGATTAATCGAGTACAATTAACTCTTTAGAAGATGATTCAGGTACAACTAACTCTCAAGAACTTGAAAACGATGCTTCTTACAAAGCTTTAAAAAGCTTAGACCGAACCGTTTACTATTGACTGAACATTTGCACTTACAAGTTTAGCTTATAACTTATATTATAAATCAAATATCATAGAACTTACGGCTAAACACAAAGACAAGCCTATAGTAAATGAATCCATAACTAAAGTTGTTCAATTTAGTTATAACTTGATGTTGTTAAACACATGATTAAGAGTTCTAACAAGCTTTACTTGGTCAACAAGTTTTCAATAAACGTTAAACTTTAAATTACGGATTAGTTTTATGTTGAGTTGGATGATTAATCGAGTACAATTAACTCTTTAGAAGATGATTCGAGCATAATTAACTCATAAGAAGTTTAGAATGATGTCTCTTACAAAGGTTTAATAAGCTTTGACCGAACAGTTTAACTTTTGACTTAACGTTTTCACTTACAAGTTTAGCTCAAAACTTATAATGTAAATCAAATCTAATAGATCCTACTGCTAAACATAATGACATGAATATAGTAAAATTCATAACTAAAGATATTCAATATAGTTATTATAACTTGACGTTATAAAATGATGATTATGATTTCTAACAAGCTTTACGTGGTCACCAAGTTTTAAACAATTCTTACGCTTAGAGTTACATAGTAGTTTTATGGTGATTTACAAGATTAATCGAGTACAATTAACTCTTTAGAAGATGATTCAGGTACAACTAACTCTCAAGAACTTGAAAACGATGCTTCTTACAAAGCTTTAAAAAGCTTAGACCGAACCGTTTACTATTGACTGAACATTTGCACTTACAAGTTTAGCTTATAACTTATATTATAAATCAAATATCATAGAACTTACGGCTAAACACAAAGACAAGCCTATAGTAAATGAATCCATAACTAAAGTTGTTCAATTTAGTTATAACTTGATGTTGTTAAACACATGATTAAGAGTTTTAACAAGCTTTACTTGGTCAACAAGTTTTCAATAAACGTTAAACTTTAAATTACGGATTAGTTTTATGTTGAGTTGGATGATTAATCGAGTACAATTAACTCTTTAGAAGATGATTCGAGCATAATTAACTCATAAGAAGTTTAGAATGATGTCTCTTACAAAGGTTTAATAAGCTTTGACCGAACAGTTTAACTTTTGACTTAACGTTTTCACTTACAAGTTTAGCTCAAAACTTATAATGTAAATCAAATCTAATAGATCCTACTGCTAAACATAAAGACAAGAATATAGTAAAATTCATAACTAAAGATATTCAATATAGTTATTATAACTTGACGTTATAAAATGATGATTATGATTTCTAACAAGCTTTACTTGGTCACTATGTTTTAAACAATTCTGACGCTTAGAGTTACAGATTAGTTTTATGTTGATTTACAAGATTAATCGAGTACAATTAACTCTTTAGAAGATGATTCAGGTACAACTAACTCTCAAGAACTTGAAAACGATGCTTCTTACAAAGCTTGAAAAAGCGTAGACCGAACCGTTTACTATTGACTGAACATTTGCACTTACAAGTTTAGCTTATAACTTATATTATAAATGAAATATCATAGAACTTACGGCTAAACACAAAGACAAGCCTATAGTAAATGAATCATAACTAAAGTTGTTCAATTTAGTTATAACTTGATGTTGTTAAACACATGATTAAGAGTTCTAACAAGCTTTACTTGGTCAACAAGTTTTCAATAAACGTTAAACTTTAAATTACGGATTAGTTTTATGTTGAGTTGGATGATTAATCGAGTACAATTAACTCTTTAGAAGATGATTCGAGCATAATTAACTCATAAGAAGTTTAGAATGATGTCTCTTACAAAGGTTTAATAAGCTTTGACCGAACAGTTTAACTTTTGACTTAACGTTTTCACTTACAAGTTTAGCTCAAAACTTATAATGTAAATCAAATCTAATAGATCCTACTGCTAAACATAATGACATGAATATAGTAAAATTCATAACTAAAGATATTCAATATAGTTATTATAACTTGACGTTATAAAATGATGATTATGATTTCTAACAAGCTTTACGTGGTCACCAAGTTTTAAACAATTCTTACGCTTAGAGTTACATAGTAGTTTTATGGTGATTTACAAGATTAATCGAGTACAATTAACTCTTTAGAAGATGTTCAGGTACAACTAACTCTCAAGAACTTGAAAACGATGCTTCTTACAAAGCTTTAAAAAGCTTAGACCGAACCGTTTACTATTGACTGAACATTTGCACTTACAAGTTTAGCTTATAACTTATATTATAAATCAAATATCATAGAACTTACGGCTAAACACAAAGACAAGCCTATAGTAAATGAATCATAACTAAAGTTGTTCAATTTAGTTATAACTTGATGTTGTTAAACACATGATTAAGACTTCTAACAAGCTTTACTTGGTCAACAAGTTTTCAATAAACGTTAAACTTTAAATTACGGATTAGTTTTATGTTGAGTTGGATGATTAATCGAGTACAGTTAACTCTTTAGAAGATGATTCGAGCATAATTAACTCATAAGAAGTTTAGAATGATGTCTCTTACAAAGGTTTAATAAGCTTTGACCGAACAGTTTAACTTTTGACTTAACGTTTTCACTTACAAGTTTAGCTCAAAACTTATAATGTAAATCAAATCTAATAGATCCTACTGCTAAACATAAAGACAAGAATATAGTAAAATTCATAACTAAAGATATTCAATATAGTTATTATAACTTGACGTTATAAAATGATGATTATGATTTCTAACAAGCTTTACTTGGTCACTATGTTTTAAACAATTCTGACGCTTAGAGTTACAGATTAGTTTTATGTTGATTTACAAGATTAATCGAGTACAATTAACTCTTTAGAAGATGATTCAGGTACAACTAACTCTCAAGAACTTGAAAACGATGCTTCTTACAAAGCTTGAAAAAGCGTAGACCGAACCGTTTACTATTGACTGAACATTTGCACTTACAAGTTTAGCTTATAACTTATATTATAAATGAAATATCATAGAACTTACGGCTAAACACAAAGACAAGCCTATAGTAAATGAATCATAACTAAAGTTGTTCAATTTAGTTATAACTTGATGTTGTTAAACACATGATTAAGAGTTCTAACAAGCTTTACTTGGTCAACAAGTTTTCAATAAACGTTAAACTTTAAATTACGGATTAGTTTTATGTTGAGTTGGATGATTAATCGAGTACAATTAACTCTTTAGAAGATGATTCGAGCATAATTAACTCATAAGAAGTTTAGAATGATGTCTCTTACAAAGGTTTAATAAGCTTTGACCGAACAGTTTAACTTTTGACTTAACGTTTTCACTTACAAGTTTAGCTCAAAACTTATAATGTAAATCAAATCTAATAGATCCTACTGCTAAACATAATGACATGAATATAGTAAAATTCATAACTAAAGATATTCAATATAGTTATTATAACTTGACGTTATAAAATGATGATTATGATTTCTAACAAGCTTTACGTGGTCACCAAGTTTTAAACAATTCTTACGCTTAGAGTTACATAGTAGTTTTATGGTGATTTACAAGATTAATCGAGTACAATTAACTCTTTAGAAGATGTTCAGGTACAACTAACTCTCAAGAACTTGAAAACGATGCTTCTTACAAAGCTTTAAAAAGCTTAGACCGAACCGTTTACTATTGACTGAACATTTGCACTTACAAGTTTAGCTTATAACTTATATTATAAATCAAATATCATAGAACTTACGGCTAAACACAAAGACAAGCCTATAGTAAATGAATCATAACTAAAGTTGTTCAATTTAGTTATAACTTGATGTTGTTAAACACATGATTAAGACTTCTAACAAGCTTTACTTGGTCAACAAGTTTTCAATAAACGTTAAACTTTAAATTACGGATTAGTTTTATGTTGAGTTGGATGATTAATCGAGTACAGTTAACTCTTTAGAAGATGATTCGAGCATAATTAACTCATAAGAAGTTTAGAATGATGTCTCTTACAAAGGTTTAATAAGCTTTGACCGAACAGTTTAACTTTTGACTTAACGTTTTCACTTACAAGTTTAGCTCAAAACTTATAATGTAAATCAAATCTAATAGATCCTACTGCTAAACATAAAGACAAGAATATAGTAAAATTCATAACTAAAGATATTCAATATAGTTATTATAACTTGACGTTATAAAATGATGATTATGATTTCTAACAAGCTTTACATGCTCACAAAGTTTTAAACAATTCTTACGCTTAGAGTTACATAGTAGTTTTATGGTGATTTACAAGATTAATCGAGTACAATTAACTCTTTAGAAGATGATTCAGGTACAACTAACTCTCAAGAAGTTGAAAACGATGCTTCTTACAAAGCTTTAAAAAGCTTAGACCGAACCGTTTACTATTGAATGAACATTTGCACTTACAAGTTTAGCTTATAACTTATATTATAAATCAAATATCATAGAACTTACGGCTAAACACAAAGACAAGCCTATAGTAAATGAATCCATAACTAAAGTTCTTCAATTTAGTTATAACTTGATGTTCTTAAACACATGATTAAGAGTTCTAACAAGCTTTACTTGGTCAACAAGTTTTCAATAAACGTTAAACTTTAAATTACGGATTAGTTTTATGTTGAGTTGGATGATTAATCGAGTACAATTAACTCTTTAGAAGATGATTCGAGCATAATTATCTCATAAGAAGTTTAGAATGATGTCTCTTACAAAGGTTTAATAAGCTTTGACCGAACAGTTTAACTTTTGACTTAACGTTTTCACTTACAAGTTTAGCTCAAAACTTATAATGTAAATCAAATCTAATAGATCCTACTGCTAAACATAATGACATGAATATAGTAAAATTCATAATTAAAGATATTCAATATAGTTATTATAACTTGACGTTATAAAATGATGATTATGATTTCTAACAAGCTTTACTTGGTCACCAAGTTTTAAACAATTCTCACGCTTAGAGTTACAGATTAGTTTTATGTTGATTTACAAAATTAATCGAGTACAATTAACACTTTAGAAGATGATTCAGGTACAACTAACTCTCAAAAAGCTGAAAACGATGCTTCTTACAAAGCTTTAAAAAGCTTAGACCGAACCGTTTACTATTGAATGAACATTTGCACTTACAAGTTTAGCTTATAACTTATATTATAAATCAAATATCATAGAACTTACGGCTAAACACAAAGACAAGCCTATAGTAAATGAATCATAACTAAAGTTGTTCAATTTAGTTATAACTTGATGTTGTTAAACACATGATTAAGAGTTCTAACAAGCTTTACTTGGTCAACAAGTTTTCAATAAATGTTAAACTTTAAATTACGGATTAGTTTTATGTTGAGTTGGATGATTAATCGAGTACAATTAACTCTTTAGAAGATGATTCGAGCATAATTAACTCATAAGAAGTTTAGAATGATGTCTCTTACAAAGGTTTAATAAGCTTTGACCGAACAGTTTAACTTTTGACTTAACGTTTTCACTTACAAGTTTAGCTCAAAACTTATAATGTAAATCAAATCTAATAGATCCTACTGCTAAACATAAAGACAAGAATATAGTAAAATTCATAACTAAAGATATTCAATATAGTTATTATAACTTGACGTTATAAAATGATGATTATGATTTCTAACAAGCTTTACATGCTCACAAAGTTTTAAACAATTCTTACGCTTAGAGTTACATAGTAGTTTTATGGTGATTTACAAGATTAATCGAGTACAATTAACTCTTTAGAAGATGATTCAGGTACAACTAACTCTCAAGAAGTTGAAAACGATGCTTCTTACAAAGCTTTAAAAAGCTTAGACCGAACCGTTTACTATTGACTGAACATTTGCACTTACAAGTTTAGCTTATAACTTATATTATAAATCAAATATCATAGAACTTACGGCTAAACACAAAGACAAGCCTATAGTAAATGAATCCATAACTAAAGTTATTCAATTTAGTTATAACTTGATGTTCTTAAACACATGATTAAGACTTCTAACAAGCTTTACTTGGTCAACAAGTTTTCAATAAACGTTAAACTTTAAATTACGGATTAGTTTTATGTTGAGTTGGATGATTAATCGAGTACAATTAACTCTTTAGAAGATGATTCGAGCATAATTAACTCATAAGAAGTTTAGAATGATGTCTCTTACAAAGGTTTAATAAGCTTTGACCGAACAGTTTAACTTTTGACTTAACGTTTTCACTTACAAGTTTAGCTCAAAACTTATAATGTAAATCAAATCTAATAGATCCTACTGCTAAACATAATGACATGAATATAGTAAAATTCATAACTAAAGATATTCAATATAGTTATTATAACTTGACGTTATAAAATGATGATTATGATTTCTAACAAGCTTTACTTGGTCACCAAGTTTTAAACAATTCTCACGCTTAGAGTTACAGATTAGTTTTATGTTGATTTACAAGATTAATCGAGTACAATTAACTCTTTAGAAGATGATTCAGGTACAACTAACTCTCAAAAAGTTGAAAACGATGCTTCTTACAAAGCTTTAAAAAGCTTAGACCGAACCGTTTACTATTGAATGAACATTTGCACTTACAAGTTTAGCTTATAACTTATATTATAAATCAAATATCATAGAACTTACGGCTAAACACAAAGACAAGCCTATAGTAAATGAATCATAACTAAAGTTGTTCAATTTAGTTATAACTTGATGTTGTTAAACACATGATTAAGAGTTCTAACAAGCTTTACTTGGTCAACAAGTTTTCAATAAACGTTAAACTTTAAATTACGGATTAGTTTTATGTTGAGTTGGATGATTAATCGAGTACAATTAACTCTTTAGAAGATGATTCGAGCATAATTAACTCATAAGAAGTTTAGAATGATGTCTCTTACAAAGGTTTAATAAGCTTTGACCGAACAGTTTAACTTTTGACTTCACGTTTTCACTTACAAGTTTAGCTCAAAACTTATAATGTAAATCAAATCTAATAGATCCTACTGCTAAACATAATGACATGAATATAGTAAAATTCATAACTAAAGATATTCAATATAGTTATTATAACTTGACGTTATAAAATGATGATTATGATTTCTAACAAGCTTTACGTGGTCACCAAGTTTTAAACAATTCTTACGCTTAGAGTTACATAGTAGTTTTATGGTGATTTACAAGATTAATCGAGTACAATTAACTCTTTAGAAGATGATTCAGGTACAACTAACTCTCAAGAACTTGAAAACGATGCTTCTTACAAAGCTTTAAAAAGCTTAGACCGAACCGTTTACTATTGACTGAACATTTGCACTTACAAGTTTAGCTTATAACTTATATTATAAATCAAATATCATAGAACTTACGGCTAAACACAAAGACAAGCCTATAGTAAATGAATCCATAACTAAAGTTGTTCAATTTAGTTATAACTTGATGTTGTTAAACACATGATTAAGAGTTCTAACAAGCTTTACTTGGTCAACAAGTTTTCAATAAACGTTAAACTTTAAATTACGGATTAGTTTTATGTTGAGTTGGATGATTAATCGAGTACAATTAACTCTTTAGAAGATGATTCGAGCATAATTAACTCATAAGAAGTTTAGAATGATGTCTCTTACAAAGGTTTAATAAGCTTTGACCGAACAGTTTAACTTTTGACTTAACGTTTTCACTTACAAGTTTAGCTCAAAACTTATAATGTAAATCAAATCTAATAGATCCTACTGCTAAACATAATGACATGAATATAGTAAAATTCATAACTAAAGATATTCAATATAGTTATTATAACTTGACGTTATAAAATGATGATTATGATTTCTAACAAGCTTTACGTGGTCACCAAGTTTTAAACAATTCTTACGCTTAGAGTTACATAGTAGTTTTATGGTGATTTACAAGATTAATCGAGTACAATTAACTCTTTAGAAGATGATTCAGGTACAACTAACTCTCAAGAACTTGAAAACGATGCTTCTTACAAAGCTTTAAAAAGCTTAGACCGAACCGTTTACTATTGACTGAACATTTGCACTTACAAGTTTAGCTTATAACTTATATTATAAATCAAATATCATAGAACTTACGGCTAAACACAAAGACAAGCCTATAGTAAATGAATCCATAACTAAAGTTGTTCAATTTAGTTATAACTTGATGTTGTTAAACACATGATTAAGAGTTTTAACAAGCTTTACTTGGTCAACAAGTTTTCAATAAACGTTAAACTTTAAATTACGGATTAGTTTTATGTTGAGTTGGATGATTAATCGAGTACAATTAACTCTTTAGAAGATGATTCGAGCATAATTAACTCATAAGAAGTTTAGAATGATGTCTCTTACAAAGGTTTAATAAGCTTTGACCGAACAGTTTAACTTTTGACTTAACGTTTTCACTTACAAGTTTAGCTCAAAACTTATAATGTAAATCAAATCTAATAGATCCTACTGCTAAACATAAAGACAAGAATATAGTAAAATTCATAACTAAAGATATTCAATATAGTTATTATAACTTGACGTTATAAAATGATGATTATGATTTCTAACAAGCTTTACTTGGTCACTATGTTTTAAACAATTCTGACGCTTAGAGTTACAGATTAGTTTTATGTTGATTTACAAGATTAATCGAGTACAATTAACTCTTTAGAAGATGATTCAGGTACAACTAACTCTCAAGAACTTGAAAACGATGCTTCTTACAAAGCTTGAAAAAGCGTAGACCGAACCGTTTACTATTGACTGAACATTTGCACTTACAAGTTTAGCTTATAACTTATATTATAAATGAAATATCATAGAACTTACGGCTAAACACAAAGACAAGCCTATAGTAAATGAATCATAACTAAAGTTGTTCAATTTAGTTATAACTTGATGTTGTTAAACACATGATTAAGAGTTCTAACAAGCTTTACTTGGTCAACAAGTTTTCAATAAACGTTAAACTTTAAATTACGGATTAGTTTTATGTTGAGTTGGATGATTAATCGAGTACAATTAACTCTTTAGAAGATGATTCGAGCATAATTAACTCATAAGAAGTTTAGAATGATGTCTCTTACAAAGGTTTAATAAGCTTTGACCGAACAGTTTAACTTTTGACTTAACGTTTTCACTTACAAGTTTAGCTCAAAACTTATAATGTAAATCAAATCTAATAGATCCTACTGCTAAACATAATGACATGAATATAGTAAAATTCATAACTAAAGATATTCAATATAGTTATTATAACTTGACGTTATAAAATGATGATTATGATTTCTAACAAGCTTTACGTGGTCACCAAGTTTTAAACAATTCTTACGCTTAGAGTTACATAGTAGTTTTATGGTGATTTACAAGATTAATCGAGTACAATTAACTCTTTAGAAGATGTTCAGGTACAACTAACTCTCAAGAACTTGAAAACGATGCTTCTTACAAAGCTTTAAAAAGCTTAGACCGAACCGTTTACTATTGACTGAACATTTGCACTTACAAGTTTAGCTTATAACTTATATTATAAATCAAATATCATAGAACTTACGGCTAAACACAAAGACAAGCCTATAGTAAATGAATCATAACTAAAGTTGTTCAATTTAGTTATAACTTGATGTTGTTAAACACATGATTAAGACTTCTAACAAGCTTTACTTGGTCAACAAGTTTTCAATAAACGTTAAACTTTAAATTACGGATTAGTTTTATGTTGAGTTGGATGATTAATCGAGTACAATTAACTCTTTAGAAGATGATTCGAGCATAATTATCTCATAAGAAGTTTAGAATGATGTCTCTTACAAAGGTTTAATAAGCTTTGACCGAACAGTTTAACTTTTGACTTAACGTTTTCACTTACAAGTTTAGCTCAAAACTTATAATGTAAATCAAATCTAATAGATCCTACTGCTAAACATAATGACATGAATATAGTAAAATTCATAATTAAAGATATTCAATATAGTTATTATAACTTGACGTTATAAAATGATGATTATGATTTCTAACAAGCTTTACTTGGTCACCAAGTTTTAAACAATTCTCACGCTTAGAGTTACAGATTAGTTTTATGTTGATTTACAAAATTAATCGAGTACAATTAACACTTTAGAAGATGATTCAGGTACAACTAACTCTCAAAAAGCTGAAAACGATGCTTCTTACAAAGCTTTAAAAAGCTTAGACCGAACCGTTTACTATTGAATGAACATTTGCACTTACAAGTTTAGCTTATAACTTATATTATAAATCAAATATCATAGAACTTACGGCTAAACACAAAGACAAGCCTATAGTAAATGAATCATAACTAAAGTTGTTCAATTTAGTTATAACTTGATGTTGTTAAACACATGATTAAGAGTTCTAACAAGCTTTACTTGGTCAACAAGTTTTCAATAAATGTTAAACTTTAAATTACGGATTAGTTTTATGTTGAGTTGGATGATTAATCGAGTACAATTAACTCTTTAGAAGATGATTCGAGCATAATTAACTCATAAGAAGTTTAGAATGATGTCTCTTACAAAGGTTTAATAAGCTTTGACCGAACAGTTTAACTTTTGACTTAACGTTTTCACTTACAAGTTTAGCTCAAAACTTATAATGTAAATCAAATCTAATAGATCCTACTGCTAAACATAAAGACAAGAATATAGTAAAATTCATAACTAAAGATATTCAATATAGTTATTATAACTTGACGTTATAAAATGATGATTATGATTTCTAACAAGCTTTACATGCTCACAAAGTTTTAAACAATTCTTACGCTTAGAGTTACATAGTAGTTTTATGGTGATTTACAAGATTAATCGAGTACAATTAACTCTTTAGAAGATGATTCAGGTACAACTAACTCTCAAGAAGTTGAAAACGATGCTTCTTACAAAGCTTTAAAAAGCTTAGACCGAACCGTTTACTATTGACTGAACATTTGCACTTACAAGTTTAGCTTATAACTTATATTATAAATCAAATATCATAGAACTTACGGCTAAACACAAAGACAAGCCTATAGTAAATGAATCCATAACTAAAGTTCTTCAATTTAGTTATAACTTGATGTTCTTAAACACATGATTAAGACTTCTAACAAGCTTTACTTGGTCAACAAGTTTTCAATAAACGTTAAACTTTAAATTACGGATTAGTTTTATGTTGAGTTGGATGATTAATCGAGTACAATTAACTCTTTAGAAGATAATTCGAGCATAATTAACTCATAAGAAGTTTAGAATGATGTCTCTTACAAAGGTTTAATAAGCTTTGACCGAACAGTTTAACTTTTGACTTAACGTTTTCACTTACAAGTTTACCTCAAAACTTATAATGTAAATCAAATCTAATAGATCCTACTGCTAAACATAATGACATGAATATAGTAAAATTCATAACTAAAGATATTCAATATAGTTATTATAACTTGACGTTATAAAATGATGATTATGATTTCTAACAAGCTTTACTTGGTCACCAAGTTTTAAACAATTCTCACGCTAAGAGTTACAGATTAGTTTTATGTTGATTTACAAAATTAATCGAGTACAATTAACTCTTTAGAAGATGATTCAGGTACAACTAACTCTCAAAAAGTTGAAAACGATGCTTCTTACAAAGCTTTAAAAAGCTTAGACCGAAGTGTTTACTATTGAATGAACATTTGCACTTACAAGTTTAGCTTATAACTTATATTATAAATCAAATATCATAGAACTTACGGCTAAACACAAAGACAAGCCTATAGTAAATGAATCCATAACTAAAGTTGTTCAATTTAGTTATAACTTGATGTTGTTAAACACATGATTAAGAGTTCTAACAAGCTTTACTTGGTCGACAACTTTTCAATAAATGTTAAACGTTAAATTACGGATTAGTTTTATGTTGAGTTGGATGATTAATCGAGTACAATTAACACTTTAGAAGACGATTCGAGCATAATTAACTCATAAGAAGTTTAGAATGATGTCTCTTACAAAGGTTTAATAAGCTTTTACCGAACAGTTTAACTTTTGACTTAACGTTTTCACTTACAAGTTTAGCTCAAAACTTATAATGTAAATCAAATCTAATAGATCCTACTGCTAAACATAAAGACAAGAATATAGTAAAATTCATAACTAAAGATATTCAATATAGTTATTATAACTTGACGTTATAAAATGATGATTATGATTTCGAACAAGCTTTACATGGTCACCAAGTTTTAAACAATTCTTACGCTTAGAGTTACATAGTAGTTTTATGTTGATTTACAAGATTAATCGAGTACAATTAACACTTTAGAAGATGATTCAGGTACAACTAACTCTCAAAAAGCTGAAAACGATGCTTCTTACAAAGCTTTAAAAAGCTTAGACCGAACCGTTTACTATTGAATGAACATTTGCACTTACAAGTTTAGCTTATAACTTATATTATAAATCAAATATCATAGAACTTACGGCTAAACACAAAGACAAGCCTATAGTAAATGAATCATAACTAAAGTTGTTCAATTTAGTTATAACTTGATGTTGTTAAACACATGATTAAGAGTTCTAACAAGCTTTACTTGGTCAACAAGTTTTCAATAAATGTTAAACTTTAAATTACGGATTAGTTTTATGTTGAGTTGGATGATTAATCGAGTACAATTAACTCTTTAGAAGATGATTCGAGCATAATTAACTCATAAGAAGTTTAGAATGATGTCTCTTACAAAGGTTTAATAAGCTTTGACCGAACAGTTTAACTTTTGACTTAACGTTTTCACTTACAAGTTTAGCTCAAAACTTATAATGTAAATCAAATCTAATAGATCCTACTGCTAAACATAATGACATGAATATAGTAAAATTCATAATTAAAGATATTCAATATAGTTATTATAACTTGACGTTATAAAATGATGATTATGATTTCTAACAAGCTTTACTTGGTCACCAAGTTTTAAACAATTCTCACGCTTAGAGTTACAGATTAGTTTTATGTTGATTTACAAAATTAATCGAGTACAATTAACACTTTAGAAGATGATTCAGGTACAACTAACTCTCAAAAAGCTGAAAACGATGCTTCTTACAAAGCTTTAAAAAGCTTAGACCGAACCGTTTACTATTGAATGAACATTTGCACTTACAAGTTTAGCTTATAACTTATATTATAAATCAAATATCATAGAACTTACGGCTAAACACAAAGACAAGCCTATAGTAAATGAATCCATAACTAAAGTTCTTCAATTTAGTTATAACTTGATGTTCTTAAACACATGATTAAGACTTCTAACAAGCTTTACTTGGTCAACAAGTTTTCAATAAACGTTAAACTTTAAATTACGGATTAGTTTTATGTTGAGTTGGATGATTAATCGAGTACAATTAACTCTTTAGAAGATGATTCGAGCATAATTAACTCATAAGAAGTTTAGAATGATGTCTCTTACAAAGGTTTAATAAGCTTTGACCGAACAGTTTAACTTTTGACTTAACGTTTTCACTTACAAGTTTACCTCAAAACTTATAATGTAAATCAAATCTAATAGATCCTACTGCTAAACATAATGACATGAATATAGTAAAATTCATAACTAAAGATATTCAATATAGTTATTATAACTTGACGTTATAAAATGATGATTATGATTTCTAACAAGCTTTACTTGGTCACCAAGTTTTAAACAATTCTCACGCTAAGAGTTACAGATTAGTTTTATGTTGATTTACAAAATTAATCGAGTACAATTAACTCTTTAGAAGATGATTCAGGTACAACTAACTCTCAAAAAGTTGAAAACGATGCTTCTTACAAAGCTTTAAAAAGCTTAGACCGAAGTGTTTACTATTGAATGAACATTTGCACTTACAAGTTTAGCTTATAACTTATATTATAAATCAAATATCATAGAACTTACGGCTAAACACAAAGACAAGCCTATAGTAAATGAATCCATAACTAAAGTTGTTCAATTTAGTTATAACTTGATGTTGTTAAACACATGATTAAGAGTTCTAACAAGCTTTACTTGGTCGACAACTTTTCAATAAATGTTAAACGTTAAATTACGGATTAGTTTTATGTTGAGTTGGATGATTAATCGAGTACAATTAACACTTTAGAAGACGATTCGAGCATAATTAACTCATAAGAAGTTTAGAATGATGTCTCTTACAAAGGTTTAATAAGCTTTTACCGAACAGTTTAACTTTTGACTTAACGTTTTCACTTACAAGTTTAGCTCAAAACTTATAATGTAAATCAAATCTAATAGATCCTACTGCTAAACATAAAGACAAGAATATAGTAAAATTCATAACTAAAGATATTCAATATAGTTATTATAACTTGACGTTATAAAATGATGATTATGATTTCGAACAAGCTTTACATGGTCACCAAGTTTTAAACAATTCTTACGCTTAGAGTTACATAGTAGTTTTATGTTGATTTACAAGATTAATCGAGTACAATTAACTCTTTAGAAGATGATTCAGGTACAACTAACTCTCAAGAAGTTGAAAACGATGCTTCTTACAAAGCTTTAAAAAGCTTAGACCGAACCGTTTACTATTGACTGAACATTTGCACTTACAAGTTTAGCTTATAACTTATATTATAAATCAAATATCATAGAACTTACGGCTAAACACAAAGACAAGCCTATAGTAAATGAATCATAACTAAAGTTGTTCAATTTAGTTATAACTTGATGTTGTTAAACACATGATTAAGAGTTCTAACAAGCTTTACTTGGTCAACAAGTTTTCAATAAACGTTAAACTTTAAATTACGGATTAGTTTTATGTTGAGTTGGATGATTAATCGAGTACAGTTAACTCTTTAGAAGATGATTCGAGCATAATTAACTCATAAGAAGTTTAGAATGATGTCTCTTACAAAGGTTTAATAAGCTTTGACCGAACAGTTTAACTTTTGACTTAACGTTTTCACTTACAAGTTTAGCTCAAAACTTATAATGTAAATCAAATCTAATAGATCCTACTGCTAAACATAATGACATGAATATAGTAAAATTCATAACTAAAGATATTCAATATAGTTATTATAACTTGACGTTATAAAATGATGATTATGATTTCTAACAACCTTTACTTGGTCACCAAGTTTTAAACAATTCTCACGCTAAGAGTTACAGATTAGTTTTATGTTGATTTACAAAATTAATCGAGTACAATTAACTCTTTAGAAGATGATTCAGGTACAACTAACTCTCAAAAAGTTGAAAACGATGCTTCTTACAAAGCTTTAAAAAGCTTAGACCGAAGTGTTTACTATTGAATGAACATTTGCACTTACAAGTTTAGCTTATAACTTATATTATAAATCAAATATCATAGAACTTACGGCTAAACACAAAGACAAGCCTATAGTAAATGAATCCATAACTAAAGTTGTTCAATTTAGTTATAACTTGATGTTGTTAAACACATGATTAAGAGTTCTAACAAGCTTTACTTGGTCGACAACTTTTCAATAAATGTTAAACGTTAAATTACGGATTAGTTTTATGTTGAGTTGGATGATTAATCGAGTACAATTAACACTTTAGAAGACGATTCGAGCATAATTAACTCATAAGAAGTTTAGAATGATGTCTCTTACAAAGGTTTAATAAGCTTTTACCGAACAGTTTAACTTTTGACTTAACGTTTTCACTTACAAGTTTAGCTCAAAACTTATAATGTAAATCAAATCTAATAGATCCTACTGCTAAACATAAAGACAAGAATATAGTAAAATTCATAACTAAAGATATTCAATATAGTTATTATAACTTGACGTTATAAAATGATGATTATGATTTCGAACAAGCTTTACATGGTCACCAAGTTTTAAACAATTCTTACGCTTAGAGTTACATAGTAGTTTTATGTTGATTTACAAGATTAATCGAGTACAATTAACACTTTAGAAGATGATTCAGGTACAACTAACTCTCAAAAAGCTGAAAACGATGCTTCTTACAAAGCTTTAAAAAGCTTAGACCGAACCGTTTACTATTGAATGAACATTTGCACTTACAAGTTTAGCTTATAACTTATATTATAAATCAAATATCATAGAACTTACGGCTAAACACAAAGACAAGCCTATAGTAAATGAATCATAACTAAAGTTGTTCAATTTAGTTATAACTTGATGTTGTTAAACACATGATTAAGAGTTCTAACAAGCTTTACTTGGTCAACAAGTTTTCAATAAATGTTAAACTTTAAATTACGGATTAGTTTTATGTTGAGTTGGATGATTAATCGAGTACAATTAACTCTTTAGAAGATGATTCGAGCATAATTAACTCATAAGAAGTTTAGAATGATGTCTCTTACAAAGGTTTAATAAGCTTTGACCGAACAGTTTAACTTTTGACTTAACGTTTTCACTTACAAGTTTAGCTCAAAACTTATAATGTAAATCAAATCTAATAGATCCTACTGCTAAACATAATGACATGAATATAGTAAAATTCATAATTAAAGATATTCAATATAGTTATTATAACTTGACGTTATAAAATGATGATTATGATTTCTAACAAGCTTTACTTGGTCACCAAGTTTTAAACAATTCTCACGCTTAGAGTTACAGATTAGTTTTATGTTGATTTACAAAATTAATCGAGTACAATTAACACTTTAGAAGATGATTCAGGTACAACTAACTCTCAAAAAGCTGAAAACGATGCTTCTTACAAAGCTTTAAAAAGCTTAGACCGAACCGTTTACTATTGAATGAACATTTGCACTTACAAGTTTAGCTTATAACTTATATTATAAATCAAATATCATAGAACTTACGGCTAAACACAAAGACAAGCCTATAGTAAATGAATCCATAACTAAAGTTCTTCAATTTAGTTATAACTTGATGTTCTTAAACACATGATTAAGACTTCTAACAAGCTTTACTTGGTCAACAAGTTTTCAATAAACGTTAAACTTTAAATTACGGATTAGTTTTATGTTGAGTTGGATGATTAATCGAGTACAATTAACTCTTTAGAAGATGATTCGAGCATAATTAACTCATAAGAAGTTTAGAATGATGTCTCTTACAAAGGTTTAATAAGCTTTGACCGAACAGTTTAACTTTTGACTTAACGTTTTCACTTACAAGTTTACCTCAAAACTTATAATGTAAATCAAATCTAATAGATCCTACTGCTAAACATAATGACATGAATATAGTAAAATTCATAACTAAAGATATTCAATATAGTTATTATAACTTGACGTTATAAAATGATGATTATGATTTCTAACAAGCTTTACTTGGTCACCAAGTTTTAAACAATTCTCACGCTAAGAGTTACAGATTAGTTTTATGTTGATTTACAAAATTAATCGAGTACAATTAACTCTTTAGAAGATGATTCAGGTACAACTAACTCTCAAAAAGTTGAAAACGATGCTTCTTACAAAGCTTTAAAAAGCTTAGACCGAAGTGTTTACTATTGAATGAACATTTGCACTTACAAGTTTAGCTTATAACTTATATTATAAATCAAATATCATAGAACTTACGGCTAAACACAAAGACAAGCCTATAGTAAATGAATCCATAACTAAAGTTGTTCAATTTAGTTATAACTTGATGTTGTTAAACACATGATTAAGAGTTCTAACAAGCTTTACTTGGTCGACAACTTTTCAATAAATGTTAAACGTTAAATTACGGATTAGTTTTATGTTGAGTTGGATGATTAATCGAGTACAATTAACACTTTAGAAGACGATTCGAGCATAATTAACTCATAAGAAGTTTAGAATGATGTCTCTTACAAAGGTTTAATAAGCTTTTACCGAACAGTTTAACTTTTGACTTAACGTTTTCACTTACAAGTTTAGCTCAAAACTTATAATGTAAATCAAATCTAATAGATCCTACTGCTAAACATAAAGACAAGAATATAGTAAAATTCATAACTAAAGATATTCAATATAGTTATTATAACTTGACGTTATAAAATGATGATTATGATTTCGAACAAGCTTTACATGGTCACCAAGTTTTAAACAATTCTTACGCTTAGAGTTACATAGTAGTTTTATGTTGATTTACAAGATTAATCGAGTACAATTAACTCTTTAGAAGATGATTCAGGTACAACTAACTCTCAAGAAGTTGAAAACGATGCTTCTTACAAAGCTTTAAAAAGCTTAGACCGAACCGTTTACTATTGACTGAACATTTGCACTTACAAGTTTAGCTTATAACTTATATTATAAATCAAATATCATAGAACTTACGGCTAAACACAAAGACAAGCCTATAGTAAATGAATCATAACTAAAGTTGTTCAATTTAGTTATAACTTGATGTTGTTAAACACATGATTAAGAGTTCTAACAAGCTTTACTTGGTCAACAAGTTTTCAATAAACGTTAAACTTTAAATTACGGATTAGTTTTATGTTGAGTTGGATGATTAATCGAGTACAGTTAACTCTTTAGAAGATGATTCGAGCATAATTAACTCATAAGAAGTTTAGAATGATGTCTCTTACAAAGGTTTAATAAGCTTTGACCGAACAGTTTAACTTTTGACTTAACGTTTTCACTTACAAGTTTAGCTCAAAACTTATAATGTAAATCAAATCTAATAGATCCTACTGCTAAACATAATGACATGAATATAGTAAAATTCATAACTAAAGATATTCAATATAGTTATTATAACTTGACGTTATAAAATGATGATTATGATTTCTAACAAGCTTTACTTGGTCACCAAGTTTTAAACAATTCTCACGCTTAGAGTTACAGATTAGTTTTATGTTGATTTACAAAATTAATCGAGTACAATTAACTCTTTAGAAGATGATTCAGGTACAACTAACTCTCAAAAAGTTGAAAACGATGCTTCTTACAAAGCTTTAAAAAGCTTAGACCGAACCGTTTACTATTGACTGAACATTTGCACTTACAAGTTTAGCTTATAACTTATATTATAAATCAAATATCATAGAACTTACGGCTAAACACAAAGACAAGCCTATAGTAAATGAATCCTAACTAAAGTTGTTCAATTTAGTTATAACTTGATGTTGTTAAACACATGATTAAGAGTTCTAACAAGCTTTACTTGGTCAACAAGTTTTCAATAAATGTTAAACTTTAAATTACGGATTAGTTTTATGTTGAGTTGGATGATTAATCGAGTACAATTAACTCTTTAGAAGATGATTCGAGCATAATTAACTAATAAGAAGTTTAGAATGATGTCTCTTACAACGGTTTAATAAGCTTTGACCGAACAGTTTAACTTTTGACCTAACGTTTTCACTTACAAGTATAGCTCAAAACTTATAATGTAAATCAAATCTAATAGATCCTACTGCTAAACATAAAGACAAGAATATAGTAAAATTCAAAACTAAAGATATTCAATATAGTTATTATAACTTGACGTTATAAAATGATGATTATGATTTCTAACAAGCTTTACGAGGTCACCAAGTTTTAAACAATTCTTACGCTTAGAGTTACAGATTAGTTTTATGCTGATTTACAAGATTAATCGAGTACAATTAACTCTTTAGAAGATGATTCAGGCACAACTAACTCTCAAGAAGTTGAAAATGATGCTTCTTACAAAGCTTTAAAAAGCTTAGACCGAACCGTTTACTATTGACTGAACATTTGCACTTACAAGTATAGCTTATAACTTATATTATAAATCAAATATCATAGAACTTACGGCTAAACACAAAGACAAGCCTATAGTAAATGAATCCATAACTAAAGTTGTTCAATTTAGTTATAACTTGATGTTGTTAAACACATGATTAAGAGTTCTAACAAGCTTTACTTGGTCGACAACTTTTCAATAAATGTTAAACTTTAAATTACGGATTAGTTTTATGTTGAGTTGGATGATTAATCGAGTACAATTAACACTTTAGAAGACGATTCGAGCATAATTAACTCATAAGAAGTTTAGAATGATGTCTCTTACAAAGGTTTAATAAGCTTTTACCGAACAGTTTAACTTTTGACTTAACGTTTTCACTTACAAGTTTAGCTCAAAACTTATAATGTAAATCAAATCTAATAGATCCTACTGCTAAACATAAAGACAAGAATATAGTAAAATTCATAACTAAAGATATTCAATATAGTTATTATAACTTGACGTTATAAAATGATGATTATGATTTCGAACAAGCTTTACATGGTCACCAAGTTTTAAACAATTCTTACGCTTAGAGTTACATAGTAGTTTTATGTTGATTTACAAGATTAATCGAGTACAATTAACTCTTTAGAAGATGATTCAGGTACAACTAACTCTCAAGAAGTTGAAAACGATGCTTCTTACAAAGCTTTAAAAAGCTTAGACCGAACCGTTTACTATTGACTGAACATTTGCACTTACAAGTTTAGCTTATAACTTATATTATAAATCAAATATCATAGAACTTACGGCTAAACACAAAGACAAGCCTATAGTAAATGAATCATAACTAAAGTTGTTCAATTTAGTTATAACTTGATGTTGTTAAACACATGATTAAGAGTTCTAACAAGCTTTACTTGGTCAACAAGTTTTCAATAAACGTTAAACTTTAAATTACGGATTAGTTTTATGTTGAGTTGGATGATTAATCGAGTACAGTTAACTCTTTAGAAGATGATTCGAGCATAATTAACTCATAAGAAGTTTAGAATGATGTCTCTTACAAAGGTTTAATAAGCTTTGACCGAACAGTTTAACTTTTGACTTAACGTTTTCACTTACAAGTTTAGCTCAAAACTTATAATGTAAATCAAATCTAATAGATCCTACTGCTAAACATAATGACATGAATATAGTAAAATTCATAACTAAAGATATTCAATATAGTTATTATAACTTGACGTTATAAAATGATGATTATGATTTCTAACAACCTTTACTTGGTCACCAAGTTTTAAACAATTCTCACGCTTAGAGTTACAGATTAGTTTTATGTTGATTTACAAAATTAATCGAGTACAATTAACTCTTTAGAAGATGATTCAGGTACAACTAACTCTCAAAAAGTTGAAAACGATGCTTCTTACAAAGCTTTAAAAAGCTTAGACCGAACCGTTTACTATTGACTGAACATTTGCACTTACAAGTTTAGCTTATAACTTATATTATAAATCAAATATCATAGAACTTACGGCTAAACACAAAGACAAGCCTATAGTAAATGAATCCTAACTAAAGTTGTTCAATTTAGTTATAACTTGATGTTGTTAAACACATGATTAAGAGTTCTAACAAGCTTTACTTGGTCAACAAGTTTTCAATAAATGTTAAACTTTAAATTACGGATTAGTTTTATGTTGAGTTGGATGATTAATCGAGTACAATTAACTCTTTAGAAGATGATTCGAGCATAATTAACTAATAAGAAGTTTAGAATGATGTCTCTTACAACGGTTTAATAAGCTTTGACCGAACAGTTTAACTTTTGACCTAACGTTTTCACTTACAAGTATAGCTCAAAACTTATAATGTAAATCAAATCTAATAGATCCTACTGCTAAACATAAAGACAAGAATATAGTAAAATTCAAAACTAAAGATATTCAATATAGTTATTATAACTTGACGTTATAAAATGATGATTATGATTTCTAACAAGCTTTACGAGGTCACCAAGTTTTAAACAATTCTTACGCTTAGAGTTACAGATTAGTTTAATGCTGATTTACAAGATTAATCGAGTACAATTAACTCTTTAGAAGATGATTCAGGCACAACTAACTCTCAAGAAGTTGAAAACGATGCTTCTTACAAAGCTTTAAAAAGCTTAGACCGAACCGTTTACTATTGACTGAACATTTGCACTTACAAGTATAGCTTATAACTTATATTATAAATCAAATATCATAGAACTTACGGCTAAACACAAAGACAAGCCTATAGTAAATGAATCCATAACTAAAGTTGTTCAATTTAGTTATAACTTGATGTTGTTAAACACATGATTAAGAGTTCTAACAAGCTTTACTTGGTCGACAACTTTTCAATAAATGTTAAACTTTAAATTACGGATTAGTTTTATGTTGAGTTGGATGATTAATCGAGTACAATTAACACTTTAGAAGACGATTCGAGCATAATTAACTCATAAGAAGTTTAGAATGATGTCTCTTACAAAGGTTTAATAAGCTTTTACCGAACAGTTTAACTTTTGACTTAACGTTTTCACTTACAAGTTTAGCTCAAAACTTATAATGTAAATCAAATCTAATAGATCCTACTGCTAAACATAAAGACAAGAATATAGTAAAATTCATAACTAAAGATATTCAATATAGTTATTATAACTTGACGTTATAAAATGATGATTATGATTTCGAACAAGCTTTACATGGTCACCAAGTTTTAAACAATTCTTACGCTTAGAGTTACATAGTAGTTTTATGTTGATTTACAAGATTAATCGAGTACAATTAACTCTTTAGAAGATGATTCAGGTACAACTAACTCTCAAGAAGTTGAAAACGATGCTTCTTACAAAGCTTTAAAAAGCTTAGACCGAACCGTTTACTATTGACTGAACATTTGCACTTACAAGTTTAGCTTATAACTTATATTATAAATCAAATATCATAGAACTTACGGCTAAACACAAAGACAAGCCTATAGTAAATGAATCATAACTAAAGTTGTTCAATTTAGTTATAACTTGATGTTGTTAAACACATGATTAAGAGTTCTAACAAGCTTTACTTGGTCAACAAGTTTTCAATAAACGTTAAACTTTAAATTACGGATTAGTTTTATGTTGAGTTGGATGATTAATCGAGTACAGTTAACTCTTTAGAAGATGATTCGAGCATAATTAACTCATAAGAAGTTTAGAATGATGTCTCTTACAAAGGTTTAATAAGCTTTGACCGAACAGTTTAACTTTTGACTTAACGTTTTCACTTACAAGTTTAGCTCAAAACTTATAATGTAAATCAAATCTAATAGATCCTACTGCTAAACATAATGACATGAATATAGTAAAATTCATAACTAAAGATATTCAATATAGTTATTATAACTTGACGTTATAAAATGATGATTATGATTTCTAACAACCTTTACTTGGTCACCAAGTTTTAAACAATTCTCACGCTTAGAGTTACAGATTAGTTTTATGTTGATTTACAAAATTAATCGAGTACAATTAACTCTTTAGAAGATGATTCAGGTACAACTAACTCTCAAAAAGTTGAAAACGATGCTTCTTACAAAGCTTTAAAAAGCTTAGACCGAACCGTTTACTATTGACTGAACATTTGCACTTACAAGTTTAGCTTATAACTTATATTATAAATCAAATATCATAGAACTTACGGCTAAACACAAAGACAAGCCTATAGTAAATGAATCCTAACTAAAGTTGTTCAATTTAGTTATAACTTGATGTTGTTAAACACATGATTAAGAGTTCTAACAAGCTTTACTTGGTCAACAAGTTTTCAATAAATGTTAAACTTTAAATTACGGATTAGTTTTATGTTGAGTTGGATGATTAATCGAGTACAATTAACTCTTTAGAAGATGATTCGAGCATAATTAACTAATAAGAAGTTTAGAATGATGTCTCTTACAACGGTTTAATAAGCTTTGACCGAACAGTTTAACTTTTGACCTAACGTTTTCACTTACAAGTATAGCTCAAAACTTATAATGTAAATCAAATCTAATAGATCCTACTGCTAAACATAAAGACAAGAATATAGTAAAATTCAAAACTAAAGATATTCAATATAGTTATTATAACTTGACGTTATAAAATGATGATTATGATTTCTAACAAGCTTTACGAGGTCACCAAGTTTTAAACAATTCTTACGCTTAGAGTTACAGATTAGTTTAATGCTGATTTACAAGATTAATCGAGTACAATTAACTCTTTAGAAGATGATTCAGGCACAACTAACTCTCAAGAAGTTGAAAACGATGCTTCTTACAAAGCTTTAAAAAGCTTAGACCGAACCGTTTACTATTGACTGAACATTTGCACTTACAAGTATAGCTTATAACTTATATTATAAATCAAATATCATAGAACTTACGGCTAAACACAAAGACAAGCCTATAGTAAATGAATCCATAACTAAAGTTGTTCAATTTAGTTATAACTTGATGTTGTTAAACACATGATTAAGAGTTCTAACAAGCTTTACTTGGTCGACAACTTTTCAATAAATGTTAAACTTTAAATTACGGATTAGTTTTATGTTGAGTTGGATGATTAATCGAGTACAATTAACACTTTAGAAGACGATTCGAGCATAATTAACTCATAAGAAGTTTAGAATGATGTCTCTTACAAAGGTTTAATAAGCTTTTACCGAACAGTTTAACTTTTGACTTAACGTTTTCACTTACAAGTTTAGCTCAAAACTTATAATGTAAATCAAATCTAATAGATCCTACTGCTAAACATAAAGACAAGAATATAGTAAAATTCATAACTAAAGATATTCAATATAGTTATTATAACTTGACGTTATAAAATGATGATTATGATTTCGAACAAGCTTTACATGGTCACCAAGTTTTAAACAATTCTTACGCTTAGAGTTACATAGTAGTTTTATGTTGATTTACAAGATTAATCGAGTACAATTAACTCTTTAGAAGATGATTCAGGTACAACTAACTCTCAAGAAGTTGAAAACGATGCTTCTTACAAAGCTTTAAAAAGCTTAGACCGAACCGTTTACTATTGACTGAACATTTGCACTTACAAGTTTAGCTTATAACTTATATTATAAATCAAATATCATAGAACTTACGGCTAAACACAAAGACAAGCCTATAGTAAATGAATCATAACTAAAGTTGTTCAATTTAGTTATAACTTGATGTTGTTAAACACATGATTAAGACTTCTAACAAGCTTTACTTGGTCAACAAGTTTTCAATAAACGTTAAACTTTAAATTACGGATTAGTTTTATGTTGAGTTGGATGATTAATCGAGTACAGTTAACTCTTTAGAAGATGATTCGAGCATAATTAACTCATAAGAAGTTTAGAATGATGTCTCTTACAAAGGTTTAATAAGCTTTGACCGAACAGTTTAACTTTTGACTTAACGTTTTCACTTACAAGTTTAGCTCAAAACTTATAATGTAAATCAAATCTAATAGATCCTACTGCTAAACATAATGACATGAATATAGTAAAATTCATAACTAAAGATATTCAATATAGTTATTATAACTTGACGTTATAAAATGATGATTATGATTTCTAACAAGCTTTACTTGGTCACCAAGTTTTAAACAATTCTCACGCTTAGAGTTACAGATTAGTTTTATGTTGATTTACAAAATTAATCGAGTACAATTAACTCTTTAGAAGATGATTCAGGTACAACTAACTCTCAAAAAGTTGAAAACGATGCTTCTTACAAAGCTTTAAAAAGCTTAGACCGAACCGTTTACTATTGACTGAACATTTGCACTTACAAGTTTAGCTTATAACTTATATTATAAATCAAATATCATAGAACTTACGGATAAACACAAAGACAAGCCTATAGTAAATGAATCCTAACTAAAGTTGTTCAATTTAGTTATAACTTGATGTTGTTAAACACATGATTAAGAGTTCTAACAAGCTTTACTTGGTCAACAAGTTTTCAATAAATGTTAAACTTTAAATTACGGATTAGTTTTATGTTGAGTTGGATGATTAATCGAGTACAATTAACTCTTTAGAAGATGATTCGAGCATAATTAACTAATAAGAAGTTTAGAATGATGTCTCTTACAACGGTTTAATAAGCTTTGACCGAACAGTTTAACTTTTGACCTAACGTTTTCACTTACAAGTATAGCTCAAAACTTATAATGTAAATCAAATCTAATAGATCCTACTGCTAAACATAAAGACAAGAATATAGTAAAATTCAAAACTAAAGATATTCAATATAGTTATTATAACTTGACGTTATAAAATGATGATTATGATTTCTAACAAGCTTTACGAGGTCACCAAGTTTTAAACAATTCTTACGCTTAGAGTTACAGATTAGTTTTATGCTGATTTACAAGATTAATCGAGTACAATTAACTCTTTAGAAGATGATTCAGGCACAACTAACTCTCAAGAAGTTGAAAACGATGCTTCTTACAAAGCTTTAAAAAGCTTAGACCGAACCGTTTACTATTGACTGAACATTTGCACTTACAAGTATAGCTTATAACTTATATTATAAATCAAATATCATAGAACTTACGGCTAAACACAAAGACAAGCCTATAGTAAATGAATCCATAACTAAAGTTGTTCAATTTAGTTATAACTTGATGTTGTTAAACACATGATTAAGAGTTCTAACAAGCTTTACTTGGTCGACAACTTTTCAATAAATGTTAAACTTTAAATTACGGATTAGTTTTATGTTGAGTTGGATGATTAATCGAGTACAATTAACACTTTAGAAGACGATTCGAGCATAATTAACTCATAAGAAGTTTAGAATGATGTCTCTTACAAAGGTTTAATAAGCTTTTACCGAACAGTTTAACTTTTGACTTAACGTTTTCACTTACAAGTTTAGCTCAAAACTTATAATGTAAATCAAATCTAATAGATCCTACTGCTAAACATAAAGACAAGAATATAGTAAAATTCATAACTAAAGATATTCAATATAGTTATTATAACTTGACGTTATAAAATGATGATTATGATTTCGAACAAGCTTTACATGGTCACCAAGTTTTAAACAATTCTTACGCTTAGAGTTACATAGTAGTTTTATGTTGATTTACAAGATTAATCGAGTACAATTAACTCTTTAGAAGATGATTCAGGTACAACTAACTCTCAAGAAGTTGAAAACGATGCTTCTTACAAAGCTTTAAAAAGCTTAGACCGAACCGTTTACTATTGACTGAACATTTGCACTTACAAGTTTAGCTTATAACTTATATTATAAATCAAATATCATAGAACTTACGGCTAAACACAAAGACAAGCCTATAGTAAATGAATCATAACTAAAGTTGTTCAATTTAGTTATAACTTGATGTTGTTAAACACATGATTAAGACTTCTAACAAGCTTTACTTGGTCAACAAGTTTTCAATAAACGTTAAACTTTAAATTACGGATTAGTTTTATGTTGAGTTGGATGATTAATCGAGTACAGTTAACTCTTTAGAAGATGATTCGAGCATAATTAACTCATAAGAAGTTTAGAATGATGTCTCTTACAAAGGTTTAATAAGCTTTGACCGAACAGTTTAACTTTTGACTTAACGTTTTCACTTACAAGTTTAGCTCAAAACTTATAATGTAAATCAAATCTAATAGATCCTACTGCTAAACATAATGACATGAATATAGTAAAATTCATAACTAAAGATATTCAATATAGTTATTATAACTTGACGTTATAAAATGATGATTATGATTTCTAACAACCTTTACTTGGTCACCAAGTTTTAAACAATTCTCACGCTTAGAGTTACAGATTAGTTTTATGTTGATTTACAAAATTAATCGAGTACAATTAACTCTTTAGAAGATGATTCAGGTACAACTAACTCTCAAAAAGTTGAAAACGATGCTTCTTACAAAGCTTTAAAAAGCTTAGACCGAACCGTTTACTATTGACTGAACATTTGCACTTACAAGTTTAGCTTATAACTTATATTATAAATCAAATATCATAGAACTTACGGCTAAACACAAAGACAAGCCTATAGTAAATGAATCCTAACTAAAGTTGTTCAATTTAGTTATAACTTGATGTTGTTAAACACATGATTAAGAGTTCTAACAAGCTTTACTTGGTCAACAAGTTTTCAATAAATGTTAAACTTTAAATTACGGATTAGTTTTATGTTGAGTTGGATGATTAATCGAGTACAATTAACTCTTTAGAAGATGATTCGAGCATAATTAACTCATAAGAAGTTTAGAATGATGTCTCTTACAAAGGTTTAATAAGCTTTGACCGAACAGTTTAACTTTTGACTTAACGTTTTCACTTACAAGTTTAGCTCAAAACTTATAATGTAAATCAAATCTAATAGATCCTACTGCTAAACATAATGACATGAATATAGTAAAATTCATAACTAAAGATATTCAATATAGTTATTATAACTTGACGTTATAAAATGATGATTATGATTTCTAACAAGCTTTACTTGGTCACCAAGTTTTAAACAATTCTCACGCTTAGAGTTACAGATTAGTTTTATGTTGATTTACAAAATTAATCGAGTACAATTAACTCTTTAGAAGATGATTCAGGTACAACTAACTCTCAAAAAGTTGAAAACGATGCTTCTTACAAAGCTTTAAAAAGCTTAGACCGAACCGTTTACTATTGACTGAACATTTGCACTTACAAGTTTAGCTTATAACTTATATTATAAATCAAATATCATAGAACTTACGGCTAAACACAAAGACAAGCCTATAGTAAATGAATCCTAACTAAAGTTGTTCAATTTAGTTATAACTTGATGTTGTTAAACACATGATTAAGAGTTCTAACAAGCTTTACTTGGTCAACAAGTTTTCAATAAATGTTAAACTTTAAATTACGGATTAGTTTTATGTTGAGTTGGATGATTAATCGAGTACAATTAACTCTTTAGAAGATGATTCGAGCATAATTAACTAATAAGAAGTTTAGAATGATGTCTCTTACAACGGTTTAATAAGCTTTGACCGAACAGTTTAACTTTTGACCTAACGTTTTCACTTACAAGTATAGCTCAAAACTTATAATGTAAATCAAATCTAATAGATCCTACTGCTAAACATAAAGACAAGAATATAGTAAAATTCATAACTAAAGATATTCAATATAGTTATTATAACTTGACGTTATAAAATGATGATTATGATTTCTAACAAGCTTTACGTGGTCACCAAGTTTTAAACAATTCTTACGCTTAGAGTTACAGATTAGTTTTATGCTGATTTACAAGATTAATCGAGTACAATTAACTCTTTAGAAGATGATTCAGGCACAACTAACTCTCAAGAAGTTGAAAACGATGCTTCTTACAAAGCTTTAAAAAGCT
This sequence comes from Scutellaria minor, assembly GCA_954870855.1. Lineage (NCBI taxonomy): Eukaryota > Viridiplantae > Streptophyta > Magnoliopsida > Lamiales > Lamiaceae > Scutellaria > Scutellaria minor. Next base: position 6,764,054 of record OX940733.1, read on the forward strand.
TAGACCGAACCGTTTACTATTGACTGAACATTTGCACTTACAAGTATAGCTTATAACTTATATTATAAATCAAATATCATAGAACTTACGGCTAAACACAAAGACAAGCCTATAGTAAATGAATCCATAACTAAAGTTGTTCAATTTAGTTATAACTTGATGTTGTTAAACACATGATTAAGAGTTCTAACAAGCTTTACTTGGTCGACAACTTTTCAATAAATGTTAAACTTTAAATTACGGATTAGTTTTATGTTGAGTTGGATGATTAATCGAGTACAATTAACACTTTAGAAGACGATTCGAGCATAATTAACTCATAAGAAGTTTAGAATGATGTCTCTTACAAAGGTTTAATAAGCTTTTACCGAACAGTTTAACTTTTGACTTAACGTTTTCACTTACAAGTTTAGCTCAAAACTTATAATGTAAATCAAATCTAATAGATCCTACTGCTAAACATAAAGACAAGAATATAGTAAAATTCATAACTAAAGATATTCAATATAGTTATTATAACTTGACGTTATAAAATGATGATTATGATTTCGAACAAGCTTTACATGGTCACCAAGTTTTAAACAATTCTTACGCTTAGAGTTACATAGTAGTTTTATGTTGATTTACAAGATTAATCGAGTACAATTAACTCTTTAGAAGATGATTCAGGTACAACTAACTCTCAAGAAGTTGAAAACGATGCTTCTTACAAAGCTTTAAAAAGCTTAGACCGAACCGTTTACTATTGACTGAACATTTGCACTTACAAGTTTAGCTTATAACTTATATTATAAATCAAATATCATAGAACTTACGGCTAAACACAAAGACAAGCCTATAGTAAATGAATCATAACTAAAGTTGTTCAATTTAGTTATAACTTGATGTTGTTAAACACATGATTAAGAGTTCTAACAAGCTTTACTTGGTCAACAAGTTTTCAATAAACGTTAAACTTTAAATTACGGATTAGTTTTATGTTGAGTTGGATGATTAATCGAGTACAGTTAACTCTTTAGAAGATGATTCGAGCATAATTAACTCATAAGAAGTTTAGAATGATGTCTCTTACAAAGGTTTAATAAGCTTTGACCGAACAGTTTAACTTTTGACTTAACGTTTTCACTTACAAGTTTAGCTCAAAACTTATAATGTAAATCAAATCTAATAGATCCTACTGCTAAACATAATGACATGAATATAGTAAAATTCATAACTAAAGATATTCAATATAGTTATTCTAACTTGACGTTATAAAATGATGATTATGATTTCTAACAAGCTTTACTTGGTCACCAAGTTTTAAACAATTCTTACGCTTAGAGTTACAGATTAGTTTTATGTTGATTTACAAGATTAATCGAGTACAATTAACTCTTTAGAAGATGATTCAGGTAAAACTAACTCTCAAGAAGTTGAAAACGATGCTTCTTACAAAGCTTTAAAAAGCTTAGACCGAACCGTTTACTATTGACTGAACATTTGCACTTACAAGTTTAGCTTATAACTTATATTATAAATCAAATCTCATAGAACTTACGGCTAAACACAAAGACAAGCCTATAGTAAATGAATCATAACTAAAGTTGTTCAATTTAGTTATAACTTGATGTTGTTAAACACATGATTAAGATTTCTATCAAGCTTTACTTGGTCAACAAGTTTTCAATAAACGTTAAACTTTAAATTACGGATTAGTTTTATGTTGAGTTGGATGATTAATCGAGTACAATTAACTCTTTAGAAGACGATTCGAGCATAATTAACTCATAAGAAGTTTAGAATGATGTCTCTTACAAAGGTTTAATAAGCTTTTACCGAACAGTTTAACTTTTGACTTAACGTTTTCACTTACAAGTTTAGCTCAAAACTTATAATGTAAATCAAATCTAATAGATCCTACTGCTAAACATAAAGACAAGAATATAGTAAAATTCATAACTATAGATATTCAATATAGTTATTATAACTTGACGTTAGAAAATGATGATTATGATTTCTAACAAGCTTTACTTGGTCACCAAGTTTTAAACAATTCTTACGCTTAGAGTTACATAGTAGTTTTATGGTGATTTACAAGATTAATCGAGTACAATTAAATATTTAGAAGATGATTCAGGTACAACTAACTCTCAAGAAGTTGAAAACGATGCTTCTTACAAAGCTTTAAAAAGCTTAGACCGAACCGTTTACTATTGACTGAACATTTGCACTTACAAGTTTAGCTTATAACTTATATTATAAATCAAATCTCATAGAACTTACGGCTAAACACAAAGACAAGCCTATAGTAAATGAATCATAACTAAAGTTGTTCAATTTAGTTATAACTTGATGTTGTTAAACACATGATTAAGAGTTCTAACAAGCTTTACTTGGTCAACAAGTTTTCAATAAACGTTAAACTTTAAATTACGGATTCGTTTTATGTTGAGTTGGATGATTAATCGAGTACAATTAACTCTTTAGAAGATGATTCGAGCATAATTAACTCATAAGAAGTTTAGAATGATGTCTCTTACAAAGGTTTAATAAGCTTTGACCGAACAGTTTAACTTTTGACTTAACGTTTTCACTTACAAGTTTAGCTCAAAACTTATAATGTAAATCAAATCTAATAGATCCTACTGCTAAACATAAAGACAAGAATATAGTAAAATTCATAACTATAGATATTCAATATAGTTATTATAACTTGACGTTAGAAAATGATGATTATGATTTCTAACAAGCTTTACTTGGTCACCAAGTTTTAAACAATTCTTACGCTTAGAGTTACATAGTAGTTTTATGTTGATTTACAAGATTAATCGAGTACAATTAACTCTTTAGAAGATGATTCAGGCACAACTAACTCTCAAGAAGTTGAAAACGATGCTTCTTACAAAGCTTTAAAAAGCTTAGACCGAACCGTTTACTATTGACTGAACATTTGCACTTACAAGTTTAGCTTATAACTTATATTATAAATCAAATATCATAGAACTGACGGCTAAACACAAAGACAAGCCTATAGTAAATGAATCCATAACTAAAGTTATTCAATTTAGTTATAACTTGATGTTCTTAAACACATGATTAAGACTTCTAAAAAGCTTTACTTGGTCAACAACTTTTCAATAAACGTTAAACTTTAAATTACGGATTAGTTTTATGTTGAGTTGGATGATTAATCGAGTACAATTAACTCTTTAGAAGATGATTCGAGCATAATTAACTCATAAGAAGTTTAGAATGATGTCTCTTACAACGGTTTAATAAGCTTTGACCGAACAGTTTAACTTTTGACTTAACGGTTTCACTTACAAGTATAGCTCAAAACTTATAATGTAAATCAAATCTAATAGATCCTACTACTAAACATAAAGACAAGAATATAGTAAAATTCATAACTAAAGATATTCAATATAGTTATTATAACTTGACGTTATAAAATGATGATTATGATTTCTAACAAGCTTTACATGGTCACCAAGTTTTAAACAATTCTTACGCTTAGAGTTACATAGTAGTTTTATGTTGATTTACAAGATTATTCGAGTACAATTAACTCTTTAGAAGATGATTCAGGTACAACTAACTCTCAAGAAGTTGAAAACGATGCTTCTTACAAAGCTTTAAAAAGCTTAGACCGAACCGTTTACTATTGACTGAACATTTGCACTTACAAGTTTAGCTTATAACTTATATTATAAATCAAATATCATAGAACTTACGGCTAAACACAAAGACAAGCCTATAGTAAATGAATCCATAACTAAAGTTATTCAATTTAGTTATAACTTGATGTTCTTAAACACATGATTAAGACTTCTAAAAAGCTTTACTTGGTCAACAACTTTTCAATAAACGTTAAACTTTAAATTACGGATTAGTTTTATGTTGAGTTGGATGATTAATCGAGTACAATTAACTCTTTAGAAGATGATTCGAGCATAATTAACTCATAAGAAGTTTAGAATGATGTCTCTTACAACGGTTTAATAAGCTTTGACCGAACAGTTTAACTTTTGACTTAACGGTTTCACTGACAAGTATAGCTCAAAACTTATAATGTAAATCAAATCTAATAGATCCTACTGCTAAACATATAGACAAGAATATAGTAAAATTCATAACTAAAGATATTCAATATAGTTATTATAACTTGACGTTATAAAATGATGATTATGATTTCTAACAAGCTTTACATGGTCACCAAGTTTTAAACAATTCTTACGCTTAGAGTTACATAGTAGTTTTATGTTGATTTACAAGATTAATCGAGTACAATTAACTCTTTAGAAGATGATTCAGGTACAACTAACTGTCAAGAAGTTGAAAACGATGCTTCTTACAAAGCTTTAAAAAGCTTAGACCGAACCGTTTACTATTGACTGAACATTTGCACTTACAAGTTTAGCTTATAACTTATATTATAAATCAAATATCATAGAACTTACGGCTAAACACAAAGACTAGCCTATAGTAAATGAATCCATAACTAAAGTTGTTCAATTTAGTTATAACTTGATGTTGTTAAACACATGATTAAGAGTTCTAACAAGCTTTACTTGGTCAACAACTTTTCAATAAACGTTAAACTTTAAATTACGGATTAGTTTTATGTTGAGTTGGATGATTAATCGAGTACAATTAACTCTTTAGAAGATGATTCGAGCATAATTAACTCATAAGAAGTTTAGAATGATGTCTCTTACAAAGGTTTAATAAGCTTTGACCGAACAGTTTAACTTTTGACTTAACGTTTTCACTTACAAGTTTAGCTCAAAACTTATAATGTAAATCAAATCTAATGATCCTACTGCTAAACATAAAGACAAGAATATAGTAAAATTCATAACTAAAGATATTCAATATAGTTATTATAACTTGACGTTATAAAATGATGATTATGATTTCTAACAAGCTTTACGTGGTCACCAAGTTTTAAACAATTCTTACGCTTAGAGTTACATAGTAGTTTTATGTTGATTTACAAGATTAATCGAGTACAATTAACTCTTTAGAAGATGATTCAGGTACAACTAACTCTCAAGAAGTTGAAAACGATGCTTCTTACAAAGCTTTAAAAAGCTTAGACCGAACCGTTTACTATTGACTGAACATTTGATCTTACAAGTTTAGCTTATAACTTATATTATAAATCAAATATCATAGAACTTACGGCTAAACACAAAGACAAGCCTATAGTAAATGAATCATAACTAAAGTTGTTCAATTTAGTTATAACTTGATGTTGTTAAACACATGATTAAGAGTTCTAACAAGCTTTACTTGGTCAACAAGTTTTCAATAAATGTTAAACTTTAAATTACGGATTAGTTTTATGTTGAGTTGGATGATTAATCGAGTACAATTAACTCTTTAGAAGATGATTCGAGCATAATTAACTCATAAGAAGTTTAGAATGATGTCTCTTACAAAGGTTTAATAAGCTTTGACCGAACAGTTTAACTTTTGACTTAACGTTTTCACTTACAAGTTTAGCTCAAAACTTATAATGTAAATCAAATCTAATAGATCCTACTGCTAAACATAATGACATGAATATAGTAAAATTCATAACTAAAGATATTCAATATAGTTATTATAACTTGACGTTATAAAATGATGATTATGATTTCTAACAACCTTTACTTGGTCACCAAGTTTTAAACAATTCTCACGCTTAGAGTTACAGATTAGTTTTATGTTGATTTACAAAATTAATCGAGTACAATTAACTCTTTAGAAGATGATTCAGGTACAACTAACTCTCAAAAAGTTGAAAACGATGCTTCTTACAAAGCTTTAAAAAGCTTAGACCGAACCGTTTACTATTGACTGAACATTTGCACTTACAAGTTTAGCTTATAACTTATATTATAAATCAAATATCATAGAACTTACGGCTAAACACAAAGACAAGCCTATAGTAAATGAATCCTAACTAAAGTTGTTCAATTTAGTTATAACTTGATGTTGTTAAACACATGATTAAGAGTTCTAACAAGCTTTACTTGGTCAACAAGTTTTCAATAAATGTTAAACTTTAAATTACGGATTAGTTTTATGTTGAGTTGGATGATTAATCGAGTACAATTAACTCTTTAGAAGATGATTCGAGCATAATTAACTAATAAGAAGTTTAGAATGATGTCTCTTACAACGGTTTAATAAGCTTTGACCGAACAGTTTAACTTTTGACCTAACGTTTTCACTTACAAGTATAGCTCAAAACTTATAATGTAAATCAAATCTAATAGATCCTACTGCTAAACATAAAGACAAGAATATAGTAAAATTCAAAACTAAAGATATTCAATATAGTTATTATAACTTGACGTTATAAAATGATGATTATGATTTCTAACAAGCTTTACGAGGTCACCAAGTTTTAAACAATTCTTACGCTTAGAGTTACAGATTAGTTTTATGCTGATTTACAAGATTAATCGAGTACAATTAACTCTTTAGAAGATGATTCAGGCACAACTAACTCTCAAGAAGTTGAAAACGATGCTTCTTACAAAGCTTTAAAAAGCTTAGACCGAACCGTTTACTATTGACTGAACATTTGCACTTACAAGTATAGCTTATAACTTATATTATAAATCAAATATCATAGAACTTACGGCTAAACACAAAGACAAGCCTATAGTAAATGAATCCATAACTAAAGTTGTTCAATTTAGTTATAACTTGATGTTGTTAAACACATGATTAAGAGTTCTAACAAGCTTTACTTGGTCGACAACTTTTCAATAAATGTTAAACTTTAAATTACGGATTAGTTTTATGTTGAGTTGGATGATTAATCGAGTACAATTAACACTTTAGAAGACGATTCGAGCATAATTAACTCATAAGAAGTTTAGAATGATGTCTCTTACAAAGGTTTAATAAGCTTTTACCGAACAGTTTAACTTTTGACTTAACGTTTTCACTTACAAGTTTAGCTCAAAACTTATAATGTAAATCAAATCTAATAGATCCTACTGCTAAACATAAAGACAAGAATATAGTAAAATTCATAACTAAAGATATTCAATATAGTTATTATAACTTGACGTTATAAAATGATGATTATGATTTCTAACAAGCTTTACTTGGTCACCAAGTTTTAAACAATTCTTACGCTTAGAGTTACATAGTAGTTTTATGTTGATTTACAAGATTAATCGAGTACAATTAACTCTTTAGAAGATGATTCAGGCACAACTAACTCTCAAGAAGTTGAAAACGATGCTTCTTACAAAGCTTTAAAAAGCTTAGACCGAACCGTTTACTATTGACTGAACATTTGCACTTACAAGTTTAGCTTATAACTTATATTATAAATCAAATATCATAGAACTTACGGCTAAACACAAAGACAAGCCTATAGTAAATGAATCATAACTAAAGTTGTTCAATTTAGTTATAACTTGATGTTGTTAAACACATGATTAAGACTTCTAACAAGCTTTACTTGGTCAACAAGTTTTCAATAAACGTTAAACTTTAAATTACGGATTAGTTTTATGTTGAGTTGGATGATTAATCGAGTACAGTTAACTCTTTAGAAGATGATTCGAGCATAATTAACTCATAAGAAGTTTAGAATGATGTCTCTTACAAAGGTTTAATAAGCTTTGACCGAACAGTTTAACTTTTGACTTAACGTTTTCACTTACAAGTTTAGCTCAAAACTTATAATGTAAATCAAATCTAATAGATCCTACTGCTAAACATAATGACATGAATATAGTAAAATTCATAACTAAAGATATTCAATATAGTTATTCTAACTTGACGTTATAAAATGATGATTATGATTTCTAACAAGCTTTACTTGGTCACCAAGTTTTAAACAATTCTTACGCTTAGAGTTACAGATTAGTTTTATGTTGATTTACAAGATTAATCGAGTACAATTAACTCTTTAGAAGATGATTCAGGTAAAACTAACTCTCAAGAAGTTGAAAACGATGCTTCTTACAAAGCTTTAAAAAGCTTAGACCGAACCGTTTACTATTGACTGAACATTTGCACTTACAAGTTTAGCTTATAACTTATATTATAAATCAAATCTCATAGAACTTACGGCTAAACACAAAGACAAGCCTATAGTAAATGAATCATAACTAAAGTTGTTCAATTTAGTTATAACTTGATGTTGTTAAACACATGATTAAGATTTCTATCAAGCTTTACTTGGTCAACAAGTTTTCAATAAACGTTAAACTTTAAATTACGGATTAGTTTTATGTTGAGTTGGATGATTAATCGAGTACAATTAACTCTTTAGAAGACGATTCGAGCATAATTAACTCATAAGAAGTTTAGAATGATGTCTCTTACAAAGGTTTAATAAGCTTTTACCGAACAGTTTAACTTTTGACTTAACGTTTTCACTTACAAGTTTAGCTCAAAACTTATAATGTAAATCAAATCTAATAGATCCTACTGCTAAACATAAAGACAAGAATATAGTAAAATTCATAACTATAGATATTCAATATAGTTATTATAACTTGACGTTAGAAAATGATGATTATGATTTCTAACAAGCTTTACTTGGTCACCAAGTTTTAAACAATTCTTACGCTTAGAGTTACATAGTAGTTTTATGGTGATTTACAAGATTAATCGAGTACAATTAAATATTTAGAAGATGATTCAGGTACAACTAACTCTCAAGAAGTTGAAAACGATGCTTCTTACAAAGCTTTAAAAAGCTTAGACCGAACCGTTTACTATTGACTGAACATTTGCACTTACAAGTTTAGCTTATAACTTATATTATAAATCAAATCTCATAGAACTTACGGCTAAACACAAAGACAAGCCTATAGTAAATGAATCATAACTAAAGTTGTTCAATTTAGTTATAACTTGATGTTGTTAAACACATGATTAAGAGTTCTAACAAGCTTTACTTGGTCAACAAGTTTTCAATAAACGTTAAACTTTAAATTACGGATTCGTTTTATGTTGAGTTGGATGATTAATCGAGTACAATTAACTCTTTAGAAGATGATTCGAGCATAATTAACTCATAAGAAGTTTAGAATGATGTCTCTTACAAAGGTTTAATAAGCTTTGACCGAACAGTTTAACTTTTGACTTAACGTTTTCACTTACAAGTTTAGCTCAAAACTTATAATGTAAATCAAATCTAATAGATCCTACTGCTAAACATAAAGACAAGAATATAGTAAAATTCATAACTATAGATATTCAATATAGTTATTATAACTTGACGTTAGAAAATGATGATTATGATTTCTAACAAGCTTTACTTGGTCACCAAGTTTTAAACAATTCTTACGCTTAGAGTTACATAGTAGTTTTATGTTGATTTACAAGATTAATCGAGTACAATTAACTCTTTAGAAGATGATTCAGGCACAACTAACTCTCAAGAAGTTGAAAACGATGCTTCTTACAAAGCTTTAAAAAGCTTAGACCGAACCGTTTACTATTGACTGAACATTTGCACTTACAAGTTTAGCTTATAACTTATATTATAAATCAAATATCATAGAACTGACGGCTAAACACAAAGACAAGCCTATAGTAAATGAATCCATAACTAAAGTTATTCAATTTAGTTATAACTTGATGTTCTTAAACACATGATTAAGACTTCTAAAAAGCTTTACTTGGTCAACAACTTTTCAATAAACGTTAAACTTTAAATTACGGATTAGTTTTATGTTGAGTTGGATGATTAATCGAGTACAATTAACTCTTTAGAAGATGATTCGAGCATAATTAACTCATAAGAAGTTTAGAATGATGTCTCTTACAACGGTTTAATAAGCTTTGACCGAACAGTTTAACTTTTGACTTAACGGTTTCACTTACAAGTATAGCTCAAAACTTATAATGTAAATCAAATCTAATAGATCCTACTACTAAACATAAAGACAAGAATATAGTAAAATTCATAACTAAAGATATTCAATATAGTTATTATAACTTGACGTTATAAAATGATGATTATGATTTCTAACAAGCTTTACATGGTCACCAAGTTTTAAACAATTCTTACGCTTAGAGTTACATAGTAGTTTTATGTTGATTTACAAGATTAATCGAGTACAATTAACTCTTTAGAAGATGATTCAGGTACAACTAACTCTCAAGAAGTTGAAAACGATGCTTCTTACAAAGCTTTAAAAAGCTTAGACCGAACCGTTTACTATTGACTGAACATTTGCACTTACAAGTTTAGCTTATAACTTATATTATAAATCAAATATCATAGAACTTACGGCTAAACACAAAGACAAGCCTATAGTAAATGAATCCATAACTAAAGTTATTCAATTTAGTTATAACTTGATGTTCTTAAACACATGATTAAGACTTCTAAAAAGCTTTACTTGGTCAACAACTTTTCAATAAACGTTAAACTTTAAATTACGGATTAGTTTTATGTTGAGTTGGATGATTAATCGAGTACAATTAACTCTTTAGAAGATGATTCGAGCATAATTAACTCATAAGAAGTTTAGAATGATGTCTCTTACAACGGTTTAATAAGCTTTGACCGAACAGTTTAACTTTTGACTTAACGGTTTCACTTACAAGTATAGCTCAAAACTTATAATGTAAATCAAATCTAATAGATCCTACTGCTAAACATATAGACAAGAATATAGTAAAATTCATAACTAAAGATATTCAATATAGTTATTATAACTTGACGTTATAAAATGATGATTATGATTTCTAACAAGCTTTACATGGTCACCAAGTTTTAAACAATTCTTACGCTTAGAGTTACATAGTAGTTTTATGTTGATTTACAAGATTAATCGAGTACAATTAACTCTTTAGAAGATGATTCAGGTACAACTAACTGTCAAGAAGTTGAAAACGATGCTTCTTACAAAGCTTTAAAAAGCTTAGACCGAACCGTTTACTATTGACTGAACATTTGCACTTACAAGTTTAGCTTATAACTTATATTATAAATCAAATATCATAGAACTTACGGCTAAACACAAAGACTAGCCTATAGTAAATGAATCCATAACTAAAGTTGTTCAATTTAGTTATAACTTGATGTTGTTAAACACATGATTAAGAGTTCTAACAAGCTTTACTTGGTCAACAACTTTTCAATAAACGTTAAACTTTAAATTACGGATTAGTTTTATGTTGAGTTGGATGATTAATCGAGTACAATTAACTCTTTAGAAGATGATTCGAGCATAATTAACTCATAAGAAGTTTAGAATGATGTCTCTTACAAAGGTTTAATAAGCTTTGACCGAACAGTTTAACTTTTGACTTAACGTTTTCACTTACAAGTTTAGCTCAAAACTTATAATGTAAATCAAATCTAATGATCCTACTGCTAAACATAAAGACAAGAATATAGTAAAATTCATAACTAAAGATATTCAATATAGTTATTATAACTTGACGTTATAAAATGATGATTATGATTTCTAACAAGCTTTACGTGGTCACCAAGTTTTAAACAATTCTTACGCTTAGAGTTACATAGTAGTTTTATGTTGATTTACAAGATTAATCGAGTACAATTAACTCTTTAGAAGATGATTCAGGTACAACTAACTCTCAAGAAGTTGAAAACGATGCTTCTTACAAAGCTTTAAAAAGCTTAGACCGAACCGTTTACTATTGACTGAACATTTGATCTTACAAGTTTAGCTTATAACTTATATTATAAATCAAATATCATAGAACTTACGGCTAAACACAAAGACAAGCCTATAGTAAATGAATCATAACTAAAGTTGTTCAATTTAGTTATAACTTGATGTTGTTAAACACATGATTAAGAGTTCTAACAAGCTTTACTTGGTCAACAAGTTTTCAATAAATGTTAAACTTTAAATTACGGATTAGTTTTATGTTGAGTTGGATGATTAATCGAGTACAATTAACTCTTTAGAAGATGATTCGAGCATAATTAACTCATAAGAAGTTTAGAATGATGTCTCTTACAAAGGTTTAATAAGCTTTGACCGAACAGTTTAACTTTTGACTTAACGTTTTCACTTACAAGTTTAGCTCAAAATTTATAATGTAAATCAAATCTAATAGATCCTACTGCTAAACATAAAGACAAGAATATAGTAAAATTCATAACTAAAGATATTCAATATAGTTATTATAACTTGACGTTATAAAATGATGATTATGATTTCTAACAAGCTTTACATGGTCACCAAGTTTTAAACAATTCTTACGCTTAGAGTTACATAGTAGTTTTATGTTGATTTACAAGATTAATCGAGTACAATTAACTCTTTAGAAGATGATTCAGGCACAACTAACTCTCAAGAAGTTGAAAACGATGCTTCTTACAAAGCTTTAAAAAGCTTAGACCGAACCGTTTACTATTGACTGAACATTTGCACTTACAAGTTTAGCTTATAACTTATATTATAAATCAAATATCATAGAACTTACGGCTAAACACAAAGACAAGCCTATAGTAAATGAATCCATAACTAAAGTTTTTCAATTTAGTTATAACTTGATGTTGTTAAACACATGATTACGTGTTCAAACAAGCTTTACTTGGTCAACAACTTTTCAATAAACGTTAAAATTTAAATTACGGATTAGTTTTATGTTGAGTTGGATGATTAATCGAGTACAATTAACTCTTTAGAAGATGATTCGAGCATAATTAACTCATAAGAAGTTTAGAATGATGTCTCTTACAACGGTTTAATAAGCTTTGACCGAACAGTTTAACTTTTGACTTAACAGTTTCACTTACAAGTATAGCTCAAAACTTATAATGTAAATCAAATCTAATAGATCCTACTACTAAACATAAAGACAAGAATATAGTAAAATTCATAACTAAAGATATTCAATATAGTTATTATAACTTGACGTTATAAAATGATGATTATGATTTCTAACAAGCTTTACGTGGTCACCAAGTTTTAAACAATTCTTACGCTTAGAGTTACAGATTAGTTTTATGCTGATTTACAAGATTAATCGAGTACAATTAACTCTTTAGAAGATGATTCAGGCACAACTAACTCTCAAGAAGTTGAAAACGATGCTTCTCACAAAGCTTTAAAAAGCTTAGACCGAACCGTTTACTATTGACTGAACATTTGCACTTACAAGTTTAGCTTATAACTTATATTATAAATCAAATATCATAGAACTTACGGCTAAACACAAAGACAAGCCTATAGTAAATGAATCCATAACTAAAGTTGTTCAATTTAGTTATAACTTGATGTTGTTAAACACATGATTAAGAGTTCTAACAAGCTTTACTTGGTCAACAACTTTTCAATAAACGTTAAACTTTAAATTACGGATTAGTTTTATGTTGAGTTGGATGATTAATCGAGTACAATTAACTCTTTAGAAGATGATTCGAGCATAATTAACTCATAAGAAGTTTAGAATGATGTCTCTTACAAAGGTTTAATAAGCTTTGACCGAACAGTTTAACTTTTGACTTAACGTTTTCACTTACAAGTTTAGCTCAAAACTTATAATGTAAATCAAATCTAATGATCCTACTGCTAAACATAAAGACAAGAATATAGTAAAATTCATAACTAAAGATATTCAATATAGTTATTATAACTTGACGTTATAAAATGATGATTATGATTTCTAACAAGCTTTACGTGGTCACCAAGTTTTAAACAATTCTTACGCTTAGAGTTACATAGTAGTTTTATGTTGATTTACAAGATTAATCGAGTACAATTAACTCTTTAGAAGATGATTCAGGTACAACTAACTCTCAAGAAGTTGAAAACGATGCTTCTTACAAAGCTTTAAAAAGCTTAGACCGAACCGTTTACTATTGACTGAACATTTGCACTTACAAGTATAGCTTATAACTTATATTATAAATCAAATATCATAGAACTTACGGCTAAACACAAAGACAAGCCTATAGTAAATGAATCCATAACTAAAGTTATTCAATTTACTTATAACTTGATGTTCTTAAACACATGATTAAGACTTCTAACAAGCTTTACTTGGTCAACAAGTTTTCAATAAACGTTAAACTTTAAATTACGGATTAGTTTTATGTTGAGTTGGATGATTAATCGAGTACAATTAACTCTTTAGAAGATGATTCGATCATAATTAACTCATAAGAAGTTTAGAATGATGTCTCTTACAAAGGTTTAATAAGCTTTGACCGAACAGTTTAACTTTTGACTTAACGTTTTCACTTACAAGTTTAGCTCAAAACTTATAATGTAAAACAAATCTAATAGATCCTACTGCTAAACGTAAAGACAAGAATATAGTAAAATTCATAACTAAAGATATTCAATATAGTTATTATAACTTGACGTTATAAAATGATGATTATGATTTCTAACAAGCTTTACGTGGTCACCAAGTTTTAAACAATTCTTACGCTTAGAGTTACAGATTAGTTTTATGTTGATTTACAAGATTAATCGAGTATAATTAACTCTTTAGAAGATGATTCAGGTGCAACTAACTCTCAAGAAGTTGAAAACGATGCTTCTTACAAAGCTTTAAAAAGCTTAGACCGAACCGTTTACTATTGACTGAACATTTGCACTTACTAGTTTAGCTTATAACTTATATTATAAATCAAATCTCATAGAACTTACGACTAAACACAAAGACAAGCCTATAGTAAATGAATCATAACTAAAGTTGTTCAATTTAGTTATAACTTGATGTTGTAAAACATATGATTAAGAGTTCTAACAAGCTTTACTTAGTCAACAAGTTTTCAATAAACGTTAAACTTTAAATTACGGATTAGTTTTATGTTGAGTTGGATGATTAATCGAGTACAATTAACTCTTTAGAAGATGATTCGAGCATAATTAACTCATAAGAAGTTTAGAATGATGTCTCTTACAAAGGTTTAATAAGCTTTGACCGAACAGTTTAACTTTTGACTTAACGTTTTCACTTACAAGTTTAGCTCAAAACTTATAATGTAAATCAAATCTAATAGATCTTACCGCTAAACATATAGACAAGAATATCGTAAAATTCATAACTAAAGATATTCAATATAGTTATTATAACTTGACGTTATAAAATGATGATTATGATTTCTAACAACAGCTACCAGTCAACTATTGGAATGGCCCCATATGAAGCACTTTATGGACGAAGATGTAGAACACCAATTCATTGGAATGAAGTTGGAATAAGAAAAATTTTAGGCCCGGAATTAATAGAAAGGTCTACAGAAGCAATCACTAAGATTCGAGAAAGAATCAAAATAGCCCAGGATTGGCAGAAATCTTATGCTGATTTGCGAAGGAAGGATCTACAATTTGAAATTGGTGAAAGGGTATTTCTGAAAGTTGCTCAAATGAAGGGAATAATCCGCTTCGGAAAGAAAGGGAAGTTGAAACCAAGATTCATAGGGCCGTTTGAAATATTGGAACGTGTTGGAAATGTCGCATACCTACTTGCTCTCACTCCAGAATTTTCTGCAGTTCATAACGTTTTTCACGTATCAATGCTACGAAGATACGTGGCAGATCCGAATCATCACATTAGTCTTGAACCATTTGAGATTAAAAAGGACCTAACTTATGAGGAACGACCTGTGTCTATCATTGGGAAAAAGATAAAGACCTTGAGGAATAGGGATATACCATTAGTTTTGATACAATGGAATAGGCATGGACAAGAGGAAGTAACATGGGAACGAGAAGAAGAGATTCAGAATAAGTACCCTGAGCGGTTTTTATAGCCAACCCAAATTTCGGGACGAAATTTTAAAAAAAGGTGGGGGGAGTTGTAACACCCGTTTTCAAGAAAACCTGCATTTCATATTTTATAAAATTTCTTTTAACGTACAATTATAAATGATTTAAGTGTGAGATCTTATATTACTTAAAGTTATGATTTATGTATTACGTTATGCTTGATGATTTTAAAGATTTTATGACATACATATATATTTCTTTCGAGATTTTAAGGGTTTTTGCAGGATTGCTCACGGAGGAAACCGAGCTTGATCTCAACTCACTCGACAAACATGGATGAAAGTAAAAAGATAAGATAATAAATAAGTTTAAATGAGAAAAAATGATATTAGGCTTTTATGCTAAGCTTATTCATTTGTGTCGAGAATGCTTTTATTTTATGAAATTTAATTATGATCTTTATATATAATTTTATGTGATTTTATGTGATAAATCATTTTACTTGAACACACATGCATACATCATAATGTGTATCGATATATATCTTTTAAAATAAAATCTTAAGACATAGTATGCAATTTTGAACATACATGTATGAAGTGGAAATTGTATTTTTTTTATGATGAATATTATTTAGTAAAATGAATTATGCATGTAGCAATAATTTTAGAATCTCTTGTGATCATAAACACATATATTTATATGCATTCCAAATTCATTGTGTATCAAAATATCTCATCACACAAATAAAATTATAACACCCTAATTAATTGGCTAAGGTGTAATGTTATATATATGTATATATATATGTTGCTAATTAATTAACTATGTATAAGAATTAATTAGTTGAGCCTAAGAATTAATTAATTAAGATTATATATTGCTAATTGATTAATTAAGCTAAGAATTAATTAATTAAGCTTAAGTAATCAATTAATTAAATTTTAATGTTTTAATCTTGGTTACTTAGGTAATATGCATAAGTAGCTAAGTCATTATATATATATATGTATAATTGTATATTATTTGCTAAAGCAAATATCAAACAAAAATTAAGAAAAGGAAAATGGCTAGTCATAACTTCAACTTTTTGCACCCACCAGCTCACGCCAACTTTTCCTTCTCACTTCATCACAACTTGACACCAAATAACCACTTGGTTTAAGTTCACACCAAGCTGGATAAACAAACAGGCAACAAAAGAAAAGAGAAGAAAGGGCGTACTCACACACACCTTCTTTCTCTCCATCTTTGTTTCTCTCTCACGGTATCTTTCTCTCCTTTTCTCTCTGCCCCATCTTCTCCTCTCTACTGTCTGCTGGCCTGCTGCCTGTGTACATGTGTATGTTATTGCTATGTGTTTTATTTTTCCTGTTACTGCTGTGAATAAGTATGCTGTTGCTGCTGTGTGTATTTCGCTGCTATTTGGGAAATTTCTGTGTGTTGTAGAAATCGAGTTAGGCTAAACCCTTTTACCACATAGTAGTATCTGAAGTGTAGAATATGCATGTTAAATTTCAGAAGATTTGGAGCTAAACCCGATTTTTTATGATTTTTCTAAGATAAGCTGTTTAGAGACAGTTTTTGCCCCGTTTTTAGGTCTGAATCAAACATTTTTCTGGAATTTTATCCTTCGAGTTTATGTATGATCTTTTACTATATTTTAGAACCAATTCTTAGGTACGTGTAGAAATTTAGTATGCATTTTTTTGAGTCTTGTACGATTTATGGCGAATTTTACAACATAACCTGTTTCCAGCATACACTATGCACTGTTTTCTGCTATTTTAGAAAATTCATAACTAAATATGTAAAACTTATTTTCAGTTGATATTTTTATATGTTATACTTCAGCATGTTGTCTGAATTCTGTAAAAATATGAAAGGTTTCCATCAATCCTCTAGGGTATGGTGAACTTTTCAATATAGACTGATTTTGAGCTGAAATTCAAGTGAAAATCTTGTTTAGGATTCTATTTTTATTTATTTTTATACACTGTGAAAAATTGTGAATTTTTAGAATATGATAATTGATACTAATATGTGATTATATGAATAATTTTGTGATTTTAGGAATTATGTATGAATTATTAAAATTATTACACCTTTATATGTCATTTTAGATTTAAAATTACTAGTTTAAACGCTTAACAATTAAGTGATAAGTATGATGATGTATTCTATATTCTAAATCTCTTTTACATGATACGTATGATATGATCATGTTTAGAATTTAATATAAGGATGCAAGCATGTATTGAATGTTATATGACATAATAGACTAAATAGTTAAGTGTGTCGAGCGCAGTTGAGACGATCGGTGAATCCAGAAGCGATCCTCGCATAATCAACGTACAAGTGGGTAACTTCTACTCTCTACTATGTGTTGATAATTGAATTGATAAGTTATGTATGAAAATCTACGACTGAAGCCCGTAGCTATAACTAGTATGTTACTTCCATACTAGGCGACGACCATAAGGGCGAAAGTGCCTGGTCTATGAAAGCGAGGTTTAGTGAGCGAGCGACTCCCACATTCCTCTATGAAAGCAAGGTTTAGTGGGCGAGCGATTCCCACATTCCTTTATGATTATGGTCCAGGGTGAGCGTACCCAAAGGACATGTAGTACTTGCTTAATAATTTAATTGCTTCAATGTATTAGACAGTAAGGTTATCCCACTGGGATCCCTCTCCGGAGGTGTCTCATGATGTTACCTTTATATTTTCAGGCTCGACAGATGATGACGTGGACGTGTAGTAGGCTGGGCTGACTTCTCACTGTCCCTCTAAAGTTATCGTATATAATAATGTTTCATTTTGAGAATAACATGTTTATATATGTATAGTATGATAAACTATGGGCCTAGACTTGTATCATGTCATGTACATATGTTTTGTTGGGTAATTTCAGATAGGCTTTTTGGTTTGAATATTTTACCTAGAATTGTGGGTGAGACACGAACTAGATTTGGATATATATGTATAAATGTTATGCTTTTAAAAAAAATAAATAATAATAATAATATAACTCTCGTGTCTTCACTTTTAAGTCTTCCGCTGTATATTAGAAAGTAATTATAATTTCTTTAGTTCCTAAATAAGTAAAGGGTGACGACCTATTTCCAACTAATAAGGGAACGGGGCGCCACAGCGTGGTATCAGAGCCGAGGTTTAGGGATTTTTACCTCGGACTCTAGGACAAATATTTTAGCATAAGTGTGTTTTCAACTATAAAGTCATGTGTATGATTAGGAGTATGAACTAAGTATATTAAGTGAGGGAAAGTCAACAGCCAGCTACCGTTCGAATCATCGTCGGGTAAGTGTTTTAAGTTATGTTTCAAAGGTATTCGATAAAGTATGATGCGTTTCATGAAAAGGTTTTGGTTATGATGTTATGCATGTAAGAGATCGTAGAAACGGTCTTATGATGTTTTGAAAAGTACGAATTAATCGTATGCGGTGGTAAATATTATAATGATCTGAGTAATTTAATTATGTTATAGTTGTTATGAAATATCTTATTAAATTTTTTTTATTTTATTTTATGTACCGCTATTGCTAATTAAATTAAATCATTTCATTCCAAAACACATGCATTTATTCTCTTCATGGGGTGATATTTTGTAAATTGAGGGTTTTGCTTCAAAGTCATTTTCTCTGTAGAACAAGTACTATGGCCCCACCTACTAGACAACAAAGAGAAAGGCAACACCAACAAGGGGTACAGGAAAATAGAGAACCACCTGTCGAGCATAATGCAACAGCTGACATGGCAAGAGAGTTTTTTGCTCAACTAGCTGGATTTATGCAACAACAACCTGCACCAGCCCAAAATGATCAAGAACAACAGAACCCTAAACCACATCAGGTCATTGAGCAATTTCGACGTTTCCAGCCACCTAGATTTAAAGGTAGAGAATGATGACTCATAAGAAGTTATGAATGATGACTCTTACATAGGTTTAATAAGCTTTGACCGAATAGTTTAACTTTTGACTTAACGTTTTCACTTACAAGTTTAGCTCAAAACTTATAATGTAAATCAAATCTTATAGATCCTACTGCTAAACATAAAGACAAGAATATAGTAAAATTCATAACTAAAGATATTCAATATAGTTATAACTTGACGTTATAAAATGATGATTATGATTTCTAACAAGCTTTACTTGGTCACCAAGTTTTAAACAATTCTTACACTTAGAGTTACAGATTAGTTTTATGTTGATTTATAAGATTAATCGAGTACAATTAACTCTTTAGATGATGATTCAGGTACAACTAACTCTCAAGAAGTTGAAAATGATGCTTCTTACAAAGCTTTAAAAAGCTTAGATCGAACAGTTTACTATTGACTGAACATTTCCACTTACAAGTTTAGCTTATAACTTATATTATAAATCAAATATCATAGAACTTACGGCCAAACACAAAGACAAGCCTATAGAAATCATAATCATCATTTTATAACGTCGAGTTATAACTATATTGAATATCTTTAGTTATGAATTTTACTATATTCTTGTCTTTATGTTTAGCAGTAGGATCTATTAGATTTGATTTACATTATAAGTTTTGAGCTAACCTTGTAAGTGAAAACGTTAAGTCAAAAGTTAAACTATTCGGTCAAAGCTTATTAAACCCTTGTAAGAGTCATCATTCAAAACTTCTTATGATTTAATTACGCTCGAATTATCTTCTAAAGAGTTAATTGTACTTGATTAATCATCCAACTCAACCTAAAACTAATCCGTAATTTAAAGTTTAACGTTTATTGAAATCTTGTTGACCAAGTAAAGCTTGTTAGAACTCTTAATCATGTGTTTAATAACATCAAGTTATAACTCAATTAAATAACTTTAGTTTTGGATTCATTTACTATAGGCTTGTCTTTGTGTTTTGCTGTAATTTCTATGAGATTTGATTTATAATATAAGTTATAAGCTAAACTTGTAAGTGCAAATGTTCAGTCAATAGTAAACAGTTCGGTTTATGCTTATTAAACCTTTGTAAGAGTCATCATTCTAAACTTCTTATGAGTTAATTATGCTCGAATCATCTTCTAAAGAGTTAATTGTACTCGATTAATCATCCAACTCAACATAAAACTAATCCGTAATTTAAAGTTTAACGTTTATTGAAAACTTGTTGACCACGTAAAGCTTGTTAGAACTCTTAATCATGTGTTTAATAGCATCAAGTTATAACTAAACTGAATAACTTTAGTTATGGATTCATTTACTATAGGCTTGTCTTTGTGTTTAGCCGTAAGTTCTATGAGATTTGATTTATAATATAAGTTATAAGCTAAACTTGTAAGTGCAAATGTTCAGTCAATAGTAAACGGTTCGGTCTAAGCTTTTTAAAGCTTTGTAAGAAGCATCGTTTTCAACTTCGTGAGAGTTACTTGTACCTGAATTATCTTCTAAAGAGTTAATTGTACTCGATTAATCTTGTAAATCAACATAAAACTAATCTGCAACTCTAAGTGTAAGAATTGTTGAAAACTTGGTGACCAAGTAAAGCTTGTTAGAAATCATAATCATCATTTTATAACGTCAAGTTATAACTATATTGAATACCTTTAGTTATGCATTTTACTATATTCTTGTCTTTATGTTTAGCAGTAGGATCTATAAGACTTGATTTACATTATAAGTTTTGAGCTAAACTTGTAAGTGAAAACGTTAATTCAAAAGTTAAACTGTTCGGTCAAAGCTTATTAAACCTTTGTAAGAGACATCATTCTAAACTTCTTATGAGTTAATTATGCTCGAATCATCTTCTAAAGAGTTAATTGTACTCTATTAATCATCCAACTCAACATAAAACTAATCCGTAATTTAAAGTTTAACGTTTATTGATAACATGTTGACCAAGTAAAGCTTGTTAGAACTCTTAATCATGTGTTTAATAACATCAAGTTATAACTAAATTAAATAACTTTAGTTATGGATTCATTTACTATAGGCTTGTCTTTGTGTTTAGCCGTAAGTTCTATGAGATTTGATTTATAATATAAGTTATAAGCTAAACTTGTAAGTGCAAATATTCAGTCAATAGTAAACGGTTCGGTCTAAGCTTTTTAAAGCTTTGTAAGAAGCATCGTTTTGAACTTCTTGAGAGTTAGTTGTACCTGAATAATCTTCTAAAGAGTTAATTGTACTCGATTAATCTTGAAAATCAATATAAAACTAATCTGTAACTCTAAGTGTAAGAATTGTTTAAAACTTGGTGACCAAGTAAAGCTTGTTAGAAATCATAATCATCATTTTATAACGTCATGTTATAACTATATTCAATACCTTTAGTTATGAATTTTACTATATTCTTGTCTTTATGTTTAGCAGTAGGATCTATAAGACTTGATTTACAATATAAGTTTTGAGCTAAACTTGTAAGTGAAAACGTTAAGTCAAAAGGTAAACTGTTCGGTCAAAGCTTATTAAACCTTTGTAAGAGTCATCACTCACAACTTCTTATGAGTTAATTATGCTCGAATCATCTTCTAAAGAGTTAATTGTACTCGATTAATCATCCAACTCAACATAAAACTAATCCGTAATTTAAAGTTTAACGTTTATTGAAAACTTGTTGACCACGTAAAGCTTGTTAGAACTCTTAATCATGTGTTTAATAGCATCAAGTTATAACTAAACTGAATAACTTTAGTTATAGATTCATTTACTATAGGCTTGTCTTTGTGTTTAGCCGTAAGTTCTATGAGATTTGATTTATAATATAAGGTATAAGCTAAACTTGTAAGTGCAAATGTTCAGTCAATAGTAAACGGTTCGGTCTAAGCTTTTTAAAGCTTTGTAAGAAGCATCATTTTCAACTTCGTGAGAGTTAGTTGTACCTGAATTATCTTCTGAAGAGTTAATTGTACTCGATTAATCTTGTAAATCAACATAAAACTAATCTGCAACTCTAAGTGTAAGAATTGTTGAAAAGTTGGTGACCAAGTAAAGCTTGTTAGAAATCATAATCATCATTTTATAACGTCAAGTTATAACTATATTGAATACCTTTTGTTATGCATTTTACTATATTCTTGTCTTTATGTTTAGCAGTAGGATCTATAAGACTTGATTTACATTATAAGTTTTGAGCTAAACTTGTAAGTGAAAACGTTAATTCAAAAGTTAAACTGTTCGGTCAAAGCTTATTAAACCTTTGTAAGAGACATCATTCAAAACTTCTTATGAGTTAATTATGCTCGAATCATCTTCTAAAGAGTTAATTGTACTCGATTAATCATCCAACTCAACACAAAACTAATCTGTAATTTAAAGGTTAACGTTTATTGAAAACTTGTTGACCAAATAAAGCTTGTTAGAATTCTTAATCATGTGTTTAATAACATCAAGTTATAACTAAATTGAATAACTTTAGTTATGGATTCATTTACTGTAGGCTTGTCTTTGTATTTAGCTGTAAGTTCTATGAGATTTGATTTATAATATAAGTTATAAGCTAAACTTGTAAGTGCAAATGTTCAGTCAATAGTAAACGGTTCGGTCTAAGCTTTTTAAAGCTTTTTAAGAAGCATCGTTTTCAACTTCTTGAGAGTTAGTTGTACCTGAATCATCTTCTAAAGAGTTAATTGTACTCGATTAATCTTGTAAATCAACATAAAACTAATCTGTAACTCTAAGTGTAAGAATTGTTTAAAACTTGGTGACCAAGTAAAGCTTGTTAGAAATCATAATCATCATTTAATAACGTCAAGTTATAACTATATTGAATACCTTTAGTTATGAATTTTACTATATTCTTGTCTTTAAGTTTAGCAGTAGGATCTATAAGACTTGATTTACAATATAAGTTTTGAGCTAAACTTGTAAGTGAAAACTTTAAGTCAAAAGGTAAACTGTTCGGTCAAAGCTTATTAAACCTTTGTAAAAGTCATCATTCAAAACTTCTTATGAGTTAATTATGCTCGAATCATCTTCTAAAGAGTTAATTGTACTCGATTAATCATCCAACTCAACACAAAACTAATATGTAATTTAAAGGTTAACGTTTATTGAAAACTTGTTGACCAAGTAAAGCTTGTTAGAACTCTTAATCATGTGTTTAACAACATCTAGTTATAACTAAATTGAATAACTTTAGTTATGGATTCATTTACTATAGGCTTCTCTTTGTGTTTAGCCGTAAGTTCTATGTGATTTGATTTCTAATATAAGTTATAAGCTAAACTTCTAAGTGCAAATGTTCGGTCAATAGTAAACGGTTCGGTCTAAGCTTTTTAAAGCTTTGTAAGAAGCATCGTTTTTAACTTCTTGAGAGTTAGTTGTACCTGAATCATCTTCTAAAGAGTTAATTGTACTCGATTAATCTTGTAAATCAACATAAAACTAATCTGGAACTCTAAGTGTAAGAATTGTTTAAAACTTGGTGACCAAGTAAAGCATGTTAGAAATCATAATCATCATTTTATAACGTCATGTTATAACTATATTGAATATCTTTAGTTATGAATTTTACTATATTCTTTTCTTTATGTTTAGCAGTAGGATCTATTAGATTTGATTTGCATTATAAGTTTTGAGCTAAACTTGTAAGTGAAAAGTTAAACTGTTCGATCAAAGCTTATTAAACCTTTGTAAGAGACATCATTCTAAACTTCTTATGAGTTAATTATGCTCGAATCATCTTCTAAAGAGTTAATTGTACTCGATTAATATCCAACTCAACATAAAACTAATCCGTAATTTAAAGTTTAACGTTTATGGAAAACTTGTTGACCAAGTAAAGCTTGTTAGAACTCTTAATCATGTGTTTAATAACATCAAGTTATAAGTAAATTGAACAACTTTAGTTATGGATTCATTTACTATAGGCTTGTCTTTGTGTTTAGCCGTAAGTTCTGTGAGATTTGATTTATAATATAAGTTATAAGCTAAACTTGTAAGTGCAAATGTTCAGTCAATAGTAAACGGTTCGGTCTAAGCTTATTAAACCTTTGTAAGAGTCATCATTCAAAACTTCTTATGAGTTAATTATGCTCGAATCATCTTCTAAAGAGTTAATTGTACTTGATTAATCATCCAACTCAACATAAAACTAATCCGTAATTTAAAGTTTAATGTTTATTGAAAACTTGTTGACCAAGTAAAGCTTGTTAGAACTCTTAATCATGTGTTTAACAACATCAAGTTATAACTAAATTGAATAACTTTAGTTATGGATTGATTTACTATATAGGCTTGTCTTGAAAGCAGTTTTGTTTTGAAAGCAGTTTTCCATTCATCACCTTCTCTTATTCTAATTTGATGATATCCACTCTTCAAATCAATCTTAGAGAAGATGAAAGAACCATGCAATTCATCAAGCATATCATCTAACCTAGGGATAGGATAGCGATACTTTACCATGATTTTGTTGATGGCACGACAATCAGTACACATTCTCCATGTTCCATCTTTCTTTGGTACAATAATGACCGATACCGCACAAGGACTCATGCTTTCTCGAACCTTGCCCTTAGCCATCAGCTCCTCTATTTGTCTTTGGATCTCCTTTGTTTCCTCCGGATTCGCTCTATAAGTTGTTCTATTTGGAAGTGTCGCACCCGGAATAAAATCAATTTGATGTTCGATGCCTCTCAAAGGTGGTAAACCATTTGGTTCTTCCTTTGGAAAGATATCGTCATACTCCTGCAAAAGAGTCACAAAAGAACTCGGCAAAGAAGAAGTTAGTTCGTTAGTGTTCAAATAGCATTCCTTGTGTATCAACACTAACACAATTTTTTTATCTACTAAGGCTCTCTTTATTTCACTCCCTCTTGCATAGAAATTCACTCTTTTTGAGTCCTTATTTCCATCCAATTTCTTTTCTCCCTCGGAAACACTCACATCAGCCTTCTTATTTTTCTCTCCACTCTTTTTTTCTCTTGGTTTTTGTCTCTCATTCTCATCTTTTTTTCTCTCAATCTCACTAGCTCTCCTTGCTTGAGACAAATTGAGTTGATCTTCATGAACCTGTTGTGGAGTTAAAGGTACAAGCATGATAGTTTTGTTTCGATGTTTCAGCGTATATCGATTAAGATAACCATCATAGTTCACTCTTCGATCAAATTGCCACGGTCTGCCCAAGAGTATATGACTAGCATGCATCGGCACTACATCACACATAATTTCATCTTTATAGTTTCCTATAGAGAATGAAATCAAAACTTGCTTAGTTATCCGAATTTCTCCACATTCATTAAGCCATTGCAGCTTATAAGGATAAGGGTGTTTTGAAGTAACTAAGTTAAGTTTCCCCACCATTTCAGCACTTGCTACATTAGCACAACTCCCACCATCAATGATTAACATGCATACCTTACCGTTAACCAAACATCTTGTATGGAAGATGTTCTCTCTTTGTTGTTCAGCCTCATCAATCTTTGCTTGCATGTTTAGAGCTCTCATCACTACCAAAAGTTCTCCTCTTTCGGGTACCGTCTCCTCAAGTTGCTCATCATCACTTGATTCTTTCTCACTTTCAGATTCGATCTCACCATTGTCTCTCAAAACCATCACCCTCTTGTTTGGACAATCAGATGCAATATGTCCACGACCTTGACAACGAAAACACTTAATATCTCTAGTTCGTGAAGAAGTTGAGATATTACCTTTCCCTTTTTCAGTCTCAGTGAATCTGGTCTTGGGCATCTCATGTTGAGACCTTGAAGTGGCCCCATCGTTTGCTTTGGATGCAGCTTCCTTGGCTTTGCTTGAAAATTGAAAATTGTGTGTAGAACTCCTTTGGAAAGAACCCTTCTTCTTAAGTTGCTTCTCCACCTTCATGGCTGTATGTACCATGTCCTCGAGCTCCACGTAGTGTTGAAGCTCCACAACATTGGCAATCTCCCTATTCAGCCCATTCAAGAAACGTGCCATGGTAGCCTCTCGATCTTCCTCTACGTTTGCTCTAATCATGGCAATCTCCATCTCCTTGTAGTACTCATCAACAGATTTGTTACCTTGATTCATAGATTGAAGCTTTTGATACAACTCACGAAAATAATGAGAGGGTACGAACCTCTTACGCATGATGGATTTCATTTCAGCCCAAGTAGCAATAGGCCTCTCTCCATATCTCCTTCGATTTGTAATGAATTGATCCCACCAAACTATAGCATAGTCGGTGAACTCAATTGCAGCAAGCCTCACCTTCTTCTCCTCGGAGTAATTATGACAATCAAAAATCAGATCTACCTTCTTTTCCCATTCCAAGTAAGTCTCCGGATCACTTCTCCCATGGAAAGCAGGTATGTTCATCTTGATGCTTCCCAAGTCACGATCAACTTCATCATTTTGTCTTCTCCTTCCTCTTCGTCTATGAACTTGGTGAACAGCCCCAACACCTTCCTCTTCTTCCTCCGATTCCTACTCTTCTTGTTGCCTCCTTTGAGAATTCTAAGGATATGTCATCTGGAAAAAGGAAAAACCAAGAATGGTTTCCCGGACGAAGGAAAAGAAATCTATACCAAGCAGATTTGTAATCACCATAAGAAA
This sequence comes from Scutellaria minor, assembly GCA_954870855.1. NCBI lineage: Eukaryota > Viridiplantae > Streptophyta > Magnoliopsida > Lamiales > Lamiaceae > Scutellaria > Scutellaria minor. The sequence continues at coordinate 6,791,232 of OX940733.1, forward strand.
AGGTTGTCAAAAAATCTGGTAAAGAATTATTCTCTCCTTTTATAAATTCAATATCAAAATCAAATACACTTAATATAGCTTGCCATCTAGCAAATATTTGTTTTGAAACTATATTTTGTACATCCTTTGTTAAAACCTCTTTTGCTGATTTACAATCAATACGTAAAAGAAATTTCTTATTATAAAGATCATCTTGAAACTTTGAAATACATAAAACAATAGAAAGGATTTCTTTTTTAATTGTAGAATAGTTTTGTTGTGATCCTAACCATATGCCTGAATGGAACCTAACAAGTTGGTCTCTATTATGTAATCTTTGTTTTAATATTCCTCCATAACCTATATTAGATGCATCTGTCTCAACTATCATAAAAGCTTGAGGGTTAGGAATACCTAAACAAGGTAAAGTCTTGACTCTTTGTTTTATGTCTTTTACTATTTTAGTATGTTCATCTGTCCATGGATTAGGATTCTTTTGTAATCTCTGGTATAAAGGTTTACAGAATTTTCTAAGATCTGGGAAAAAATCTGCAATATAATTTAAACATCCTAAAAATCTTTGTAATTGATTTTTGTCTTTTATCTGATCTGGAAATTTCTCTGTAAAACTTATAGATCTATTTATAGGTTTAATTAATCCTTTATTTATATCATGTCCTAGAAATCTTATAGATGTCTGAAATAGCTTAATCTTAGATTCACTTAAAACTAAACCATTCTTTTTTATTATGTAAAATAAAATATCTAAATGTTTTATATGTTGTTCTATACTTGGTGAATAGACTAGTATGTCATCTATATAAACAATACAAATTTTGTTATAATTATTAAATATGTCAATCATAATTCTCTGAAATTCTGAAGGTGCATTCTTTAAACCAAATGGCATTACATTCCACTCATAATGTCCAAAAGGAACTGTAAAAGCAGTCTGATTACTTTTATGATGAGTTAGAAGATTAATCGAGTACCATTAACTCTATAGAAGATGAATCGAGTACAATTAAGTCTTTACTTGGTCAACAAGTTTTCAATAAAAGTTACACTTAGAGTTACGGATTAGTTTTATGTTGAGTTAGAAGATTAATCGAGTACCATTAACTCTATAGAAGATCAATCGAGTACAATTAAGTCTTTACTTGGTTAACAAGTTTTCAATAAAAGTTACACTTAGAGTTACGGATTAGTTTTATGTTGAGTTAGAAGATTAATCGAGTACCATTAACTCTTTAGAAGATGATTCAAGTACAATTTACTCTTTACTTGGTCAAAAAGTTTTCAATAATCGTTACATTTAGAGTTACAGATTAGTTTTATGTTGAGTTAGAAGATTAATCGAGTACCATTAACTCTTTAGAAGAAGATTCGAGTACAATTTACTCTTTACTTGGTCAACAAGTTTTCAATAATCGTTACATTTAGAGTTACAGAATAGTTTTATGTTGAGTTAGTAGATTAATCGAGTACCATTAACTCTTTGGAAGATGATTTGAGTACAATTAACTCTTTACTTGGTCAAAAAGTTTTCAACAATCATTACATTTAGAGTTACGGATTAGTTTTATGTTGAGTTAGTAGATTAGTCGAGTACCATTAACTCTTTAGAAGATGATTCGAGTACAATTAACACTTTACTTGGTCAACAAGTTTTCAATAATCGTTACACTTAGAGTTACGGAATATCTATATGTTGAGTTAGAAGATTAATCGAGTACCTTTAACTCTTTAGAAGATGAATCGAGTACAATTACCTCTTTACTTGGTCAACAAGTTTTCAATAATCGTTACTCATAGAGTTAAGGATTAGTTTTATGTTGAGTTAAAAGATTAATCGAGTACCATTAACTCTTTAAAAGATGAATCGATTACAATTAACTCTTTACTTGGTCAACAAGTATTCAATAATCGTTACACATAGAGTTACGGATTAGTTTTATGTTGAGTTAGAAGATTAATCGAGTACCATTAACTCTTTAGAAGATGATTCGAGTACAATTAACTCTTTACTTAGTCAACAAGTTTTCAATAATCATTACATTTAGAGTTACGGATTATTTTTATGTTGAGTTAGAAGATTAATCGAGTACCATTAACTCTTTAGAAGATGATCCGAGTACAATTAAGTCTTTACTTGGTCAACAAGTTTTCAATAAAAGTTACACTTAGAGTTACGGATTAGTTTTATGTTGAGTTAGAAGATTAATCGAGTACCTTTAACTCTTTAGAAGATGAATCGAGTACAATTAACTCTTTACTTGGTCAACAAGTATTCAATAATCGTTACAAGAAGAGTTACGGATTAGTTTTATGTTGAGTTAGAAGATTAATCGAGTACCTTTAACTCTTTAGAAGATGAATCGAGTACAATTAACTCTTTACTTGGTCAACAAGTATTCAATAATCGTTACTCATAGAGTTAAGGATTAGTTTTATGTTGAGTTAGAAGATTAATCAAGTACCTTTAACTCTTTAGAAGATGAATCGAGTACATTTAACTCTTTACTTGGTCAACAAGTATTCAATAATCGTTACACATAGAGTTACGGATTAGTTTTATGTTGAGTTAGAAGATAAATCGAGTACCATTAACTCTTTAGAAGATGATTCGAGTACAATTAACTCTTTACTTGGTCAACAAGTTTTCAATAATCATTACATTTATAGTTACGGATTATTTTTATGTTGAGTTAGAAGATTAATCGAGTACCATTAACTCTATAGAAGATGAATCTAGTACAATTAAGTCTTTACTTGGTCAACATGTTTTCAATAAAAGTTACACTTAGAGTTACGGATTAGTTTTATGTTGAGTTAGAAGATTAATCGAGTACCATTAACTCTTTAGAAGATGATTCAAGTACAATTTACTCTTTTTTTGGTCAAAAAGTTTTCAATAATCGTTACATTTAGAGTTACGGATTAGTTTTATGTTGAGTTAGTAGATTAATCGAGTACCATTAACTCTTTAGAAGATGATTTGAATACAATTAACTCTTTACTTGGTCAACAAGTTTTCAACAATCATTACATTTAGAGTTACGGATTAGTTTTATGTTGAGTTAGTAGATTAATCCAGTACCATTAACTCTTTGGAAGATGAATCGAGTACAATTAACTCTTTCCTTGGTCAACAAGTTTTCAATAATCGTTACATTTAGAGTTACGGATTAGTTTTATGTTGAGTTAGAAGATTAGTCGAGTACCATTAACTCATTAGAAGATGAATCGAGTACAATTAACTCTTTACTTGGTCAACAAGTTTTCAATAATCGTTACACTTAGAGTTACGGATTATCTTTATGTTGAGTTAGAAGATTAATCGAGTACCTTGAACTCTTTAGAAGATGAATCGAGTACAATTAACTCTTTACTTGTTCAACAAGTATTCAATAATCGTTACACATAGAGTTACGGATTAGTTTTATGTTGAGTTAGAAGATTAATCGAGTACCATTAACTCTTTAGAAGATGATTCGAGTACAATTAACTATTTAATTGGTTAACACATTTTCTATAATCGTTACACTTAAAGTTACATATTAGTTTTATGTTGAGTTAGAAGATTATTCGAGTACCATTAACTCTTTAGAAGATGATCCGTGTACAATTAACTCTTTACTTGTCAACAAGTTTTCAATAATCGTTACACTTAGAGTTACGGATCAGTTTTATGTTTAGTTAGAAGATTAATTGAGTACCATTAACTCTTTAGAAGATTATTCGAGTACAATTAACTCTTTACTTGTCAAAAAGTTTTCAATAATCGTTACAAATAGAGTTATCTATTACTTTTTTATTGTGTTAGAAGATTAATCAAGTACTATTAATTCTTTGTAAGATGAATCGAGTACAATTAACTCTTTACTTGGTCAATTAGTTTTCTATAATCGTTACACTTAGAGATACGGATTAGTTTTATAATGAGTTAGAAGATTATTCGAGTACCATTAACTCTTTAGAAGATGATCCGTGTATAATTAACTTTTTACTTGTCAACAAGTTTTCAATAATCGTTACACTTAGAGTTACGGATTAGTTTTATGTTTAGTTAGAAGATTAATTGAGTACCATTAACTCTTTAGAAGATGATTCGAGTACAATAAACTCTTTACTTGTCAACAAGTTTTCAATAATCGTTACACATAGAGTTATCTATTACTTGTTAGAAGATTAATCGAGTACCGTTAATTCTTTGTAAGATGAATCGAGTACAATTAACAATGCAAAATATAGTTATAACTTGACGTTATAAAATGATGATTTTGATTTCTAACAAGCTTTACTTGGTCACCAAGTTTTAAACAATTCTTACACTTAAAGTTACAGATTAGTTTTATGTTGATTTACAAGATTAATCGAGTACAATTAACTCTTTAGAAGATGATTCAGGTACAACTAACTCTCAAGAAGTTGAAAACGATGCTTCTTACAAAGCCTTAAAAAGCTTAGATCGAACCGTTTACTATTGACTGAACATTTCCACTTACAAGTTTAGCTATAACTTATATTATAAATCAAATCTCATAGAACTTACGGCTAAATACAAAGACAAGCCTATAGTAAATGAATCCGTAACTAAAGTTATTCAATTTAGTTATAACTTGATGTTGTTAAACACATGATTAAGAGTTCTAACAAGCTTTACTTGGTCAACAAGTTTTCAATAATCGTTAAACTTTAAATAAGGATTAGTTTTATGTTGAGTTGGATGATTAATCGAGTACAATTAACTCTTTAGAAGATGATTCGAGCATAATTAACTCATAAGAAGTTTTGAATGATGACTCTTACAAAGGTTTAATAAGCTTTCACCGAACAGTTTAACTTTTGACTTAACATTTTCACTTACAAGTTTAGCTGAAAACTTATAATGTAAATCAAATCTAATAGATCCTACTGCTAAACATAAAGACAAGAATATAGTAAAATCCATAACTAAAGATATTCAATATAGTTATAACTTGACGTTATAAAATGATGTTTATGATTTCTAACAAGCTTTACTTGGTCACCAAGTTTTAAACAATTCTTACACTTAGAGTTATAGATTAGTTTTATGTTGATTTACATGATTAATCGAGTACAATTAACTCTTTAGAAGATGATTCAGGTACAACTAACTCTCAAGAAGTTGAAAACGATGCTTCTTACAAAGCCTTAAAAAGCTTAGACCGAACCGTTTACTATTGACTGAACATTTCCACTTACAAGTTTAGCTTATAACTTATATTATAAATCAAATCTCATAGAACTTACGGCTAAACACAAAGACAAGCCTATATAGTAAATCAATCCATAACAAAAGTTATTCAATTTAGTTATAACTTGATGTTATTAAACACATGATTAAGAGTTCTAACAAGCTTTACTTGGTCAACAAGTTTTCAATAAACATTAAACTTTAAATTACTGATTAGTTTTATGTTGAGTTGGATGATTAATCGAGTACAATTAACTCTTTAGAAGATGATTCGAGCATAATTAACTCATAAGAAGTTTAGAATGATGACTCTTACAAAGGTTTAATAAGCTTAGACCGAACCGTTTACTATTGACTGAACATTTGCACTTACAAGTTTAGCTTATAACTTATATTATAAATCAAATCTCATAGAACTTACGGCTAAACACAAAGACAAGCCTATAGTAAATGAATCCATAACTAAAGTTATTCAATTTAGTTATAACTTGATGTAATTAAACACATGATTAAGAGTTCTAACAAGCTTTACTTGGTCAACAAGTTTTCAATAAACGTTAAACTTTAAATTACGGATTAGTTTTATGTTGAGTTGGATGATTAATCGAGTACAATTAACTCTTTAGAAGATGATTCGAGCATAATTAACTCATAAGAAGTTTTGAATGATGACTCTTACAAAGGTTTAATAAGCTTTCACCGAATAGTTTAACTTTTGACTTAACATTTTCACTTACAAGTTTAGCTCAAAACTAATAATGTAAATCAAATCTAATAGATCCTACTGCTAAACATAAAGACAAGAATATAGTAAAATTCATAACTAAAGATATTCAATATAGTTATAACTCGACGTTATAAAATGATGATTATGATTTCTAACAAGCTTTACTTGGTCACCAAGTTTTAAACAATTCTAACACTTAGAGTTGCAGATTAGTTTTATGTTGATTTACAAGATTAATCGAGTACAATTAACTCTTTAGAAGATGATTCAGGTACAACTAACTCTCAAGAAGTTGAAAACGATGCTTCTTACAAAGTTTTAAAAAGCTTAGACCGAACCGTTTACTATTGACTGAACATTTGCACTTACAAGTTTAGCTGATAACTTATATTATAAATCAAAACAGATGCGTCCAATATAGGTTATGGTGGTATATTAAAACAAAGACTTAATAACAAAGAACAGTTAGTTAGATTTCACTCAGGAATTTGGTTAGGATCTCAACAAAATTATTCAACAATTAAAAAAGAAATACTTTCCATTGTTTTATGCATATCAAAATTTCAAGATGATCTTTACAATAAAAAATTTCTTTTAAAAATAGATTGTAAATCAGCAAAGGAAGTTTTGACAAAAGATGTACAAAATATTGTTTCAAAAAAATATTTGCTAGATGGCAAGCTATACTTAGTGTTTTCGATTTTGATATTGAATTTATTAAAGGAGAAAACAATTCTTTACCAGACTTTTTAACTCGTGAATTTTTACAAGGAAATTAATTTTTCAGATGGATCAAAAGACAAGAACTTCAAAGGATTATTCTGCCAAATGTCGGCAGATAACCCAATCCCGACAAATGGTTCCAATTCCTTCACAAACCAATTTGAACTTGAGACCCAATCGTTACTTACCACTTCAGGATTTTCCTGAATTACCAAAACCAGAATTACTTTACAATACAGTTCTTGCTTCACCTTCTACAAGACCAGCCACACCAAAACCTACTTCAAAACCCATGACACAACCCATTTCTGATAATGACAAAAAACACCCATACCATTACAATACCTGGCATGAACATGTTTGTTTGACTTCTTTTTCTATTCCTCCTGAAAACTTACATGACTTTATTTCTTCCAAGTATTCATTTGAAGCACCTTGGGAATCTGACAACATACTTAAAACCAGAAACTTTTATGAATACATTCTTCATGATACAAACTCTTGTAAGTTTGTTCATATTGAAGACATTAAAGGATATACTTGTTACTCCAAATGTTTCATAAGGAAGGTCATTACTCCTTCTGAGTGGGATTGTTATGAAAGAAGATTTCCAGATAGTTTTTCACCACAAACTTATACTTATGGAGATTACAAGAAAGCATGGTATAGATTTATGTTTCTGATATCATTGAGCTTGAAATGTCTGATGTCTTTAATGTTAAACTTGAATGGGGTTTCTGTTTGGTTGGGCGTTTTGCTGGAAATTGGCCCGGTCTCGATAACATTAAACATTTGATTGATTATTGGGGTGTGAAATGTCAGTTTAGTCCCCACTTGAATAGTTCGGTTATTTTTCGTTTTGCATCTGAATCTGATATGGAAAAAATCTTCCATGGGGGTCCTTTTCATTGCCAAGGCAAGACCTTGATGTTGAAAAAGATCACTAATGGCGTTCTATTCAATAACGATGAATTGTCTGTTGTTCCTATTTGGTGTAAATTACCTAACCTTCCCTTTGAGTGTTGGCATCCTTCTGCCCTTGGAAAAGTTGCCTTGGGCATTGGAATGCCGATTTGTGTTGATAGGGATACGCATGAAAAAAAGCGAACCACTTATGCTCGGATTTTGGTGGAGATTGACGTATCAAAGCAAATGCCACCCTTTATCCAAATAAAGCTACCGGATGGACAAATTTTCAAACAAACCGTGCACTATGAGCATCGACCTAGATTCTGCCCCAAATGCTCAAATTTTGGTCACTTTGAGGCTGCGTGTTCAGGCCCTAAACCACCCAAACCAAAGAACAAAAACCCTCCAAAAAACAACCAACATCAGAACACTAAACCACCGCTTCAACCAACCCATGAACCCCCAGATAACCAGCCCCCAATATATGATCAAAACCCCATACCACCCCCCTTCTTGGTTGATAACAACCCTGGTCCAGCCCCCCCAAACCTGGATATAAACCTTATATCAGCCCCTCCACCACCCAAACATCCCATCGGTCCTCTAAAACCTTTCCCACATAAACCTTTCAACATATGTTACTCACTTGATGATTCAAAAACTGATTCACAAGCCTCCTCATTTACACTTCCAAGGGAAAAGCCACCTGATGCTGCTGCCACCCTTCCCCAACAACACAACCTGGATGTTATCAAAGCTGATCCTCAAAGGGATAAGCCACCATTTTCTAGTTTTATTCATGATGATGCTGTTATTCCTGTTGCTGTTACAAAACCTGATGTTGTTTGTGTTGTTCAGCCCCTTCATGTGGTAGAGGATAAAGCAAATGATACACTGGCTGAACTAAATGCGGAATATGAATGCACATCCCTTGGTATGGCCGAAAATTCAGCCCCATTACCTGTTGAAAATCAGGCTGCTGCCCTTTCAAAAAATCAGAAAAAGAAGGTTAGAGAAAGGGACAAAAGGAAAGAAAAAAATGAAAAAGGAAAATCTAAGGAAGATCCGAAGCCTTGCAAAGGATATCCCACCTCTTTTGTTAATGCCCCAAAGGTAAAACACACGGAATTAGCACCACTTGTTGGTAAGAATTCCTCAAACACCCTCTCCTCTCTATGAAAGTTGTTTCTTGGAACATAAGGGGTTTTAAAGACCCCAAAAAACAATCGTACCTCATTTCTCTAATTAAACAAAAAAAATTTGATGTTGTTTGCTTGCTTGAAACTAAGCTTGAATCTGACATCTGCCCCTCTTCTCCATTGTGTGATGCTATCATGTTTGCCAAATTTCCAGGATGGTCGTATGCACACAACTTTCACACGTACAAAAATGGACGTATTTTGGTCCTTTGGAATAATTGCACAACAGACCTAAATGTTATTGAATCTCTCCCCCAAGTAGTTCATTGCAAAATCTTGTGTAAAGTGACCCAAAATATGTTTTTTGTTTCTTTTGCATATGGATTGTATTCTATTGTAAAAAGGCGTGATTTATGGAACAGTTTGTATGAGTTTGGGCATGCTTTATTACATCCATGGCTGATTTTGGGTGATTTTAATTGTGCAAAGAGTGTGGATGAAAAAATGAATGGCCCCCCCTATCATATTATCATCTATGTGATTTCCAGGATCTTTGCCTATCGTTGGGATTATCTGATGTTAAGTCAACAGGTTGCTTCTTTACTTGGACTAACAATTCGGTTTGGGTGAGACTTGACAGGGCTCTAGTTAACTCAGCTTGGATGTCCTCCGGCTTCCTTTGTGAAGCACACATACCGGTCCCAGGGTATACTTCTGACCATTCACCGGTCATTGTTACGGTCTTCCAACCTAATTCCTCCATCCAAAAACCTTTTCGTTTCTTCAACATGTGGACTCTCCACCCATCTTTCCTCGAAGCTGTCCAAACTACTTGGAACACCCCCCTTTGGGGAACCCACCAGTACATCCTATGCAAGAAACTTAAATTGCTAAAGGGCAGCTTAAAAAGCCTAAATTCTGCTCATTTTAGCCACATTTCAGCCCGTGCAAAGGCCGCCAAAACAGCCCTCAAATCCCATCAAAAGTTACTACAAAACCCTCCCGTTGATCCCCTCACCCTTAACCAATGTCTTGTTCTAAAAAAGAAAGCTATCTTTGTAGCACCCCGGACCAAAATGAGCATAATTAATTAATTAAATATTTTAACCTATGATTTAATAATTTTGTGCGTATGAATTAACTGTTTAATTTAATTTGTGCGTTTCAGATAAGTGTTTAATGCACGTTTAAGAACGATAATTTTTACTAGACGTGGAACGTAGAATTTTATTTTACCATTAGAAGCGTAATGGAAAACGAGAAGATAGAAACGAATTAGGGGTCAATCGGAGACCCGTAGCCCGAACGACGAAGAAAGGGGCAAAACTCGAAGTTTCGGAACAGAAAATCGAAAGATATTAACGATGAATAGTAACGAGATAGACATGATGAATAGTAACCCGGAAAAGTCAACTATGAACAGTAACTTAGATTTTTCACGTGAATAGTAACTTTCGGATTTCTATAAATAGAGGTGATTTCGATTCAAAAATCACCGTTTCTTCGATCGAGCCGAACCCGACGAAAACACGTAAGTTCTCCTTTCTCGTCTTTTCTTTTCTGTCTTTCTGCCGGCCGGTCGCCGGAAAATTTCAACGTTGTCGGAATCGGACGATTTTCGCACATGACGTTCGTCTCGACGAGACGAATCTAGGATAGGTCTCGGATTTCAAATCCGATTTCTCGTTCGCCGGAAAACGGCGAAAAACAGCCCCCAAACCCTAACCCCTTCACCCTTTCTCTCTCCTCTGATTTCTTTCTCTCTCCTCGTCCTCTTGCCGGAGCGGTGGCCGGAGAAGCTGCTGGTGGTGTGGTGGTGATGTCGGGGAGGTGGCGCCGCCGTGGGTGGCGGCGCATGGCCGGAACAGTAGGTATATATGTATGAACGTGCATGTGTGTGTGGGTTTAGGTGTGCTAGTGTGTGTGTATGTTGAGTTCGCTGTTGTGGGCGGCGCATGGTGGCGCCGCCATGAGTGACCAGTGGGCCGGCGACGGGAGGTCGCCGGCGAGGGCTCAGGTGGAGGGGGCCGGCGGCGGGTGGCCGCGGCCAAGCAAGAACCGTGGGTGTGTGTGTGTGATAACACCTTGCGATGTGTGTGTGTGTGTGTTTTCCTGTGTGCGTGTATGTGTGCATGGACGGTGTTGGTGGTGACCGGCGACGGGGGTCGCCGGCCAAGGCCTGGGGGAACGCCGGTGGTCGCCGGCGGCAGGTGGCCGCCGGCCAAGGCTGGGAAGCCGTGTGTGTGTATGTTATACGTGTGAGTGTGTGTATATACATGTATATGTATAGGCTGTGTTAGGATGTTTGGTTGGTCGGGAAAGGTTGCCGGCGACGAGGGGTCGCCGGCGGAGGTGTTGGGGGTGGTCGCCGGCGACGGGAAGTCGCCGGCCGGAGTTTTGGTTGGAGTTGAAATTTGGAAAAAATGTGACTTCGAAGGATTTTGCGGCGTAATTTCCGGGCACTATTCATGCCTGAATCCGGCGATGGACGGCCGGAGGTGGTAGCCGGCGGTGCGAGGTATCTGGCGAGGTAGGTGGTGGTGGCTGGAGGCGGCGCTGCCGCGCCGGGCGGAGCCGGGAAAGTGACAGGCGAGCAGGGCCGACGTCGGGAAAATCTGGGCGCCCGCTGCCGAGAAAACTCGGCAGCTGCCGAGACGGGCCACCCGCTGCCGAGAAAACTCGGCAGCCGTCGGGTGTCGGGAACCCGCGCGCGCACCGTGCGCGCCCGTGCGCACCCGTCGGGTGCCGACGCGCATCCGACACCGTGTTTTCGATCCGAACCTCGTTCTCTTTCCGTCGTTCAACCGTATTGAGTCGTCGATGACGAGACGTCGTTGATCGGGGTCCGTGGGCCCGTTCAAAGTCAACCCGTTGACCAAAATTACCATTTTACCCCTTAACTTAAAATGCTCCGTTTGAGCTCGTTTTAACTCCGATTGAGCTCTTTCTTTTTGCGTTGCGATCCTTATTTCATTTCCTATCATCTCAGCCACTGAGACTTGACTTTCAGCCTTGTCTCCAAAACTCCAATCTTTAGATCGTTCGATCCGTCGTGTCGTTAGCAAGCGTTTTTCCGTTGGAACCTTTTACAGTTTTATTTATACAGTATTTAAGATCTAAGAAACATCGTAACTATGTAGGCTACTTATTGGACTGAGTTTTGAGATAGCAAGTTATCAGACTTTCGGATTTATCAACTCACGTGGGTACCACCGAACAAGGTGGGGGTAATTCCTATCCTTTTATCTGTTTACAGTTTTCCCTATTTAAATGCATGATTGAGGAATACTAAATGCTGTGAATATATTTGTTGTGCCATATTATTACTGTGGTTGGACTGATGTCCACCTTGATCATGCATTCCGTTCGTCCCTTGCTATTTTCTACTACTCTGAAAAGGTCTAGCGGTCCTTAAAATACGCTAGCGGTATATGAGACCGTTTACAGGGTAAGACGGGGGAACCCCGCACCTATGCGTCCCTTGCCATTTCTAATATCTGCTATGCATTTTATGTGCTGTGGCAACGTGACTTAAGATTATTTTACTAGTATTTTTATATCTGATGAGAGTCATAAGGGGCAGAGTTATTCCCACGAGTGTATTCCACGCACTCACCCCTTTATTCTGTACTCACACTACAGGAGCTGGTGAGCATGTCGAACCCTAGTTGGAGAGAGGTGGTGCTGTTCCTGATCTTGTGTTTATTTAGGATGTGTCGCACAAACACTTTCAAACAATGTTTTAAGTTTAACTCACGTTTTTTTGTAATATTTTTGTATTTATATTTTTGAGTACTTGTGAGGATGGGAGATCCTGATGAGTAGTTTCCGCTGTATATGATGTATATTATCGGTGTGAGACCGAATGTTATCGGACGAAGTCGATTTTTGTTATGAGATGGATTCTCAACGTCTCTTACCTCTATCTTCTGTTGTCCCTTACTTAATTCTTTCTGTATATGTTAAGCGACCCTTGCTTTTCTATCTTCACGCCCGGGTAAAACTCTGATATTTTAACAAAAGATTTCGGGGCGTGACAGATGGTATCAGAGCCGTTCTAAGATTGAGAACTTGCTCGAACTGGTTTTAAAATGGGAAAAACGTGATTTCAAAAGTGTGATTTTAAAATATGGTCGGGTTTTTGAAAATACACAGATAGGCACCATCCTCTCTCCATAGGTAACTCTCCCTGAACATAGGACTTGCTTGAGTAAGTGGTTACCTGATGTGCGTTACTTTATTGATATGATATAAATTGTTTGGGACTGATGGGGTGTTAATGAGACTGTTTCACGATGAGATAATCTGTTAAAACCCTCTTGACGTAATTACAATCATGATGAAAAGATTTTGTGAAAACCTCTTAATGTCACTACAATTGACCCACTGCTCTGAGCCACCGCCACAAAGCCGCTGACTGCAGCAGCGTGAGCTCGTGTGCGAGTATGACCGTTCGCAAAAGTGGTCTTGTGTGACTAAAAGTTGAAACTACCATGGACCCTTGTTTATAACAGGGTGTACTAATGAGTGAGTTTTCCCAGTCCGTGGTTGTAATGCGTAAGATCGGTTTTGACAACTGAGAGCTATAAAAACCCTTTGAAGATGTCAATAATTTAAATTTTAATGTTATGTGTATGATACATTGTTCTGGTTTGATTGTACGTGTTGTGTATACCCTATTGTTAATTGGGCTACGCGGTGTAGATTATAAGGGTTAGTTTCGTATGTCGTCTATAGAGTGATATGCCACGAGGACGACCACGAAGGACTAAGCCATCGATGGAGAATCCATCCGTAAACGATGTGAACGCCGTGAAGAGAGATGGGGAGTCTGTACTAAGGGACTCAGCCCAACAACACGAGACCGCACAAGTTATGCCGCCACCATTATATGAAAATGGTGTCAGCCGAATCATTGAACAGTTTCGACAATTCTATCCGCCAACCTTCAACGGAGAAGGAGAACCAATCGAAGCTGAGGAGTGGTTGAGGACGTTGGATCAATTCTTTAGACATTTGGCATGCACAGAGGAGCAGAAGATCTCCTGTGCCATTTTACAACTCACCAAAGGAGCCAGCTATTGGTGGGAGAGTCAAGAAAGGAGCATGTCGCCGGAATTCAGGAGCGCTATGTCCTGGGGAGTCTTCAAGGAGTTGATTAAACAGGAATACCTACCCCAGTCATACCGTGACCAAAAAGAGGCAGAGTTCCTACGCATTCGTCAAGAAACCACCTCCGTAGAGGAATACGCGAAGAGATTTAACCTATTAAGTAGGTACGCGCCCCATCTGGTGGACACGAATGTCAAGAAAGCCCGACACTTTGAGAAGGGACTTCGTAGAGAGATCAGCTCCATTCTAGCAGGACATGGTGAAATGTCTTATGCCGCGATCGTTGAGAGGGCTCAAGAGATCGCCACCCATCTCTGCATAGACGTGGTGCCACCCAGGAGAATGGAGATAGCAACGGGAAAGAGGAAACTGATCAGTCTTAGTCAAGACATTGATCAACACCAGTTTCCACGAATCAACAATGCTCCGCTTCTCCCTACTCCCGGGCCAGAGAACTTGTATTTTAAGGGTGGGAAGTCGCATGCAGGACCCTGCCACCTTGGGGCCCGAAACTGTTACAGGTGTGGAGAACCTGGACATATCGCATTTCACTGCCAGAAGTTTAGGAACTCGGTGGCTACCTCACCAAGGCCAGGAACTATCTGTCCCAAGTGTGGGAAGATGCACGAGGGACCATGCCCACAGGAGACACGGAATTGCTACCGGTGTGGAATGCCGGGACACATCTCCGCCCATTGTCTAAGGTCTAGAAAACCACCAGCTACCATGCCGAGTTCGAGGCCAGGAGCAGGCCCGACTTGAACGATCGTCTTCACTCGGTTAGACTGCCGAGAGATAGATTACGGACGATGAACTTTAGTATTCTATATGTATATGTGTAGAGTAGTTTTACATCATAGATAGTGTATATACATCTTTTGGATGATGTAAGGCCACCCTGATTAGGCTCCTATGTATAAACGCATATTTACGTTCTCGCTTATTTTATATAATATACGTTTAAGCCTTTTCACATATATCACGTTAATCTACTTACGTATAGTAAGTATCGTGTTATCTCAACGACTTATACATATATACTTATCGTAACAGAAACATGTCGAGAGGTAGACCAAGGAAGGAACAACCGCAACCACCGGTTAACCCACCTGAGCGGGAAGAGAATGCCAACGTCGGTGATCTGTTAACTGTGCTAAGAGGATTAGCACAACATTTCGAGACCAATCGGGCCGACCCTCAGCCAGCTAGGGTTGACCCGAATCTGATATATGAACAATTCAGACGGTTTAATCCGCCAACCTTTGACGGACGAGGGGAACCGATTATAGCAGAGGAGTGGCTACGGTCATTAGACAGGCTGTTCGGACATCTCACCTGCTCTAAGGAGCAGATGGTTAGCTGCGCTATCTTCCAGCTAACAAACGAAGCGAGTCACTGGTGGGACTCGTACGAGCGCACGTTGTTGGCCGCTCAAAGAGAGCAGATGACTTGGGAGGAATTCAAGGAGATAGTTTCTCGTCATTTCATTCCTCAATCATATCGAGATCAGAAGGAGACAGAGTTCCTTCATCTCAAACAGGGAAGTTCGACTGTAGGGGACTATGAGCGGCGGTTCAATCATTTGAGCCGGTATGCCCCACATCTGGTGGATTCAGATCTTAAGAAGGCCCGAAGGTTTGAGAGGGGTCTTCGCTCAGAGATCAGCTCGATCATCGCTGGGCAGGGGACGATGACTTATGCGAATGTCATCGAAAGAGCCCAGGAGATTGCATCCCGGATGGGTTTAGATGCTGCACCCCTCAAGAAAGTTTTTCCTGTTCTTGTCAAGAGGAAATGGACTGGCCCAAGCCAGAGCTTCGTCCCGAATAAGTTTCCCCTGACAAGCAATGCTCCCCTTCTTCCCGTTCCTCGACTAGGAAATCCGTGCCCGAGATGCAGAAAAGTGCATATGGGGTCGTGTCAGTCAGAGACGCGGACCTGTTATAATTGCGGGACACCGGGGCACATTGCGGCGAATTGCAGGAAGGCAAGAAGTACGTCGGCTACAGGATCGAACTCGAGGCCAGTAGCAGGAAGGGCGAGAGCTTTTGCTCTATCTCGTCTGGAGGCCGCGGAGAGATCGGAGACGATTGCAGGTATGCTATCTGTATCTGATATACCTGTTTTCATCTTGCTGGATGATTGGGGCGATATATTTTCTTCGTATTTGTTGACTGCTATAATTGCTAAAGCATGAGGACGGTAGGATAGTCGCTCGGATTATAGAAGTTATTGTCCCTTCGGGAAAGACGGTAAGGACAGAACACCTACACCGTCACCTTAGATTTACTTTCGAAGATAGAATCCTTCTAGTTGATCTTCATGCTTTAGAGATGAAGGATTTTGACACGATCTTGAGGATGGACTGACTAGAATCCCAACACGCGGTAATCAAATACCGTGCAAGGAAGACTGTCTTTCAAAGCATCTGGAGAACCAGAGTTCACCTTCCGTGAGACCCAAATAAAGTCGACTCAAGGAATAAGTTTGGGCATAAAAGCAACCGAGATGTTTAGCAAGGGAGATTGCAAGGCTTGGTTAGTCAACATGACGAACTCCGTGCAAGAATCGACTTCTGCTGAGAAGGGGTCGGTGATAAAGACATTCATGGACTTGTTTCCAGAGGATTTACCTGGACCTCCACCGAATCAACAAGTGACCTTTGAGATCGATCTCGTTTCAGGATCCGCACGGGTGTCAGAAGCTCCCTACTGGATAACACCGAAGGAATTACAAGAACTGGAGGTCCAGTTACCAGAACTTTTAGACAAAGGTTTCATTAAACCGAGCGTGTCGTCTTGGGAAGCTCCAGTGCTCTTCGTGAAGAAGAAAGATGGGAACTTGAGGATTTGTGTCGATTACCAAGAGTCGAACAAGCGGATTATAGAGAACAAGTATACACTGCCTCGAAGTGAAGATCTCTTCGATAAATTAAGGGGAGCTAGTGTGTTCTCGAAGAATGATTTAAGGTCTGGGTATCACCAGATAAAAGTTAAAGACGCAGATGAATCACCAATCAATACTACGAGATGAAGAATGAGAAGAATAAATAGCAGAAATACGGTTCGGTTAGGAAGGATCGAGAAAGAATTGGAAAAGCTCAGGATTGACGAAAGTCCTGAATATCGAGCTTAGCCAGATCATCAAGGAACTTGCAAGCCTAAGGAAGTTCCTTGACGAGAAATGGAAAGAAAGAAGCAACTCGCATATAAGAGGACGAGAGTTTTGACAAAGTAACCAGTCTCGCAGCTCTTAGTACACGTTTAGTTCTGAGTCGTTCTTAGTACGCATTCAATTTCGAGGACGAAATTATATTAAGGGGTAAGGGATGTAGCACCCCGGACCAAAATGAGCATAATTAATTAATTAAATATTTTAACCTATGATTTAATAATTTTGTGCGTATGAATTAACTGTTTAATTTAATTTGTGCGTTTCAGATAAGTGTTTAATGCAAGTTTAAGAACGATAATTTTTACTAGACGTGGAACGTAGAATTTTATTTTACCATTAGAAGCGTAATGGAAAACGAGAAGATAGAAACGAATTAGGGGTCAATCGGAGACCCGTAGCCCGAACGACGAAGAAAGGGGCAAAACTCGAAGTTTCGGAACAGAAAATCGAAAGATATTAACGATGAATAGTAACGAGATAGACATGATGAATAGTAACCCGGAAAAGTCAACTATGAACAGTAACTTAGATTTTTCACGTGAATAGTAACTTTCGGATTTCTATAAATAGAGGTGATTTCGATTCAAAAATCACCGTTTCTTCGATCGAGCCGAACCCAACGAAAACACGTAAGTTCTCCTTTCTCGTCTTTTCTTTTCTGTCTTTCTGTTTTCCGGCGCGCTGCCGCCGGCGCCGCCGCCGGCGCGGCGGCGCCACCGCCGGCCGGTCGCCGGAAAATTTCAACGTTGTCGGAATCGGACGATTTTCGCACATGACGTTCGTCTCGACGAGACGAATCTAGGATAGGTCTCGGATTTCAAATCCGATTTCTCGTTCGCCGGAAAACGGCGAAAAACAGCCCCCAAACCCTAACCCCTTCACCCTTTCTCTCTCCTCTGATTTCTTTCTCTCTCCTCGTCCTCTTGCCGGAGCGGTGGCCGGAGAAGCTGCTGGTGGTGTGGTGGTGATGTCGGGGAGGTGGCGCCGCCGTGGGTGGCGGCGCATGGCCGAAACAGTAGGTATATATGTATGAACGTGCATGTGTGTGTGGGTTTAGGTGTGCTAGTGTGTGTGTATGTTGAGTTCGCTGTTGTGGGCGGCGCATGGTGGCGCCGCCATGAGTGACCAGTGGGCCGGCGACGGGAGGTCGCCGGCGAGGGCTCAGGTGGAGGGGGCCGGCGGCGGGTGGCCGCGGCCAAGCAAGAACCGTGGGTGTGTGTGTGTGATAACACCTTGCGATGTGTGTGTGTGTGTGTTTTCCTGTGTGCGTGTATGTGTGCATGGACGGTGTTGGTGGTGACCGGCGACGGGGGTCGCCGGCCAAGGCCTGGGGGAACGCCGGTGGTCGCCGGCGGCAGGTGGCCGCCGGCCAAGGCTGGGAAGCCGTGTGTGTGTATGTTATACGTGTGAGTGTGTGTATATACATGTATATGTATAGGCTGTGTTAGGATGTTTGGTTGGTCGGGAAAGGTTGCCGGCGACGAGGGGTCGCCGGCGGAGGTGTTGGGGGTGGTCGCCGGCGACGGGAAGTCGCCGGCCGGAGTTTTGGTTGGAGTTGAAATTTGGAAAAAATGTGACTTCGAAGGATTTTGCGGCGTAATTTCCGGGCACTATTCATGCCTGAATCCGGCGATGGACGGCTGGAGGTGGTAGCCGGCGGTGCGAGGTATCCGGCGAGGTAGGTGGTGGTGGCTGGAGGCGGCGCCGCCGCGCCGGGCGGAGCCGGGAAAGTGACAGGCGAGCAGGGCCGACGTCGGGAAAATCTGGGCGCCCGCTGCCGAGAAAACTCGGCAGCTGCCGAGACGGGCCACCCGCTGCCGAGAAAACTCGGCAGCCGTCGGGTGTCGGGAACCCGCGCGCGCACCGTGCGCGCCCGTGCGCACCCGTCGGGTGCCGACGCGCATCCGACACCGTGTTTTCGATCCGAACCTCGTTCTCTTTCCGTC
The DNA here is from genome assembly GCA_954870855.1 of Scutellaria minor. Taxonomy (NCBI): domain Eukaryota; kingdom Viridiplantae; phylum Streptophyta; class Magnoliopsida; order Lamiales; family Lamiaceae; genus Scutellaria; species Scutellaria minor. The sequence goes on from OX940733.1 coordinate 6,810,162, forward strand.
ATTCAACCGTATTGAGTCGTCGATGACGAGACGTCGTTGATCGGGGTCCGTGGGCCCGTTCAAAGTCAACCCGTTGACCAAAATTACCATTTTACCCCTTAACTTAAAATGCTCCGTTTGAGCTCGTTTTAACTCCGATTGAGCTCTTTCTTTTTGCGTTGCGATCCTTATTTCATTTCCTATCATCTCAGCCACTGAGACTTGACTTTCAGCCTTGTCTCCAAAACTCCAATCTTTAGATCGTTCGATCCGTCGTGTCGTTAGCAAGCGTTTTTCCGTTGGAACCTTTTACAGTTTTATTTATACAGTATTTAAGATCTAAGAAACATCGTAACTATGTAGGCTACTTATTGGACTGAGTTTTGAGATAGCAAGTTATCAGACTTTCGGATTTATCAACTCACGTGGGTACCACCGAACAAGGTGGGGGTAATTCCTATCCTTTTATCTGTTTACAGTTTTCCCTATTTAAATGCATGATTGAGGAATACTAAATGCTGTGAATATATTTGTTGTGCCATATTATTACTGTGGTTGGACTGATGTCCACCTTGATCATGCATTCCGTTCGTCCCTTGCTATTTTCTACTACTCTGAAAAGGTCTAGCGGTCCTTAAAATACGCTAGCGGTATATGAGACCGTTTACAGGGTAAGACGGGGGAACCCCGCACCTATGCGTCCCTTGCCATTTCTAATATCTGCTATGCATTTTATGTGCTGTGGCAACGTGACTTAAGATTATTTTACTAGTATTTTTATATCTGATGAGAGTCATAAGGGGCAGAGTTATTCCCACGAGTGTATTCCACGCACTCACCCCTTTATTCTGTACTCACACTACAGGAGCTGGTGAGCATGTCGAACCCTAGTTGGAGAGAGGTGGTGCTGTTCCTGATCTTGTGTTTATTTAGGATGTGTCGCACAAACACTTTCAAACAATGTTTTAAGTTTAACTCACGTTTTTTTGTAATATTTTTGTATTTATATTTTTGAGTACTTGTGAGGATGGGAGATCCTGATGAGTAGTTTCCGCTGTATATGATGTATATTATCGGTGTGAGACCGAATGTTATCGGACGAAGTCGATTTTTGTTATGAGATGGATTCTCAACGTCTCTTACCTCTATCTTCTGTTGTCCCTTACTTAATTCTTTCTGTATATGTTAAGCGACCCTTGCTTTTCTATCTTCACGCCCGGGTAAAACTCTGATATTTTAACAAAAGATTTCGGGGCGTGACAATCTTCCTCGCAAATGCCGAAAAATTTGTAACCAAAAACACTCTACACCTTGAAAAACAGATTTGATCAAGAGCAGCCTACCTGCATAAGATAAGGAGTTAGCTGTCCATGAGTTTATATAAGCAGCAATGCGATCATACAAAGGGGCATAATGGGTTGCATTGAGTTTTTGGGCAGCGAGAGGTACACCAAGATATCTTACCGGCAAAGTACCCAAAGGAAAATCTAAAAGATCAAGTATATCGTCCAATTCTAAACCTTGAATACCAGCAGTAAAGATATATGATTTTGATGGATTTATATGAAGCCCAGAGACAGATTTAAACTCATGTAAGCAATCACTTAGAATTTTGACCGAAAGAACATCCCCTCTAGCAAAGAGCATTAAATCATCAGCAAAAGCAAGGTGTGAAATTCCCAAATCAGCACATTTAGGATGGAAGTTAAAATGAGAGTTTTGTGTTCTTGATTTAACTAATCTTGAGAAAAATTCCATGCAGATGATGAAGAGAGCCGGGGACATTGGATCCCCTTGCCTTAACCCTCTTTTGCCTTCAAAATGGCCCTGCAAAGACCCATTAATAGAAATCGAGAAAGATGATGATGTTATGCATTCCATGATCCAAGAAGTAAAAATACTAGGAAAACCCAATGAATGTAGAACATCATGCAAAAAAGACCAAGAAACTGTGTCATAAGCTTTTTTTAGGTCCACTTTAATTGTGCATCTTGGGGAGATTCGTTTCCTAGCATATTGTCTTATTATTTCTTGTGCAAGGAAGATATTATCAGTGATGTTTCTACCACTAATAAAAGCTGCCTGTGCAGGATCAATAAGTGAAGGTAAAACAGATTCAATTCTTGAAGCAATGATTTTAGTTATAACTTTGTAGATCACATTACAACAAGAGATGGGTCGAAAATCTGAAACCGTTGGAGAATGATCACATTTTGGTATTAGAGCAATAGAAGTGTGGTTAAGTTGTCTTAACAATTTTGCATTCGAAAAAAATTCAGAAACTGCATTGCAAACATCATTACCTACCACACTCCATGATTTTTTAAAGAAGGCTGACGAATACCCATCGGGACCAGGGGCTTTGTCTTCCCCAATGTCATACAAGGCTGCTTTGATCATAGTTGCAGTGATAGGCTCAACAAGGGCTGCTTTTTGTTCAGAGTTTAGACAAGGGCCATTAAGGATGATAGAAGGATCAAAGGTTGAGGTTTGGATTTCAGAGCCGAAAAGGCCTGAAAAGAAACTGACAAAAGATTGAGACATTTCCTCAAAGGATGAGGTTACTCTACCATCATCAAGAGTGATTGAGGAGAGTTGCCTACAGGATCTCGGAAATAACATCATATAAGATAAAAAATAAAACATGGAATAAAAGCGGAAGTATAATTAAAATAAAAGAACATCAGAATGCATAAATATAAAGAAAACTTACGATTTGTAAACAAACTTCAATTTATATAAACATTAAAGGCAAGGGTTACAAGAACAAGAGTGGATGGGGAGAGAGGAAGAAGAGGCGAGTTACTACTCAAGCGTGCCTCATACAAACAAACATACAAACTATATATAGACATAAAGCTAAATGAAATTACACACAAATTACATTCAAATGTAAATTAAAGTAGAACGAATCTCCATTTGTAGCTGTAGCAGATCAAGTGGTCGACAAACTTTTGTAAAGTATTTTGTTTCTTGTGCCAGTGGAACTTAAAGTAAAGAGCATCCTTCTTTTGTGAGTCAGCAGCATCTTTTGTCAATCAGGTACAGTATCAATCTTGTCAATTTGCATCTTGTATATCCATATCTCTGAAGTCAAATAATTGAGGTGGTCTTGGGACATCTTGAATGAACCATCCATCGGACACATGTCCTTGTGCTAAACAATACTCTGTCTCTGGATAAACTTCATTGTTGTCATGTAGAGATTTGTTGATCTTTGAAACAAGTCTTTTCCATATCTTCATAACTCTTTTAAGTTTTTCATTGGGTCTCAATTGTGCAAGTATATCATCCTGTTCTTCTGGTGATAATTGGTGATCTTCAATAGCTTGATTCATATAATGTTTACCTTCTTGTACCATTTTTTGTTTTCTGAAGTAATATCTAATGTAACCTGAGCATCTTTCACATCTTGAAATATGATTTCTGGCTAACCAAAAACCACAGTCTTTTGTAATGTATTCCATCTTCACAAGTCAAAGGGATCCTGTCCTTCATGTAAATCATATGGGTCATTAGAAGTAGATTCATCTGATTTTGTACTCTTTTGACTCATAAATTCAAAAAATTGGCTTTGTAAATTTTTGTCATTTCTAAGGCTTTCAAAGAAATCTTCAGCCTTATTCTTTTCTTTCTTTTCTGGGGTTTTTGTAGAGGGATTTTGTGAGACTCTATCCTGGAACCTAATTCTTTGGCCAGTAGCTAAGAAATGCCTAACTGCATTCTCAGTACATAAAGTTTGATCAAATCTTCCCCACCATCTAACTTTGTATTTTCTAATCAAAGATAGTGGAGTAGGTTCTGCAAAACACTTCTTAAAGTCGAACTCCCATGCAACAATCCAAGGAGCTTTAAATTCAGCAAAATAAAGTAGAGTCTTCATGTAATTATCAGCGGGACAGTTTGTCGAGAAAACTTGTAAACCTTTGTGAACATCTGGTGGTAACATGGCCATATTAGGACCCACCTTCTTCCACCATTCAACGAACCATATAGGAAAAGTCTTTGAAACACTCTCTTGAAAATTAAAAAACCAAGAATGAGTTCCCGGTCTAAGTAACATAAATCTATACCATGCTTTCTTGTAATCTCCATAAGTATAAGTTTGTGGTGAAAAACTATCTGGAAATCTTCTTTCATAACAATCCCACTCAGAAGGAGTAATGACCTTCCTTATGAAACATTTGGAGTAACAAGTATATCCTTTAATGTCTTCAATATGAACAAACTTACAAGAGTTTGTATCATGAAGAATGTATTCATAAAAGTTTCTGGTTTTAAGTATGTTGTCAGATTCCCAAGGTGCTTCAAATGAATACTTGGAAGAAATAAAGTCATGTAAGTTTTCAGGAGGAATAGAAAAAGAAGTCAAACAAACATGTTCATGCCAGGTATTGTAATGGTATGGGTGTTTTTTGTCATTATCAGAAATGGGTTGTGTCATGGGTTTTGAAGTAGGTTTTGGTGTGGCTGGTCTTGTAGAAGGTGAAGCAAGAACTGTATTGTAAAGTAATTCTGGTTTTGGTAATTCAGGAAAATCCTGAAGTGGTAAGTAACGATTGGGTCTCAAGTTCAAATTGGTTTGTGAAGGAATTGGAACCATTTGTCGGGATTGGGTTATCTGCCGACATTTGGCAGAATAATCCTTTGAAGTTCTTGTCTTTTGATCCATCTGAAAAATTAATTTCCTTGTAAAAATTCACGAGTTAAAAAGTCTGGTAAAGAATTGTTTTCTCCTTTAATAAATTCAATATCAAAATCGAAAACACTAAGTATAGCTTGCCATCTAGCAAATATTTGTTTTGAAACAATATTTTGTACATCTTTTGTCAAAACTTCCTTTGCTGATTTACAATCTATTTTTAAAAGAAATTTTTTATTGTAAAGATCATCTTGAAATTTTGATATGCATAAAACAATGGAAAGTATTTCTTTTTTAATTGTTGAATAATTTTGTTGAGATCCTAACCAAATTCCTGAGTGAAATCTAACTAACTGGTCTTTGTTATTAAGTCTTTGTTTTAATATACCACCATAACCTATATTGGACGCATCTGTCTCAACTATCATAAATGCTTGAGGATGAGGTATTCCTAAACATGGTAAAGTCTTTACTCTTTGTTTAATGTCTTTAACTATCTGAGTATGTTCATCTGACCATGGTAAAGGATTCTTTTGTAATCTTTGATAAAGTGGTTTACAAAATTTTCTAAGGTCTGGGAAAAAGTCTGCTATATAATTTAAACATCCTAAAAATCTTTGTAATTGAGTTTTATCTTTAATCTGATCAGGAAACTTAACTGTAAAGTTTATAGATCTATCAATAGGTTTTATTAATCCTTTATAAATAGTATGTCCTAAGAATCTTATTGAAGTCTGAAATAATTTCATTTTAGACTCTGACAAAACTAAACCATTTTTCTTAATAATGTAATAAAGAGTATCTAAATGTTTAAAGTGTTGATCTATATCTGGTGAATAGACTAATATATCGTCTATATAAACTATGCAAAAGGTATTGTAATTATTAAAAATATCATTCATAATTTTTTGAAATTCTGATGGTGCATTCTTAAGTCCAAATGGCATAACATTCCATTCATAATGTCCAAAAGGTACAGTAAAAGCTGTCTTATATCTATCTTTCTCAGATATTTGTATTTGCCAAAATCCAGATTTTAAGTCAAACTTAGAAAATATCTTCGCTGAATGAAGTCTATTAATTAAGTCTCTTTTATTAGGTATAGGATATCTAATCCATTGTAAAACTTTGTTCAAAGGTTTGTAATTAATGACTAATCTAGGTACACCTCTTTCTAGTTCAGCTTGTTTAACTACATAAAATGCTGAACAACTCCATGGTGACTTAGAGGGTCTAATAAGTCTTTTTTGTAATAAATCTTCTATTTCTTTTTTACAATGTTCTAAGAATTCTTGATTCATTTGTATAGGTCTTGCTTTTGTAGGAATATTACGATCATTAAAATCTTTCTCATATGGTAAATCAACTATATGATGTTTTCTTTGCCAAAAGGCATTTGGAATATTACTACATAAATCTTTTATAAATCTTTCTTGAACATCTTTTATTTTGTTTATAATATGAGGTTCTTTAAGTTGTTCTTCAATTTTTAAATATGGTAATTCTTCTTTTAAGAAATTAATTTGTTGTTTTTTATATTCTATAATATTAACTTGTTTATATATAGAAATATCTCTTAAATTATTAATTTCTTTTTCTTGTATAGGATTTATAAATTTAAAGTTTATTATTCTACCATGAACATTTGTACTAATTCCTGAATTATCTACCTTAAAAGGGTAAAGTTGTGTTAAAAAAGGATTTCCTAAAATAACATTTTGTGATATATCTTTGACTAAAGTAAAAATATTTTGGAAACAATATCCATCACAACATATATGTGCATCTGATAATTTATATTTAATATTTAAAGGTTTTGAATTAGCAGTATAAAGTTGTTCATTAGTTTTTTCATAATATTTTGTAGGTATTAATCCTTCTCGTATAACATTGTGATCAGCACCTGAATCAAAAAGTGCTATAACATTTAATTCAAATTTATCAATAACTATCTTCACTTTTATATACCATTTTTGGAAATCAATCTTTTGTATTTGATTTATAAATTTATTATTATCAATAATATCTTCATCTTTTTCTTCTATATGACTTGTACTTGGTATATTTGTAATATCAATATTATTATCCTTTAATATCATTGTAGTTCTAATTTCAATATTATCTTCTTTTAAAATAATTATATCTTTTTCTAAATTATTAATTTGTCTTTTAAGAATATTTATCTCAGTTTGTAAATCTCTTGTAGTTACATTCCTAGACATACTAGGACTGGGGTATTTATCAAATAATTTACTTAAACTAAAATTATCATGTATAGGTATTTTTTTCTTAGTAGTTTCTTCTTCTATAATTAAATCTTTTAATTTACTAAAATATTCTCTTTGTATTTCATTATCTGGTATATTGTTTATTAAATCAAAAATAGCTTCTTTTTTGTCTTTTGTAATAACATTTATATGACATATACCTTGATCTATTTTGTTATTATTTTGTTCAGATGATGAATCTGATTCTTGTTCAATAATGTCTGATTCTGAATCACTACTTTCTAATTTATTAAATATATTATTTAATTCATGTCTTAATTCTCTTACTTTGTTCTTTTTTCTATAACATTTATCAGCAGTATGTCCTGGTTGGTTACAATTCCAACATACTATATTTTTCTTATCTTTTTGATGATTATTGTTTTGATTATTATTATTATTATATTTCTTATATTTTGGATTCCTATTAAAATCTTTTCTTCTTTTAAATCTATGAGGTCTGTTATATTCTTGTGGTTGTTCATTATATTGATTTTGTCGTTTAAATTGTTTAAATCTTTTCTTATGTGTTAAAGAAGGAGGTGTAATCTTCATCATACCAAAAGTTTCACAAAAACTTCCTAATTCTGATCTAGTATTTTTCTTGTCATTTCTATATTTATTTTGTAATCTTAATTCAGAACATAAAGTTAATCCTTCTTTCTTAACAAATGCAAATAATTGACCATAAGTGTATTCTTCAAAAGGTATATCATCTATTCCAACTTCTATTTTTAATTTTTGTATAATTCTTTCAGCAAATAATTTGGGTAATCCCATTATAAATCTTTCTTTCCAAAAGGATTGTCTACAATCAGTTCTTCTTAAAACTTCTGTTAAAAATACATCTTTATACCATCTATAATCTGTTAAAGTTGGACATATTAAATTTGATAATTTAATCTTAGATGAATTTAATTCTTCCTTAGGATTTCCTATAAAATGCATAGATATAGTAACTATTAAGTACTCACAAGCATCTGATCTTTCAACATATTCATTTTCTGTTCCTTCTACTAAGGTTAAAACTTTGTGATTTAATATATCATTTTTCTCTGAATTTTCTAATATATTATCCCACCAATTCTTAAGTTGCCCTGTAAATCCTTGTATGATTAACATACATGCTATTTCTTCAGATTGATTTTGTAATTTATAAGCTGCTCTAGCCATTCCCATTTCTTGTAACATATTAATCATTTCATATTCAGATCTACTATCTATAGTCCATTCAGTAATACTTTGTCCATCATATCTAGATTTTGTAAATTGACTTCTTTCTTCATATTGTATATCTGCTGGTGTAGGTCTTCTATAATAATTTCTTGTAGTATTGGGATTATGATAATATCTTTTCTTTCGATAAATTCTATTTATTTCATTATTATTTGTATTATCAATATCTTGGAAATTATCTTCAACTTCATTAATAATATCATCATCTGAAATATCAGTACTTTGTGTTTCATCATTATCTTTAAATTCTTGTATTTTATCCAAACAATTAACATTACTACTAGAAGGTCCTATTTCAGTTAATTTTGTAGAAATCTTATTCAAAATCTTATCAGTTTGTGGGTTAAAACTTATCTTTTCTTTGTCTAAACTTTTATTAATTTGAAAATAAGGTTGTGAAATATTATCAAATACTTTCTCTTTAGGTATTTCCTTACTATCAAGTTTATTAGATATATGATCTACTTGTTCTGATATAGTATGTAATATTTGATTAGAAAAGTTATTCTGTTGTATTACTCTTTTTATATCTTCATCCTTTGTTTTAGTTATTGTTTTAAAAGGATCAGCTATAATATCTCCTTTTGTTGATTGTAATTTTAAAGTTTGTAAAGGTGGATGTATAGCAACTACAACTTCATTATTACTATGTAAAATCCATTTTTTATGTAAAGTAGTATTAACTTCAATTGCTGATTTGTTTTCAAAATCATTAATTTCGTTTTGTGATAAAAAGCATAATAAAAAATCATAAAAAGGTATGTTAATTTTTAACATTTTCATTTCTTTAATCCATTCCTCTTTTAATCTATTTCTAATAATTTTATCTAATGTCTTATACCATCGTATTTTATTTGTATAAAATTTATCTTTCCTTTCATTATTTAGATGTTTCATATTAGGTACAAATTCTTTAGCATTTGTTATAACATTAATCATACTTTCTGTAGTTGGTGATGTAGGAAAAGATCTATGTTCAGGTTCTGGAATAGGTGATTTAAACCTATATCTTTGACTTAATTCTGATAAATTTGAAAATTATTGTCTTGCATTAGTAAAATATTGTCTAGAATTATTGGAGTTAGAGGATTCAGGTCTATCATCATAATTATGGGAATTTAATCTTAATAAAATCTTTCCATTTCCTTTATCTATTATTTGTTTAATATTTGTTTTTTCAATATTTCTAATAGGTTGTGGTTCTTCTATCTCAAAGTCAGATGGAACATCAATTTCATGCCATTTTAAAGTCTTTGGAACAAATAAATTAGGTTTCTCAGCATCTATTTCTAATAAAATAGTCTCTTCTCTAGAGTCTGGTATTCTATTAAATTTTGTACCTAACTGTGTTGTCATAAGTCTAAAATATATTCTATATATTAAAGCAAAATTTGTAGAATCTTTATGAAATTTATTACCTTGTAAATGAACATCAAGTTTTAAAGCTTCTAGTATCATTTTATCTTTTAAATCTAAAGCAAGGTCAGGAGCACTATTAAAGTAAATTGGTCCATTACATATATTTGTTTGTACTAAAGATAATAATGAATCTTCATATTCTATAGCTCTTTTGTCTCTTAATGCTAAGTATATAGGTGTATTAATTCCTCTTCTCATTAAAGGTTTAACACCTACTTGTACTAATCCAATATGTATATATCTATATCCTTTTTGTATATATTTGTTAATAGTATATCTAGATAATAATTGTACACTTTGTGCTTCTTGTTGTATAGATCTAGTTTCTTCATGTGTTTTAATTGTATATGCAGTTTTGTAATCAATTAAACCAATTTTGTATATGTTTTCTATTCTTTCTTTGGGAATAGTCCATGTTGTATAATCTACAGGCATATATGATTCTTGACTTTGAACCATGTTTTTGTTATCTAAACCGTTTCCTAGTAATAACAGTTTTCTTAGTTTCGAAGTCATGATTTCATTTAAGTGTTTTAATTTTACAGAAGGTTTCTATGCTTAAAGGGGTCGTAGGGGATACAATGCGTGGAACACCATTCACTTAGGCTTACCAACCGACTTACACGGATACAAACCCTAAATCCAAACCTCTAAACAGAGTCATTTAATGTAAACTTAAAAACTTAATTCAATCAATCTTTCTAAACTTTGTTAACTATTATAACCTTTAGAAGAAGATTCGAGTACAATTTACTCTTTACTTGGTCAACAAGTTTTCAATAATCGTTACATTTAGAGTTACAGAATAGTTTTATGTTGAGTTAGTATATTAATCGAGTACCATTAACTCTTTGGAAGATGATTTGAGTACAATTAACTCTTTACTTGGTCAAAAAGTTTTCAACAATCATTACATTTAGAGTTACGGATTAGTTTTATGTTGAGTTAGTAGATTAGTCGAGTACCATTAACTCTTTAGAAGATGATTCGAGTACAATTAACACTTTACTTGGTCAACAAGTTTTCAATAATCGTTACACTTAGAGTTACGGAATATCTATATGTTGAGTTAGAAGATTAATCGAGTACCTTTAACTCTTTAGAAGATGAATCGAGTACAATTACCTCTTTACTTGGTCAACAAGTTTTCAATAATCGTTACTCATAGAGTTAAGGATTAGTTTTATGTTGAGTTAAAAGATTAATCGAGTACCATTAACTCTTTAAAAGATGAATCGAGTACAATTAACTCTTTACTTGGTCAACAAGTATTCAATAATCGTTACACATAGAGTTACGGATTAGTTTTATGTTGAGTTAGAAGATTAATCGAGTACCATTAACTCTTTAGAAGATGATTCGAGTACAATTAACTCTTTACTTAGTCAACAAGTTTTCAATAATCATTACATTTAGAGTTACGGATTATTTTTATGTTGAGTTAGAAGATTAATCGAGTACCATTAACTCTTTAGAAGATGATCCGAGTACAATTAAGTCTTTACTTGGTCAACAAGTTTTCAATAAAAGTTACACTTAGAGTTACGGATTAGTTTTATGTTGAGTTAGAAGATTAATCGAGTACCTTTAACTCTTTAGAAGATGAATCGAGTACAATTAACTCTTTACTTGGTCAACAAGTATTCAATAATCGTTACAAGAAGAGTTACGGATTAGTTTTATGTTGAGTTAGAAGATTAATCGAGTACCTTTAACTCTTTAGAAGATGAATCGAGTACAATTAACTCTTTACTTGGTCAACAAGTATTCAATAATCGTTACTCATAGAGTTAAGGATTAGTTTTATGTTGAGTTAGAAGATTAATCAAGTACCTTTAACTCTTTAGAAGATGAATCGAGTACATTTAACTCTTTACTTGGTCAACAAGTATTCAATAATCGTTACACATAGAGTTACGGATTAGTTTTATGTTGAGTTAGAAGATAAATCGAGTACCATTAACTCTTTAGAAGATGATTCGAGTACAATTAACACTTTACTTGGTCAACAAGTTTTCAATAATCGTTACACTTAGAGTTACGGAATATCTATATGTTGAGTTAGAAGATTAATCGAGTACCTTTAACTCTTTAGAAGATGAATCGAGTACAATTAAGTCTTTACTTGGTCAACATGTTTTCAATAAAAGTTACACTTAGAGTTACGGATTAGTTTTATGTTGAGTTAGAAGATTAATCGAGTACCATTAACTCTTTAGAAGATGATTCAAGTACAATTTACTCTTTTTTTGGTCAAAAAGTTTTCAATAATCGTTACATTTAGAGTTACGGATTAGTTTTATGTTGAGTTAGTAGATTAATCGAGTACCATTAACTCTTTAGAAGATGATTTGAATACAATTAACTCTTTACTTGGTCAACAAGTTTTCAACAATCATTACATTTAGAGTTACGGATTAGTTTTATGTTGAGTTAGTAGATTAATCCAGTACCATTAACTCTTTGGAAGATGAATCGAGTACAATTAACTCTTTCCTTGGTCAACAAGTTTTCAATAATCGTTACATTTAGAGTTACGGATTAGTTTTATGTTGAGTTAGAAGATTAGTCGAGTACCATTAACTCATTAGAAGATGAATCGAGTACAATTAACTCTTTACTTGGTCAACAAGTTTTCAATAATCGTTACACTTAGAGTTACGGATTATCTTTATGTTGAGTTAGAAGATTAATCGAGTACCTTGAACTCTTTAGAAGATGAATCGAGTACAATTAACTCTTTACTTGGTCAACAAGTATTCAATAATCGTTACACATAGAGTTACGGATTAGTTTTATGTTGAGTTAGAAGATTAATCGAGTACCATTAACTCTTTAGAAGATGATTCGAGTACAATTAACCCTTTACTTGGTCAACAAGTTTTCAATAATCATTACATTTAGAGTTACGGATTATTTTTAAGTTGAGTTAGAAGATTAATCGAGTACCATTAACTCTATAGAAGATCAATCGAGTACAATTAAGTCTTTACTTGGTCAACAAGTTTTTAATAAAAGTTACATTTAGAGTTACGGATTAGTTTTATGTTGAGTTAGAAGATTAATCGAATACCATTAACTCTATAGAATATGATTCGAGTACAATTTACTCTTTACTTGGTAAACAAGTTTTCAATAATCGTTACATTTAGAGTTACGGATTATTTTTATGTTCAGTTAGAAGATTAATCGAGTACCATTAACTCTTTAATAGATGAATCGAATACAACTAACTCTTTACTTGGTCAACAAGTTTTCAATAAAAGTTACACTTAGAGTTACGGATTACTTTTATGTTGAGTTAGAAGATTAATCGAGTACCATTAACTCTTTAGAAGATGATCCGAGTACAATTAACTCTTTACTTGTCAACAAGTTTTCAATAATCGTTACACTTAGAGTTACGGATTAGTTTTATGTTGAGTTAGAAGATTAATCTAGTATCATTAACTCTTTAGAAGATGAATCGAGTACAATTAACTATTTAATTAGTTAACACATTTTCTATAATCGTTACACTTAAAGTTACATATTAGTTTTATGTTGAGTTAGAAGATTATTCAAGTACCATTAACTCTTTAGAAGACGATCCGTGTACAATTAACTCTTTACTTGTCAACAAGTTTTCAATAATCGTTACACTTAGAGTTACGGATCAGTTTTATGTTTAGTTAGAAGATTAATTGAGTGCCATTAACTCTTTAGAAGATTATTCGAGTACAATTAACTCTTTACTTGTCAAAAAGTTTTCAATAATCGTTACAAATAGAGTTATCTATTACTTTTTTATTGTGTTAGAAGATTAATCAAGTACTATTAATTCTTTGTAAGATGAATCGAGTACAATTAACTCTTTACTTGGTCAATTAGTTTTCTATAATCGTTACACTTAGAGATACGGATTAGTTTTATAATGAGTTAGAAGATTATTCGAGTACCATTAACTCTTTAGAAGATGATCCGTGTATAATTAACTCTTTACTTGTCAACAAGTTTTCAATAATCGTTACACTTAGAGTTACGTATTAGTTTTATGTTTAGTTAGAAGATTAATTGAGTACCATTAACTCTTTAGAAGATGATTCGAGTACAATAAACTCTTTACTTGTCAACAAGTTTTCAATAATCGTTACACATAGAGTTATCTATTACTTGTTAGAAGATTAATCGAGTACCGTTAATTCTTTGTAAGATGAATCGAGTACAATTAACAATGCAAAATATAGTTATAACTTGACGTTATAAAATGATGATTTTGATTTCTAACAAGCTTTACTTGGTCACCAAGTTTTAAACAATTCTTACACTTAAAGTTACAGATTAGTTTTATGTTGATTTACAAGATTAATCGAGTACAATTAACTCTTTAGAAGATGATTCAGGTACAACTAACTCTCAAGAAGTTGAAAACGATGCTTCTTACAAAGCCTTAAAAAGCTTAGATCGAACCGTTTACTATTGACTGAACATTTCCACTTACAAGTTTAGCTTATAACTTATATTATAAATCAAATCTCATAGAACTTACGGCTAAACACAAAGACAAGCCTATAGTAAATGAATCCGTAACTAAAGTTATTCAATTTAGTTATAACTTGATGTTGTTAAACACATGATTAAGAGTTCTAACAAGCTTTACTTGGTCAACAAGTTTTCAATAATCGTTAAACTTTAAATTACGGATTAGTTTTATGTTGAGTTGGATGATTAATCGAGTACAATTAACTCTTTAGAAGATGATTCGAGCATAATTAACTCATAAGAAGTTTTTAATGATGACTCTTACAAAGGTTTAATAAGCTTTCACCGAACAGTTTAACTTTTGACTTAACATTTTCACTTACAAGTTTAGCTGAAAACTTATAATGTAAATCAAATCTAATAGATCCTACTGCTAAACATAAAGACAAGAATATAGTAAAATCCATAACTAAAGATATTCAATATAGTTATAACTTGACGTTATAAAATGATGTTTATGATTTCTTACAAGCTTTACTTGGTCACCAAGTTTTAAACAATTCTTACACTTAGAGTTATAGATTAGTTTTATGTTGATTTACATGATTAATCGAGTACAATTAACTCTTTAGAAGATGATTCAGGTACAACTAACTCTCAAGAAGTTGAAAACGATGCTTCTTACAAAGCCTTAAAAAGCTTAGACCGAACTGTTTACTATTGACTGAACATTTCCACTTACAAGTTTAGCTTATAACTTATATTATAAATCAAATCTCATAGAACTTACGGCTAAACACAAAGACAAGCCTATATAGTAAATCAATCCATAACAAAAGTTATTCAATTTAGTTATAACTTGATGTTATTAAACACATGATTAAGAGTTCTAACAAGCTTTACTTGGTCAACAAGTTTTCAATAAACATTAAACTTTAAATTACTGATTAGTTTTATGTTGAGTTGGATGATTAATCGAGTACAATTAACTCTTTAGAAGATGATTCGAGCATAATTAACTCATAAGAAGTTTAGAATGATGACTCTTACAAAGGTTTAATAAGCTTAGACCGAACCGTTTACTATTGACTGAACATTTGCACTTACAAGTTTAGCTTATAACTTATATTATAAATCAAATCTCATAGAACTTACGGCTAAACACAAAGACAAGCCTATAGTAAATGAATCCATAACTAAAGTTATTCAATTTAGTTATAACTTGATGTAATTAAACACATGATTAAGAGTTCTAACAAGCTTTACTTGGTCAACAAGTTTTCAATAAACGTTAAACTTTAAATTACGGATTAGTTTTATGTTGAGTTGGATGATTAATCGAGTACAATTAACTCTTTAGAAGATGATTCGAGCATAATTAACTCATAAGAAGTTTTGAATGATGACTCTTACAAAGGTTTAATAAGCTTTCACCGAATAGTTTAACTTTTGACTTAACATTTTCACTTACAAGTTTAGCTCAAAACTAATAATGTAAATCAAATCTAATAGATCCTACTGCTAAACATAAAGACAAGAATATAGTAAAATTCATAACTAAAGATATTCAATATAGTTATAACTCGACGTTATAAAATGATGATTATGATTTCTAACAAGCTTTACTTGGTCACCAAGTTTTAAACAATTCTAACACTTAGAGTTGCAGATTAGTTTTATGTTGATTTACAAGATTAATCGAGTACAATTAACTCTTTAGAAGATGATTCAGGTACAACTAACTCTCAAGAAGTTGAAAACGATGCTTCTTACAAAGTTTTAAAAAGCTTAGACCGAACCGTTTACTATTGACTGAACATTTGCACTTACAAGTTTAGCTTATAACTTATATTATAAATCAAATCTCATAGAACTTACGGCAAAACAGAAAGACAAGCCTATAGTAAATGAATCCAAAACTAAAGTTATTCAATTGAGTTATAACTTGATGTTATTAAACACATGATTAAGAGTTCTAACAAGCCTTACTTGGTCAACAAGTTTTCAATAAACGTTAAACTTTAAATTACGGATTAGTTTTATGTTGAGTTGGATGATTAATCGAGTACAATTAACTCTTTAGAAGATAATTCGAGCATAATTAAATCATAAGAAGTTTTGAATGATGACTCTTACAAGGGTTTAATAAGCTTTGACCGAATAGTTTAACTTTTGACTTAAAGTTTTCACTTACAAGTTTAGCTCAAAACTTATAATGTAAATCAAATCTAATTGATCCTACTGCTAAACATAAAGACAAGAATATAGTAAAATTCACAACTAAAGATATTCAATATAGTTATAACTCGACGTTATAAAATGATGATTATGATTTCTAACAAGCTTTACTTGGTCACCAAGTTTTAAACAATTCTTACACTTAGAGTTGCAGATTAGTTTTATGTTGATTTACAAGGTTAATCGAGTACAATTAACTCTTTAGAAGATGATTAAGGTATAACTAACTCTCAAGAAGTTGAAAATGATGCTTCTTACAAAGCTTTAAAAAGCTTAAACCGAACCGTTTACTATTGACTAAACATTTGCACTTACAAGTTTAGCTTATAACTTATATTATAAATCAAATCTCATAGAACTTACGGCTAAACACGAAGACAAGCCTATAGTAAATGAATCCATAACATAAGTTATTCAATTTAGTTATAAGTGTAACGATTATTGAAAATTTGTTGACCAATTATTGAGTTAATTGTACTCGATTCATCTTCTAAAGAGTTAATGACACTCGATAAATCATCTAACTCAACATAAAACTAATCCGTAACTCTAAGTGTAATGATTATTGAAAACTTGTTGACCAAGTAAACAGTTAATTGTACTCGATTCATCTTCTAAAGAGTTAATGATACTCGATTAATCTTCTAACTCAACATAAAACTAATCTGTAACTCTAAATTAACGATTATTGAAAACTTGTTGACAAGTAAAGAGTTAATTGTACTCGGATCATCTTCTAAAGAGTTAATGGTACTCGTTTAATCTTCTAACTCAATATAAAACTAATCCGTAGCTCTAAGTGTAACAATTATTGAAAACTTATTGATCAATTAGCGAGTTAATTGTACTCAATTCATCTTCTAAAGAGTTAACGATACTCGTTTAATGTTCTAAAGCAATATAAAAGTAATCCATAACTCTATGTGTAACGATTATTGAAACTTGTTGACAGGTAAAGAGTTAATTGTACTCGGATCATCTTCGAAAGAGTTAATGGGAATCGATTATTCTTCTAACGCAATATAAAAGTAATCCATAACTCTATGAGTAACGATTATTGAAACTTGTTGACAATTAAAGAGTTAATTGTACTCGGATCACTTCTAAAGAGTTAATGGTACTCGAATAATCTTCTAACTCATTATAAAACTAATCCGTATCTCTAAGTGTAACGATTATAGAAAACTAATTGACCAAGTAAAGAGTTAATTGTACTCGATTCATCTTACAAAGAATTAACAGTACTCGATTAATCTTCTAACACAATATAAAAGTAATAGATAACTCTATGTGTTACGATTATTGAAAAGTTGTTGACAAGTAAAGAGTTAATTGTACTCGAATCATCTTCTAAAGAGTTAATGGTACTCAATTAATCTTGTAACTAAACATAAAACTAATCCGTAACGCTAAGTGTAACGATTATTGAAAACTTATTGACAAGTATTGAGTTAATTGTACTCAGATCATCTTCTAAATAGTTAATGGTACTCGAATAATCTTCTAACTCAACCCAAAACTAATCGGTAACTCTATGTGTAACGATTATTGAAAACTTGTTGACAAGTAAAGAGTTAATTGTACTCGGATCATCTTCTAAAGAGTTAATGGTACTCGAATAATCTTCTAACTCAACCTAAAACTAATCCGTAACTCTAAGTGTAACGATTATTGAAAATTTGTTGACCAATTAAATAGTTAATTGTACTCGATTCATCTTCTAAAGAGTTAATGGTACTCGATTAATCTTCTAACTCAACATAAAACTAATCCGTAACTCTAAGTGTAACGATTATTGAAAACTTGTTGCAAGTAAAGAGTTAATTGTACTCGGATCATCTTCTAAAGAGTTAATGGTACTCGAATAATCTTCTAACTCAAATAAAATAAATCCGTAACTCTATATGTAACGATTATTGAAAACATGTTGACAAGTAAAGAGTTAATTGTACTCGGTTCATCTTCTAAAGAGTTAATGGTACTCGATTAATCTTCTAACTCAACATAAAACTAATCTGTAACTCTAAGTATAACGATTATTGAAAACTTGTTGACAAGTAAAGAGTTAATTGTACTCGGATCATCTTCTAAAGAGTTAATGGGACTTGAATAATCTTCTAACTCAACATAACACTAATCTGTAAATCTAAGTGTAACGATTATTGAAAATTTGTTGACCAATTAAGTAGTTAATTGTACTCGATTCATCTTCTAAATAGTTAATGGTACTCGATTAATCTTCTAACTCAACATAAAAACTAATCCGTAACTCTAAGTGTAACGATTATTGAAAACAAGTTGACAAGTAAAGAGTTAATTGTACTCGGATCATCTTCTAATGAGTTAATGGTACTCGAATAATCTTCTAACTCATTATACAACTAATCCGTATCTCTAAGTATAAGGATTATAGAAAACTAATTCACCAAGTAAAGAGTTTATTGTACTCGATTCATCTTACAAAGAATTAACAGTAATCGATTAATCTTCTAACACAATATTAAAGTAATAGATAACTCTATGTGTAAGGATTATTGAAAACTTATTGACAAGTAAAGAGTTAATTGTACTCGAATCATCTTCTAAAGAGTTAATGGTACTCAATTAATCTTCTAACTAAATATAAAACTAATCCGTAACTTTAAGTGTAACGATTATTGAAAACTTGTTGACAGGTAAAGAGTTAATTATACTCGGATCATCTTCGAAAGAGTTAATGGGACTCGATTATTCTTCTAACGCAATATAAAAGTAATCCATAACTCTATGTGTAACGATTATTGAAACTTGTTGACAATTAAAGAGTTAATTGTACTCGGATCACTTCTAAAGAGTTAATGGTACTCGAATAATCTTCTAACTCATTATAAAACTAATTCGTATCTCTAAGTGTAACGATTATAGAAAACTAATTGATCAAGTAAAGAGTTAATTGTACTCGATTCATCTTACAAAGAATTAACAGTACTCGATTAATCTTCTAACACAATATAAAAGTAATAGATAACTCTATGTGTTACGATTATTGAAAAGTTGTTGACAAGTAAAGAGTTAATTGTACTCGAATCATCTTCTAAAGAGTTAATGGTACTCAATTAATCTTGTAACTAAACATAAAACTAATCCGTAACGCTAAGTGTAACGATTATTGAAAACTTGTTGACAAGTATTGAGTTAATTGTACTCGGATCATCTTCTAAAGAGTTAATGGTACTCGATTTGTAACGCCCCTTTTCCCTTTATTGGAAATAGGTCGTCACCCTTTACATACTTAGAAAATAAAAAATAATAATGATTTTATAACATACAGCGGAAGACTTAAAAGCGAAGACACGGGTGTTTTTTTTTTTAAAACATAACATATATCTCTGTCTATAAACCAAGATTAGTCGTGTCTCACCCACATTTCTAGGAAAAATGTTTGAACCAAAGACTTACATGAATTACACAACAAAACATATATAGAGTTACGGATACGAGTCTAGGCCCTTAACATCATACTTTACATATATACAACATATAGTTCTTAAACGGAAACGTTATACTAGTACAAACATAGCTATAGAGAGAAGTCCGCCCAGCCTGCTACTCGTCCACCTCATCATACGCCGAGCCTGAAAATAAAAAGCGTAACATCATGAGACACCTCCGGAGAGGGATCCCAGTGGGATAACCTTACTGTCTAATATATTGAAGCAATTAAATTATTAAGTGAGTACTACATCATAGACCAGACACTTTACGCCCTTATGGTAGCTTCCTTAAATCAGGCACTTTGCGCCCTTATGGTCGTCGCCCAGGTATGGAAGTTACATACCGGTTATAGCTACGGACTTCAATCGTAGACTTTCATACATAACTTATCGACTCAATTAACAACACATATAGTGAAGCAATTAAACCGTTAAGCAAGTACTACATCATAGAGGAATGTGGGAATCGCTCGCCCACTAAACCTTGCATAGACCAGGCACTTTACGCCCTTATGGTCGATTCCTTAGACCAGGCACTTTGCGCCCTTATGGTCGTCACCCAGTAATGGAAGTTACATACTGGTTATAGCTACGGACTTCAATCGTAGACTTTCATACATAACTCATCAACTTAATAAACAACACATAGTAGAGAGTAGAAGTTACCCACTTGTTCGTTAGATGTGCTAGGATTGACTCAGGTTCCACCGATCGTCTCGACTGCGCTCGACACACTTAATTGATTAGCTTCCTTATATCGTATAACACATTCTTTGCATTTATATTAGGTTACATTTACCCAAAACACATTCATACTCATAACTTATTCGTTAAACTTCCAAACTAGTAATCTTCGAATGATAAGAAGACCCATAAAATCGCAACAATTTTAATAATTCACATGTGATTCCTAAAATCATACAATTATTCATATACGTACATAACTTCTTGTAGTACATCATATAAAAACATCAACTAAAAATAAGGTTCACATAAGTAGTCATGAATTTCTTAAGTTGGCCAAAAAAACTGGACATCATATGCTGAAAAACGGACTTTCTCGTAAAAATCACCATAATTCGTACAAGGTTCCAAAAATGACATAGTAAAATTCTACATACTCCTAAGAACGTGTACTACAACATAGTAAAACATGGCTTATAAATTCGATCCCAATAATTAGTTATGAGTTTTAGAACGAAGCTGAAAACAGGACATCGTCTACGCGAAAAACAGGTTTTATCGTAAAATTCGGCATAAATCGTACAAGACTCAAAAAAATGCATACTAAAATCTTACACGTACCTAAGAACAGGTTCTAAAACATAGCAAAAGATCATGTATAAATTCGAAGTATATTATTCCAGAAAATTATACGAATCCGACCCGAAAACAGGGTAAAAACTGTCCCCGAACAGCTTGTCTTAGAAAAATCATATAAAATCGAATTTAACTCCAAATCCTATGAAATTTTACAGACATGCTCTTGACTTCATATATTTCAATTAGACAAAAGGATTCATCTTAATTCAATTCCTAATATTTTCGAACATAACCAAAACAGTAGCAAAACAAAGCATATCTTTAAGTCTACCCTAGAATCAACTTATTCCTCCGTGCAAACAACATATAATCCCAACAAATATGCCAAAGAACATCTTTGGACTTCTTATCCTAAAGTATTAATCATAAATCATGAGTTTTAATGAAGGATTCATAAGAGTTTAGCCAAAAATACCTTTAGGTTTTGAAGAAGACTTGATGGATAAAAGATCTTTGCTTTCCTTTATCTCTTGTACTAACTTATCTATGACTTTGGCTCTCCTATATGAAGTGATCAAGAGAGAGAGAGAGAAAGAGAGAGTGATCGAGAGAGAGGGAGGGAGAAGAAATATCCTCAAGCTAAGATGTATTGCATGTTGCAAGTGGATGGTTATTTGCATGATGCTATTAGATTAGTGAGGTGGCTAGGCTAGGTTACCACTTGCTAAAAGACTTACCTTGGAAGCTTTGTATTAAAAATAAAGGTTAATCTAATTATTTATCTTGATATTTTGATATTCATATAACACATATGTATAAATACATGCATACCTTATTGTAAAGACTAGAAATAATAGCATAATGTATAAATCACACAAATATGGAAATCACTTAGCATAAAACCTAAAATCATTCTATTAATTAACTTTGATCATCATCTTATCTTTTTACTTCCGTTCATATGTGTCGAGTGAGTGGAGATCGAGCTCAGTTTCATCCGTGAGCAATTCTGCAAAACCCTTAAAATCTCGAAAGAAAACACGTCATAAAATCTTACGTAATATGAAAACTTGTACTTAAATCATTAACACTTGAACGATAAAAGAAATTTATAAAATATGCATATGCAGGGTGTTTTCTTGAAATGGGGTGTTACAACTCCCCCCACCTTTTAAAAATTTCGTCCCGAAATTTGGGTTGCTATGAAAACAGTTCAGGGTACTTATTCTGAATCTCCTCTTCACGTTCCCATGTTGCCTCCTCTTGACCATGCCTATTCCACTGTACCAAAACTAAGGGTATATTCTTATTTCTCAAGGTCTTCATCGTTTTCCCAATAATAGACACGGGTCGCTCCTCATAAGTTAAGTCCTTTTTAATCTCAAATGGTTCGAGCGTTATCTGATGGCTAGGATCTGACACATACTTCCGTAGCATTGATATATGAAAGACATCATGCACTGCAGATAAACTCGGAGTAAGGGCAAGTCGATAAGCGACATCTCCAACACGTTCTAAGATTTCAAACGGTCCTATAAATCTTGGTCTCAACTTCCCTTTCTTTCCAAAACGGATTATTCCCTTAACCGGCGTAACTTTAAGGAACACTTTCTCACCAATCTCAAATTGTAGATCCCTCCTCCGCAAGTTGGCATAAGATTTTTATCGATCCTGTGCTATCTTAATTCTTTCTCGGATCTTAGTGATCGCTTCTGTGGATCTCTGTATTAGCTCTGGGCCCAAAATCTTCCTTATCCCAACATCATCCCAATGAATTGGTGTTCTACATCTCCGCCCATACAGTGCTTCATATGGGGCCATTCCAATAGTTGTTTGGAAGCTGTTATCATACGCAAATTCTACTAAGGACAAATAATCTTCCCAACTTCCTCCAAAATCTAAAACACATGTCCTAAGCAGATCTTCTAGGATTCGGTTGACTCTTTCTGTCTGTCCATCTGTTTGAGGGTGGAAAGCGGTGCTAAAGTTTAGCTTAGTACCCATTGCTGACTGCAAACTCTTCCAGAATTTCGAAGTAAACCTTGGATCCCTGTCAGATACAATCGAAACTAGAACTCCATGTAATCGCACTACACCATCAACGTATAACCTTGCTAGTTGGTTCATCGAATACGTCATCTTAATCGGTATAAAATGTGCTACTTTTGTTAATCTGTCAACAATTACCCATATGGCTTCGTGTTTCTTAGGGCCTCTTGGTAGTCCCGCAATAAAATCCATTGTCACGTGCTCCCATTTCCATTCTGGGATTTCCAACGGGTTCAACAATCCTGGCGGTCGTTGATGATCAGATTTAACCCTTTGACACGTGAGACATCTTTTTACGAATTGTGCAATAATTCATTTCATGCCCCTCCACCAAAAGTTACTCCTGAGGTCCCTATACATCTTCGTTTCTCCAGGATGTGCGGTATAAGGTGTGGCATGAGCTTCCCTCATTATCTCATCCCGCAACTCATCGTTCTTTGGTACACAAATTCTACCTCTGAATTCTAAAGCTCCATCTGAAGTTATCGAGAAATCCTTAGTTTTCTCTTCTTGGACTTTATTGCACATTAGGTTGATAGATCTATCCTCCTTTTGAGCCTCGATTATTCGTTCCCTTAATGTCGGCTGAGCTATCATTGCAGTTAACATCACCGTTGACTGTTTTGGCTTGACAATCGTTAGTCTCAATCTACCAAAATCTTGAATCAATTCTTTTTGATGAGTAAGCAAAACTGCTAATTGACCTTCTCGTTTTCTGCTGAGTACATCGGCCACTACATTTGCTTTGCCTGGGTGATAGAGAATCGTACAATCGTAATCCTTCACCAATTCTAACCACCTCCTTTGGCGCATATTAAGTTCCTTCTGTGTGAAGAAGTACTTTAAACTTTTGTGGTCTGTATACACTCCACATTTTACTCCATACAAGTAGTGTCTCCAAATATTTAAGGCGTGTACGACTGCTGCTAATTCCAAGTCATGTGTCGGATAGTTTTGATCATGGACTTTCAATTGGCGAGATGCATAAGCTACAACTTTCCCGTGTTGCATTAGTACACATCCTAACCCGGACTTACAGGCATCCGTGTATATATCAAACCCTTCCGATCCGTCTGGTATTGTTAAGACTGGTGCTGTCGTCAAACTTTGCTTGAGCTTTTGGAAACTGGTTTCACACTCTGATGACCATTTGAATTTCTCACTTTTCTTTGTGAGTTGAGTGAGTGGTTTGGCAATACGCGAGAAGCTCTGAATAAATCTTCTATAGTATCCTGCTAGACCCAGAAAACTACGTATTTCATTGACATTTATCGGGGTCTTCCAGTTTAGGACTGCTTCAACCTTGGCAGGATCTACCTCAATCCCTTGAGCCGTGATGACATGTCCTAAGAAGGTTACTTTGTTCAACTAGAACTCACATTTGCTAAACTTAGCATACAACTTCTCTCGTCGCAAAACCTCTAGAACTGTTCTGAGATGCTCTTCATGTTCCTTTGCATCCTTTGAGTAAATCAAGATGTCATCAATGAACACAATGACAAACTTATCCAAGTATTCGTGAAACACACGATTCATCATGTCCATAAAAATTGCAGGTGCATTGGTCACTCCAAAAGGCATTACAGTAAACTCGTAATGTCCATAACGAGTCCTAAAGGCAGTCTTTGGAATATCACTTTCCTTGACCTTTAACTGGTGATATCCAGATCAGAGATCTATCTTTGAAAATACTCCAGCATTCTTCAGTTGATCAAATAAGTCTTCGATCCTTGGTAGAGGGTACTTATTCTTGATCGTCAATCGATTAAGCTCCCGATAATCAATACACATTCTCAATGAACTATCCTTCTTCTTTACAAACAAAACTGGTGCTCCCCATGGAGAGGCACTCGGTCGAATGAATTTCTTATCCATCAACTCCTGAATTTGAATCTTCAGTTCATGTAATTCCTTCGGGGCCATTCTATATGGAGTCTTTGACACTGGTGCAGCTCCAGGCATTAGATCAATTGTAAACTCCACTGATCGATCGGGTGGAATCCCTATGAGATCATCTGGAAACACTTCAAGGAACTCCTTTACTATTGGCACATCTGCTGGTGTTAACTTTGCATCTTCCATTTTTGTGACATTCACCAGATATGCTTTGCATCCACCTTTCTTTATTAGATTGAGTGTATTCATTGCAGAAATAATTGGTACATAACCTTGCGATCTTGCTCCATGGAATGTGAATCGTCGACCATTCGGAGTTTCTAAATCCACATTTCTGTCTTTGCATCTAATCACAACTCGACTTTTACTCAACCAATCCATTCCTAAGATGGCATCAAATCCCTTCATTCCTATCACATATAGATCGGCTAATAGCTCATGTTCATCTAGGTTTAATCTAACATCCTTTACCATGTTCCTGACCTTGATATTCTCCCCCGAGGGTACTCTAACTTCTAGATTTGTATTCCCAACACAATCTAGTTTAAGTTCTTTCTTAAAAGTATCGGATATAAAAGAATGAGATGCTCCAGTATCGAATAAGATGTAAGCAGGCATATTCGAAATTAGTATGGTACCTGTCACAGTCTCATTCTCTTCATCACCTTCCTCTAGTTGTTGCTCTTCCGGATCCTCTTCTTCCTCAGCATATTGAATCCCTGGTAAGGCATTCAGTTTACCCTTGCCCTTTTGGTTATTATTTTGAGGGTTTGTCGGACGAGGTCCGAATGTACCTCCATTCTTTGTAGGGATGCTCCTCGGATTGGTGCACACACTAGCTGTGTGGCCCGATTTGTGGCATCGGAAACAAACATCCTTATCTTTTATACACTCTCCCCAATGAAGTTTCCCACAGTTCTGACAAGTGGGTTTCTGCGTGGGTCTTGGGGCCGCTGCAACCATGGGATGAATATTACGGAAAAATGTATTCTCTCTTTTTATGGGTTGCGGTGGAGCTTTCCTCTTAAACTGACTCGGATTTGGCCTCTGCTCACTCTCCAAACCCAAGCTCATAGACACAATACGCACTCTTTCAAATACGTCTCTGAAGTGTGGAAGTCTCAATCTGGACACTATCCCGCCAACTTCTGGACGTAATCCTCTTTCAAACCTCCTTGCTTTCCTATCATCAGTATCCACCAAATGAGGTGCATACTTATAGAGTGAGTTAAACTTGCGCTCATATTCGGTAACTGTGTTTGTCCCTTGTCGGAGATTCATAAATTCAATCTCCTTCTGATCTCTCAATGCTTGTGGGAAGTAACGGTCTAGTAATATCCCCTTAAACTCTTCCCATTCAAGAGTTCTTCTTACTTCGGGTGTTAGGGTTTGCTCGTGTGATAGCCACCATTGGCCTGCATCTTCCGCTAATTGGAATCTGGCACATGAGACTTTTTGTATCTCCGATATCTCCATGTGCTCAAAGATTCTTTCCAATTCAGCTATCCATTCTTCGGTGCCTGCTGGTCCTTCTCTTCCCTTAAACCTAGGTGGCTGGAAACGTCGAAATTGTTCAATAACTTGATGTGGTCTCGGATTCTGTTGTTCTTGAGCATTTTGAGCCGGTGCAGGTTGTTGCTGCATAAAACCAGTCAGTTGGGCAAAGAACTCTCTTGCCATATCAGCTGTTGTATTTTGCTCGACAGATGATTCTCCATTGTCCGGTACTCCCGGCTGGTGTTGTTTCCCTCTCTGTTGTCTAGTAGGTGGGGCCATAGTACTTACTCTACAGGGAAAATGACCTTTTTAACAGAAATTTCTCATTTACAAAACATCTCTGCAAGACCTAGAGCTGAGAGTCTCCTACGGGTTCCACTAATACGTCCTATAAACTCCTGCTCTAACTGTGTGCGTCTGGCTTCATGATCCATTCAACTATACTATTTGTATCATATCTACACTCAAGTCAACTCTAAGTTCCATAAACTAGGGGATTCATGCATATATGCATTTTTAAATCAAAAGATTAAAATAAACAACAACAAAATAATTAAATCATCTTGGTCATTGAAATACATTACCTTTGCATACTACTTATTAGTACTTTTCATATCCTCATTAGATCGTATCTGACGATCACTTACATGCATATCATCATAACTTAAACATTTTCATAAAACATGTCATACTTTATCATAAACCTTTTCATAAAACATATCATACTTTAACAAATATCTTTAAAACATAACATAAAATACTTACTCGGTGATGATTCGGACAGTAGCTGGCTGTCAACTTTCTCTCACTTAACATACTTAGTTCATAATCATAATCATATCTTTTAACTTTTATAGCTCAAAAATCATATTTAGACTCCATTAATCAAATAAACCTTGGCCGAAAACATAAGACCTAGAGTCTGAGGCGGAAATCCCCAAACCTCGGCTTTGATACCAAGCTGTAACGCCCCTTTTCCCTTTATTGGAAATAGGTCGTCACCCTTTACATACTTAGAAAATAAAGAAATAATAATGATTTTATAACATACAGCGGAAGACTTAAAAGCGAAGACACGGGTGTTTTTTTTTTAAAACATAACATATATCTCTGTCTATAAACCAAGATTAGTCGTGTCTCACCCACATTTCTAGGAAAAATGTTTGAACCAAAGACTTACATGAATTACACAACAAAACATATATATATATAATAGGATACGAGTCTAGGCCCATAACATCATACTTTACATAAATACAACATATAGTTCTTAAACGGAAACGTTATACTAGTACAAACATAGCTATAGAGAGAAGTCCGCCCAGCCTGCTACTCGTCCACCTCATCATACGCCGAGCCTGAAAATAAAAAGCGTAACATCATGAGACACCTCCGGAGAGGGATCCTAGTGGGATAACCTTACTGTCTAATATATTGAAGCAATTAAATTATTAAGCGAGTACTACATCATAGACCAGGCACTTTACGCCCTTATGGTCGCTTCCTTAGACCAGGCACTTTGCGCCCTTATGGTCGTCGCCCAGGTATGGAAGTTACATACCGGTTATAGCTACGGACTTCAATCGTAAACTTTCATACATAACTTATCGACTCAATTAACAACACATATAGTGAAGCAATTAAACCGTTAAGCAAGTACTACATCATAGAGGAATGTGGGAATCGCTCGCCCACTAAACCTTGCATAGACCAGGCACTTTACGCCCTTATGGTCGATTCCTTAGACCAGGCACTTTGCGCCCTTATGGTCGTCACCCAGTAATGGAAGTTACATACTGGTTATAGCTACGGACTTCAATCGTAGACTTTCATACATAACTCATCAACTTAATAAACAACACATAGTAGAGAGTAGAAGTTACCCACTTGTTCGTTAGATGTGCTAGGATTGACTCAGGTTCCACCGATCGTCTCGACCGCGCTCGACACACTTAATTGATTAGCTTCCTTATATCGTATAACACATTCTTTGCATTTATATTAGGTTACATTTACCCAAAACACATTCATACTCATAACTTATTCGTTAAACTTCCAAACTAGTAATCTTCGAATGATAAGAAGACCCATAAAATCGCAACAATTTTAATAATTCACATGTGATTCCTAAAATCATACAATTATTCATATACATACATAACTTCTTGTAGTACATCATATAAAAACATCAATTAAAAATAAGGTTCACATAAGTAGTCATGAATTTCTTAAGTTGGCCAAAAAACCTGGACATCATATGCTGAAAAACGGACTTTCTCGTAAAAATCACCATAATTCGTACAAGGTTCCAAAAATGAATAGTAAAATTCTACATACTCCTAAGAACGTGTACTACAACATAGTAAAACATGGCTTATAAATTCGATCCCAATAATTAGTTATGAGTTTTAGAACGAAGCTGAAAACAGGACATCGTCTACGCGAAAAACAGGTTTTATCGTAAAATTCGGTATAAATCGTACAAGACTCAAAAAAATGCATACTAAAATCCTACACGTACCTAAGAACAGTTTCTAACACATATCTAAAGATCATGCATAAATTCGAAGTATATTATTCCAGAAAATTATACGAATCCGACCCGAAAACAGGGTAAAAACTGTCCCCGAACAGCTTGTCTTAGAAAAATCATATAAAATCGAATTTAACTCCAAATCCTATGAAATTTTACAGACATGCTCTTGACTTCATATATTTCAATTAGACAAAAGGATTCATCTTAATTCATTTCCTAAGATTTTCGAACATAACCAAAACAGTAGCAAAACAAAGCATATCTTTAAGTCTACCCTAGAATCAACTTATTCCTCCATGCAAACAACATATAATCCCAACAAATATGCCAAAGAACATCTTTGGACTTCTTAGCCTAAAGTATTAAGCATAAATCATGAGTTTTAATGAAGGATTCATAAGGGTTTAGCCAAAAATACCTTTAGGTTTTGAAGAAGACTTGATGGATAAAAGATCTTTGCTTTCCTTTATCTCTTGTACTAACTTATCTATGACTTTGGCTCTCCTATATGAAGTGATCAAGAGAGAGAGAGAGAAAGAGAGAGTGATCGAGAGAGAGGGAGGGAGAAGAAATATCCTCAAGCTAAGATGTATTGCATGTTGCAAGTGGATGGTTATTTGCATGATGCTATTAGATTAGTGAGGTGGCTAGGCTAGGTTACCACTTGCTAAAAGACTTACCTTGGAAGCTTTGTATTAAAAATAAAGGTTAATCTAATTATTTATCTTGATATTTTGATATTCATATAACACATATGTATAAATACATGCATACCTTATTGTAAAGACTAGAAATAATAGCATAATGTATAAATCACACAAATATGGAAATCACATAGCATAAAACCTAAAATCATTCTACTAATCCGTAACTCTATATGTAACGATTATTGAAAACTTGTTGACAAGTAAAGAGTTAATTGTACTCGGATCATCTTCTAAAGAGTTAATGGTACTCGAACAATCTTCTAACTCAACATAAAACTAATCTGTAACTCTAAGTGTAACGATTATTGATAATTTGTTGACAAATTAAATAGTTAATTGTACTCTATTCATCTTCTAAAGAGTTAATGGGACTCGAATAATCTTCTAACTCAATATAAAACTAATCTGTAAATCTAAGTGTAACGATTACTGAAAATTTGTTGACCAATTAAATAGTTAATGGTACTCGGATCATCTTCTAAAGAGTTAATGGTACTCGATTAATCTTCTAACTCAACATAAAACTAATCAGTAACTCTAAGTGTAACGATTATTGAAAACTTGTTGACAAGTAAAGAGTTAATTGTACTCGGATCATCTTCTAAAGAGTTAATGGTACTCGAATAATCTTCTAACTCATTATAAAAATAATCCGTATCTCTAAGTGTAACAATTATAGAAAACTAATTAACCAAGTAAAGAGTTAATTGTACTCGAATCATCTTACAAAGAATTAACAGTACTCGATTAATCTTCTAACACAATATAAAAGTAATATATAACTCTATTTGTAACGATTATTGAAAACTTGTTGACAAGTAAATAGTTAATTGCACTCGAATTATCTTCTCAAGAGTTAATGGTACTCAATTAATATTCTAACTAAACATAAAACTAATCCGTAACTCTAAGTGTAACGATTATTGAAAACTTGTTGACTAGTAAAGAGTTAATTGTACTCGGATCATCTTCTAAAGAGTTAATGGTACTCGAATAATCTTCTAACTAAACATAAAACTAATCTGTAAATCTAAGTGTAACGATTATTGAAAATTTGTTGACCAATTAAA
The DNA here is from genome assembly GCA_954870855.1 of Scutellaria minor. Taxonomy (NCBI): domain Eukaryota; kingdom Viridiplantae; phylum Streptophyta; class Magnoliopsida; order Lamiales; family Lamiaceae; genus Scutellaria; species Scutellaria minor. The sequence continues at coordinate 6,840,895 of OX940733.1, forward strand.
TAGTTAATGGTACTCGGATCATCTTCTAAAGAGTTAATGGTACTCGATTAATCTCCTAACTCAACATAAAACTAATCAGTAACTCTAAGTGTAACAATTATTGAAAACTTGTTGACAAGTAAAGAGTTAATTGTACTCGGATCATCTTCTAAAGAGTTAATGGTACTCGAATAATCTTCTAACTCATTATAAAAATAATCCGTATCTCTAAGTGTAACAATTATAGAAAACTAATTAACCAAGTAAAGAGTTAATTGTACTCGAATCATCTTACAAAGAATTAACAGTACTCGATTAATCTTCTAACACAATATAAAAGTAATATATAACTCTATTTGTAACGATTATTGAAAACTTGTTGACAAGTAAATAGTTAATTGTACTCGAATTATCTTCTCAAGAGTTAATGGTACTCAATTAATCTTCTAACTAAACATAAAACTAATCCGTAACTCTAAGTGTAACGATTATTGAAAACTTGTTGACTAGTAAAGAGTTAATTGTACTCGGATCATCTTCTAAAGAGTTAATGGTACTCGAATAATCTTCTAAGTCAACATAAAACTAATCTGTAACTCTAAGTGTAACGATTATTGAAAATTTGTTGACCAATTAAATAGTTAATTGTACTCGATTCATCTTCTAAAGAGTTAATGGGACTCGATTAATCTTCTAACTCAACATAAAACTAATCCGTAAATCTAAGTGTAACGATTATTGAAAATTTGTTGACCAATTAAAGAGTTAATTGTACTCGGATCATCTTCTAAAGAGTTAATGGTAGTCGATTAATCTTCTAACTCAACATAAAACTGATCCGTAACTCTAAGTGTAACGATTATTGAAAACTTGTTGACAAGTAAAGAGTTAATTGTACTCGGATCATCTTCTAAAGAGTTAATGGTACTCGAACAATCTTCTAACTCAACATAAAACTAATCCGTAACTCTAAGTGTAACGATTATTGATAATTTGTTGACAAATTAAATAGTTAATTGTACTCGATTCATCTTCTAAATAGTTAATGGGACTCGATTAATCTTCTAACTCAACATAAAACTAATCCGTAAATCTAAGTGTAACGATTATTGAAAATTTGTTGACCAATTAAAGAGTTAATTGTACTCGGATCATCTTCTAAAGAGTTAATGGTAGTCGATTAATCTTCTAACTCAACATAAAACTGATCCGTAACTCTAAGTGTAACGATTATTGAAAACTTGTTGACAACTAAAGAGTTAATTGTACTTGGATCATCTTCTAAAGAGTTAATGGTACTCGAACAATCTTCTAACTCAACATAAAACTAATCTGTAACTCTAAGTGTAACGATTATTGATAATTTGTTGACAAATTAAATAGTTAATTGTACTCGATTCATCTTCTAAAGAGTTAATGGTACTCGATTAATCTTCTAACTCAACATAAAACTAATCTGTAAATCTAAGTGTAACGATTATTGAAAATTTGTTGACCAATTAAATAGTTAATTGTACTCGATTCATCTTCTAAAGAGTTAATGGTACTCCATTAATCTTCTAACTCAACATAAAACTAATCCGTAACTCTAAGTGTAACGATTATTGAAAACTTGTTGACAAGTTAAGAGTTAATTGTACTCGGATCATCTTCTAAAGAGTTAATGGTACTCGAATAATCTTCTAACTCAACATAAAACTAATCCGTAACTCTATATGTAACGATTATTGAAAAATTGTTGACAAGTAAAGAGTTAATTGTACTCGGATCATCTTCTAAAGAGTTAATGGTACTCGAACAATCTTCTAACTCAACATAAAACTAATCTGTAACTCTAAGTGTAACGATTATTGATAATTTGTTGACAAATTAAATAGTTAATTGTACTCGATTCATCTTCTAAAGAGTTAATGGGACTCGAATAATCTTCTAACTCAACATAAAACTAATCTGTAAATCTAAGTGTAACGATTATTGAAAATTTGTTGACCAATTAAATAGTTAATGGTACTCGGATCATCTTCTAAAGAGTTAATGGTACTCGATTAATCTTCTAAGTCAACATAAAACTAATCTGTAACTCTAAGTGTAACGATTATTGAAAATTTGTTGACCAATTAAATAGTTAATTGTACTCGATTCATCTTCTAAAGAGTTAATGGGACTCGATTAATCTTCTAACTCAACATAAAACTAATCCGTAAATCTAAGTGTAACGATTATTGAAAATTTGTTGACCAATTAAAGAGTTAATTGTACTCGGATCATCTTCTAAAGAGTTAATGGTAGTCGATTAATCTTCTAACTCAACATAAAACTGATCCGTAACTCTAAGTGTAACGATTATTGAAAACTTGTTGACAAGTAAAGAGTTAATTGTACTCGGATCATCTTCTAAAGAGTTAATGGTACTCGAACAATCTTCTAACTCAACATAAAACTAATCTGTAACTCTAAGTGTAACGATTATTGATAATTTGTTGACAAATTAAATAGTTAATTGTACTCGATTCATCTTCTAAAGAGTTAATGGGACTCGATTAATCTTCTAACTCAACATAAAACTAATCCGTAAATCTAAGTGTAACGATTATTGAAAATTTGTTGACCAATTAAAGAGTTAATTGTACTCGGATCATCTTCTAAAGAGTTAATGGTAGTCGATTAATCTTCTAACTCAACATAAAACTGATCCGTAACTCTAAGTGTAACGATTATTGAAAACTTGTTGACAACTAAAGAGTTAATTGTACTTGGATCATCTTCTAAAGAGTTAATGGTACTCGAACAATCTTCTAACTCAACATAAAACTAATCTGTAACTCTAAGTGTAACGATTATTGATAATTTGTTGACAAATTAAATAGTTAATTGTACTCGATTCATCTTCTAAAGAGTTAATGGTACTCGATTAATCTTCTAACTCAACATAAAACTAATCTGTAAATCTAAGTGTAACGATTATTGAAAATTTGTTGACCAATTAAATAGTTAATTGTACTCGATTCATCTTCTAAAGAGTTAATGGTACTCCATTAATCTTCTAACTCAACATAAAACTAATCCGTAACTCTAAGTGTAACGATTATTGAAAACTTGTTGACAAATTAAGAGTTAATTGTACTCGGATCATCTTCTAAAGAGTTAATGGTACTCGAATAATCTTCTAACTCAACATAAAACTAATCCGTAACTCTATATGTAACGATTATTGAAAAATTGTTGACAAGTAAAGAGTTAATTGTACTCGGATCATCTTCTAAAGAGTTAATGGTACTCGAACAATCTTCTAACTCAACATAAAACTAATCTGTAACTCTAAGTGTAACGATTATTGATAATTTGTTGACAAATTAAATAGTTAATTGTACTCGATTCATCTTCTAAAGAGTTAATGGGACTCGAATAATCTTCTAACTCAACATAAAACTAATCTGTAAATCTAAGTGTAACGATTATTGAAAATTTGTTGACCAATTAAATAGTTAATGGTACTCGGATCATCTTCTAAAGAGTTAATGGTACTTGATTAATCTCCTAACTCAACATAAAACTAATCAGTAACTCTAAGTGTAACGATTATTGAAAACTTGTTGACAAGTAAAGAGTTAATTGTACTCGGATCATCTTCTAAAGAGTTAATGGTACTCGAATAATCTTCTAACTCATTATAAAAATAATCCGTATCTCTAAGTGTAACAATTATAGAAAACTAATTAACCAAGTAAAGAGTTAATTGTACTCGAATCATCTTACAAAGAATTAACAGTACTCGATTAATCTTCTAACACAATATAAAAGTAATATATAACTCTATTTGTAACGATTATTGAAAACTTGTTGACAAGTAAATAGTTAATTGCACTCGAATTATCTTCTCAAGAGTTAATGGTACTCAATTAATCTTCTAACTAAACATAAAACTAATCCGTAACTCTAAGTGTAACGATTATTGAAAACTTGTTGACAAGTTAAGAGTTAATTGTACTCGGATCATCTTCTAAAGAGTTAATGGTACTCGAATAATCTTCTAAGTCAACATAAAACTAATCTGTAACTCTAAGTGTAACGATTATTGAAAATTTGTTGACCAATTAAATAGTTAATTGTACTCGATTCATCTTCTAAAGAGTTAATGGGACTCGATTAATCTTCTAACTCAACATAAAACTAATCCGTAAATCTAAGTGTAACGATTATTGAAAATTTGTTGACCAATTAAAGAGTTAATTGTACTCGGATCATCTTCTAAAGAGTTAATGGTAGTCGATTAATCTTCTAACTCAACATAAAACTGATCCGTAACTCTAAGTGTAACGATTATTGAAAACTTGTTGACAAGTAAAGAGTTAATTGTACTCGGATCATCTTCTAAAGAGTTAATGGTACTCGAACAATCTTCTAACTCAACATAAAACTAATCTGTAACTCTAAGTGTAACGATTATTGATAATTTGTTGACAAATTAAATAGTTAATTGTACTCGATTCATCTTCTAAAGAGTTAATGGGACTCGATTAATCTTCTAACTCAACATAAAACTAATCCGTAAATCTAAGTGTAACGATTATTGAAAATTTGTTGACCAATTAAAGAGTTAATTGTACTCGGATCATCTTCTAAAGAGTTAATGGTAGTCGATTAATCTTCTAACTCAACATAAAACTGATCCGTAACTCTAAGTGTAACGATTATTGAAAACTTGTTGACAACTAAAGAGTTAATTGTACTCGGATCATCTTCTAAAGAGTTAATGGTACTCGAACAATCTTCTAACTCAACATAAAACTAATCTGTAACTCTAAGTGTAACGATTATTGATAATTTGTTGACAAATTAAATAGTTAATTGTACTCGATTCATCTTCTAAAGAGTTAATGGTACTCGATTAATCTTCTAACTCAACATAAAACTAATCTGTAAATCTAAGTGTAACGATTATTGAAAATTTGTTGACCAATTAAATAGTTAATTGTACTCGATTCATCTTCTAAAGAGTTAATGGTACTCCATTAATCTTCTAACTCAACATAAAACTAATCCGTAACTCTAAGTGTAACGATTATTGAAAACTTGTTGACAAGTTAAGAGTTAATTGTACTCGGATCATCTTCTAAAGAGTTAATGGTACTCGAATAATCTTCTTACTCAACATAAAACTAATCCGTAACTCTATATGTAACGATTATTGAAAAATTGTTGACAAGTAAAGAGTTAATTGTACTCGGATCATCTTCTAAAGAGTTAATGGTACTCGAACAATCTTCTAACTCAACATAAAACTAATCTGTAACTCTAAGTGTAACGATTATTGATAATTTGTTGACAAATTAAATAGTTAATTGTACTCGATTCATCTTCTAAAGAGTTAATGGGACTCGAATAATCTTCTAACTCAACATAAAACTAATCTGTAAATCTAAGTGTAACGATTATTGAAAATTTGTTGACCAATTAAATAGTTAATGGTACTCGGATCATCTTCTAAAGAGTTAATGGTACTTGATTAATCTCCTAACTCAACATAAAACTAATCAGTAACTCTAAGTGTAACGATTATTGAAAACTTGTTGACAAGTAAAGAGTTAATTGTACTCGGATCATCTTCTAAAGAGTTAATGGTACTCGAATAATCTTCTAACTCATTATAAAAATAATCCGTATCTCTAAGTGTAACAATTATAGAAAACTAATTAACCAAGTAAAGAGTTAATTGTACTCGAATCATCTTACAAAGAATTAACAGTACTCGATTAATCTTCTAACACAATATAAAAGTAATATATAACTCTATTTGTAACGATTATTGAAAACTTGTTGACAAGTAAATAGTTAATTGCACTCGAATTATCTTCTCAAGAGTTAATGGTACTCAATTAATCTTCTAACTAAACATAAAACTAATCCGTAACTCTAAGTGTAACGATTATTGAAAACTTGTTGACTAGTAAAGAGTTAATTGTACTCGGATCATCTTCTAAAGAGTTAATGGTACTCGAATAATCTTCTAAGTCAACATAAAACTAATCTGTAACTCTAAGTGTAACGATTATTGAAAATTTGTTGACCAATTAAATAGTTAATTGTACTCGATTCATCTTCTAAAGAGTTAATGGGACTCGATTAATCTTCTAACTCAACATAAAACTAATCCGTAAATCTAAGTGTAACGATTATTGAAAATTTGTTGACCAATTAAAGAGTTAATTGTACTCGGATCATCTTCTAAAGAGTTAATGGTAGTCGATTAATCTTCTAACTCAACATAAAACTGATCCGTAACTCTAAGTGTAACGATTATTGAAAACTTGTTGACAAGTAAAGAGTTAATTGTACTCGGATCATCTTCTAAAGAGTTAATGGTACTCGAACAATCTTCTAACTCAACATAAAACTAATCTGTAACTCTAAGTGTAACGATTATTGATAATTTGTTGACAAATTAAATAGTTAATTGTACTCGATTCATCTTCTAAAGAGTTAATGGGACTCGATTAATCTTCTAACTCAACATAAAACTAATCCGTAAATCTAAGTGTAACGATTATTGAAAATTTGTTGACCAATTAAAGAGTTAATTGTACTCGGATCATCTTCTAAAGAGTTAATGGTAGTCGATTAATCTTCTAACTCAACATAAAACTGATCCGTAACTCTAAGTGTAACGATTATTGAAAACTTGTTGACAACTAAAGAGTTAATTGTACTCGGATCATCTTCTAAAGAGTTAATGGTACTCGAACAATCTTCTAACTCAACATAAAACTAATCTGTACCTCTAAGTGTAACGATTATTGATAATTTGTTGACAAATTAAATAGTTAATTGTACTCGATTCATCTTCTAAAGAGTTAATGGTACTCGATTAATCTTCTAACTAAACATAAAACTAATCTGCAAATCTAAGTGTAACGATTATTGAAAATTTGTTGACCAATTAAATAGTTAATTGTACTCGATTCATCTTCTAAAGAGTTAATGGTACTCCATTAATCTTCTAACTCAACATAAAACTAATCCGTAACTCTAAGTGTAACGATTATTGAAAACTTGTTGACAAGTTAAGAGTTAATTGTACTCGGATCATCTTCTAAAGAGTTAATGGTACTCGAATAATCTTCTAACTCAACATAAAACTAATCCGTAACTCTATATGTAACGATTATTGAAAAATTGTTGACAAGTAAAGAGTTAATTGTACTCGGATCATCTTCTAAAGAGTTAATGGTACTCGAACAATCTTCTAACTCAACATAAAACTAATCTGTAACTCTAAGTGTAACGATTATTGATAATTTGTTGACAAATTAAATAGTTAATTGTACTCGATTCATCTTCTAAAGAGTTAATGGGACTCGAATAATCTTCTAACTCAACATAAAACTAATCTGTAAATCTAAGTGTAACGATTATTGAAAATTTGTTGACCAATTAAATAGTTAATGGTACTCGGATCATCTTCTAAAGAGTTAATGGTACTCGATTAATCTCCTAACTCAACATAAAACTAATCAGTAACTCTAAGTGTAACGATTATTGAAAACTTGTTGACAAGTAAAGAGTTAATTGTACTCGGATCATCTTCTAAAGAGTTAATGGTACTCGAATAATCTTCTAACTCATTATAAAAATAATCCGTATCTCTAAGTGTAACAATTATAGAAAACTAATTAACCAAGTAAAGAGTTAATTGTACTCGAATCATCTTACAAAGAATTAACAGTACTCGATTAATCTTCTAACACAATATAAAAGTAATATATAACTCTATTTGTAACGATTATTGAAAACTTGTTGACAAGTAAATAGTTAATTGCACTCGAATTATCTTCTCAAGAGTTAATGGTACTCAATTAATCTTCTAACTAAACATAAAACTAATCCGTAACTCTAAGTGTAACGATTATTGAAAACTTGTTGACAAGTTAAGAGTTAATTGTACTCGGATCATCTTCTAAAGAGTTAATGGTACTCGAATAATCTTCTAAGTCAACATAAAACTAATCTGTAACTCTAAGTGTAACGATTATTGAAAATTTGTTGACCAATTAAATAGTTAATTGTACTCGATTCATCTTCTAAAGAGTTAATGGGACTCGATTAATCTTCTAACTCAACATAAAACTAATCCGTAAATCTAAGTGTAACGATTATTGAAAATTTGTTGACCAATTAAAGAGTTAATTGTACTCGGATCATCTTCTAAAGAGTTAATGGTAGTCGATTAATCTTCTAACTCAACATAAAACTGATCCGTAACTCTAAGTGTAACGATTATTGAAAACTTGTTGACAAGTAAAGAGTTAATTGTACTCGGATCATCTTCTAAAGAGTTAATGGTACTCGAACAATCTTCTAACTCAACATAAAACTAATCTGTAACTCTAAGTGTAACGATTATTGATAATTTGTTGACAAATTAAATAGTTAATTGTACTCGATTCATCTTCTAAAGAGTTAATGGGACTCGATTAATCTTCTAACTCAACATAAAACTAATCCGTAAATCTAAGTGTAACGATTATTGAAAATTTGTTGACCAATTAAAGAGTTAATTGTACTCGGATCATCTTCTAAAGAGTTAATGGTAGTCGATTAATCTTCTAACTCAACATAAAACTGATCCGTAACTCTAAGTGTAACGATTATTGAAAACTTGTTGACAACTAAAGAGTTAATTGTACTCGGATCATCTTCTAAAGAGTTAATGGTACTCGAACAATCTTCTAACTCAACATAAAACTAATCTGTAACTCTAAGTGTAACGATTATTGATAATTTGTTGACAAATTAAATAGTTAATTGTACTCGATTCATCTTCTAAAGAGTTAATGGTACTCGATTAATCTTCTAACTCAACATAAAACTAATCTGTAAATCTAAGTGTAACGATTATTGAAAATTTGTTGACCAATTAAATAGTTAATTGTACTCGATTCATCTTCTAAAGAGTTAATGGTACTCCATTAATCTTCTAACTCAACATAAAACTAATCCGTAACTCTAAGTGTAACGATTATTGAAAACTTGTTGACAAGTTAAGAGTTAATTGTACTCGGATCATCTTCTAAAGAGTTAATGGTACTCGAATAATCTTCTTACTCAACATAAAACTAATCCGTAACTCTATATGTAACGATTATTGAAAAATTGTTGACAAGTAAAGAGTTAATTGTACTCGGATCATCTTCTAAAGAGTTAATGGTACTCGAACAATCTTCTAACTCAACATAAAACTAATCTGTAACTCTAAGTGTAACGATTATTGATAATTTGTTGACAAATTAAATAGTTAATTGTACTCGATTCATCTTCTAAAGAGTTAATGGGACTCGAATAATCTTCTAACTCAACATAAAACTAATCTGTAAATCTAAGTGTAACGATTATTGAAAATTTGTTGACCAATTAAATAGTTAATGGTACTCGGATCATCTTCTAAAGAGTTAATGGTACTTGATTAATCTCCTAACTCAACATAAAACTAATCAGTAACTCTAAGTGTAACGATTATTGAAAACTTGTTGACAAGTAAAGAGTTAATTGTACTCGGATCATCTTCTAAAGAGTTAATGGTACTCGAATAATCTTCTAACTCATTATAAAAATAATCCGTATCTCTAAGTGTAACAATTATAGAAAACTAATTAACCAAGTAAAGAGTTAATTGTACTCGAATCATCTTACAAAGAATTAACAGTACTCGATTAATCTTCTAACACAATATAAAAGTAATATATAACTCTATTTGTAACGATTATTGAAAACTTGTTGACAAGTAAATAGTTAATTGCACTCGAATTATCTTCTCAAGAGTTAATGGTACTCAATTAATCTTCTAACTAAACATAAAACTAATCCGTAACTCTAAGTGTAACGATTATTGAAAACTTGTTGACTAGTAAAGAGTTAATTGTACTCGGATCATCTTCTAAAGAGTTAATGGTACTCGAATAATCTTCTAAGTCAACATAAAACTAATCTGTAACTCTAAGTGTAACGATTATTGAAAATTTGTTGACCAATTAAATAGTTAATTGTACTCGATTCATCTTCTAAAGAGTTAATGGGACTCGATTAATCTTCTAACTCAACATAAAACTAATCCGTAAATCTAAGTGTAACGATTATTGAAAATTTGTTGACCAATTAAAGAGTTAATTGTACTCGGATCATCTTCTAAAGAGTTAATGGTAGTCGATTAATCTTCTAACTCAACATAAAACTGATCCGTAACTCTAAGTGTAACGATTATTGAAAACTTGTTGACAAGTAAAGAGTTAATTGTACTCGGATCATCTTCTAAAGAGTTAATGGTACTCGAACAATCTTCTAACTCAACATAAAACTAATCTGTAACTCTAAGTGTAACGATTATTGATAATTTGTTGACAAATTAAATAGTTAATTGTACTCGATTCATCTTCTAAAGAGTTAATGGGACTCGATTAATCTTCTAACTCAACATAAAACTAATCCGTAAATCTAAGTGTAACGATTATTGAAAATTTGTTGACCAATTAAAGAGTTAATTGTACTCGGATCATCTTCTAAAGAGTTAATGGTAGTCGATTAATCTTCTAACTCAACATAAAACTGATCCGTAACTCTAAGTGTAACGATTATTGAAAACTTGTTGACAACTAAAGAGTTAATTGTACTCGGATCATCTTCTAAAGAGTTAATGGTACTCGAACAATCTTCTAACTCAACATAAAACTAATCTGTAACTCTAAGTGTAACGATTATTGATAATTTGTTGACAAATTAAATAGTTAATTGTACTCGATTCATCTTCTAAAGAGTTAATGGTACTCGATTAATCTTCTAACTCAACATAAAACTAATCTGTAAATCTAAGTGTAACGATTATTGAAAATTTGTTGACCAATTAAATAGTTAATTGTACTCGATTCATCTTCTAAAGAGTTAATGGTACTCCATTAATCTTCTAACTCAACATAAAACTAATCCGTAACTCTAAGTGTAACGATTATTGAAAACTTGTTGACAAGTTAAGAGTTAATTGTACTCGGATCATCTTCTAAAGAGTTAATGGTACTCGAATAATCTTCTTACTCAACATAAAACTAATCCGTAACTCTATATGTAACGATTATTGAAAAATTGTTGACAAGTAAAGAGTTAATTGTACTCGGATCATCTTCTAAAGAGTTAATGGTACTCGAACAATCTTCTAACTCAACATAAAACTAATCTGTAACTCTAAGTGTAACGATTATTGATAATTTGTTGACAAATTAAATAGTTAATTGTACTCGATTCATCTTCTAAAGAGTTAATGGGACTCGAATAATCTTCTAACTCAACATAAAACTAATCTGTAAATCTAAGTGTAACGATTATTGAAAATTTGTTGACCAATTAAATAGTTAATGGTACTCGGATCATCTTCTAAAGAGTTAATGGTACTTGATTAATCTCCTAACTCAACATAAAACTAATCAGTAACTCTAAGTGTAACGATTATTGAAAACTTGTTGACAAGTAAAGAGTTAATTGTACTCGGATCATCTTCTAAAGAGTTAATGGTACTCGAATAATCTTCTAACTCATTATAAAAATAATCCGTATCTCTAAGTGTAACAATTATAGAAAACTAATTAACCAAGTAAAGAGTTAATTGTACTCGAATCATCTTACAAAGAATTAACAGTACTCGATTAATCTTCTAACACAATATAAAAGTAATATATAACTCTATTTGTAACGATTATTGAAAACTTGTTGACAAGTAAATAGTTAATTGCACTCGAATTATCTTCTCAAGAGTTAATGGTACTCAATTAATCTTCTAACTAAACATAAAACTAATCCGTAACTCTAAGTGTAACGATTATTGAAAACTTGTTGACTAGTAAAGAGTTAATTGTACTCGGATCATCTTCTAAAGAGTTAATGGTACTCGAATAATCTTCTAAGTCAACATAAAACTAATCTGTAACTCTAAGTGTAACGATTATTGAAAATTTGTTGACCAATTAAATAGTTAATTGTACTCGATTCATCTTCTAAAGAGTTAATGGGACTCGATTAATCTTCTAACTCAACATAAAACTAATCCGTAAATCTAAGTGTAACGATTATTGAAAATTTGTTGACCAATTAAAGAGTTAATTGTACTCGGATCATCTTCTAAAGAGTTAATGGTAGTCGATTAATCTTCTAACTCAACATAAAACTGATCCGTAACTCTAAGTGTAACGATTATTGAAAACTTGTTGACAAGTAAAGAGTTAATTGTACTCGGATCATCTTCTAAAGAGTTAATGGTACTCGAACAATCTTCTAACTCAACATAAAACTAATCTGTAACTCTAAGTGTAACGATTATTGATAATTTGTTGACAAATTAAATAGTTAATTGTACTCGATTCATCTTCTAAAGAGTTAATGGGACTCGATTAATCTTCTAACTCAACATAAAACTAATCCGTAAATCTAAGTGTAACGATTATTGAAAATTTGTTGACCAATTAAAGAGTTAATTGTACTCGGATCATCTTCTAAAGAGTTAATGGTAGTCGATTAATCTTCTAACTCAACATAAAACTGATCCGTAACTCTAAGTGTAACGATTATTGAAAACTTGTTGACAACTAAAGAGTTAATTGTACTCGGATCATCTTCTAAAGAGTTAATGGTACTCGAACAATCTTCTAACTCAACATAAAACTAATCTGTAACTCTAAGTGTAACGATTATTGATAATTTGTTGACAAATTAAATAGTTAATTGTACTCGATTCATCTTCTAAAGAGTTAATGGTACTCGATTAATCTTCTAACTAAACATAAAACTAATCTGCAAATCTAAGTGTAACGATTATTGAAAATTTGTTGACCAATTAAATAGTTAATTGTACTCGATTCATCTTCTAAAGAGTTAATGGTACTCCATTAATCTTCTAACTCAACATAAAACTAATCCGTAACTCTAAGTGTAACGATTATTGAAAACTTGTTGACAAGTTAAGAGTTAATTGTACTCGGATCATCTTCTAAAGAGTTAATGGTACTCGAATAATCTTCTAACTCAACATAAAACTAATCCGTAACTCTATATGTAACGATTATTGAAAAATTGTTGACAAGTAAAGAGTTAATTGTACTCGGATCATCTTCTAAAGAGTTAATGGTACTCGAACAATCTTCTAACTCAACATAAAACTAATCTGTAACTCTAAGTGTAACGATTATTGATAATTTGTTGACAAATTAAATAGTTAATTGTACTCGATTCATCTTCTAAAGAGTTAATGGGACTCGAATAATCTTCTAACTCAACATAAAACTAATCTGTAAATCTAAGTGTAACGATTATTGAAAATTTGTTGACCAATTAAATAGTTAATGGTACTCGGATCATCTTCTAAAGAGTTAATGGTACTCGATTAATCTCCTAACTCAACATAAAACTAATCAGTAACTCTAAGTGTAACGATTATTGAAAACTTGTTGACAAGTAAAGAGTTAATTGTACTCGGATCATCTTCTAAAGAGTTAATGGTACTCGAATAATCTTCTAACTCATTATAAAAATAATCCGTATCTCTAAGTGTAACAATTATAGAAAACTAATTAACCAAGTAAAGAGTTAATTGTACTCGAATCATCTTACAAAGAATTAACAGTACTCGATTAATCTTCTAACACAATATAAAAGTAATATATAACTCTATTTGTAACGATTATTGAAAACTTGTTGACAAGTAAATAGTTAATTGCACTCGAATTATCTTCTCAAGAGTTAATGGTACTCAATTAATCTTCTAACTAAACATAAAACTAATCCGTAACTCTAAGTGTAACGATTATTGAAAACTTGTTGACTAGTAAAGAGTTAATTGTACTCGGATCATCTTCTAAAGAGTTAATGGTACTCGAATAATCTTCTAAGTCAACATAAAACTAATCTGTAACTCTAAGTGTAACGATTATTGAAAATTTGTTGACCAATTAAATAGTTAATTGTACTCGATTCATCTTCTAAAGAGTTAATGGGACTCGATTAATCTTCTAACTCAACATAAAACTAATCCGTAAATCTAAGTGTAACGATTATTGAAAATTTGTTGACCAATTAAAGAGTTAATTGTACTCGGATCATCTTCTAAAGAGTTAATGGTAGTCGATTAATCTTCTAACTCAACATAAAACTGATCCGTAACTCTAAGTGTAACGATTATTGAAAACTTGTTGACAAGTAAAGAGTTAATTGTACTCGGATCATCTTCTAAAGAGTTAATGGTACTCGAACAATCTTCTAACTCAACATAAAACTAATCTGTAACTCTAAGTGTAACGATTATTGATAATTTGTTGACAAATTAAATAGTTAATTGTACTCGATTCATCTTCTAAAGAGTTAATGGGACTCGATTAATCTTCTAACTCAACATAAAACTAATCCGTAAATCTAAGTGTAACGATTATTGAAAATTTGTTGACCAATTAAAGAGTTAATTGTACTCGGATCATCTTCTAAAGAGTTAATGGTAGTCGATTAATCTTCTAACTCAACATAAAACTGATCCGTAACTCTAAGTGTAACGATTATTGAAAACTTGTTGACAACTAAAGAGTTAATTGTACTCGGATCATCTTCTAAAGAGTTAATGGTACTCGAACAATCTTCTAACTCAACATAAAACTAATCTGTAACTCTAAGTGTAACGATTATTGATAATTTGTTGACAAATTAAATAGTTAATTGTACTCGATTCATCTTCTAAAGAGTTAATGGTACTCGATTAATCTTCTAACTAAACATAAAACTAATCTGCAAATCTAAGTGTAACAATTATTGAAAATTTGTTGACCAATTAAATAGTTAATTGTACTCGATTCATCTTCTAAAGAGTTAATGGTACTCCATTAATCTTCTAACTCAACATAAAACTAATCCGTAACTCTAAGTGTAACGATTATTGAAAACTTGTTGACAAGTTAAGAGTTAATTGTACTCGGATCATCTTCTAAAGAGTTAATGGTACTCGAATAATCTTCTAACTCAACATAAAACTAATCCGTAACTCTATATGTAACGATTATTGAAAAATTGTTGACAAGTAAAGAGTTAATTGTACTCGGATCATCTTCTAAAGAGTTAATGGTACTCGAACAATCTTCTAACTCAACATAAAACTAATCTGTAACTCTAAGTGTAACGATTATTGATAATTTGTTGACAAATTAAATAGTTAATTGTACTCGATTCATCTTCTAAAGAGTTAATGGGACTCGAATAATCTTCTAACTCAACATAAAACTAATCTGTAAATCTAAGTGTAACGATTATTGAAAATTTGTTGACCAATTAAATAGTTAATGGTACTCGGATCATCTTCTAAAGAGTTAATGGTACTCGATTAATCTCCTAACTCAACATAAAACTAATCAGTAACTCTAAGTGTAACGATTATTGAAAACTTGTTGACAAGTAAAGAGTTAATTGTACTCGGATCATCTTCTAAAGAGTTAATGGTACTCGAATAATCTTCTAACTCATTATAAAAATAATCCGTATCTCTAAGTGTAACAATTATAGAAAACTAATTAACCAAGTAAAGAGTTAATTGTACTCGAATCATCTTACAAAGAATTAACAGTACTCGATTAATCTTCTAACACAATATAAAAGTAATATATAACTCTATTTGTAACGATTATTGAAAACTTGTTGACAAGTAAATAGTTAATTGCACTCGAATTATCTTCTCAAGAGTTAATGGTACTCAATTAATCTTCTAACTAAACATAAAACTAATCCGTAACTCTAAGTGTAACGATTATTGAAAACTTGTTGACTAGTAAAGAGTTAATTGTACTCGGATCATCTTCTAAAGAGTTAATGGTACTCGAATAATCTTCTAAGTCAACATAAAACTAATCTGTAACTCTAAGTGTAACGATTATTGAAAATTTGTTGACCAATTAAATAGTTAATTGTACTCGATTCATCTTCTAAAGAGTTAATGGGACTCGATTAATCTTCTAACTCAACATAAAACTAATCCGTAAATCTAAGTGTAACGATTATTGAAAATTTGTTGACCAATTAAAGAGTTAATTGTACTCGGATCATCTTCTAAAGAGTTAATGGTAGTCGATTAATCTTCTAACTCAACATAAAACTGATCCGTAACTCTAAGTGTAACGATTATTGAAAACTTGTTGACAAGTAAAGAGTTAATTGTACTCGGATCATCTTCTAAAGAGTTAATGGTACTCGAACAATCTTCTAACTCAACATAAAACTAATCTGTAACTCTAAGTGTAACGATTATTGATAATTTGTTGACAAATTAAATAGTTAATTGTACTCGATTCATCTTCTAAAGAGTTAATGGGACTCGATTAATCTTCTAACTCAACATAAAACTAATCCGTAAATCTAAGTGTAACGATTATTGAAAATTTGTTGACCAATTAAAGAGTTAATTGTACTCGGATCATCTTCTAAAGAGTTAATGGTAGTCGATTAATCTTCTAACTCAACATAAAACTGATCCGTAACTCTAAGTGTAACGATTATTGAAAACTTGTTGACAACTAAAGAGTTAATTGTACTCGGATCATCTTCTAAAGAGTTAATGGTACTCGAACAATCTTCTAACTCAACATAAAACTAATCTGTAACTCTAAGTGTAACGATTATTGATAATTTGTTGACAAATTAAATAGTTAATTGTACTCGATTCATCTTCTAAAGAGTTAATGGTACTCGATTAATCTTCTAACTAAACATAAAACTAATCTGCAAATCTAAGTGTAACAATTATTGAAAATTTGTTGACCAATTAAATAGTTAATTGTACTCGATTCATCTTCTAAAGAGTTAATGGTACTCCATTAATCTTCTAACTCAACATAAAACTAATCCGTAACTCTAAGTGTAACGATTATTGAAAACTTGTTGACAAGTTAAGAGTTAATTGTACTCGGATCATCTTCTAAAGAGTTAATGGTACTCGAATAATCTTCTAACTCAACATAAAACTAATCCGTAACTCTATATGTAACGATTATTGAAAAATTGTTGACAAGTAAAGAGTTAATTGTACTCGGATCATCTTCTAAAGAGTTAATGGTACTCGAACAATCTTCTAACTCAACATAAAACTAATCTGTAACTCTAAGTGTAACGATTATTGATAATTTGTTGACAAATTAAATAGTTAATTGTACTCGATTCATCTTCTAAAGAGTTAATGGGACTCGAATAATCTTCTAACTCAACATAAAACTAATCTGTAAATCTAAGTGTAACGATTATTGAAAATTTGTTGACCAATTAAATAGTTAATGGTACTCGGATCATCTTCTAAAGAGTTAATGGTACTCGATTAATCTCCTAACTCAACATAAAACTAATCAGTAACTCTAAGTGTAACGATTATTGAAAACTTGTTGACAAGTAAAGAGTTAATTGTACTCGGATCATCTTCTAAAGAGTTAATGGTACTCGAATAATCTTCTAACTCATTATAAAAATAATCCGTATCTCTAAGTGTAACAATTATAGAAAACTAATTAACCAAGTAAAGAGTTAATTGTACTCGAATCATCTTACAAAGAATTAACAGTACTCGATTAATCTTCTAACACAATATAAAAGTAATATATAACTCTATTTGTAACGATTATTGAAAACTTGTTGACAAGTAAATAGTTAATTGCACTCGAATTATCTTCTCAAGAGTTAATGGTACTCAATTAATCTTCTAACTAAACATAAAACTAATCCGTAACTCTAAGTGTAACGATTATTGAAAACTTGTTGACTAGTAAAGAGTTAATTGTACTCGGATCATCTTCTAAAGAGTTAATGGTACTCGAATAATCTTCTAAGTCAACATAAAACTAATCTGTAACTCTAAGTGTAACGATTATTGAAAATTTGTTGACCAATTAAATAGTTAATTGTACTCGATTCATCTTCTAAAGAGTTAATGGGACTCGATTAATCTTCTAACTCAACATAAAACTAATCCGTAAATCTAAGTGTAACGATTATTGAAAATTTGTTGACCAATTAAAGAGTTAATTGTACTCGGATCATCTTCTAAAGAGTTAATGGTAGTCGATTAATCTTCTAACTCAACATAAAACTGATCCGTAACTCTAAGTGTAACGATTATTGAAAACTTGTTGACAAGTAAAGAGTTAATTGTACTCGGATCATCTTCTAAAGAGTTAATGGTACTCGAACAATCTTCTAACTCAACATAAAACTAATCTGTAACTCTAAGTGTAACGATTATTGATAATTTGTTGACAAATTAAATAGTTAATTGTACTCGATTCATCTTCTAAAGAGTTAATGAGACTCGATTAATCTTCTAACTCAACATAAAACTAATCCGTAACTCTAAGTGTAACGATTATTGAAAATTTGTTGACCAATTAAAGAGTTAATTGTACTCGGATCATCTTCTAAAGAGTTAATGGTAGTCGATTAATCTTCTAACTCAACATAAAACTGATCCGTAACTCTAAGTGTAACGATTATTGAAAACTTGTTGACAACTAAAGAGTTAATTGTACTCGGATCATCTTCTAAAGAGTTAATGGTACTCGAACAATCTTCTAACTCAACATAAAACTAATCTGTAACTCTAAGTGTAACGATTATTGATAATTTGTTGACAAATTAAATAGTTAATTGTACTCGATTCATCTTCTAAAGAGTTAATGGTACTCGATTAATCTTCTAACTCAACATAAAACTAATCTGTAAATCTAAGTGTAACGATTATTGAAAATTTGTTGACCAATTAAATAGTTAATTGTACTCGATTCATCTTCTAAAGAGTTAATGGTACTCCATTAATCTTCTAACTCAACATAAAACTAATCCGTAACTCTAAGTGTAACGATTATTGAAAACTTGTTGACAAGTTAAGAGTTAATTGTACTCGGATCATCTTCTAAAGAGTTAATGGTACTCGAATAATCTTCTAACTCAACATAAAACTAATCCGTAACTCTATATGTAACGATTATTGAAAAATTGTTGACAAGTAAAGAGTTAATTGTACTCGGATCATCTTCTAAAGAGTTAATGGTACTCGAACAATCTTCTAACTCAACATAAAACTAATCTGTAACTCTAAGTGTAACGATTATTGATAATTTGTTGACAAATTAAATAGTTAATTGTACTCGATTCATCTTCTAAAGAGTTAATGGGACTCGAATAATCTTCTAACTCAACATAAAACTAATCTGTAAATCTAAGTGTAACGATTATTGAAAATTTGTTGACCAATTAAATAGTTAATGGTACTCGGATCATCTTCTAAAGAGTTAATGGTACTCGATTAATCTCCTAACTCAACATAAAACTAATCAGTAACTCTAAGTGTAACGATTATTGAAAACTTGTTGACAAGTAAAGAGTTAATTGTACTCGGATCATCTTCTAAAGAGTTAATGGTACTCGAATAATCTTCTAACTCATTATAAAAATAATCCGTATCTCTAAGTGTAACAATTATAGAAAACTAATTAACCAAGTAAAGAGTTAATTGTACTCGAATCATCTTACAAAGAATTAACAGTACTCGATTAATCTTCTAACACAATATAAAAGTAATATATAACTCTATTTGTAACGATTATTGAAAACTTGTTGACAAGTAAATAGTTAATTGCACTCGAATTATCTTCTCAAGAGTTAATGGTACTCAATTAATCTTCTAACTAAACATAAAACTAATCCGTAACTCTAAGTGTAACGATTATTGAAAACTTGTTGACTAGTAAAGAGTTAATTGTACTCGGATCATCTTCTAAAGAGTTAATGGTACTCGAATAATCTTCTAAGTCAACATAAAACTAATCTGTAACTCTAAGTGTAACGATTATTGAAAATTTGTTGACCAATTAAATAGTTAATTGTACTCGATTCATCTTCTAAAGAGTTAATGGGACTCGATTAATCTTCTAACTCAACATAAAACTAATCCGTAAATCTAAGTGTAACGATTATTGAAAATTTGTTGACCAATTAAAGAGTTAATTGTACTCGGATCATCTTCTAAAGAGTTAATGGTAGTCGATTAATCTTCTAACTCAACATAAAACTGATCCGTAACTCTAAGTGTAACGATTATTGAAAACTTGTTGACAAGTAAAGAGTTAATTGTACTCGGATCATCTTCTAAAGAGTTAATGGTACTCGAACAATCTTCTAACTCAACATAAAACTAATCTGTAACTCTAAGTGTAACGATTATTGATAATTTGTTGACAAATTAAATAGTTAATTGTACTCGATTCATCTTCTAAAGAGTTAATGAGACTCGATTAATCTTCTAACTCAACATAAAACTAATCCGTAAATCTAAGTGTAACGATTATTGAAAATTTGTTGACCAATTAAAGAGTTAATTGTACTCGGATCATCTTCTAAAGAGTTAATGGTAGTCGATTAATCTTCTAACTCAACATAAAACTGATCCGTAACTCTAAGTGTAACGATTATTGAAAACTTGTTGACAACTAAAGAGTTAATTGTACTCGGATCATCTTCTAAAGAGTTAATGGTACTCGAACAATCTTCTAACTCAACATAAAACTAATCTGTAACTCTAAGTGTAACGATTATTGATAATTTGTTGACAAATTAAATAGTTAATTGTACTCGATTCATCTTCTAAAGAGTTAATGGTACTCGATTAATCTTCTAACTCAACATAAAACTAATCTGTAAATCTAAGTGTAACGATTATTGAAAATTTGTTGACCAATTAAATAGTTAATTGTACTCGATTCATCTTCTAAAGAGTTAATGGTACTCCATTAATCTTCTAACTCAACATAAAACTAATCCGTAACTCTAAGTGTAACGATTATTGAAAATTTGTTGACAAGTTAAGAGTTAATTGTACTCGGATCATCTTCTAAAGAGTTAATGGTACTCGAATAATCTTCTAACTCAACATAAAACTAATCCGTAACTCTATATGTAACGATTATTGAAAAATTATTGACAAGTAAAGAGTTAATTGTACTCGGATCATCTTCTAAAGAGTTAATGGTACTCGAACAATCTTCTAACTCAACATAAAACTAATCTGTAACTCTAAGTGTAACGATTATTGATAATTTGTTGACAAATTAAATAGTTAATTGTACTCGATTCATCTTCTAAAGAGTTAATGGGACTCGAATAATCTTCTAACTCAACATAAAACTAATCTGTAAATCTAAGTGTAACGATTATTGAAAATTTGTTGACCAATTAAATAGTTAATGGTACTCGGATCATCTTCTAAAGAGTTAATGGTACTCGATTAATCTCCTAACTCAACATAAAACTAATCAGTAACTCTAAGTGTAACGATTATTGAAAACTTGTTGACAAGTAAAGAGTTAATTGTACTCGGATCATCTTCTAAAGAGTTAATGGTACTCGAATAATCTTCTAACTCATTATAAAAATAATCCGTATCTCTAAGTGTAACAATTATAGAAAAATAATTAACCAAGTAAAGAGTTAATTGTACTCGAATCATCTTACAAAGAATTAACAGTACTCGATTAATCTTCTAACACAATATAAAAGTAATATATAACTCTATTTGTAACGATTATTGAAAACTTGTTGACAAGTAAATAGTTAATTGCACTCGAATTATCTTCTCAAGAGTTAATGGTACTCAATTAATCTTCTAACTAAACATAAAACTAATCCGTAACTCTAAGTGTAACGATTATTGAAAACTTGTTGACTAGTAAAGAGTTAATTGTACTCGGATCATCTTCTAAAGAGTTAATGGTACTCGAATAATCTTCTAAGTCAACATAAAACTAATCTGTAACTCTAAGTGTAACGATTATTGAAAATTTGTTGACCAATTAAATAGTTAATTGTACTCGATTCATCTTCTAAAGAGTTAATGGGACTCGATTAATCTTCTAACTCAACATAAAACTAATCCGTAAATCTAAGTGTAACGATTATTGAAAATTTGTTGACCAATTAAAGAGTTAATTGTACTCGGATCATCTTCTAAAGAGTTAATGGTAGTCGATTAATCTTCTAACTCAACATAAAACTGATCCGTAACTCTAAGTGTAACGATTATTGAAAACTTGTTGACAAGTAAAGAGTTAATTGTACACGGATAATCTTCTAAAGAGTTAATGGTACTCGAACAATCTTCTAACTCAACATAAAACTAATCTGTAACTCTAAGTGTAACGATTAATGATAATTTGTTGACCAATTAAATAGTTAATTGTACTCGATTCATCTTCTAAAGAGTTAATGGGACTCGATTAATCTTCTAACTCAACATAAAACTAATCCGTAAATCTAAGTGTAACGATTATTGAAAATTTGTTGACCAATTAAAGAGTTAATTGTACTCGGATCATCTTCTAAAGAGTTAATGGTAGTCGATTAATCTTCTAACTCAACATAAAACTGATCCGTAACTCTAAGTGTAACGATTATTGAAAACTTGTTGACAAGTAAAGAGTTAATTGTACTCGGATCATCTTCTAAAGAGTTAATGGTACTCGAATAATCTTCTAACTCATTATAAAAATAATTCGTATCTCTAAGTGTAACAATTATAGAAAACTAATTAACCAAGTAAAGAGTTAATTGTACTCGAATCATCTTACAAAGAATTAACAGTACTCGATTAATCTTCTAACACAATATAAAAGTAATATATAACTCTATTTGTAACGATTATTGAAAACTTGTTGACAAGTAAATAGTTAATTGCACTCGAATTATCTTCTCAAGAGTTAATGGTACTCAATTAATCTTCTAACTAAACATAAAACTAATCCGTAACTCTAAGTGTAACGATTATTGAAAACTTGTTGACTAGTAAAGAGTTAATTGTACTCGGATCATCTTCTAAAGAGTTAATGGTACTCGAATAATCTTCTAAGTCAACATAAAACTAATCTGTAACTCTAAGTGTAACGATTATTGAAAATTTGTTGACCAATTAAATAGTTAATTGTACTCGATTCATCTTCTAAAGAGTTAATGGGACTCGATTAATCTTCTAACTCAACATAAAACTAATCCGTAAATCTAAGTGTAACGATTATTGAAAATTTGTTGACCAATTAAAGAGTTAATTGTACTCGGATCATCTTCTAAAGAGTTAATGGTAGTCGATTAATCTTCTAACTCAACATAAAACTGATCCGTAACTCTAAGTGTAACGATTATTGAAAACTTGTTGACAAGTAAAGAGTTAATTGTACTCGGATAATCTTCTAAAGAGTTAATGGTACTCGAACAATCTTCTAACTCAACATAAAACTAATCTGTAACTCTAAGTGTAACGATTATTGAAAATTTATTGACCAATTAAATAGTTAATTGTACTCGATTCATCTTCAAAAGAGTTAATGGGACTCGATTAATCTTCTAACTCAACATAAAACTAATCCGTAAATCTAAGTGTAACGATTATTGAAAATTTGTTGACCAATTAAAGAGTTAATTGTACTCGGATCATCTTCTAAAGAGTTAATGGTAGTCGATTAATCTTCTAACTCAACATAAAACAGATCCGTAACTCTAAGTGTAACGATTATTGAAAACTTGTTGACAAGTAAATAGTTAATTGTACTCGGATCATCTTCTAAAGAGTTAATGGTACTCGAACAATCTTCTAACTCAACATAAAACTAATCTGTAACTCTAAGTGTAACGATTATTGATAATTTGTTGACAAATTAAATAGTTAATTGTACTCGATTCATCTTCTAAAGAGTTAATGGGACTCGAATAATCTTCTAACTCAACATAAAACTAATCTGTAAATCTAAGTGTAACGATTATTGAAAATTTTTTGACCAATTAAATAGTTAATGGTACTCGGATCATCTTCTAAAGAGTTAATGGTACTCGAACAATCTTCAAACTCAACATAAAACTAATCTGTAACTCTAAGTGTAACGATTATTGATAATTTGTTGACAAATTAAATAGTTAATTGTACTCGATTCATCTTCTAAAGAGTTAATGGTACTCGATTATCTTCTAACTCAACATAAAACTAATCTGTAACTCTAAGTGTAACGATTATTAAAAACTTGTTTACAAGTAAAGCGTTAATTGTACTCGGATCATCTTCTAAAGAGTTAATGGTGCTCGATTAATCTTCTAACTCAACATAAAACAAATCAGTAACTCTACGTGTAATGATTATTGAAAAGTTGTTGACAAGTAAAGAGTTAATTGTACTCGGATCATCTTCTAAAGAGTTAATGGTACTCGAATAATCTTCTAACTCAACATAAAACTAATCCGTAACTCTATATGTAACGATTATTGAAAACATCTTGACAAGTAAAGTGTTAATTGTACTCAGATCATCTTCTAAAGAGTTAATGGTACTCCATTAATCTTCTAACTCAAAATAAAACTAATCCGTAACTCTAAGTGTAACGAT
Source organism: Scutellaria minor (assembly GCA_954870855.1). Lineage (NCBI taxonomy): Eukaryota > Viridiplantae > Streptophyta > Magnoliopsida > Lamiales > Lamiaceae > Scutellaria > Scutellaria minor. The sequence goes on from OX940733.1 coordinate 6,865,334, forward strand.
TATTGAAAACTTGTTGACAAGTAAAGAGTTAATTGTACTCGGATCATCTTCTAAAGAGTTAATGGTACTCGAATAATCTTCTAACTCTTTATAAAAATAATCCGTATCTCTAAGTGTAACAATTATAGAAAACTAATTAACCAAGTAAAGAGTTAATTGTACTCGAATCATCTTACAAAGAATTAACAGTACTCGATTAATCTTCTAACACAATATAAAAGTAATATTTAACTCTATTTGTAACGATTATTGAAAACTTGTTGACAAGTAAAGAGTTAATTGTACTCGAATTATCTTCTCAAGAGTTAATGGTACTCAATTAATCTTCTAACTAAACATAAAACTAATCCGTAACTCTAAGTGTAACGATTATTGAAAACTTGTTGACTAGTAAAGAGTTAATTGTACTCGGATCATCTTCTAAAGAGTTAATGGTACTCGAATAGTCTTCTAAGTCAACATAAAACTAATCTGTAACTCTAAGTGTAACGATTATTGAAAATTTGTTGACCAATTAAATAGTTAATTGTACTCGATTCATCTTCTAAAGAGTTAATGGGACTCGATTAATCTTCTAACTCAACATAAAACTAATCCGTAAATCAAAGTGTAACGATTATTGAAAATTTGTTGACCAATTAAATAGTTAATTGTACTCGATTCATCTTCTAAAGAGTTAATGGTACTCCATTAATCTTCTAACTCAACATAAAACTAATCCGTAACTCTAAGTGTAACGATTATTGAAAACTTGTTGACAAGTAAAGAGTTAATTGTACTCGGATCATCTTCTAAAGAGTTAATGGTACTCGAATAATCTTCTAACTCAACATAAAACTAATCCGTAACTCTATATGTAACGATTATTGAAAACTTGTTGACAAGTAAAGAGTTAATTGTACTCGGATCATCTTCTAAAGAGTTAATGGTACTCGAACAATCTTCTAACTCAACATAAAACTAATCTGTAACTCTAAGTGTAACGATTATTGAAAATTTGTTGACCAATTAAATAGTTAATTGTACTCGATTCATCTTCTAAAGAGTTAATGGGACTCGATTAATCTTCTAACTCAACATAAAAGTAATCCGTAAATCAAAGTGTAACGATTATTGAAAATTTGTTGACCAATTAAATAGTTAATTGTACTCGATTCATCTTCTAAAGAGTTAATGGTACTCCATTAATCTTCTAACTCAACATAAAACTAATCCGTAAATCAAAGTGTAACGATTATTGAAAATTTGTTGACCAATTAAATAGTTAATTGTACTCGATTCATCTTCTAAAGAGTTAATGGTACTCCATTAATCTTCTAACTCAACATAAAACTAATCCGTAACTCTAAGTGTAACGATTATTGAAAACTTGTTGACAAGTAAAGAGTTAATTGTACTCGAATAATCTTCTAACTCAACGTAAAACTAATCCGTAACTCTATATGTAACGATTATTGAAAACATGTTGACAAGTAAAGAGTTAATTGTACTCGGATCATCTTCTAAAGAGTTAATGGTACTGGATTAATTTTCTAACTCAACATAAAACTAATCTGTCACTCTAAGTGTAACGATTATTGAAAACTTGTTGACCAATTAAATAGTTAATTGTACTCGATTCATCTTCTGAAGAGTTAATGGGACTCGATTAATCTTCTAACTCAACATAAAACTAATCCGTAAATCTAAGTGTAACGATTATTGAAAATTTGTTGACCAATTAAAGAGTTAATTGTACTCGGATCATCTTCTAAAGAGTTAATGGTAGTCGATTAATCTTCTAACTCAACATAAAACAGATCCGTAACTCTAAGTGTAACGATTATGGAAAACTTGTTGACAAGTAAAGAGTTAATTGTACTCGGATCATCTTCTAAAGAGTTAATGGTACTCGAACAATCTTCTAACTCAACATAAAACTAATCTGTAACTCTAAGTGTAACGATTATTGATAATTTGTTGACAAATTAAATAGTTAATTGTACTCGATTCATCTTCTAAAGAGTTAATGGTACTCGATTATCTTCTAACTCAACATAAAACTAATCTGTAACTCTAAGTGTAACGATTATTAAAAACTTGTTTACAAGTAAAGCGTTAATTGTACTCGGATCATCTTCTAAAGAGTTAATGGTGCTCGATTAATCTTCTAACTCAACATAAAACTAATCAGTAACTCTACGTGTAATGATTATTGAAAACTTGTTGACAAGTAAAGATTTAATTGTACTCGGATCATCCTCTAAAGAGTTATTGGTACTCGAATAATCTTCTAACTCAACATAAAACTAATCCGTAACTCTATATGTAACGATTATTGAAAACATGTTGACAAGTAAAGTGTTAATTGTACTCGGATCATCTTCTAAAGAGTTAATGGGACTCGAATAATCTTCTAACTCAACATAAAACTAATCTGTAAATCTAAGTGTAACGATTATTGAAAATTTGTTGACCAATTAATTAGTTAATTGTACTCGATTCATCTTCTAAAGAGTTAATGGTACTCTATTAATCTTCTAACTCAACATAAAACTAATCCGTAACTCTAAGTGTAACGATTATTGAAAACTTGTTGACAAGTAAAGAGTTAATTGTACTCGGATCATCTTCTAAAGAGTTAATGGTACTCGAATAATCTTCTAAGTCAACATAAAACTAATCTGTAACTCTAAGTGTAACGATTATTGAAAATTTGTTGACCAATTAAATAGTTAATTGTACTCGATTCATCTTCTAAAGAGTTAATGGGACTCGATTAATCTTCTAACTCAACATAAAACTAATCTGTAAATCTAAGTGTAACGAGTATTGAAAATTTGTTGACCAATTAAAGAGTTAATTGTACTCGGATCATCTTCTAAAGAGTTAATGGTAGTCGATTAATCTTCTAACTCAACATAAAACTGATCCGTAACTCTAAGTGTAACGATTATTGAAAACTTGTTGACAAGTAAAGAGTTAATTGTACTCGGATCATCTTCTAAAGAGTTAATGGTACTCGAATAATCTTCTAACTCATTATAAAAATAATCCGTATCTCTAAGTGTAACAATTATAGAAAACTAATTAACCAAGTAAAGAGTTAATTGTACTCGAATCATCTTACAAAGAATTAACAGTACTCGATTAATCTTCTAACACAATATAAAAGTAATATATAACTCTATTTGTAACGATTATTGAAAACTTGTTGACAAGTAAATAGTTAATTGCACTCGAATTATCTTCTCAAGAGTTAATGGTACTCAAATAATCTTCAAACTAAACATAAAACTAATCCGTAACTCTAAGTGTAACGATTATTGAAAACTTGTTGACTAGTAAAGAGTTAATTGTACTCGGATCATCTTCTAAAGAGTTAATGGTACTCGAATAATCTTCTAAGTCAACATAAAACTAATCTGTATCTCTAAGTGTAACGATTATTGAAAATTTGTTGACCAATTAAATAGTTAATTGTACTCGATTCATCTTCTAAAGAGTTAATGGGACTCGATTAATCTTCTAACTCAACATAAAACTAATCCGTAAATCTAAGTGTAACGATTATTGAAAATTTGTTGACCAATTAAAGAGTTAATTGTACTCGGATCATCTTCTAAAGAGTTAATGGTAGTCGATTAATCTTCTAACTCAACATAAAACTGATCCGTAACTCTAAGTGTAACGATTATTGAAAACTTGTTGACAAGTAAAGAGTTAATTGTACTCGGATCATCTTCTAAAGAGTTAATGGTACTCGAACAATCTTCTAACTCAACATAAAACTAATCTGTAACTCTAAGTGTAACGATTATTGAAAATTTGTTGACCAATTAAATAGTTAATTGTACTCGATTCATCTTCAAAAGAGTTAATGGGACTCGATTAATCTTCTAACTCAACATAAAACTAATCTGTAACTCTAAGTGTAACGATTATTAAAAACTTGTTTACAAGTAAAGCGTTAATTGTACTCGGATCATCTTCTAAAGAGTTAATGGGACTCGAATAATCTTCTAACTCAACATAAAACTAATCTGTAAATCTAAGTGTAACGATTATTGAAAATTTGTTGACCAATTAATTAGTTAATTGTACTCGATTCATCTTCTAAAGAGTTAATGGTACTCCATTAATCTTCTAACTCAACATAAAACTAATCCGTAACTCTAAGTGTAACGATTATTGAAAACTTGTTGACAAGTAAAGAGTTAATTGTACTCGGATCATCTTCTAAAGAGTTAATGGTACTCGAATAATCTTCTAAGTCAACATAAAACTAATCTGTAACTCTAAGTGTAACGATTATTGAAAATTTGTTGACCAATTAAATAGTTAATTGTACTCGATTCATCTTCTAAAGAGTTAATGGGACTCGATTAATCTTCTAACTCAACATAAAACTAATCCGTAAATCTAAGTGTAACAATTATTGAAAATTTGTTGACCAATTAAAGAGTTAATTGTACTCGGATCATCTTCTAAAGAGTTAATGGTAGTAGATTAATCTTCTAACTCAACATAAAACTGATCCGTAACTCTAAGTGTAACGATTATTGAAAACTTGTTGACAAGTAAAGAGTTAATTGTACTCGGATCATCTTCTAAAGAGTTAATGGTATTCGAACAATCTTCTAACTCAACATAAAACTAATCTGTAACTCTAAGTGTAACGATTATTGATAATTTGTTGACAAATTAAATAGTTAATTGTACTCGATTCATCTTCTAAAGAATTAATAGTACTCGATTAATCTTCTAACTCAACATAAAACTAATCTGTAACTCTAAGTGTAACGATTATTAAAAACTTGTTTACAAGTAAAGCGTTAATTGTACTCGGATCATCTTCTAAAGAGTTAATGGTGCTCGATTAATCTTCTAACTCAACATAAAACTAATCAGTAACTCTACGTGTAATGATTATTGAAAACTTGTTGACAAGTAAAGAGTTAATTGCACTCGGATCATCTTCTAAAGAGTTAATGGTACTCGAATAATCTTATAACTCAACATAAAACTAATCTGTAACTCTATATGTAACGATTATTGAAAACATGTTGACAAGTAAAGTGTTAATTGTACTCGTATCATCATCTAAAGAGTTAATGGGACTCAAATAATCTTCTAACTCAACATAAAACTAATCTGTAAATCCAAGTGTAACGATTATTGAAAATTTGTTGACCAATTAAATAGTTAATTGTACTCGATTCATCTTCTAAAGAGTTAATGGGACTCGAATAATCTTCTAACTCAACATAAAACTAATCTGTAAATGTAAGTGTAACGATTATTGAAAATTTGTTGACCAATTAAATAGTTAATAGTACTCGGATCATCTTCTAAAGAGTTAATGGTACTCGATTAATCTTCTAACTCAACATAAAACTAATCAGTAACTCTAAGTGTAACGATTATTGAAAACTTGTTGACAAGTAAAGAGTTAATTGTACTCGGATCATCTTCTAAAGAGTTAATGGTACTCGAATAATCTTCTAACTCATTATAAAAATAATCCGTATCTCTAAGTGTAACAATTATAGAAAACTAATTAACCAAGTAAAGAGTTAATTGTACTCGAATCATCTTACAAAGAATTAACAGTACTCGATTAATCTTCTAACACAATATAAAAGTAATATATAACTCTATTTGTAACGATTATTGAAAACTTGTTGACAAGTAAATAGTTAATTGGACTCGAATTATCTTCTCAAGAGTTAATGGTACTCAATTAATCTTCAAACTAAACATAAAACTAATCCGTAACTCTAAGTGTAACGATTATTGAAAACTTGTTGACTAGTAAAGAGTCAATTGTACTCGGATCATCTTCTAAAGAGTTAATAGTACTCGAATAATCTTCTAAGTCAACATAAAACTAATCTGTAACTCTAAGTGTAACGATTATTGAAAATTTGTTGACCAATTAAATAGTTAATTGTACTCGATTCATCTTCTAAAGAGTTAATGGGACTCGATTAATCTTCTAACTCAACATAAAACTAATCCGTAAATCTAAGTGTAACGATTATTGAAAATTTGTTGACCAATTAAAGAGTTAATTGTACTCGGATCATCTTCTAAAGAGTTAATGGTAGTAGATTAATCTTCTAACTCAACATAAAACTGATCCGTAACTCTAAGTGTAACGATTATTGAAAACTTGTTGACAAGAAAAGAGTTAATTGTACTCGGATCATCTTCTAAAGAGTTAATGGTACTCGAATAATCTTCTAACTCAACATAAAACTAATCCGTAACTCTATATGTAACGATTATTGAAAACATCTAGACAAGTAAAGTGTTAATTGTACTCAGATCATCTTCTAAAGAGTTGATGGTACTCCATTAATCTTCTAACTCAAAATAAAACTAATCCGTTACTCTAAGTGTAACGATTATTGAAAACTTATTGACAAGTAAAGAGTTAATTGTACTCGGATCATCTTCTAAAGAGTTAATGGTACTCGAATAATCTTCTAACTCAACATAAAACTAATCTGTAACTCTAAGTGTAACGATTATTGAAAATTTGTTGACCAATTAAATAGTTAATTGTACTCGATTCATCTTCTAAAGAGTTAATGGTACTCGATTATCTTCTAACTCAACATAAAACTAATCTGTAACTCTAAGTGTAACGATTATTAAAAACTTGTTTACAAGTAAAGCGTTAATTGTACTCGGATCATCTTCTAAAGAGTTAATGGTGCTCGATTAATCTTCTAACTCAACATAAAACTAATCAGTAACTCTACGTGTAATGATTATTGAAAACTTGTTGACAAGTAAAGATTTAATTGTACTCGGATCATCCTCTAAAGAGTTATTGGTACTCGAATAATCTTCTAACTCAACATAAAACTAATCCGTAACTCTATATGTAACGATTATTGAAAACATGTTGACAAGTAAAGTGTTAATTGTACTCGGATCATCTTCTAAAGAGTTAATGGGACTCGAATAATCTTCTAACTCAACATAAAACTAATCTGTAAATCTAAGTGTAACGATTATTGAAAATTTGTTGACCAATTAATTAGTTAATTGTACTCGATTCATCTTCTAAAGAGTTAATGGTACTCTATTAATCTTCTAACTCAACATAAAACTAATCCGTAACTCTAAGTGTAACGATTATTGAAAACTTGTTGACAAGTAAAGAGTTAATTGTACTCGGATCATCTTCTAAAGAGTTAATGGTACTCGAATAATCTTCTAAGTCAACATAAAACTAATCTGTAACTCTAAGTGTAACGATTATTGAAAATTTGTTGACCAATTAAATAGTTAATTGTACTCGATTCATCTTCTAAAGAGTTAATGGGACTCGATTAATCTTCTAACTCAACATAAAACTAATCTGTAAATCTAAGTGTAACGAGTATTGAAAATTTGTTGACCAATTAAAGAGTTAATTGTACTCGGATCATCTTCTAAAGAGTTAATGGTAGTCGATTAATCTTCTAACTCAACATAAAACTGATCCGTAACTCTAAGTGTAACGATTATTGAAAACTTGTTGACAAGTAAAGAGTTAATTGTACTCGGATCATCTTCTAAAGAGTTAATGGTACTCGAATAATCTTCTAACTCATTATAAAAATAATCCGTATCTCTAAGTGTAACAATTATAGAAAACTAATTAACCAAGTAAAGAGTTAATTGTACTCGAATCATCTTACAAAGAATTAACAGTACTCGATTAATCTTCTAACACAATATAAAAGTAATATATAACTCTATATGTAACGATTATTGAAAACTTGTTGACAAGTAAATAGTTAATTGCACTCGAATTATCTTCTCAAGAGTTAATGGTACTCAAATAATCTTCAAACTAAACATAAAACTAATCCGTAACTCTAAGTGTAACGATTATTGAAAACTTGTTGACTAGTAAAGAGTTAATTGTACTCGGATCATCTTCTAAAGAGTTAATGGTACTCGAATAATCTTCTAAGTCAACATAAAACTAATCTGTATCTCTAAGTGTAACGATTATTGAAAATTTGTTGACCAATTAAATAGTTAATTGTACTCGATTCATCTTCTAAAGAGTTAATGGGACTCGATTAATCTTCTAACTCAACATAAAACTAATCCGTAAATCTAAGTGTAACGATTATTGAAAATTTGTTGACCAATTAAAGAGTTAATTGTACTCGGATCATCTTCTAAAGAGTTAATGGTAGTCGATTAATCTTCTAACTCAACATAAAACTGATCCGTAACTCTAAGTGTAACGATTATTGAAAACTTGTTGACAAGTAAAGAGTTAATTGTACTCGGATCATCTTCTAAAGAGTTAATGGTACTCGAACAATCTTCTAACTCAACATAAAACTAATCTGTAACTCTAAGTGTAACGATTATTGAAAATTTGTTGACCAATTAAATAGTTAATTGTACTCGATTCATCTTCAAAAGAGTTAATGGGACTCGATTAATCTTCTAACTCAACATAAAACTAATCTGTAACTCTAAGTGTAACGATTATTAAAAACTTGTTTACAAGTAAAGCGTTAATTGTACTCGGATCATCTTCTAAAGAGTTAATGGTGCTCGATTAATCTTCTAACTCAACATAAAACTAATCAGTAACTCTACGTGTAATGATTATTGAAAACTTGTTTACAAGTAAAGCGTTAATTGTACTCGGATCATCTTCTAAAGAGTTAATGGTGCTCGATTAATCTTCTAACTCAACATAAAACTAATCAGTAACTCTACGTGTAATGATTATTGAAAACTTGTTGACAAGTAAAGAGTTAATTGTACTCGGATCATCTTCTAAAGAGTTAATGGTACTCGAATAATCTTCTAACTCAACATAAAACTAATCCGTAACTCTATATGTAACGATTATTGAAAACATGTTGACAAGTAAAGTGTTAATTGTACTCGGATCATCTTCTAAAGAGTTAATGGGACTCGAATAATCTTCTAACTCAACATAAAACTAATCTGTAAATCTAAGTGTAACGATTATTGAAAATTTGTTGACCAATTAATTAGTTAATTGTACTCGATTCATCTTCTAAAGAGTTAATGGTACTCCATTAATCTTCTAACTCAACATAAAACTAATCCGTAACTCTAAGTGTAACGATTATTGAAAACTTGTTGACAAGTAAAGAGTTAATTGTACTCGGATCATCTTCTAAAGAGTTAATGGTACTCGAATAATCTTCTAAGTCAACATAAAACTAATCTGTAACTCTAAGTGTAACGATTATTGAAAATTTGTTGACCAATTAAATAGTTAATTGTACTCGATTCATCTTCTAAAGAGTTAATGGGACTCGATTAATCTTCTAACTCAACATAAAACTAATCCGTAAATCTAAGTGTAACAATTATTGAAAATTTGTTGACCAATTAAAGAGTTAATTGTACTCGGATCATCTTCTAAAGAGTTAATGGTAGTAGATTAATCTTCTAACTCAACATAAAACTGATCCGTAACTCTAAGTGTAACGATTATTGAAAACTTGTTGACAAGTAAAGAGTTAATTGTACTCGGATCATCTTCTAAAGAGTTAATGGTACGCGAACAATCTTCTAACTCAACATAAAACTAATCTGTAACTCTAAGTGTAACGATTATTGATAATTTGTTGACAAATTAAATAGTTAATTGTACTCGATTCATCTTCTAAAGAATTAATAGTACTCGATTAATCTTCTAACTCAATATAAAACTAATCTGTAACTCTAAGTGTAACGATTATTAAAAACTTGTTTACAAGTAAAGCGTTAATTGTACTCGGATCATCTTCTAAAGAGTTAATGGTGCTCGATTAATCTTCTAACTCAACATAAAACTAATCAGTAACTCTACGTGTAATGATTATTGAAAACTTGTTGACAAGTAAAGAGTTAATTGCACTCGGATCATCTTCTAAAGAGTTAATGGTACTCGAATAATCTTATAACTCAACATAAAACTAATCTGTAACTCTATATGTAACGATTATTGAAAACATGTTGACAAGTAAAGTGTTAATTGTACTCGTATCATCATCTAAAGAGTTAATGGGACTCAAATAATCTTCTAACTCAACATAAAACTAATCTGTAAATCCAAGTGTAACGATTATTGAAAATTTGTTGACCAATTAAATAGTTAATTGTACTCGATTCATCTTCTAAAGAGTTAATGGGACTCGAATAATCTTCTAACTCAACATAAAACTAATCTGTAAATGTAAGTGTAACGATTATTGAAAATTTGTTGACCAATTAAATAGTTAATAGTACTCGGATCATCTTCTAAAGAGTTAATGGTACTCGATTAATCTTCTAACTCAACATAAAACTAATCAGTAACTCTAAGTGTAACGATTATTGAAAACTTGTTGACAAGTAAAGAGTTAATTGTACTCGGATCATCTTCTAAAGAGTTAATGGTACTCGAATAATCTTCTAACTCATTATAAAAATAATCCGTATCTCTAAGTGTAACAATTATAGAAAACTAATTAACCAAGTAAAGAGTTAATTGTACTCGAATCATCTTACAAAGAATTAACAGTACTCGATTAATCTTCTAACACAATATAAAAGTAATATATAACTCTATTTGTAACGATTATTGAAAACTTGTTGACAAGTAAATAGTTAATTGGACTCGAATTATCTTCTCAAGAGTTAATGGTACTCAATTAATCTTCAAACTAAACATAAAACTAATCCGTAACTCTAAGTGTAACGATTATTGAAAACTTGTTGACTAGTAAAGAGTTAATTGTACTCGGATCATCTTCTAAAGAGTTAATGGTACTCGAATAATCTTCTAAGTCAACATAAAACTAATCTGTAACTCTAAGTGTAACGATTATTGAAAATTTGTTGACCAATTAAATAGTTAATTGTACTCGATTCATCTTCTAAAGAGTTAATGGGACTCGATTAATCTTCTAACTCAACATAAAACTAATCCGTAAATCTAAGTGTAACGATTATTGAAAATTTGTTGACCAATTAAAGAGTTAATTGTACTCGGATCATCTTCTAAAGAGTTAATGGTAGTAGATTAATCTTCTAACTCAACATAAAACTGATCCGTAACTCTAAGTGTAACGATTATTGAAAACTTGTTGACAAGAAAAGAGTTAATTGTACTCGGATCATCTTCTAAAGAGTTAATGGTACTCGAATAATCTTCTAACTCAACATAAAACTAATCCGTAACTCTATATGTAACGATTATTGAAAACATCTAGACAAGTAAAGTGTTAATTGTACTCAGATCATCTTCTAAAGAGTTGATGGTACTCCATTAATCTTCTAACTCAAAATAAAACTAATCCGTTACTCTAAGTGTAACGATTATTGAAAACTTATTGACAAGTAAAGAGTTAATTGTACTCGGATCATCTTCTAAAGAGTTAATGGTACTCGAATAATCTTCTAACTCAACATAAAACTAATCTGTAACTCTAAGTGTAACGATTATTGAAAATTTGTTGACCAATTAAATAGTTAATTGTACTCGATTCATCTTCTAAAGAGTTAATGGTGCTCGATTAATCTTCTAACTCAACATAAAACTAATCAGTAACTCTACGTGTAATGATTATTGAAAATTTGTTGACCAATTAGAGAGTTAATTGTACTCGGATCATCTTCTAAAGAGTTAATGGTAGTCGATTAATCTTCTAACTCAACATAAAACTGATCCGTAACTCTAAGTGTAACGATTATTGAAAACTTGTTGACAAGTAAAGAGTTAATTGTACTCGGATCATCTTCTAAAGAGTTAATGGTACTCGAATAATCTTCTAACTCAACATAAAACTAATCTGTAACTCTAAGTGTAACGATTATTGAAAATTTGTTGACCAATTAAATAGTTAATGGTACTCGATTCATATTCTAAAGAGTTAATGGTACTCGATTAATCTTCTAACTCAACATAAAACTAATCTGTAACTCTACGTGTAATGATTATTGAAAACTTGTTGACAAGTAAAGAGTTAATTGTACTCGGATCATCTTCTAAAGAGTTAATGTTGCTCGATTAATCTTCTAACTCAACATAAAACTAATCAGTAACTCTACGTGTAATGATTATTGAAAACTTGTTGACAAGTAAAGAGTTAATTGTACTCGGATCATCTTCTAAAGAGTTAATGGTACTCGAATAATCTTCTAACTCAATATAAAACTAATCCGTAACTCTATATGTAACGATTATTGAAAACATGTTGACAAGTAAAGTGTTAATAGTACTCGGATCATCTTCTAAAGAGTTAATGGGACTCGAATAATCTTCTAACTCAACATAAAACTAATCTGTAAATCTAAGTGTAACGATTATTGAAAATTTGTTGACCAATTAAATAGTTAATTGTACTCGATTCATCTTCTAAAGAGTTAATGGTACTCCATTAATCTGCTAACTCAACATAAAACTAATCTGTAACTCTAAGTGTAACGATTATTAAAAACTAGTTGACAAGTAAGGAGTTAATTGTACAAGGATCATCTTCTAAATCGTTAATGGTACTCGAATAATCTTCTAACTCAACGTAAAACTAATCCGTAACTCTATATGTAACGATTATTGAAAACATGTTGACAAGTAAAGAGTTAATTGTACTCGGATCATCTTCTAAAGAGTTAATGGTACTGGATTAATTTTCTAACTCAACATAAAACTAATCTGTCACTCTAAGTGTAACGATTATTGAAAACTTGTTGACCAATTAAATAGTTAATTGTACTCGATTCATCTTCTGAAGAGTTAATGGGACTCGATTAATCTTCTAACTCAACATAAAACTAATCCGTAAATCTAAGTGTAACGATTATTGAAAATTTGTTGACCAATTAAAGAGTTAATTGTACTCGGATCATCTTCTAAAGAGTTAATGGTAGTCGATTAATCTTCTAACTCAACATAAAACTGATCCGTAACTCTAAGTGTAACGATTATTGAAAACTTGTTGACAAGTAAAGAGTTAATTGTACTCGGATCATCTTCTAAAGAGTTAATGGTACTCGAACAATCTTCTAACTCAACATAAAACTAATCTGTAACTCTAAGTGTAACGATTATTGATAATTTGTTGACAAATTAAATAGTTAATTGTACTCGATTCATCTTCTAAAGAGTTAATGGTACTCGATTATCTTCTAACTCAACATAAAACTAATCTGTAACTCTAAGTGTAACGATTATTAAAAACTTGTTTACAAGTAAAGCGTTAATTGTACTCGGATCATCTTCTAAAGAGTTAATGGTGCTCGATTAATCTTCTAACTCAACATAAAACTAATCAGTAACTCTACGTGTAATGATTATTGAAAACTTGTTGACAAGTAAAGATTTAATTGTACTCGGATCATCTTCTAAAGAGTTATTGGTACTCGAATAATCTTCTAACTCAACATAAAACTAATCCGTAACTCTATATGTAACGATTATTGAAAACATGTTGACAAGTAAAGTGTTAATTGTACTCGGATCATCTTCTAAAGAGTTAATGGGACTCGAATAATCTTCTAACTCAACATAAAACTAATCTGTAAATCTAAGTGTAACGATTATTGAAAATTTGTTGACCAATTAAATAGTTAATTGTACTCGATTCATCTTCTAAAGAGTTAATGGTACTCTATTAATCTTCTAACTCAACATAAAACTAATCCGTAACTCTAAGTGTAACGATTATTGAAAACTTGTTGACAAGTAAAGATTTAATTGTACTCGGATCATCTTCTAAAGAGTTAATGGTACTCGAATAATCTTCTAAGTCAACATAAAACTAATCTGTAACTCTAAGTGTAACGATTATTGAAAATTTGTTGACCAATTAAATAGTTAATTGTACTCGATTCATCTTCTAAAGAGTTAATGGGACTCGATTAATCTTCTAACTCAACATAAAACTAATCTGTAAATCTAAGTGTAACGAGTATTGAAAATTTGTTGACCAATTAAAGAGTTAATTGTACTCGGATCATCTTCTAAAGAGTTAATGGTAGTCGATTAATCTTCTAACTCAACATAAAACTGATCCGTAACTCTAAGTGTAACGATTATTGAAAACTTGTTGACAAGTAAAGAGTTAATTGTACTCGGATCATCTTCTAAAGAGTTAATGGTACTCGAATAATCTTCTAACTCATTATAAAAATAATCCGTATCTCTAAGTGTAACAATTATAGAAAACTAATTAACCAAGTAAAGAGTTAATTGTACTCGAATCATCTTACAAAGAATTAACAGTACTCGATTAATCTTCTAACACAATATAAAAGTAATATATAACTCTATTTGTAACGATTATTGAAAACTTGTTGACAAGTAAATAGTTAATTGCACTCGAATTATCTTCTCAAGAGTTAATGGTACTCAATTAATCTTCAAACTAAACATAAAACTAATCCGTAACTCTAAGTGTAACGATTATTGAAAACATGTTGACAAGTAAAGAGTTAATTGTACTCGGATCATCTTCTAAAGAGTTAATGGTACTGGATTAATTTTCTAACTCAACATAAAACTAATCTGTCACTCTAAGTGTAACGATTATTGAAAACTTGTTGACCAATTAAATAGTTAATTGTACTCGATTCATCTTCTGAAGAGTTAATGGGACTCGATTAATCTTCTAACTCAACATAAAACTAATCCGTAAATCTAAGTGTAACGATTATTGAAAATTTGTTGACCAATTAAAGAGTTAATTGTACTCGGATCATCTTCTAAAGAGTTAATGGTAGTCGATTAATCTTCTAACTCAACATAAAACTGATCCGTAACTCTAAGTGTAACGATTATTGAAAACTTGTTGACAAGTAAAGAGTTAATTGTACTCGGATCATCTTCTAAAGAGTTAATGGTACTCGAACAATCTTCTAACTCAACATAAAACTAATCTGTAACTCTAAGTGTAACGATTATTGATAATTTGTTGACAAATTAAATAGTTAATTGTACTCGATTCATCTTCTAAAGAGTTAATGGTACTCGATTATCTTCTAACTCAACATAAAACTAATCTGTAACTCTAAGTGTAACGATTATTAAAAACTTGTTTACAAGTAAAGCGTTAATTGTACTCGGATCATCTTCTAAAGAGTTAATGGTGCTCGATTAATCTTCTAACTCAACATAAAACTAATCAGTAACTCTACGTGTAATGATTATTGAAAACTTGTTGACAAGTAAAGATTTAATTGTACTCGGATCATCTTCTAAAGAGTTATTGGTACTCGAATAATCTTCTAACTCAACATAAAACTAATCCGTAACTCTATATGTAACGATTATTGAAAACATGTTGACAAGTAAAGTGTTAATTGTACTCGGATCATCTTCTAAAGAGTTAATGGGACTCGAATAATCTTCTAACTCAACATAAAACTAATCTGTAAATCTAAGTGTAACGATTATTGAAAATTTGTTGACCAATTAAATAGTTAATTGTACTCGATTCATCTTCTAAAGAGTTAATGGTACTCTATTAATCTTCTAACTCAACATAAAACTAATCCGTAACTCTAAGTGTAACGATTATTGAAAACTTGTTGACAAGTAAAGAGTTAATTGTACTCGGATCATCTTCTAAAGAGTTAATGGTACTCGAATAATCTTCTAAGTCAACATAAAACTAATCTGTAACTCTAAGTGTAACGATTATTGAAAATTTGTTGACCAATTAAATAGTTAATTGTACTCGATTCATCTTCTAAAGAGTTAATGGGACTCGATTAATCTTCTAACTCAACATAAAACTAATCTGTAAATCTAAGTGTAACGAGTATTGAAAATTTGTTGACCAATTAAAGAGTTAATTGTACTCGGATCATCTTCTAAAGAGTTAATGGTAGTCGATTAATCTTCTAACTCAACATAAAACTGATCCGTAACTCTAAGTGTAACGATTATTGAAAACTTGTTGACAAGTAAAGAGTTAATTGTACTCGGATCATCTTCTAAAGAGTTAATGGTACTCGAATAATCTTCTAACTCATTATAAAAATAATCCGTATCTCTAAGTGTAACAATTATAGAAAACTAATTAACCAAGTAAAGAGTTAATTGTACTCGAATCATCTTACAAAGAATTAACAGTACTCGATTAATCTTCTAACACAATATAAAAGTAATATATAACTCTATTTGTAACGATTATTGAAAACTTGTTGACAAGTAAATAGTTAATTGCACTCGAATTATCTTCTCAAGAGTTAATGGTACTCAATTAATCTTCAAACTAAACATAAAACTAATCCGTAACTCTAAGTGTAACGATTATTGAAAACTTGTTGACTAGTAAAGAGTTAATTGTACTCGGATCATCTTCTAAAGAGTTAATGGTACTCGAATAATCTTCTAAGTCAACATAAAACTAATCTGTAACTCTAAGTGTAACGATTATTGAAAATTTGTTGACCAATTAAATAGTTAATTGTACTCGATTCATCTTCTAAAGAGTTAATGGGACTCGATTAATCTTCTAACTCAACATAAAACTAATCCGTAAATCTAAGTGTAACGATTATTGAAAATTTGTTGACCAATTAAAGAGTTAATTGTACTCGGATCATCTTCTAAAGAGTTAATGGTAGTCGATTAATCTTCTAACTCAACATAAAACAGATCCGTAACTCTAAGTGTAACGATTATTGAAAACTTGTTGACAAGTAAAGAGTTAATTGTACTCGGATCATCTTCTAAAGAGTTAATGGTACTCGAACAATCTTCTAACTCAACATAAAACTAATCTGTAACTCTAAGTGTAACGATTATTGATAATTTGTTAACAAATTAAATAGTTAATTGTACTCGATTCATCTTCTAAAGAGTTAATGGTACTCGATTATCTTCTAACTCAACATAAAACTAATCTGTAACTCTAAGTGTAACGATTATTAAAAACTTGTTTACAAGTAAAGCGTTAATTGTACTCGGATCATCTTCTAAAGAGTTAATGGTGCTCGATTAATCTTCTAACTCAACATAAAACTAATCAGTAACTCTACGTGTAATGATTATTGAAAACTTGTTGACAAGTAAAGATTTAATTGTACTCGGATCATCTTCTAAAGAGTTATTGGTACTCGAATAATCTTCTAACTCAACATAAAACTAATCCGTAACTCTATATGTAACGATTATTGAAAACATGTTGACAAGTAAAGTGTTAATTGTACTCGGATCATCTTCTAAAGAGTTAATGGGACTCGAATAATCTTCTAACTCAACATAAAACTAATCTGTAAATCTAAGTGTAACGATTATTGAAAATTTGTTGACCAATTAAATAGTTAATTGTACTCGATTCATCTTCTAAAGAGTTAATGGTACTCTATTAATCTTCTAACTCAACATAAAACTAATCCGTAACTCTAAGTGTAACGATTATTGAAAACTTGTTGACAAGTAAAGAGTTAATTGTACTCGGATCATCTTCTAAAGAGTTAATGGTACTCGAATAATCTTCTAAGTCAACATAAAACTAATCTGTAACTCTAAGTGTAACGATTATTGAAAATTTGTTGACCAATTAAATAGTTAATTGTACTCGATTCATCTTCTAAAGAGTTAATGGGACTCGATTAATCTTCTAACTCAACATAAAACTAATCTGTAAATCTAAGTGTAACGAGTATTGAAAATTTGTTGACCAATTAAAGAGTTAATTGTACTCGGATCATCTTCTAAAGAGTTAATGGTAGTCGATTAATCTTCTAACTCAACATAAAACTGATCCGTAACTCTAAGTGTAACGATTATTGAAAACTTGTTGACAAGTAAAGAGTTAATTGTACTCGGATCATCTTCTAAAGAGTTAATGGTACTCGAATAATCTTCTAACTCATTATAAAAATAATCCGTATCTCTAAGTGTAACAATTATAGAAAACTAATTAACCAAGTAAAGAGTTAATTGTACTCGAATCATCTTACAAAGAATTAACAGTACTCGATTAATCTTCTAACACAATATAAAAGTAATATATAACTCTATTTGTAACGATTATTGAAAACTTGTTGACAAGTAAATAGTTAATTGCACTCGAATTATCTTCTCAAGAGTTAATGGTACTCAATTAATCTTCAAACTAAACATAAAACTAATCCGTAACTCTAAGTGTAACGATTATTGAAAACTTGTTGACTAGTAAAGAGTTAATTGTACTCGGATCATCTTCTAAAGAGTTAATGGTACTCGAATAATCTTCTAAGTCAACATAAAACTAATCTGTAACTCTAAGTGTAACGATTATTGAAAATTTGTTGACCAATTAAATAGTTAATTGTACTCGATTCATCTTCTAAAGAGTTAATGGGACTCGATTAATCTTCTAACTCAACATAAAACTAATCCGTAAATCTAAGTGTAACGATTATTGAAAATTTGTTGACCAATTAAAGAGTTAATTGTACTCGGATCATCTTCTAAAGAGTTAATGGTAGTCGATTAATCTTCTAACTCAACATAAAACAGATCCGTAACTCTAAGTGTAACGATTATTGAAAACTTGTTGACAAGTAAAGAGTTAATTGTACTCGGATCATCTTCTAAAGAGTTAATGGTACTCGAACAATCTTCTAACTCAACATAAAACTAATCTGTAACTCTAAGTGTAACGATTATTGATAATTTGTTAACAAATTAAATAGTTAATTGTACTCGATTCATCTTCTAAAGAGTTAATGGTACTCGATTATCTTCTAACTCAACATAAAACTAATCTGTAACTCTAAGTGTAACGATTATTAAAAACTTGTTTACAAGTAAAGCGTTAATTGTACTCGGATCATCTTCTAAAGAGTTAATGGTGCTCGATTAATCTTCTAACTCAACATAAAACTAATCAGTAACTCTACGTGTAATGATTATTGAAAACTTGTTTACAAGTAAAGCGTTAATTGTACTCGGATCATCTTCTAAAGAGTTAATGGTGCTCGATTAATCTTCTAACTCAACATAAAACTAATCAGTAACTCTACGTGTAATGATTATTGAAAACTTGTTGACAAGTAAAGAGTTAATTGTACTCGGATCATCTTCTAAAGAGTTAATGGTACTCGAATAATCTTCTAACTCAACATAAAACTAATCCGTAACTCTATATGTAACGATTATTGAAAACATGTTGACAAGTAAAGTGTTAATTGTACTCGGATCATCTTCTAAAGAGTTAATGGGACTCGAATAATCTTCTAACTCAACATAAAACTAATCTGTAAATCTAAGTGTAACGATTATTGAAAATTTGTTGACCAATTAATTAGTTAATTGTACTCGATTCATCTTCTAAAGAGTTAATGGTACTCCATTAATCTTCTAACTCAACATAAAACTAATCCGTAACTCTAAGTGTAACGATTATTGAAAACTTGTTGACAAGTAAAGAGTTTATTGTACTCGGATCATCTTCTAAAGAGTTAATGGTACTCGAATAATCTTCTAAGTCAACATAAAACTAATCTGTAACTCTAAGTGTAACGATTATTGAAAATTTGTTGACCAATTAAATAGTTAATTGTACTCGATTCATCTTCTAAAGAGTTAATGGGACTCGATTAATCTTCTAACTCAACATAAAACTAATCCGTAAATCTAAGTGTAACGATTATTGAAAATTTGTTGACCAATTAAAGAGTTAATTGTACTCGGATCATCTTCTAAAGAGTTAATGGTAGTAGATTAATCTTCTAACTCAACATAAAACTGATCCGTAACTCTAAGTGTAACGATTATTGAAAACTTGTTGACAAGTAAAGAGTTAATTGTACTCGGATCATCTTCTAAAGAGTTAATGGTACTCGAACAATCTTCTAACTCAACATAAAACTAATCTGTAACTCTAAGTGTAACGATTATTGATAATTTGTTGACAAATTAAATAGTTAATTGTACTCGATTCATCTTCTAAAGAATTAATAGTACTCGATTAATCTTCTAACTCAACATAAAACTAATCTGTAACTCTAAGTGTAACGATTATTAAAAACTTGTTTACAAGTAAAGCGTTAATTGTACTCGGATCATCTTCTAAAGAGTTAATGGTGCTCGATTAATCTTCTAACTCAACATAAAACTAATCAGTAACTCTACGTGTAATGATTATTGAAAACTTGTTGACAAGTAAAGAGTTAATTGTACTCGGATCATCTTCTAAAGAGTTAATGGTACTCGAATAATCTTATAACTCAACATAAAACTAATCTGTAACTCTATATGTAACGATTATTGAAAACATGTTGACAAGTAAAGTGTTAATTGTACTCGGATCATCATCTAAAGAGTTAATGGGACTCAAATAATCTTCTAACTCAACATAAAACTAATCTGTAAATCCAAGTGTAACGATTATTGAAAATTTGTTGACCAATTAAATAGTTAATTGTACTCGATTCATCTTCTAAAGAGTTAATGGGACTCGAATAATCTTCTAACTCAACATAAAACTAATCTGTAAATGTAAGTGTAACGATTATTGAAAATTTGTTGACCAATTAAATAGTTAATGGTACTCGGATCATCTTCTAAAGAGTTAATGGTACTCGATTAATCTTCTAACTCAACATAAAACTAATCAGTAACTCTAAGTGTAACGATTATTGAAAACTTGTTGACAAGTAAAGAGTTAATTGTACTCGGATCATCTTCTAAAGTGTTAATGGTACTCGAATAATCTTCTAACTCATTATAAAAATAATCCGTATCTCTAAGTGTAACAATTATAGAAAACTAATTAACCAAGTAAAGAGTTAATTGTACTCGAATCATCTTACAAAGAATTAACAGTACTCGATTAATCTTCTAACACAATATAAAAGTAATATATAACTCTATTTGAAACGATTATTGAAAACTTGTTGACAAGTAAATAGTTAGTTGCACTCGAATTATCTTCTCAAGAGTTAATGGTACTCAATTAATCTTCAAACTAAACATAAAACTAATCCGTAACTCTAAGTGTAACGATTATTGAAAACTTGTTGACTAGTAAAGAGTTAATTGTACTCGGATCATCTTCTAAAGAGTTAATGGTACTCGAATAATCTTCTAAGTCAACATAAAACTAATCTGTAACTCTAAGTGTAACGATTATTGAAAATTTGTTGACCAATTAAATAGTTAATTGTACTCGATTCATCTTCTAAAGAGTTAATGGGACTCGATTAATCTTCTAACTCAACATAAAACTAATCCGTAAATCTAAGTGTAACGATTATTGAAAATTTGTTGACCAATTAAAGAGTTAATTGTACTCGGATCATCTTCTAAAGAGTTAATGGTAGTAGATTAATCTTCTAACTCAACATAAAACTGATCCGTAACTCTAAGTGTAACGATTATTGAAAACTTGTTGACAAGTAAAGAGTTAATTGTACTCGGATCATCTTCTAAAGAGTTAATGGTACTCGAACAATCTTCTAACTCAACATAAAACTAATCTGTAACTCTAAGTGTAACTATTATTGATAATTTGTTGACAAATTAAATAGTTAATTGTACTCGATTCATCTTCTAAAGAATTAATAGTACTCGATTAATCTTCTAACTCAACATAAAACTAATCTGTAACTCTAAGTGTAACGATTATTAAAAACTTGTTTACAAGTAAAGCGTTAATTGTACTCGGATCATCTTCTAAAGAGTTAATGGTGCTCGATTAATCTTCTAACTCAACATAAAACTAATCAGTAACTCTACGTGTAATGATTATTGAAAACTTGTTGACAAGTAAAGAGTTAATTGCACTCGGATCATCTTCTAAAGAGTTAATGGTACTCGAATAATCTTATAACTCAACATAAAACTAATCTGTAACTCTATATGTAACGATTATTGAAAACATGTTGACAAGTAAAGTGTTAATTGTACTCGGATCATCATCTAAAGAGTTAATGGGACTCAAATAATCTTCTAACTCAACATAAAACTAATCTGTAAATCCAAGTGTAACGATTATTGAAAATTTGTTGACCAATTAAATAGTTAATTGTACTCGATTCATCTTCTAAAGAGTTAATGGGACTCGAATAATCTTCTAACTCAACATAAAACTAATCTGTAAATGTAAGTGTAACGATTATTGAAAATTTGTTGACCAATTAAATAGTTAATAGTACTCGGATCATCTTCTAAAGAGTTAATGGTACTCGATTAATCTTCTAACTCAACATAAAACTAATCAGTAACTCTAAGTGTAACGATTATTGAAAACTTGTTGACAAGTAAAGAGTTAATTGTACTCGGATCATCTTCTAAAGAGTTAATGGTACTCGAATAATCTTCTAACTCATTATAAAAATAATCCGTATCTCTAAGTGTAACAATTATAGAAAACTAATTAACCAAGTAAAGAGTTAATTGTACTCGAATCATCTTACAAAGAATTAACAGTACTCGATTAATCTTCTAACACAATATAAAAGTAATATATAACTCTATTTGTAACGATTATTGAAAACTTGTTGACAAGTAAATAGTTAGTTGCACTCGAATTATCTTCTCAAGAGTTAATGGTACTCAATTAATCTTCAAACTAAACATAAAACTAATCCGTAACTCTAAGTGTAACGATTATTGAAAACTTGTTGACTAGTAAAGAGTTAATTATACTCGGATCATCTTCTAAAGAGTTAATGGTACTCGAATAATCTTCTAAGTCAACATAAAACTAATCTGTAACTCTAAGTGTAACGATTATTGAAAATTTGTTGACCAATTAAATAGTTAATTGTACTCGATTCATCTTCTAAAGAGTTAATGGGACTCGATTAATCTTCTAACTCAACATAAAACTAATCCGTAAATCTAAGTGTAACGATTATTGAAAATTTGTTGACCAATTAAAGAGTTAATTGTACTCGGATCATCTTCTAAAGAGTTAATGGTAGTAGATTAATCTTCTAACTCAACATAAAACTGATCCGTAACTCTAAGTGTAACGATTATTGAAAACTTGTTGACAAGTAAAGAGTTAATTGTACTCGGATCATCTTCTAAAGAGTTAATGGTACTCGAACAATCTTCTAACTCAACATAAAACTAATCTGTAACTCTAAGTGTAACGATTATTGATAATTTGTTGACAAATTAAATAGTTAATTGTACTCGATTCATCTTCTAAAGAATTAATAGTACTCGATTAATCTTCTAACTCAACATAAAACTAATCTGTAACTCTAAGTGTAACGATTATTAAAAACTTGTTTACAAGTAAAGCGTTAATTGTACTCGGATCATCTTCTAAAGAGTTAATGGTGCTCGATTAATCTTCTAACTCAACATAAAACTAATCAGTAACTCTACGTGTAATGATTATTGAAAACTTGTTGACAAGTAAAGAGTTAATTGTACTCGGATCATCTTCTAAAGAGTTAATGGTACTCGAATAATCTTATAACTCAACATAAAACTAATCCGTAACTCTATATGTAACGATTATTGAAAACATGTTGACAAGTAAAGTGTTAATTGTACTCGGATCATCTTCTAAAGAGTTAATGGGACTCGAATAATCTTCTAACTCAACATAAAACTAATCTGTAAATCTAAGTGTAACGATTATTGAAAATTTGTTGACCAATTAAATAGTTAATTGTACTCGATTGATCTTCTAAAGAGTTAATGGTACTCGAATAATCTTCTAAGTCAACATAAAACTAATCTGTAAATGTAAGTGTAACGATTATTGAAAATTTGTTGACCAATTAAATAGTTAATGGTACTCGGATCATCTTCTAAAGAGTTAATGGTACTCGATTAATCTTCTAACTCAACATAAAACTAATCAGTAACTCTAAGTGTAACGATTATTGAAAACTTGTTGACAAGTAAAGAGTTAATTGTACTCGGATCATCTTCTAAAGAGTTAATGGTACTCGAATAATCTTCTAACTCATTATAAAAATAATCCGTATCTCTAAGTGTAACAATTATAGAAAACTAATTAACCAAGTAAAGAGTTAATTGTACTCGAATCATCTTACAAAGAATTAACAGTACTCGATTAATCTTCTAACACAATATAAAAGTAATATATAACTCTATTTGTAACGATTATTGAAAACTTGTTGACAAGTAAATAGTTAATTGCACTCGAATTATCTTCTCAAGAGTTAATGGTACTCAATTAATCTTCAAACTAAACATAAAACTAATCCGTAACTCTAAGTGTAACGATTATTGAAAACTTGTTGACTAGTAAAGAGTTAATTGTACTCGGATCATCTTCTAAAGAGTTAATGGTACTCGAATAATCTTCTAAGTCAACATAAAACTAATCTGTAACTCTAAGTGTAACGATTATTGAAAATTTGTTGACCAATTAAATAGTTAATTGTACTCGATTCATCTTCTAAAGATTTAATGGGACTCGATTAATCTTCTAACTCAACATAAAACTAATCCGTAAATCTAAGTGTAACGATTATTGAAAATTTGTTGACCAATTAAAGAGTTAATTGTACTCGGATCATCTTCTAAAGAGTTAATGGTAGTAGATTAATCTTCTAACTCAACATAAAACTGATCCGTAACTCTAAGTGTAACGATTATTGAAAACTTGTTGACAAGTAAAGAGTTAATTGTACTCGGATCATCTTCTAAAGAGTTAATGGTACTCGAACAATCTTCTAACTCAACATAAAACTAATCTGTAACTCTAAGTGTAACGATTATTGATAATTTGTTGACAAATTAAATAGTTAATTGTACTCGATTCATCTTCTAAAGAATTAATAGTACTCGATTAATCTTCTAACTCAACATAAAACTAATCTGTAACTCTAAGTGTAACGATTATTAAAAACTTGTTTACAAGTAAAGCGTTAATTGTACTCGGATCATCTTCTAAAGAGTTAATGGTGCTCGATTAATCTTCTAACTCAACATAAAACTAATCAGTAACTCTACGTGTAATGATTATTGAAAACTTGTTGACAAGTAAAGAGTTAATTGTACTCGGATCATCTTCTAAAGAGTTAATGGTACTCGAATAATCTTATAACTCAACATAAAACTAATCTGTAACTCTATATGTAACGATTATTGAAAACATGTTGACAAGTAAAGTGTTAATTGTACTCGGATCATCATCTAAAGAGTTAATGGGACTCAAATAATCTTCTAACTCAACATAAAACTAATCTGTAACTCTAAGTGTAACGATTATTGAAAACTTGTTGACAAGTAAAGAGTTAATCGTACTCGGATCATCTTCTAAAGAGTTAATGGTACTCGAATAATCTTCTAACTTATTATAAAAATAATCCGTATCTCTAAGTGTAACAATTATAGAAAACTAATTAACCAAGTAAAGAGTTAATTGTACTCGAATCATCTTACAAAGAATTAACAGTACTCGATTAATCTTCTAACACAATATAAAAGTAATATATAACTCTATTTGTAACGATTATTGAAAACTTGTTGAGAAGTAAAGAGTTAATTGTACTCGAATCATCTTCTCAAGAGTTAATGGTACTCAATTAATCTTCTAACTAAACATAAATCTAATCCGTAACTCTAAGTGTAACGATTATTGAAAACTTTTTGACTAGTAAAGAGTTAATTGTACTCGGATCATCTTCTAAAGAGTTAATGGTACTCGAATAATCTTCTAAGTCAACATAAAACTAATCTGTAACTCTAAGTGTAACAATTATTGAAAATTTGTTGACCAATTAAATAGTTAATTGTACTCGATTCATCTTCTAAAGAGTTAATGGGACTCGATTAATCTTCTAACTCAACATAAAACTAATCCGTAAATCTAAGTGTAACGATTATTGAAAATTTGTTGACCAATTAAATAGTTAATTGTACTCGGATCATCTTCTAAAGAGTTAATGGTAGTCGATTAATCTTCTAACTCAACATAAAACTGATCCGTAACTCTAAGTTTAACGATTATTGAAAACTTGTTGACAAGTAAAGAGTTAATCGTACTCGGATCATCTTCTAAAGAGTTAATGGTACTCGAATAATCTTCTAACTCAACATAAAACTAATCTGTAACTCTAAGTGTAACGATTATTAAAAATTTGTTGACCAATTAAATAGTTAATTGTACTCGATTCATCTTCTAAAGAGTTAATGGTACTCGATTAATCTTCTAACTCAACATAAAACTAATCTGTAACTCTAAGTGTAACGATTATTAAAAACTAGTTGACAAGTAAGGAGTTAATTGTACAAGGATCATCTTCTAAAGCGTTAATGGTACTCGAATTATCTTCTAACTCAACGTAAAACTAATCCGTAACTCTATATGTAACGATTATTGAAAACATGTTGACAAGTAAAGAGTTAATTGTACTCGGATCATCTTCTAAAGAGTTAATGGTACTGGATTAATTTTCTAACTCAACATAAAACTAATCTGTCACTCTAATTGTAACGATTATTGAAAACTTGTTGACCAATTAAATAGTTAATTGTACTCGATTCATCTTCTAAAGAGTTAATGGGACTCGATTAATCTTCTAACTCAACCTAAAACTAATCCGTAAATCTAAGTGTAACGATTATTGAAAATTTGTTGACCAATTAAAGAGTTAATTGTACTCGGATCATCTTCTAAAGAGTTAATGGTAGTCGATTAATCTTCTAACTCAACATAAAACAGATCCGTAACTCTAAGTGTAACGATTATTGAAAACTTGTTGACAAGTAAAGAGTTAATTGTACTCGGATCATCTTCTAAAGAGTTAATGGTACTCGAACAATCTTCTAACTCAACATAAAACTAATCTGTAACTCTAAGTGTAACGATTATTGATAATTTGTTGACAAATTAAATAGTTAATTGTACTCGATTCATCTTCTAAAGATTTAATGGGACTCGAATAATCTTCTAACTCAACATAAAACTAATCTGTAAATCTAAGTGTAACGATTATTGAAAATTTGTTGACCAATTAAATAGTTAATGGTACTCGGATCATCTTCTAAAGAGTTAATGGTACTCGATTAATCTTCTAACTCAACATAAAACTAATCAGTAACTCTAAGTGTAACGATTATTGAAAACTTGTTGACAAGTAAAGAGTTAATTGTACTCGGATCATCTTCTAAAGAGTTAATGGTACTCGAACAATCTTCTAACTCAACATAAAACTAATCTGTAACTCTAAGTGTAACGATTATTGATAATTTGTTGACAAATTAAATAGTTAATTGTACTCGATTCATCTTCTAAAGATTTAATGGGACTCGAATAATCTTCTAACTCAACATAAAACTAATCTGTAAATCTAAGTGTAACGATTATTGAAAATTTGTTGACCAATTAAATAGTTAATGGTACTCGGATCATCTTCTAAAGAGTTAATGGTACTCGATTAATCTTCTAACTCAACATAAAACTAATCAGTAACTCTAAGTGTAACGATTATTGAAAACTTGTTGACAAGTAAAGAGTTAATTGTACTCGGATCATCTTCTAAAGAGTTAATGGTACTCGAATAATCTTCTAACTCATTATAAAAATAATCCGTATCTCTAAGTGTAACAATTATAGAAAACTAATTAACCAAGTAAAGAGTTAATTGTACTCGAATCATCTTACAAAGAATTAACAGTACTCGATTAATCTTCTAACACAATATAAAAGTAATATATAACTCTATTTGTAACGATTATTGAAAACTTGTTGACAAGTAAATAGTTAATTGCACTCGAATTATCTTCTCAAGAGTTAATGGTACTCAATTAATCTTCAAACTAAACATAAAACTAATCCGTAACTCTAAGTGTAACGATTATTGAAAACTTGTTGACTAGTAAAGAGTTAATTGTACTCGGATCATCTTCTAAAGAGTTAATGGTACTCGAATAATCTTCTAAGTCAACATAAAACTAATCTGTAACTCTAAGTGTAACGATTATTGAAAATTTGTTGACCAATTAAATAGTTAATTGTACTCGATTCATCTTCTAAAGATTTAATGGGACTCGATTAATCTTCTAACTCAACATAAAACTAATCCGTAAATCTAAGTGTAACGATTATTGAAAATTTGTTGACCAATTAAAGAGTTAATTGTACTCGGATCATCTTCTAAAGAGTTAATGGTAGTAGATTAATCTTCTAACTCAACATAAAACTGATCCGTAACTCTAAGTGTAACGATTATTGAAAACTTGTTGACAAGTAAAGAGTTAATTGTACTCGGATCATCTTCTAAAGAGTTAATGGTACTCGAACAATCTTCTAACTCAACATAAAACTAATCTGTAACTCTAAGTGTAACGATTATTGATAATTTGTTGACAAATTAAATAGTTAATTGTACTCGATTCATCTTCTAAAGAATTAATAGTACTCGATTAATCTTCTAACTCAACATAAAACTAATCTGTAACTCTAAGTGTAACGATTATTAAAAACTTGTTTACAAGTAAAGCGTTAATTGTACTCGGATCATCTTCTAAAGAGTTAATGGTGCTCGATTAATCTTCTAACTCAACATAAAACTAATCAGTAACTCTACGTGTAATGATTATTGAAAACTTGTTGACAAGTAAAGAGTTAATTGTACTCGGATCATCTTCTAAAGAGTTAATGGTACTCGAATAATCTTATAACTCAACATAAAACTAATCTGTAACTCTATATGTAACGATTATTGAAAACATGTTGACAAGTAAAGTGTTAATTGTACTCGGATCATCATCTAAAGAGTTAATGGGACTCAAATAATCTTCTAACTCAACATAAAACTAATCTGTAACTCTAAGTGTAACGATTATTGAAAACTTGTTGACAAGTAAAGAGTTAATCGTACTCGGATCATCTTCTAAAGAGTTAATGGTACTCGAATAATCTTCTAACTTATTATAAAAATAATCCGTATCTCTAAGTGTAACAATTATAGAAAACTAATTAACCAAGTAAAGAGTTAATTGTACTCGAATCATCTTACAAAGAATTAACAGTACTCGATTAATCTTCTAACACAATATAAAAGTAATATATAACTCTATTTGTAACGATTATTGAAAACTTGTTGAGAAGTAAAGAGTTAATTGTACTCGAATCATCTTCTCAAGAGTTAATGGTACTCAATTAATCTTCTAACTAAACATAAATCTAATCCGTAACTCTAAGTGTAACGATTATTGAAAACTTTTTGACTAGTAAAGAGTTAATTGTACTCGGATCATCTTCTAAAGAGTTAATGGTACTCGAATAATCTTCTAAGTCAACATAAAACTAATCTGTAACTCTAAGTGTAACAATTATTGAAAATTTGTTGACCAATTAAATAGTTAATTGTACTCGATTCATCTTCTAAAGAGTTAATGGGACTCGATTAATCTTCTAACTCAACATAAAACTAATCCGTAAATCTAAGTGTAACGATTATTGAAAATTTGTTGACCAATTAAATAGTTAATTGTACTCGGATCATCTTCTAAAGAGTTAATGGTAGTCGATTAATCTTCTAACTCAACATAAAACTGATCCGTAACTCTAAGTTTAACGATTATTGAAAACTTGTTGACAAGTAAAGAGTTAATCGTACTCGGATCATCTTCTAAAGAGTTAATGGTACTCGAATAATCTTCTAACTCAACATAAAACTAATCTGTAACTCTAAGTGTAACGATTATTAAAAATTTGTTGACCAATTAAATAGTTAATTGTACTCGATTCATCTTCTAAAGAGTTAATGGTACTCGATTAATCTTCTAACTCAACATAAAACTAATCTGTAACTCTAAGTGTAACGATTATTAAAAACTAGTTGACAAGTAAGGAGTTAATTGTACAAGGATCATCTTCTAAAGCGTTAATGGTACTCGAATTATCTTCTAACTCAACGTAAAACTAATCCGTAACTCTATATGTAACGATTATTGAAAACATGTTGACAAGTAAAGAGTTAATTGTACTCGGATCATCTTCTAAAGAGTTAATGGTACTGGATTAATTTTCTAACTCAACATAAAACTAATCTGTCACTCTAATTGTAACGATTATTGAAAACTTGTTGACCAATTAAATAGTTAATTGTACTCGATTCATCTTCTAAAGAGTTAATGGGACTCGATTAATCTTCTAACTCAACCTAAAACTAATCCGTAAATCTAAGTGTAACGATTATTGAAAATTTGTTGACCAATTAAAGAGTTAATTGTACTCGGATCATCTTCTAAAGAGTTAATGGTAGTCGATTAATCTTCTAACTCAACATAAAACAGATCCGTAACTCTAAGTGTAACGATTATTGAAAACTTGTTGACAAGTAAAGAGTTAATTGTACTCGGATCATCTTCTAAAGAGTTAATGGTACTCGAACAATCTTCTAACTCAACATAAAACTAATCTGTAACTCTAAGTGTAACGATTATTGATAATTTGTTGACAAATTAAATAGTTAATTGTACTCGATTCATCTTCTAAAGATTTAATGGGACTCGAATAATCTTCTAACTCAACATAAAACTAATCTGTAAATCTAAGTGTAACGATTATTGAAAATTTGTTGACCAATTAAATAGTTAATGGTACTCGGATCATCTTCTAAAGAGTTAATGGTACTCGATTAATCTTCTAACTCAACATAAAACTAATCAGTAACTCTAAGTGTAACGATTATTGAAAACTTGTTGACAAGTAAAGAGTTAATTGTACTCGGATCATCTTCTAAAGAGTTAATGGTACTCGAATAATCTTCTAACTCAACATAAAACTAATCCGTAACTCCATATGTAACGATTATTGAAAACATCTTGACAAGTAAAGTGTTAATTGTACTCAGATCATCTTCTAAAGAGTTGATGGTACTCCATTAATCTTCTAACTCAAAATAAAACTAATCCGTAACTCTAAGTGTAACGATTATTGAAAACTTATTGACAAGTAAAGAGTTAATTGTACTCGGATCATCTTCTAAAGAGTTAATGGTACTCGAATAATCTTCTAACTCAACATAAAACTAATCTGTAACTCTAAGTGTAACGATTATTGAAAATTTGTTGACCAATTAAATAGTTAATTGTACTCGATTCATCTTCTAAAGAGTTAATGCTGCTCGATTAATCTTCTAACTCAACATAAAACTAATCAGTAACTCTACGTGTAATGATTATTGAAAATTTGTTGACCAATTAAAGAGTTAATTGTACTCGGATCATCTTCTAAAGAGTTAATGGTAGTCGATTAATCTTCTAACTCAACATAAAACTGATCCGTAACTCTAAGTGTAACGATTATTGAAAACTTGTTGACAAGTAAAGAGTTAATCGTACTCGGATCATCTTCTAAAGAGTTAATGGTACTCGAATAATCTTCTAACTTATTATAAAAATAATCCGTATCTCTAAGTGTAACAATTATAGAAAACTAATTAACCAAGTAAAGAGTTAATTGTACTCGAATCATCTTACAAAGAATTAACAGTACTCGATTAATCTTCTAACACAATATAAAAGTAATATATAACTCTATTTGTAACGATTATTGAAAACTTGTTGAGAAGTAAAGAGTTAATTGTACTCGAATCATCTTCTCAAGAGTTAATGGTACTCAATTAATCTTCTAACTAAACATAAATCTAATCCGTAACTCTAAGTGTAACGATTATTGAAAACTTTTTGACTAGTAAAGAGTTAATTGTACTCGGATCATCTTCTAAAGAGTTAATGGTACTCGAATAATCTTCTAAGTCAACATAAAACTAATCTGTAACTCTAAGTGTAACAATTATTGAAAATTTGTTGACCAATTAAATAGTTAATTGTACTCGATTCATCTTCTAAAGAGTTAATGGGACTCGATTAATCTTCTAACTCAACATAAAACTAATCCGTAAATCTAAGTGTAACGATTATTGAAAATTTGTTGACCAATTAAATAGTTAATTGTACTCGGATCATCTTCTAAAGAGTTAATGGTAGTCGATTAATCTTCTAACTCAACATAAAACTGATCCGTAACTCTAAGTTTAACGATTATTGAAAACTTGTTGACAAGTAAAGAGTTAATCGTACTCGGATCATCTTCTAAAGAGTTAATGGTACTCGAATAATCTTCTAACTCAACATAAAACTAATCTGTAACTCTAAGTGTAACGATTATTAAAAATTTGTTGACCAATTAAATAGTTAATTGTACTCGATTCATCTTCTAAAGAGTTAATGGTACTCGATTAATCTTCTAACTCAACATAAAACTAATCTGTAACTCTAAGTGTAACGATTATTAAAAACTAGTTGAGAAGTAAGGAGTTAATTGTACAAGGATCATCTTCTAAAGCGTTAATGGTACTCGAATTATCTTCTAACTCAACGTAAAACTAATCCGTAACTCTATATGTAACGATTATTGAAAACATGTTGACAAGTAAAGAGTTAATTGTACTCGGATCATCTTCTAAAGAGTTAATGGTACTGGATTAATTTTCTAACTCAACATAAAACTAATCTGTCACTCTAATTGTAACGATTATTGAAAACTTGTTGACCAATTAAATAGTTAATTGTACTCGATTCATCTTCTAAAGAGTTAATGGGACTCGATTAATCTTCTAACTCAACCTAAAACTAATCCGTAAATCTAAGTGTAACGATTATTGAAAATTTGTTGACCAATTAAAGAGTTAATTGTACTCGGATCATCTTCTAAAGAGTTAATGGTAGTCGATTAATCTTCTAACTCAACATAAAACAGATCCGTAACTCTAAGTGTAACGATTATTGAAAACTTGTTGACAAGTAAAGAGTTAATTGTACTCGGATCATCTTCTAAAGAGTTAATGGTACTCGAACAATCTTCTAACTCAACATAAAACTAATCTGTAACTCTAAGTGTAACGATTATTGATAATTTGTTGACAAATTAAATAGTTAATTGTACTCGATTCATCTTCTAAAGATTTAATGGGACTCGAATAATCTTCTAACTCAACATAAAACTAATCTGTAAATCTAAGTGTAACGATTATTGAAAATTTGTTGACCAATTAAATAGTTAATGGTACTCGGATCATCTTCTAAAGAGTTAATGGTACTCGATTAATCTTCTAACTCAACATAAAACTAATCAGTAACTCTAAGTGTAACGATTATTGAAAACTTGTTGACAAGTAAAGAGTTAATTGTACTCGGATCATCTTCTAAAGAGTTAATGGTACTCGAATAATCTTCTAACTCAACATAAAACTAATCCGTAACTCCATATGTAACGATTATTGAAAACATCTTGACAAGTAAAGTGTTAATTGTACTCAGATCATCTTCTAAAGAGTTGATGGTACTCCATTAATCTTCTAACTCAAAATAAAACTAATCCGTAACTCTAAGTGTAACGATTATTGAAAACTTATTGACAAGTAAAGAGTTAATTGTACTCGGATCATCTTCTAAAGAGTTAATGGTACTCGAATAATCTTCTAACTCAACATAAAACTAATCTGTAACTCTAAGTGTAACGATTATTGAAAATTTGTTGACCAATTAAATAGTTAATTGTACTCGATTCATCTTCTAAAGAGTTAATGCTGCTCGATTAATCTTCTAACTCAACATAAAACTAATCAGTAACTCTACGTGTAATGATTATTGAAAATTTGTTGACCAATTAAAGAGTTAATTGTACTCGGATCATCTTCTAAAGAGTTAATGGTAGTCGATTAATCTTCTAACTCAACATAAAACTGATCCGTAACTCTAAGTGTAACGATTATTGAAAACTTGTTGACAAGTAAAGAGTTAATTGTACTCGGATCATCTTCTAAAGAGTTAATGGTACTCGAATAATCTTCTAACTCAACATAAAACTAATCTGTAACTCTAAGTGTAACGATTATTGAAAATTTGTTGACCAATTAAATAGTTAATTGTACTCGATTCATCTTCTAAAGAGTTAATGCTGCTCGATTAATCTTCTAACTCAACATAAAACTAATCAGTAACTCTACGTGTAATGATTATTGAAAATTTGTTGACCAATTAAAGAGTTAATTGTACTCGGATCATCTTCTAAAGAGTTAATGGTAGTCGATTAATCTTCTAACTCAACATAAAACTGATCCGTAACTCTAAGTGTAACGATTATTGAAAACTTGTTGACAAGTAAAGAGTTAATTGTACTCGGATCATCTTCTAAAGAGTTAATGGTACTCGAATAATCTTCTAACTCAACATAAAACTAATCTGTAACTCTAAGTGTAACGATTATTGAAAATTTGTTGACCAATTAAATAGTTAATGGTACTCGATTCATCTTCTAAAGAGTTAATGGTAATCGATTAATCTTCTAACTCAACATAAAACTAATCTGTAACTCTAAGTGTAACGATTATTGAAAATTTGTTGACCAATTAAATAGTTAATTGTACTCGATTCATCTTCTAAAGAGTTAATGGTACTCGATTAATCTTCTAACTCAACATAAAACTAATCTGTGACTCTAAGTGTAACGATTATTAAAATCTAGTTGACAAGTAAGGAGTTAATTGTACAAGGATCATCTTCTAAATCGTTAATGGTACTCGAATAATCTTCTAACTCAACGTAAAACTAATCCGTAACTCTATATGTAACGATTATTGAAAACATGTTGACAAGTAAAGTGTTAATTGTACTCGGATCATCTTCTAAAGAGTTAATGGTACTGGATTAATTTTCTAACTCAACATAAAACTAATCTGTCACTCTAAGTGTAACGATTATTGAAAACTTGTTGACCAATTAAATAGTTAATTGTACTCGATTCATCTTCTAAAGAGTTAATGGGACTCGATTAATCTTCTAACTCAACATAAAACTAATCCGTAAATCTAAGTGTAACGATTATTGAAAATTTGTTGACCAATTAAAGAGTTAATTGTACTCGGATCATCTTCTAAAGAGTTAATGGTAGTCGATTATTCTTCTAACTCAACATAAAACAGATCCGTAACTCTAAGTGTAACGATTATTGAAAACTTGTTGACAAGTAAAGAGTTAATTGTACTCGGATCATCTTCTAAAGAGTTAATGGTACTCGAACAATCTTCTAACTCAACATAAAACTAATCTGTAACTCTAAGTGTAACGATTATTGAAAACTTGTTGACAAGTAAAGAGTTAATCGTACTCGGATCATCTTCTAAAGAGTTAATGGTACTCGAATAATCTTCTAACTTATTATAAAAATAATCCGTATCTCTAAGTGTAACAATTATAGAAAACTAATTAACCAAGTAAAGAGTTAATTGTACTCGAATCATCTTACAAAGAATTAACAGTACTCGATTAATCTTCTAACACAATATAAAAGTAATATATAACTCTATTTGTAACGATTATTGAAAACTTGTTGACAAGTAAAGAGTTAATTGTACTCGAATCATCTTCTCAAGAGTTAATGGTACTCAATTAATCTTCTAACTAAACATAAATCTAATCCGTAACTCTAAGTGTAACGATTATTGAAAACTTTTTGACTAGTAAAGAGTTAATTGTACTCGGATCATCTTCTAAAGAGTTAATGGTACTCGAATAATCTTCTAAGTCAACATAAAACTAATCTGTAACTCTAAGTGTAACAATTATTGAAAATTTGTTGACCAATTAAATAGTTAATTGTACTCGATTCATCTTCTAAAGAGTTAATGGGACTCGATTAATCTTCTAACTCAACATAAAACTAATCCGTAAATCTAAGTGTAACGATTATTGAAAATTTGTTGACCAATTAAATAGTTAATTGTACTCGGATCATCTTCTAAAGAGTTAATGGTAGTCGATTAATCTTCTAACTCAACATAAAACTGATCCGTAACTCTAAGTTTAACGATTATTGAAAACTTGTTGACAAGTAAAGAGTTAATCGTACTCGGATCATCTTCTAAAGAGTTAATGGTACTCGAATAATCTTCTAACTCAACATAAAACTAATCTGTAACTCTAAGTGTAACGATTATTAAAAATTTGTTGACCAATTAAATAGTTAATTGTACTCGATTCATCTTCTAAAGAGTTAATGGTACTCGATTAATCTTCTAACTCAACATAAAACTAATCTGTAACTCTAAGTGTAACGATTATTAAAAACTAGTTGACAAGTAAGGAGTTAATTGTACAAGGATCATCTTCTAAAGCGTTAATGGTACTCGAATTATCTTCTAACTCAACGTAAAACTAATCCGTAACTCTATATGTAACGATTATTGAAAACATGTTGACAAGTAAAGAGTTAATTGTACTCGGATCATCTTCTAAAGAGTTAATGGTACTGGATTAATTTTCTAACTCAACATAAAACTAATCTGTCACTCTAATTGTAACGATTATTGAAAACTTGTTGACCAATTAAATAGTTAATTGTACTCGATTCATCTTCTAAAGAGTTAATGGGACTCGATTAATCTTCTAACTCAACCTAAAACTAATCCGTAAATCTAAGTGTAACGATTATTGAAAATTTGTTGACCAATTAAAGAGTTAATTGTACTCGGATCATCTTCTAAAGAGTTAATGGTAGTCGATTAATCTTCTAACTCAACATAAAACAGATCCGTAACTCTAAGTGTAACGATTATTGAAAACTTGTTGACAAGTAAAGAGTTAATTGTACTCGGATCATCTTCTAAAGAGTTAATGGTACTCGAACAATCTTCTAACTCAACATAAAACTAATCTGTAACTCTAAGTGTAACGATTATTGATAATTTGTTGACAAATTAAATAGTTAATTGTACTCGATTCATCTTCTAAAGATTTAATGGGACTCGAATAATCTTCTAACTCAACATAAAACTAATCTGTAAATCTAAGTGTAACGATTATTGAAAATTTGTTGACCAATTAAATAGTTAATGGTACTCGGATCATCTTCTAAAGAGTTAATGGTACTCGATTAATCTTCTAACTCAACATAAAACTAATCAGTAACTCTAAGTGTAACGATTATTGAAAACTTGTTGACAAGTAAAGAGTTAATTGTACTCGGATCATCTTCTAAAGAGTTAATGGTACTCGAATAATCTTCTAACTCAACATAAAACTAATCCGTAACTCCATATGTAACGATTATTGAAAACATCTTGACAAGTAAAGTGTTAATTGTACTCAGATCATCTTCTAAAGAGTTAATGGTACTCCATTAATCTTCTAACTCAAAATAAAACTAATCCGTAACTCTAAGTGTAACGATTATTGAAAACTTGTTGACAAGTAAAGAGTTAATTGTACTCGGATCATCTTCTAAAGAGTTAATGGTACTCGAATAATCTTCTAACTCAACATAAAACTATTCTGTAACTCTAAGTGTAATGATTATTGAAAATTTGTTGACCAATTAAATAGTTAATTGTACTCGATTCATCTTCTAAAGAGTTAATGGTACTCGATTAATCTTCTAACTCAACATAAAACTAATCTGTAACTCTAAGTGTAACGATTATTAAAAACTTGTTTACAAGTAAAGCGTTAATTGTACTCGGATCATCTTCTAAAAAGTTAATGGTACTCGAATAATCTTCTAACTCAACATAAAACTAATCTGTAACTCTAAGTGTAACGATTATTGAAAATTTGTTGACCAATTAAATAGTTAATGGTACTCGATTCATCTTCTAAAGAGTTAATGGTACTCGAATAATCTTCTAACTCAACATAAAACTAATCCGTAACTCTATATGTAACGATTATTGAAAACATCTTGACAAGTAAAGTGTTAATTGTACTCAGATCATCTTCTAAAGAGTTGATGGTACTCCATTAATCTTCTAACTCAAAATAAAACTAATCCGTAACTCTAAGTGTAACGATTATTGAAAACTTATGGACAAGTAAAGAGTTAATTGTACTCGGATCATCTTCTAAAGAGTTAATGGTACTCGAATAATCTTCTAACTCAACATAAAACTAATCTGTAACTCTAAGTGTAACGATTATTGAAAATTTGTTGACCAATTAAATAGTTAATTGTACTCGATTCATCTTCTAAAGAGTTAATGGTGCTCGATTAATCTTCTAACTCAACATAAAACTAATCAGTAACTCTACGGTAATGATTATTGAAAATTTGTTGACCAATTAAAGAGTTAATTGTACTCGGATCATATTCTAAAGAGTTAATGGTAGTCGATTAAACTTCTAACTCAACATAAAACTGATCTGTAACTCTAAGTGTAACGATTATTGAAAACTTGTTGACAAGTAAAGAGTTAATTGTACTCGGATCATCTTCTAAAGAGTTAATGGTACTCGAATAATCTTCTAACTCAACATAAAACTAATCTGTAACTCTAAGTGTAACGATTATTGAAAATTTGTTGACCAATTAAATAGTTAATGGTACTCGATTCATCTTCTAAAGAGTTAATGGTACTCGATTAATCTTCTAACTCAACGTAAAACTAATCTGTAACTCTAAGTGTAACGATTATTAAAAACTTGTTTACAAATAAAGCGTTAATTGTACTCGGATCATCTTCTAAAGAGTTAATGGTACTCGATTAATCTTCTAACTCAACATAAAACTAATCAGTAACTCTAAGTGTAACGATTATTGAAAACTTGTTGACTAGTAAAGAGTTAATTGTACTCGGATCATCTTCTAAAGAGTTAATGATACTCGAATAATCTTCTAACTCAACATAAAACTAATCCGTAACTCTATATGTAACGATTATTGAAAACATCTTGACAAGTAAAGTGTTAATTGTACTCAGATCATCTTCTAAAGAGTTAATGGTACTCCATTAATCTTCTAACTCAAAATAAAACTAATCCGTAACTCTAGGTGTAACGATTATTGAAAACTTGTTGACAAGTAAATAGTTAATTGTACTCGGATCATCTTCTAAAGAGTTAATGGTACTCGAATAATCTTCTAACTCAACATAAAACTAATCTGTAACTCTAAGTGTAACGATTATTGAAAATTTGTTGACCAATTAAATAGTTAATTGTACTCGATTCATCTTCTAAAGAGTTAATGGTACTCGATTCATCTTCTAAAGAGTTAATGGTACTCGATTAATCTTCTAACTCAACATAAAACTAATCCGTAACTCTATATGTAATGATTATTGAAAACTTGTTGACAAGTAAAGAGTTAATTGTACTCGGATCATCTTCTAAAGAGTTAATGGTACTCAAATAATCTTCTAACTCAACATAAAACTAATCTGTAACTCTAAGTGTAACGATTATTGAAAATTTGTTGACCAATTAAATAGTTAATTGTACTCGATTCATCTTCTAAAGAGTTAATGGTGCTCGATTAATCTTCTAACTCAACATAAAACTAATCAGTAACTCTACGTGTAATGATTATTGAAAATTTGTAACATAGAGTTAATATAGAGTTAATTTGTAATATAGAGTTAATTTGTAACTCTATATGTAACGATTATTGAAAACTTGTTGACAAGTAAAGAGTTAATTGTACTCGTATCATCTTCTAAAGAGTTAATGGTACTAGAATAATCTTCTAACTCAACACAAAACTAATCTGTAACTCTAAGTGTAACGATTATTGATAATTTGTTGACAAATTAAATAGTTAATTGTACTCGATTCATCTTCTAACGAGTTAATGGGACTCGAATAATCTTCTAACTCAACAAAAAACTAATCTGTAAATCTATGTGTAATGATTATTAAAAACTTGTTGACAAGTAAGGAGTTTATTGTACAAGGATCATCTTCTAAAGAGTTAATGGTACTCGAATAATCTTCTAACTCAACGTAAAACTAATCCGTAACTCTATATGTAACGATTATTGAAAAGATGTTGACAAGTAAAGAGTTAATTGTACTCGGATCATCTTCTAAAGAGTTAATGGTACTCGATTAATCTTCTAACTCAACATTAAACTAATCTGTAACTCTAAGTGTAACGATTATAGAAAATTTGTTGACAAGTAAATATTTAATTGTACTCAGATCATCTTCTAAAGAGTTAATGGGACTCGAATAATCTTCTAACTCAACATAAAACTAATCTGTAAATCTAAGTGTAACGATTATTGAGAATATGTTGACAAATTAAATAGTTAGTTGTACTCGATTCATCTTCTAAAGAGTTAATGGTACTCGATTAATCTTCTAACTCAACATAAAACTAATCCGTAACTCTATATGTAATGATTATTGAAAAGATGTTGACAAGTAAAGAGTTAATTGTACTCGGATCATCTTCTAAAGAGTTAATGGTACTCGATTAATCTTCTAACTCAACATAAAACTAATCTGTAACTCTAAGTGTAACGATTATAGAAAACTTGTTGACAAGTAAATAGTTAATTGTACTCGGATCATCTTCTAAAGAGTTAATGGGACTCGAATAATCTTCTAACTCAACATAAAACTAATCTGTAAATCTAAGTGTAATGATTATTGAAAATATGTTGACAAATTAAATAGTTAATTGTACTCGATTCATCTTCTAAAGAGTTAATGGTACTCCATTAATCTTCTAACTCAACATAAAACTAATCCGTAACTCTAAGTGTAACGATTATTGAAAACTTGTTGACAAGTAAAGAGTTAATTGTACTCGGATCATCTTCTAAAGAGTTAATGGTAATCGAATAATCTTCTAACTCAACATAAAACTAATCTGTAACTCTAAGTGTAACGATTATTGAAAATTTGTTGACCAATTAAAAAGTTAATTGTACTCGATTCATCTTCTAAAGAGTTAATGGTACTCGATTAATCTTCTAACTCAACATAAAACTAATCTGTAACTCTAAGTGTAACGATTATTAAAAACTAGTTGACAAGTAAGGAGTTAATTGTACAAGGATCATCTTCTAAAGAGTTAATGGTACTCGAATAATCTTCTAACTCATCGTAAAACTAATCCGTAACTCTATATGTAACGATTATTGAAAACATGTTGACAAGTAAAGAGTTAATTGTACTCGATTCATCTTCTAAAGAGTTAATGGTACTCGATTAATCTTCTAACTCAACATAAAACTAATCTGTATCTCTAAGTGTAACGATTATTGAAAACTTGTTGACAAGTAAAGAGTTAATTGTACTCGGATCATCTTCTAAAGAGTAAATGGTACTCGAATAATCTTCTAACTCAACATAAAACTAATCCGTAACTCTAAGTGTAATGATTATTGAAAACTTGTTGACAAGTAAATAGTTAATTGTACTCGGATCATCTTCTAAAGAGTTAATGGTACTAGAATAATCTTCTAACTCAACATAAAACTAATCTGTAACTCTATATGTAACGATTATTGAAAACATGTTGACAAGTAAAATGTTAATTGTACTCGGATCATCTTCTAAAGAGTTAATGGTACAACATTAATCTTCTAACTCAAAATAAAACTAATCCGTAACTCTAAGTATAACGATTATTGAAAACTTGTTGACAAGTAAAGAGTTAATTGTACTCGGATCATCTTCTAAAGAGTTAATGGTACTCGATTAATCTTCTAACTCAACATTAAACTAATCTGTAACTCTAAGTGTAACGATTATAGAAAACTTGTTGACAAGTAAATAGTTAATTGTACTCGGATCATCTTCTAAAGAGTTAATGAGACTCGAATAATCTTCTAACTCAACATAAAACTAATCTGTAAATCTAAGTGTAACGATTATTGAAAATATGTTGACAAATTAAATAGTTAGTTGTACTCGATTCATCTTCTAAAGAGTTAATGGTACTCGATTAATCTTCTAACTCAACATAAAACTAATCCGTAACTCTATATGTAACGATTATTGAAAAGATGTTGACAAGTAAAGAGTTAATTGTACTCGGATCATCTTCTAAAGATTTAATGGTACTCGATTAATCTTCTAACTCAACATAAAACTAATCTGTAACTCTAAGTGTAACGATTATTGAAAACTTATTGACAAGTAAAGAGTTAATTATACTCGGATCATCTTCTAAAGAGTTAATGGTGCTCGATTAATCTTCTAACTCAACATAAAACTAATCAGTAACTCTACGTGTAATGATTATGGAAAATTTGTTGACCAATTAAAGAGTTAATTGTACTCGGATCATCTTCTAAAGAGTTAATGGTAGTCGATTAAACTTCTAACTCAACATAAAACTGATCCGTAACTCTAAGTATAACGATTATTGAAAACTTGTTGACAAGTAAAGAGTTAATTGTACTCGGATCATCTTCTAAAGAGTTAATGGTACTCGAATAATCTTCTAACTCAACATAAAACTAATCTGTAACTCTAAGTGTAACGATTATTAAAAATTTGTTGACCAATTAAATAGTTAATTGTACTCGATTCATCTTCTAAAGAGTTAATGGTACTCGATTAATCTTCTAACTCAACATAAAACTAATCTGTAACTCTAAGTGTAACGATTATTAAAAACTTGTTTACAAGTAAAGCGTTAATTGTACTCGGATCATCTTCTAAAGAGTTAATGGTGCTCGATTAATATTCTAACTCAACATAAAACTAATCCGTGAATTTAAGTGTAACGATTATTGAAAATTTGTTGACCAATTAAAGAGTTAATTGTACTCGGATCATCTTCTAAAGAGTTAATGGTAGTCGATTAATCTTCTAACTCAACATAAAACTGATCCGTAACTCTAAGTTTAACGATTATTGAAAACTTGTTGACAAGTAAAGAGTTAATTGTACTCGGATCATCTTCTAAAGAGTTAATGGTACTCGAATAATCTTCTAACTCAACATAAAACTAATCTGTAACTCTAAGTGTAACGATTATTAAAAATTTGTTGACCAATTAAATAGTTAATTGTACTCGATTCATCTTCTAAAGAGTTAATGGTACTCGATTAATCTTCTAACTCAACATAAAACTAATCTGTAACTCTAAGTGTAACGATTATTAAAAACTTGTTTACAAGTAAAGCGTTAATTGTACTCGGATCATCTTCTAAAGAGTTAATGGTGCTCGATTAATCTTCTAACTCAACATAAAACTAATCAGTAACTCTACGTGTAATGATTATTGAAAACTTGTTGACAAGTAAAGAGTTAATTGTACTCGGATCATCTTCTAAAGAGTTAATGGTACTCGAATAATCTTCTAACTCAACATAAAACTAATCCGTAACTCTATATGTAACGATTATTGAAAACATGTTGACAATTAAAGTGTTAATTGTACTCGGATCAACTTCTAAAGAGTTAATGGGACTCGAATAATCTTCTAACTCAACATAAAACTAATCTGTAAATCTAAGTGTAACGATTATTGAAAATTTGTTGACCAATTAAATAGTTAATTGTACTCGATTGATCTTCTAAAGAGTTAATGGTACTCCATTAATCTTCTAACTCAACATAAAACTAATCCGTAACTCTAAGTGTAACGATTATTGAAAACTTGTTGACAAGTAAAGAGTTAATTGTACTCGTATCATCTTCTAAAGAGTTAATGGTACTCGAATAATCTTCAAACTCAACATAAAACTAATCCGTAACTCTATATGTAACGATTATTGAAAACTTGTTGACAAGTAAAGAGTTAATTGTACTCGGATCATCTTCTAAAGAGTTAATGGTACTCGAATAATCTTCTAACTCAACATAAAACTAATCCGTAACTCTATATGTAACGATTAT
Organism: Scutellaria minor; assembly: GCA_954870855.1. Classification (NCBI taxonomy): domain Eukaryota; kingdom Viridiplantae; phylum Streptophyta; class Magnoliopsida; order Lamiales; family Lamiaceae; genus Scutellaria; species Scutellaria minor. Next base: position 6,908,862 of record OX940733.1, read on the forward strand.
TGAAAACTTGTTGACAAGTAAAGAGTTAATTGTACTCGGATCATCTTCTAAAGAGTTAATGGTACTCGAATAATCTTCTAACTCAACATAAAACTAATCTGTAACTCTAAGTGTAACGATTATTGATAATTTGTTGACAAATTAAATAGTTAATTGTACTCGATTCATCTTCTAAAGAGTTAATGGGAGTCGAATAATCTTCTAACTCAACATAAAACTAATCTGTAAATCTAAGTGTAACAATTATTGAAAATTTGTTGACCAATTAAATAGTTAATGGTACTCGGATCATCTTCTAAAGAGTTAATGGTACTCGATTAATCTTCTAACTCAACATAAAACTAATCAGTAACTCTAAGTGTAACGATTATTGAAAACTTGTTGACAAGTAAAGAGTTAATTGTACTCGGATCATCTTCTAAAGAGTTAATGGTACTCGAATAATCTTCTAACTCATTATAAAAATAATCCGTATCTCTAAGTGTAACAATTATAGAAAACTAATTAACCAAGTAAAGAGTTAATTGTACTCGAATCATCTTACAAAGAATTAACAGTACTCGATTAATCTTCTAACACAATATAAAAGTAATATATAACTCTATTTGTAACGATTATTGAAAACTTGTTGACAAGTAAATAGTTAATTGTACTCGAATCATCTTCTCAAGAGTTAATGGTACTCAATTAATCTTCTAACTAAACATAAAACTAATCCATAACTCTAAGTGTAACGATTATTGAAAACTTGTTGACTAGTAAAGAGTTAATTGTACTCGGATCATCTTCTAAAGAGTTAATGGTACTCGAATAATCTTCTAAGTCAACATAAAACTAATCTGTAACTCTAAGTGTAACGATTATTGAAAATTTGTTGACCAATTAAATAGTTAATTGTACTCGATTCATCTTCTAAAGAGTTAATGGGACTCGATTAATCTTCTAACTCAACATAAAACTAATCCGTAAATCTAAGTGTAACGATTATTGAAAATTTGTTGACCAATTAAAGAGTTAATTGTACTCGGATCATCTTCTAAAGAGTTAATGGTAGTCGATTAATCTTCTAAATCAACATAAAACTGATCCGTAACTCTTAAGTGTAACGATTATTGAAAACTTGTTGACAAGTAAAGAGTTAATTGTACTCGGATCATCTTCTAAAGAGTTAATGGTACTCGAATAATCTTCTAACTCAACATAAAACTAATCTGTAACTCTAAGTGTAACGATTATTGAAAACTTGTTGACAAATTAAATAGTTAATTGTACTCGATTCATCTTCTAAAGAGTTAATGGTACTCGATTAATCTTCTAACTCAACATAAAACTAATCTGTAACTCTAAGTGTAACGATTATTAAAAACTTGTTTACAAGTAAAGCGTTAATTGTACTCGGATCATCTTCTAAAGAGTTAATGGTGCTCGATTAATATTCTAACTCAACATAAAACTAATCAGTAACTCTAAGTGTAATGTTTATTGAAAAGTTGTTGACAAGTAAAGAGTTAATTGTACTCGGATCATCTTCTAAAGAGTTAATGGTACTCGAATAATCTTCTAACTCAACATAAAACTAATCTGTAACTCTAAGTGTAACGATTATTAAAAACTTGTTTACAAGTAAAGCGTTAATTGTACTCGGATCATCTTCTAAAGAGTTAATGATGCTCGATTAATCTTCTAACTCAACATAAAACTAATCAGTAACTCTAAGTGTAATGATTATTGAAAAGTTGTTGACAAGTAAAGAGTTAATTGTACTCGGATCATCTTCTAAAGAGTTAATGGTACTCGAATAATCTTCTAACTCAACATAAAACTAATCCGTAACTCTATATGTAACGATTATTGAAAACATTTTGACAAGTAAAGTGTTAATTGTACTCAGATCATCTTCTAAAGAGTTAATGGTACTCCATTAATCTTCTAACTCAAAATAAAACTAATCCGTAACTCTAGGTGTAACGATTATTGAAAACTTGTTGACAAGTAAATAGTTAATTGTACTCGGATCATCTTCTAAAGAGTTAATGGTACTCGAATAATCTTCTAACTCAACATAAAACTAATCTGTAACTCTAAGTGTAACGATTATTGAAAATTTGTTGACCAATTAAATAGTTAATTGTACTCGATTCATCTTCTAAAGAGTTAATGGTACTCGATTCATCTTCTAAAGAGTTAATGGTACTCGATTAATCTTCTAACTCAACATAAAACTAATCCGTAACTCTATATGTAATGATTATTGAAAACTTGTTGACAAGTAAAGAGTTAATTGTACTCGGATCATCTTCTAAAGAGTTAATGGTACTCAAATAATCTTCTAACTCAACATAAAACTAATCTGTAACTCTAAGTGTAACGATTATTGAAAATTTGTTGACCAATTAAATAGTTAATTGTACTCGATTCATCTTCTAAAGAGTTAATGGTGCTCGATTAATCTTCTAACTCAACATAAAACTAATCAGTAACTCTACGTGTAATGATTATTGAAAATTTGTAACATAGAGTTAATATAGAGTTAATTTGTAATATAGAGTTAATTTGTAACTCTATATGTAACGATTATTGAAAACTTGTTGACAAGTAAAGAGTTAATTGTACTCGTATCATCTTCTAAAGAGTTAATGGTACTAGAATAATCTTCTAACTCAACACAAAACTAATCTGTAACTCTAAGTGTAACGATTATTGATAATTTGTTGACAAATTAAATAGTTAATTGTACTCGATTCATCTTCTAACGAGTTAATGGGACTCGAATAATCTTCTAACTCAACAAAAAACTAATCTGTAAATCTATGTGTAATGATTATTAAAAACTTGTTGACAAGTAAGGAGTTTATTGTACAAGGATCATCTTCTAAAGAGTTAATGGTACTCGAATAATCTTCTAACTCAACGTAAAACTAATCCGTAACTCTATATGTAACGATTATTGAAAAGATGTTGACAAGTAAAGAGTTAATTGTACTCGAATCATCTTCTAAAGAGTTAATGGTACTCGATTAATCTTCTAACTCAACATTAAACTAATCTGTAACTCTAAGTGTAACGATTATAGAAAATTTGTTGACAAGTAAATATTTAATTGTACTCAGATCATCTTCTAAAGAGTTAATGGGACTCGAATAATCTTCTAACTCAACATAAAACTAATCTGTAAATCTAAGTGTAACGATTATTGAGAATATGTTGACAACTTAAATAGTTAGTTGTACTCGATTCATCTTCTAAAGAGTTAATGGTACTCGATTAATCTTCTAACTCAACATAAAACTAATCCGTAACTCTATATGTAATGATTATTGAAAAGATGTTGACAAGTAAAGAGTTAATTGTACTCGGATCATCTTCTAAAGAGTTAATGGTACTCGATTAATCTTCTAACTCAACATAAAACTAATCTGTAACTCTAAGTGTAACGATTATAGAAAACTTGTTGACAAGTAAATAGTTAATTGTACTCGGATCATCTTCTAAAGAGTTAATGGGACTCGAATAATCTTCTAACTCAACATAAAACTAATCTGTAAATCTAAGTGTAATGATTATTGAAAATATGTTGACAAATTAAATAGTTAATTGTACTCGATTCATCTTCTAAAGAGTTAATGGTACTCCATTAATCTTCTAACTCAACATAAAACTAATCCGTAACTCTAAGTGTAACGATTATTGAAAACTTGTTGACAAGTAAAGAGTTAATTGTACTCGGATCATCTTCTAAAGAGTTAATGGTAATCGAATAATCTTCTAACTCAACATAAAACTAATCTGTAACTCTAAGTGTAACGATTATTGAAAATTTGTTGACCAATTAAAAAGTTAATTGTACTCGATTCATCTTCTAAAGAGTTAATGGTACTCGATTAATCTTCTAACTCAACATAAAACTAATCTGTAACTCTAAGTGTAACGATTATTAAAAACTAGTTGACAAGTAAGGAGTTAATTGTACAAGGATCATCTTCTAAAGAGTTAATGGTACTCGAATAATCTTCTAACTCATCGTAAAACTAATCCGTAACTCTATATGTAACGATTATTGAAAACATGTTGACAAGTAAAGAGTTAATTGTACTCGATTCATCTTCTAAAGAGTTAATGGTACTCGATTAATCTTCTAACTCAACATAAAACTAATCTGTATCTCTAAGTGTAACGATTATTGAAAACTTGTTGACAAGTAAAGAGTTAATTGTACTCGGATCATCTTCTAAAGAGTAAATGGTACTCGAATAATCTTCTAACTCAACATAAAACTAATCCGTAACTCTAAGTGTAATGATTATTGAAAACTTGTTGACAAGTAAATAGTTAATTGTACTCGGATCATCTTCTAAAGAGTTAATGGTACTAGAATAATCTTCTAACTCAACATAAAACTAATCTGTAACTCTATATGTAACGATTATTGAAAACATGTTGACAAGTAAAATGTTAATTGTACTCGGATCATCTTCTAAAGAGTTAATGGTACAACATTAATCTTCTAACTCAAAATAAAACTAATCCGTAACTCTAAGTATAACGATTATTGAAAACTTGTTGACAAGTAAAGAGTTAATTGTACTCGGATCATCTTCTAAAGAGTTAATGGTACTCGATTAATCTTCTAACTCAACATTAAACTAATCTGTAACTCTAAGTGTAACGATTATAGAAAACTTGTTGACAAGTAAATAGTTAATTGTACTCGGATCATCTTCTAAAGAGTTAATGAGACTCGAATAATCTTCTAACTCAACATAAAACTAATCTGTAAATCTAAGTGTAACGATTATTGAAAATATGTTGACAAATTAAATAGTTAGTTGTACTCGATTCATCTTCTAAAGAGTTAATGGTACTCGATTAATCTTCTAACTCAACATAAAACTAATCCGTAACTCTATATGTAACGATTATTGAAAAGATGTTGACAAGTAAAGAGTTAATTGTACTCGGATCATCTTCTAAAGAGTTAATGGTACTCGATTAATCTTCTAACTCAACATAAAACTAATCTGTAACTCTAAGTGTAACGATTATAGAAAACTTGTTGACAAGTAAATAGTTAATTGTACTCGGATCATCTTCTAAAGAGTTAATGGGACTCGAATAATCTTCTAACTCAACATAAAACTAATCTGTAAATCTAAGTGTAACGATTATTGAAAATATGTTGACAAATTAAATAGTTAATTGTACTCGATTCATCTTCTAAAGAGTTAATGGTACTCCATTAATCTTCTAACTCAACATAAAACTAATCCGTAACTCTAAGTTTAACGATTATTGAAAACTTGTTGACAAGGAAAGAGTTAATTGTACTCGGATCATCTTCTAAAGAGTTAATGGTAATCGAATAATCTTCTAACTCAACATAAAACTAATCTGTAACTCTAAGTGTAACGATTATTGAAAATTTGTTGACCAATTAAATAGTTAATTGTACTCGATTCATCTTCTAAAGAGTTAATGGTACTCGATTAATCTTCTAACTCAACATAAAACTAATCTGTAACTCTAAGTGTAACAATTATTAAAAACTAGTTGACAAGTAAGGAGTTAATTGTACAAGGATCATCTTCTAAAGAGTTAATGGTACTCGAATAATCTTCTAACTCATCGTAAAACTAATTCGTAACTCTATATGTAACGATTATTGAAAAGATGTTGACAAGTAAAGAGTTAATTGTACTCGATTCATCTTCTAAAGAGTTAATGGTACTCGATTAATCTTCTAACTCAACGTAAAACTAATCTGTAACTCTAAGTGTAACGATTATTAAAAACTTGTTTACAAATAAAGCGTTAATTGTACTCGGATCATCTTCTAAAGAGTTAATGGTACTCGATTAATCTTCTAACTCAACATAAAACTAATCAGTAACTCTAAGTGTAACGATTATTGAAAACTTGTTGACAAGTAAAGAGTTAATTGTACTCGGATCATCTTCTAAAGAGTTAATGGTACTCGAATAATCTTCTAACTCAACATAAAACTAATCCGTAACTCTATATGTAACGATTATTGAAAACATCTTGACAAGTAAAGTGTTAATTGTACTCAGATCATCTTCTAAAGAGTTGATGGTACTCCATTAATCTTCTAACTCAAAATAAAACTAATCTGTAACTCTAAGTGTAACGATTATTGAAAACTTATTGACAAGTAAAGAGTTAATTGTACTCGGATCATCTTCTAAAGAGTTAATGGTACTCGAATAATCTTCTAACTCAACATAAAACTAATCTGTAACTCTAAGTGTAACGATTATTGAAAATTTGTTGACCAATTAAATAGTTAATTGTACTCGATTCATCTTCTAAAGAGTTAATGGTGCTCGATTAATCTTCTAACTCAACATAAAACTAATCAGTAACTCTACGTGTAATGATTATGGAAAATTTGTTGACCAATTAAAGAGTTAATTGTACTCGGATCATCTTCTAAAGAGTTAATGGTAGTCGATTAAACTTCTAACTCAACATAAAACTGATCCGTAACTCTAAGTATAACGATTATTGAAAACTTGTTGACAAGTAAAGAGTTAATTGTACTCGGATCATCTTCTAAAGAGTTAATGGTACTCGAATAATCTTCTAACTCAACATAAAACTAATCTGTAACTCTAAGTGTAACGATTATTGAAAATTTGTTGACCAATTAAATAGTTAATTGTACTCGATTCATCTTCTAAAGAGTTAATGGGACTCGATTAATCTTCTAACTCAACATAAAACTAATCCGTGAATTTAAGTGTAACGATTATTGAAAATTTGTTGACCAATTAAAGAGTTAATTGTACTCGGATCATCTTCTAAAGAGTTAATGGTAGTCGATTAATCTTCTAACTCAACATAAAACTGATCCGTAACTCTAAGTTTAACGATTATTGAAAACTTGTTGACAAGTAAAGAGTTAATTGTACTCGGATCATCTTCTAAAGAGTTAATGGTACTCGAATAATCTTCTAACTCAACATAAAACTAATCTGTAACTCTAAGTGTAACGATTATTAAAAATTTGTTGACCAATTAAATAGTTAATTGTACTCGATTCATCTTCTAAAGAGTTAATGGTACTCGATTAATCTTCTAACTCAACATAAAACTAATCTGTAACTCTAAGTGTAACGATTATTAAAAACTTGTTTACAAGTAAAGCGTTAATTGTACTCGGATCATCTTCTAAAGAGTTAATGGTGCTCGATTAATCTTCTAACTCAACATAAAACTAATCAGTAACTCTACGTGTAATGATTATTGAAAACTTGTTGACAAGTAAAGAGTTAATTGTACTCGGATCATCTTCTAAAGAGTTAATGGTACTCGAATAATCTTCTAACTCAACATAAAACTAATCCGTAACTCTATATGTAACGATTATTGAAAACATGTTGACAATTAAAGTGTTAATTGTACTCGGATCAACTTCTAAAGAGTTAATGGGACTCGAATAATCTTCTAACTCAACATAAAACTAATCTGTAAATCTAAGTGTAACGATTATTGAAAATTTGTTGACCAATTAAATAGTTAATTGTACTCGATTGATCTTCTAAAGAGTTAATGGTACTCCATTAATCTTCTAACTCAACATAAAACTAATCCGTAACTCTAAGTGTAACGATTATTGAAAACTTGTTGACAAGTAAAGAGTTAATTGTACTCGTATCATCTTCTAAAGAGTTAATGGTACTCGAATAATCTTCTAACTCAACATAAAACTAATCTGTAACTCTAAGTGTAACGATTATTGAAAATTTGTTGACCAATTAAATAGTTAATTGTACTCGATTCATCTTCTAAAGAGTTAATGGTACTCGATTAATCTTCTAACTCAACATAAAACTAATCAGTAACTCTAAGTGTAACGATTATTGAAAACTTGTTGACAAGTAAAGAGTTAATTGTACTCGGATCATCTTCTAAAGAGTTAATGATACTCGAATAATCTTCTAACTCAACATAAAACTAATCCGTAACTCTATATGTAACGATTATTGAAAACATCTTGACAAGTAAAGTGTTAATTGTACTCAGATCATCTTCTAAAGAGTTGATGGTACTCCATTAATCTTCTAACTCAAAATAAAACTAATCTGTAACTCTAAGTGTAACGATTATTAAAAACTTGTTTACAAGTAAAGCGTTAATTGTACTCGGATCATCTTCTAAAGAGTTAATGGTGCTCGATTAATCTTCTAAATCAACATAAAACTAATCAGTAACTCTACGTGTAATGATTATTGAAAACTTGTTGACAAGTAAAGAGTTAATTGTACTCGGATCATCTTCTAAAGAGTTAATGGTACTCGAATAATCTTCTAACTCAACATAAAACTAATCCGTAACTCTATATGTAACGATTATTGAAAACATGTTGACAATTAAAGTGTTAATTGTACTCGGATCAACTTCTAAAGAGTTAATGGGACTCGAATAATCTTCTAACTCAACATAAAACTAATCTGTAAATCTAAGTGTAACGATTATTGAAAATTTGTTGACCAATTAAATAGTTAATTGTACTCGATTGATCTTCTAAAGAGTTAATGGTACTCCATTAATCTTCTAACTCAACATAAAACTAATCCGTAACTCTAAGTGTAACGATTATTGAAAACTTGTTGACAAGTAAAGAGTTAATTGTACTCGTATCATCTTCTAAAGAGTTAATGGTACTCGAATAATCTTCTAACTCAACATAAAACTAATCTGTAACTCTAAGTGTAACGATTATTGAAAATTTGTTGACCAATTAAATAGTTAATTGTACTCGATTCATCTTCTAAAGAGTTAATGGTACTCGATTAATCTTCTAACTCAACATAAAACTAATCAGTAACTCTAAGTGTAACGATTATTGAAAACTTGTTGACAAGTAAAGAGTTAATTGTACTCGGATCATCTTCTAAAGAGTTAATGATACTCGAATAATCTTCTAACTCAACATAAAACTAATCCGTAACTCTATATGTAACGATTATTGAAAACATCTTGACAAGTAAAGTGTTAATTGTACTCAGATCATCTTCTAAAGAGTTGATGGTACTCCATTAATCTTCTAACTCAAAATAAAACTAATCTGTAACTCTAAGTGTAACGATTATTGAAAACTTATTGACAAGTAAAGAGTTAATTGTACTCGGATCATCTTCTAAAGAGTTAATGGTACTCGAATAATCTTCTAACTCAACATAAAACTAATCTGTAACTCTAAGTGTAACGATTATTGAAAATTTGTTGACCAATTAAATAGTTAATTGTACTCGATTCATCTTCTAAAGAGTTAATGGTGCTCGATTAATCTTCTAACTCAACATAAAACTAATCAGTAACTCTACGTGTAATGATTATGGAAAATTTGTTGACCAATTAAAGAGTTAATTGTACTCGGATCATCTTCTAAAGAGTTAATGGTAGTCGATTAAACTTCTAACTCAACATAAAACTGATCCGTAACTCTAAGTATAACGATTATTGAAAACTTGTTGACAAGTAAAGAGTTAATTGTACTCGGATCATCTTCTAAAGAGTTAATGGTACTCGAATAATCTTCTAACTCAACATAAAACTAATCTGTAACTCTAAGTGTAACGATTATTGAAAATTTGTTGACCAATTAAATAGTTAATTGTACTCGATTCATCTTCTAAAGAGTTAATGGGACTCGATTAATCTTCTAACTCAACATAAAACTAATCCGTGAATTTAAGTGTAACGATTATTGAAAATTTGTTGACCAATTAAAGAGTTAATTGTACTCGGATCATCTTCTAAAGAGTTAATGGTAGTCGATTAATCTTCTAACTCAACATAAAACTGATCCGTAACTCTAAGTTTAACGATTATTGAAAACTTGTTGACAAGTAAAGAGTTAATTGTACTCGGATCATCTTCTAAAGAGTTAATGGTACTCGAATAATCTTCTAACTCAACATAAAACTAATCTGTAACTCTAAGTGTAACGATTATTAAAAATTTGTTGACCAATTAAATAGTTAATTGTACTCGATTCATCTTCTAAAGAGTTAATGGTACTCGATTAATCTTCTAACTCAACATAAAACTAATCTGTAACTCTAAGTGTAACGATTATTAAAAACTTGTTTACAAGTAAAGCGTTAATTGTACTCGGATCATCTTCTAAAGAGTTAATGGTGCTCGATTAATCTTCTAACTCAACATAAAACTAATCAGTAACTCTACGTGTAATGATTATTGAAAACTTGTTGACAAGTAAAGAGTTAATTGTACTCGGATCATCTTCTAAAGAGTTAATGGTACTCGAATAATCTTCTAACTCAACATAAAACTAATCCGTAACTCTATATGTAACGATTATTGAAAACATGTTGACAATTAAAGTGTTAATTGTACTCGGATCAACTTCTAAAGAGTTAATGGGACTCGAATAATCTTCTAACTCAACATAAAACTAATCTGTAAATCTAAGTGTAACGATTATTGAAAATTTGTTGACCAATTAAATAGTTAATTGTACTCGATTGATCTTCTAAAGAGTTAATGGTACTCCATTAATCTTCTAACTCAACATAAAACTAATCCGTAACTCTAAGTGTAACGATTATTGAAAACTTGTTGACAAGTAAAGAGTTAATTGTACTCGTATCATCTTCTAAAGAGTTAATGGTACTCGAATAATCTTCAAACTCAACATAAAACTAATCCGTAACTCTATATGTAACGATTATTGAAAACTTGTTGACAAGTAAAGAGTTAATTGTACTCGGATCATCTTCTAAAGAGTTAATGGTACTCGAATAATCTTCTAACTCAACATAAAACTAATCCGTAACTCTATATGTAACGATTATTGAAAACTCGTTGACAAGTAAAGAGTTAATTGTACTCGGATCATCTTCTAAAGAGTTAATGGTACTCGAATAATCTTCTAACTCAACATAAAACTAATCTGTAACTCTAAGTGTAACGATTATTGATAATTTGTTGACAAATTAAATAGTTAATTGTACTCGATTCATCTTCTAAAGAGTTAATGGGAGTCGAATAATCTTCTAACTCAACATAAAACTAATCTGTAAATCTAAGTGTAACGATTATTGAAAATTTGTTGACCAATTAAATAGTTAATGGTACTCGGATCATCTTCTAAAGAGTTAATGGTACTCGATTAATCTTCTAACTCAACATAAAACTAATCAGTAACTCTAAGTGTAACGATTATTGAAAACTTGTTGACAAGTAAAGAGTTAATTGTACTCGGATCATCTTCTAAAGAGTTAATGGTACTCGAATAATCTTCTAACTCATTATAAAAATAATCCGTATCTCTAAGTGTAACAATTATAGAAAACTAATTAACCAAGTAAAGAGTTAATTGTACTCGAATCATCTTACAAAGAATTAACAGTACTCGATTAATCTTCTAACACAATATAAAAGTAATATATAACTCTATTTGTAACGATTATTGAAAACTTGTTGACAAGTAAATAGTTAATTGTACTCGAATCATCTTCTCAAGAGTTAATGGTACTCAATTAATCTTCTAACTAAACATAAAACTAATCCATAACTCTAAGTGTAACGATTATTGAAAACTTGTTGACTAGTAAAGAGTTAATTGTACTCGGATCATCTTCTAAAGAGTTAATGGTACTCGAATAATCTTCTAAGTCAACATAAAACTAATCTGTAACTCTAAGTGTAACGATTATTGAAAATTTGTTGACCAATTAAATAGTTAATTGTACTCGATTCATCTTCTAAAGAGTTAATGGGACTCGATTAATCTTCTAACTCAACATAAAACTAATCCGTAAATCTAAGTGTAACGATTATTGAAAATTTGTTGACCAATTAAAGAGTTAATTGTACTCGGATCATCTTCTAAAGAGTTAATGGTAGTCGATTAATCTTCTAAATCAACATAAAACTGATCCGTAACTCTAAGTGTAACGATTATTGAAAACTTGTTGACAAGTAAAGAGTTAATTGTACTCGAATCATCTTCTAAAGAGTTAATGGTACTCGAATAATCTTCTAACTCAACATAAAACTAATCTGTAACTCTAAGTGTAACGATTATTGAAAACTTGTTGACAAATTAAATAGTTAATTGTACTCGATTCATCTTCTAAAGAGTTAATGGTACTCGATTAATCTTCTAACTCAACATAAAACTAATCTGTAACTCTAAGTGTAACGATTATTAAAAACTTGTTTACAAGTAAAGCGTTAATTGTACTCGGATCATCTTCTAAAGAGTTAATGGTGCTCGATTAATATTCTAACTCAACATAAAACTAATCAGTAACTCTAAGTGTAATGATTATTGAAAAGTTGTTGACAAGTAAAGAGTTAATTGTACTCGGATCATCTTCTAAAGAATTAATGGTACTCGAATAATCTTCTAACTCAACATAAAACTAATCTGTAACTCTAAGTGTAACGATTATTAAAAACTTGTTTACAAGTAAAGCGTTAATTGTACTCGGATCATCTTCTAAAGAGTTAATGATGCTCGATTAATCTTCTAACTCAACATAAAACTAATCAGTAACTCTAAGTGTAATGATTATTGAAAAGTTGTTGACAAGTAAAGAGTTAATTGTACTCGGATCATCTTCTAAAGAGTTAATGGTACTCGAATAATCTTCTAACTCAACATAAAACTAATCCGTAACTCTATATGTAACGATTATTGAAAACATTTTGACAAGTAAAGTGTTAATTGTACTCAGATCATCTTCTAAAGAGTTAATGGTACTCCATTAATCTTCTAACTCAAAATAAAACTAATCCGTAACTCTAGGTGTAACGATTATTGAAAACTTGTTGACAAGTAAATAGTTAATTGTACTCGGATCATCTTCTAAGAGTTAATGGTACTCGAATAATCTTCTAACTCAACATAAAACTAATCTGTAACTCTAAGTGTAACGATTATTGAAAATTTGTTGACCAATTAAATAGTTAATTGTACTCGATTCATCTTCTAAAGAGTTAATGGTACTCGATTCATCTTCTAAAGAGTTAATGGTACTCGATTAATCTTCTAACTCAACATAAAACTAATCCGTAACTCTATATGTAATGATTATTGAAAACTTGTTGACAAGTAAAGAGTTAATTGTACTCGGATCATCTTCTAAAGAGTTAATGGTACTCAAATAATCTTCTAACTCAACATAAAACTAATCTGTAACTCTAAGTGTAACGATTATTGAAAATTTGTTGACCAATTAAATAGTTAATTGTACTCGATTCATCTTCTAAAGAGTTAATGGTGCTCAATTAATCTTCTAACTCAACATAAAACTAATCAGTAACTCTACGTGTAATGATTATTGAAAATTTGTAACATAGAGTTAATATAGAGTTAATTTGTAATATAGAGTTAATTTGTAACTCTATATGTAACGATTATTGAAAACTTGTTGACAAGTAAAGAGTTAATTGTACTCGTATCATCTTCTAAAGAGTTAATGGTACTAGAATAATCTTCTAACTCAACACAAAACTAATCTGTAACTCTAAGTGTAACGATTATTGATAATTTGTTGACAAATTAAATAGTTAATTGTACTCGATTCATCTTCTAACGAGTTAATGGGACTCGAATAATCTTCTAACTCAACAAAAAACTAATCTGTAAATCTATGTGTAATGATTATTAAAAACTTGTTGACAAGTAAGGAGTTTATTGTACAAGGATCATCTTCTAAAGAGTTAATGGTACTCGAATAATCTTCTAACTCAACGTAAAACTAATCCGTAACTCTATATGTAACGATTATTGAAAAGATGTTGACAAGTAAAGAGTTAATTGTACTCGGATCATCTTCTAAAGAGTTAATGGTACTCGATTAATCTTCTAACTCAACATAAAACTAATCTGTAACTCTAAGTGTAACGATTATAGAAAACTTGTTGACAAGTAAATAGTTAATTGTACTCGGATCATCTTCTAAAGAGTTAATGAGACTCGAATAATCTTCTAACTCAACATAAAACTAATCTGTAAATCTAAGTGTAACGATTATTGAAAATATGTTGACAAATTAAATAGTTAATTGTACTCGATTCATCTTCTAAAGAGTTAATGGTACTCCATTAATCTTCTAACTCAACATAAAACTAATCCGTAACTCTAAGTTTAACGATTATTGAAAACTTGTTGACAAGGAAAGAGTTAATTGTACTCGGATCATCTTCTAAAGAGTTAATGGTAATCGAATAATCTTCTAACTCAACATAAAACTAATCTGTAACTCTAAGTGTAACGATTATTGAAAATTTGTTGACCAATTAAATAGTTAATTGTACTCGATTCATCTTCTAAAGAGTTAATGGTACTCGATTAATCTTCTAACTCAACATAAAACTAATCTGTAACTCTAAGTGTAACAATTATTAAAAACTAGTTGACAAGTAAGGAGTTAATTGTACAAGGATCATCTTCTAAAGAGTTAATGGTACTCGAATAATCTTCTAACTCATCGTAAAACTAATTCGTAACTCTATATGTAACGATTATTGAAAAGATGTTGACAAGTAAAGAGTTAATTGTACTCGATTCATCTTCTAAAGAGTTAATGGTACTCGATTAATCTTCTAACTCAACGTAAAACTAATCTGTAACTCTAAGTGTAACGATTATTAAAAACTTGTTTACAAATAAAGCGTTAATTGTACTCGGATCATCTTCTAAAGAGTTAATGGTACTCGATTAATCTTCTAACTCAACATAAAACTAATCAGTAACTCTAAGTGTAACGGTTATTGAAAACTTGTTGACAAGTAAAGAGTTAATTGTACTCGGATCATCTTCTAAAGAGTTAATGATACTCGAATAATCTTCTAACTCAACATAAAACTAATCCGTAACTCTATATGTAACGATTATTGAAAACATCTTGACAAGTAAAGTGTTAATTGTACTCAGATCATCTTCTAAAGAGTTGATGGTACTCCATTAATCTTCTAACTCAAAATAAAACTAATCTGTAACTCTAAGTGTAACGATTATTGAAAACTTATTGACAAGTAAAGAGTTAATTGTACTCGGATCATCTTCTAAAGAGTTAATGGTACTCGAATAATCTTCTAACTCAACATAAAACTAATCTGTAACTCTAAGTGTAACGATTATTGAAAATTTGTTGACCAATTAAATAGTTAATTGTACTCGATTCATCTTCTAAAGAGTTAATGGTGCTCGATTAATCTTCTAACTCAACATAAAACTAATCAGTAACTCTACGTGTAATGATTATGGAAAATTTGTTGACCAATTAAAGAGTTAATTGTACTCGGATCATCTTCTAAAGAGTTAATGGTAGTCGATTAAACTTCTAACTCAACATAAAACTGATCCGTAACTCTAAGTATAACGATTATTGAAAACTTGTTGACAAGTAAAGAGTTAATTGTACTCGGATCATCTTCTAAAGAGTTAATGGTACTCGAATAATCTTCTAACTCAACATAAAACTAATCTGTAACTCTAAGTGTAACGATTATTGAAAATTTGTTGACCAATTAAATAGTTAATTGTACTCGATTCATCTTCTAAAGAGTTAATGGTACTCGATTCATCTTCTAACTCAACATAAAACTAATCCGTGAATTTAAGTGTAACGATTATTGAAAATTTGTTGACCAATTAAAGAGTTAATTGTACTCGGATCATCTTCTAAAGAGTTAATTGTAGTCGATTAATCTTCTAACTCAACATAAAACTGATCCGTAACTCTAAGTTTAACGATTATTGAAAACTTGTTGACAAGTAAAGAGTTAATTGTACTCGGATCATCTTCTAAAGAGTTAATGGTACTCGAATAATCTTCTAACTCAACATAAAACTAATCTGTAACTCTAAGTGTAACGATTATTAAAAATTTGTTGACCAATTAAATAGTTAATTGTACTCGATTCATCTTCTAAAGAGTTAATGATACTCGATTAATCTTCTAACTCAACATAAAACTAATCTGTAACTCTAAGTGTAACGATTATTAAAAACTTGTTTACAAGTAAAGCGTTAATTGTACTCGGATCATCTTCTAAAGAGTTAATGGTGCT
The DNA here is from genome assembly GCA_954870855.1 of Scutellaria minor. Lineage (NCBI taxonomy): Eukaryota > Viridiplantae > Streptophyta > Magnoliopsida > Lamiales > Lamiaceae > Scutellaria > Scutellaria minor. Next base: position 6,924,936 of record OX940733.1, read on the forward strand.
CGATTAATCTTCTAACTCAACATAAAACTAATCAGTAACTCTACGTGTAATGATTATTGAAAACTTGTTGACAAGTAAAGAGTTAATTGTACTCGGATCATCTTCTAAAGAGTTAATGGTACTCGAATAATCTTCTAACTCAACATAAAACTAATCCGTAACTCTATATGTAACGATTATTGAAAACATGTTGACAATTAAAGTGTTAATTGTACTCGGATCAACTTCTAAAGAGTTAATGGGACTCGAATAATCTTCTAACTCAACATAAAACTAATCTGTAAATCTAAGTGTAACGATTATTGAAAATTTGTTGACCAATTAAATAGTTAATTGTACTCGATTGATCTTCTAAAGAGTTAATGGTACTCCATTAATCTTCTAACTCAACATAAAACTAATCCGTAACTCTAAGTGTAACGATTATTGAAAACTTATTGACAAGTAAAGAGTTAATTGTACTCGTATCATCTTCTAAAGAGTTAATGGTACTCGAATAATCTTCAAACTCAACATAAAACTAATCCGTAACTCTATATGTAACGATTATTGAAAACTTGTTGACAAGTAAAGAGTTAATTGTACTCGGATCATCTTCTAAAGAGTTAATGGTACTCGAATAATCTTCTAACTCAACATAAAACTAATCCGTAACTCTATATGTAACGATTATTGAAAACATCTTGACAAGTAAAGTGTTAATTGTACTCAGATCATCTTCTAAAGAGTTGATGGTACTCCATTAATCTTCTAACTCAAAATAAAACTAATCTGTAACTCTAAGTGTAACGATTATTGAAAACTTATTGACAAGTAAAGAGTTAATTGTACTCGGATCATCTTCTAAAGAGTTAATGGTACTCGAATAATCTTCTAACTCAACATAAAACTAATCTGTAACTCTAAGTGTAACGATTATTGAAAATTTGTTGACCAATTAAATAGTTAATTGTACTCGATTCATCTTCTAAAGAGTTAATGGTGCTCGATTAATCTTCTAACTCAACATAAAACTAATCAGTAACTCTACGTGTAATGATTATGGAAAATTTGTTGACCAATTAAAGAGTTAATTGTACTCGGATCATCTTCTAAAGAGTTAATGGTAGTCGATTAAACTTCTAACTCAACATAAAACTGATCCGTAACTCTAAGTATAACGATTATTGAAAACTTGTTGACAAGTAAAGAGTTAATTGTACTCGGATCATCTTCTAAAGAGTTAATGGTACTCGAATAATCTTCTAACTCAACATAAAACTAATCTGTAACTCTAAGTGTAACGATTATTGAAAATTTGTTGACCAATTAAATAGTTAATTGTACTCGATTCATCTTCTAAAGAGTTAATGGGACTCGATTAATCTTCTAACTCAACATAAAACTAATCCGTGAATTTAAGTGTAACGATTATTGAAAATTTGTTGACCAATTAAAGAGTTAATTGTACTCGGATCATCTTCTAAAGAGTTAATGGTAGTCGATTAATCTTCTAACTCAACATAAAACTGATCCGTAACTCTAAGTTTAACGATTATTGAAAACTTGTTGACAAGTAAAGAGTTAATTGTACTCGGATCATCTTCTAAAGAGTTAATGGTACTCGAATAATCTTCTAACTCAACATAAAACTAATCTGTAACTCTAAGTGTAACGATTATTAAAAATTTGTTGACCAATTAAATAGTTAATTGTACTCGATTCATCTTCTAAAGAGTTAATGGTACTCGATTAATCTTCTAACTCAACATAAAACTAATCTGTAACTCTAAGTGTAACGATTATTAAAAACTTGTTTACAAGTAAAGCGTTAATTGTACTCGGATCATCTTCTAAAGAGTTAATGGTGCTCGATTAATCTTCTAACTCAACATAAAACTAATCAGTAACTCTACGTGTAATGATTATTGAAAACTTGTTGACAAGTAAAGAGTTAATTGTACTCGGATCATCTTCTAAAGAGTTAATGGTACTCGAATAATCTTCTAACTCAACATAAAACTAATCCGTAACTCTATATGTAACGATTATTGAAAACATGTTGACAATTAAAGTGTTAATTGTACTCGGATCAACTTCTAAAGAGTTAATGGGACTCGAATAATCTTCTAACTCAACATAAAACTAATCTGTAAATCTAAGTGTAACGATTATTGAAAATTTGTTGACCAATTAAATAGTTAATTGTACTCGATTGATCTTCTAAAGAGTTAATGGTACTCCATTAATCTTCTAACTCAACATAAAACTAATCCGTAACTCTAAGTGTAACGATTATTGAAAACTTGTTGACAAGTAAAGAGTTAATTGTACTCGTATCATCTTCTAAAGAGTTAATGGTACTCGAATAATCTTCTAACTCAACATAAAACTAATCTGTAACTCTAAGTGTAACGATTATTGAAAATTTGTTGACCAATTAAATAGTTAATTGTACTCGATTCATCTTCTAAAGAGTTAATGGTACTCGATTAATCTTCTAACTCAACATAAAACTAATCAGTAACTCTAAGTGTAACGATTATTGAAAACTTGTTGACAAGTAAAGAGTTAATTGTACTCGGATCATCTTCTAAAGAGTTAATGATACTCGAATAATCTTCTAACTCAACATAAAACTAATCCGTAACTCTATATGTAACGATTATTGAAAACATCTTGACAAGTAAAGTGTTAATTGTACTCAGATCATCTTCTAAAGAGTTGATGGTACTCCATTAATCTTCTAACTCAAAATAAAACTAATCTGTAACTCTAAGTGTAACGATTATTAAAAACTTGTTTACAAGTAAAGCGTTAATTGTACTCGGATCATCTTCTAAAGAGTTAATGGTGCTCGATTAATCTTCTAAATCAACATAAAACTAATCAGTAACTCTACGTGTAATGATTATTGAAAACTTGTTGACAAGTAAAGAGTTAATTGTACTCGGATCATCTTCTAAAGAGTTAATGGTACTCGAATAATCTTCTAACTCAACATAAAACTAATCCGTAACTCTATATGTAACGATTATTGAAAACATGTTGACAATTAAAGTGTTAATTGTACTCGGATCAACTTCTAAAGAGTTAATGGGACTCGAATAATCTTCTAACTCAACATAAAACTAATCTGTAAATCTAAGTGTAACGATTATTGAAAATTTGTTGACCAATTAAATAGTTAATTGTACTCGATTGATCTTCTAAAGAGTTAATGGTACTCCATTAATCTTCTAACTCAACATAAAACTAATCCGTAACTCTAAGTGTAACGATTATTGAAAACTTGTTGACAAGTAAAGAGTTAATTGTACTCGTATCATCTTCTAAAGAGTTAATGGTACTCGAATAATCTTCTAACTCAACATAAAACTAATCTGTAACTCTAAGTGTAACGATTATTGAAAATTTGTTGACCAATTAAATAGTTAATTGTACTCGATTCATCTTCTAAAGAGTTAATGGTACTCGATTAATCTTCTAACTCAACATAAAACTAATCAGTAACTCTAAGTGTAACGATTATTGAAAACTTGTTGACAAGTAAAGAGTTAATTGTACTCGGATCATCTTCTAAAGAGTTAATGATACTCGAATAATCTTCTAACTCAACATAAAACTAATCCGTAACTCTATATGTAACGATTATTGAAAACATCTTGACAAGTAAAGTGTTAATTGTACTCAGATCATCTTCTAAAGAGTTGATGGTACTCCATTAATCTTCTAACTCAAAATAAAACTAATCTGTAACTCTAAGTGTAACGATTATTGAAAACTTATTGACAAGTAAAGAGTTAATTGTACTCGGATCATCTTCTAAAGAGTTAATGGTACTCGAATAATCTTCTAACTCAACATAAAACTAATCTGTAACTCTAAGTGTAACGATTATTGAAAATTTGTTGACCAATTAAATAGTTAATTGTACTCGATTCATCTTCTAAAGAGTTAATGGTGCTCGATTAATCTTCTAACTCAACATAAAACTAATCAGTAACTCTACGTGTAATGATTATGGAAAATTTGTTGACCAATTAAAGAGTTAATTGTACTCGGATCATCTTCTAAAGAGTTAATGGTAGTCGATTAAACTTCTAACTCAACATAAAACTGATCCGTAACTCTAAGTATAACGATTATTGAAAACTTGTTGACAAGTAAAGAGTTAATTGTACTCGGATCATCTTCTAAAGAGTTAATGGTACTCGAATAATCTTCTAACTCAACATAAAACTAATCTGTAACTCTAAGTGTAACGATTATTGAAAATTTGTTGACCAATTAAATAGTTAATTGTACTCGATTCATCTTCTAAAGAGTTAATGGGACTCGATTAATCTTCTAACTCAACATAAAACTAATCCGTGAATTTAAGTGTAACGATTATTGAAAATTTGTTGACCAATTAAAGAGTTAATTGTACTCGGATCATCTTCTAAAGAGTTAATGGTAGTCGATTAATCTTCTAACTCAACATAAAACTGATCCGTAACTCTAAGTTTAACGATTATTGAAAACTTGTTGACAAGTAAAGAGTTAATTGTACTCGGATCATCTTCTAAAGAGTTAATGGTACTCGAATAATCTTCTAACTCAACATAAAACTAATCTGTAACTCTAAGTGTAACGATTATTAAAAATTTGTTGACCAATTAAATAGTTAATTGTACTCGATTCATCTTCTAAAGAGTTAATGGTACTCGATTAATCTTCTAACTCAACATAAAACTAATCTGTAACTCTAAGTGTAACGATTATTAAAAACTTGTTTACAAGTAAAGCGTTAATTGTACTCGGATCATCTTCTAAAGAGTTAATGGTGCTCGATTAATCTTCTAACTCAACATAAAACTAATCAGTAACTCTACGTGTAATGATTATTGAAAACTTGTTGACAAGTAAAGAGTTAATTGTACTCGGATCATCTTCTAAAGAGTTAATGGTACTCGAATAATCTTCTAACTCAACATAAAACTAATCCGTAACTCTATATGTAACGATTATTGAAAACATGTTGACAATTAAAGTGTTAATTGTACTCGGATCAACTTCTAAAGAGTTAATGGGACTCGAATAATCTTCTAACTCAACATAAAACTAATCTGTAAATCTAAGTGTAACGATTATTGAAAATTTGTTGACCAATTAAATAGTTAATTGTACTCGATTGATCTTCTAAAGAGTTAATGGTACTCCATTAATCTTCTAACTCAACATAAAACTAATCCGTAACTCTAAGTGTAACGATTATTGAAAACTTGTTGACAAGTAAAGAGTTAATTGTACTCGTATCATCTTCTAAAGAGTTAATGGTACTCGAATAATCTTCTAACTCAACATAAAACTAATCTGTAACTCTAAGTGTAACGATTATTGAAAATTTGTTGACCAATTAAATAGTTAATTGTACTCGATTCATCTTCTAAAGAGTTAATGGTACTCGATTAATCTTCTAACTCAACATAAAACTAATCAGTAACTCTAAGTGTAACGATTATTGAAAACTTGTTGACAAGTAAAGAGTTAATTGTACTCGGATCATCTTCTAAAGAGTTAATGATACTCGAATAATCTTCTAACTCAACATAAAACTAATCCGTAACTCTATATGTAACGATTATTGAAAACATCTTGACAAGTAAAGTGTTAATTGTACTCAGATCATCTTCTAAAGAGTTGATGGTACTCCATTAATCTTCTAACTCAAAATAAAACTAATCTGTAACTCTAAGTGTAACGATTATTAAAAACTTGTTTACAAGTAAAGCGTTAATTGTACTCGGATCATCTTCTAAAGAGTTAATGGTGCTCGATTAATCTTCTAAATCAACATAAAACTAATCAGTAACTCTACGTGTAATGATTATTGAAAACTTGTTGACAAGTAAAGAGTTAATTGTACTCGGATCATCTTCTAAAGAGTTAATGGTACTCGAATAATCTTCTAACTCAACATAAAACTAATCCGTAACTCTATATGTAACGATTATTGAAAACATGTTGACAATTAAAGTGTTAATTGTACTCGGATCAACTTCTAAAGAGTTAATGGGACTCGAATAATCTTCTAACTCAACATAAAACTAATCTGTAAATCTAAGTGTAACGATTATTGAAAATTTGTTGACCAATTAAATAGTTAATTGTACTCGATTGATCTTCTAAAGAGTTAATGGTACTCCATTAATCTTCTAACTCAACATAAAACTAATCCGTAACTCTAAGTGTAACGATTATTGAAAACTTGTTGACAAGTAAAGAGTTAATTGTACTCGTATCATCTTCTAAAGAGTTAATGGTACTCGAATAATCTTCTAACTCAACATAAAACTAATCTGTAACTCTAAGTGTAACGATTATTGAAAATTTGTTGACCAATTAAATAGTTAATTGTACTCGATTCATCTTCTAAAGTGTTAATGGTACTCGATTAATCTTCTAACTCAACATAAAACTAATCAGTAACTCTAAGTGTAACGATTATTGAAAACTTGTTGACAAGTAAAGAGTTAATTGTACTCGGATCATCTTCTAAAGAGTTAATGATACTCGAATAATCTTCTAACTCAACATAAAACTAATCCGTAACTCTATATGTAACGATTATTGAAAACATCTTGACAAGTAAAGTGTTAATTGTACTCAGATCATCTTCTAAAGAGTTGATGGTACTCCATTAATCTTCTAACTCAAAATAAAACTAATCTGTAACTCTAAGTGTAACGATTATTGAAAACTTATTGACAAGTAAAGAGTTAATTGTACTCGGATCATCTTCTAAAGAGTTAATGGTACTCGAATAATCTTCTAACTCAACATAAAACTAATCTGTAACTCTAAGTGTAACGATTATTGAAAATTTGTTGACCAATTAAATAGTTAATTGTACTCGATTCATCTTCTAAAGAGTTAATGGTGCTCGATTAATCTTCTAACTCAACATAAAACTAATCAGTAACTCTACGTGTAATGATTATGGAAAATTTGTTGACCAATTAAAGAGTTAATTGTACTCGGATCATCTTCTAAAGAGTTAATGGTAGTCGATTAAACTTCTAACTCAACATAAAACTGATCCGTAACTCTAAGTATAACGATTATTGAAAACTTGTTGACAAGTAAAGAGTTAATTGTACTCGGATCATCTTCTAAAGAGTTAATGGTACTCGAATAATCTTCTAACTCAACATAAAACTAATCTGTAACTCTAAGTGTAACGATTATTGAAAATTTGTTGACCAATTAAATAGTTAATTGTACTCGATTCATCTTCTAAAGAGTTAATGGGACTCGATTAATCTTCTAACTCAACATAAAACTAATCCGTGAATTTAAGTGTAACGATTATTGAAAATTTGTTGACCAATTAAAGAGTTAATTGTACTCGGATCATCTTCTAAAGAGTTAATGGTAGTCGATTAATCTTCTAACTCAACATAAAACTGATCCGTAACTCTAAGTTTAACGATTATTGAAAACTTGTTGACAAGTAAAGAGTTAATTGTACTCGGATCATCTTCTAAAGAGTTAATGGTACTCGAATAATCTTCTAACTCAACATAAAACTAATCTGTAACTCTAAGTGTAACGATTATTAAAAATTTGTTGACCAATTAAATAGTTAATTGTACTCGATTCATCTTCTAAAGAGTTAATGGTACTCGATTAATCTTCTAACTCAACATAAAACTAATCTGTAACTCTAAGTGTAACGATTATTAAAAACTTGTTTACAAGTAAAGCGTTAATTGTACTCGGATCATCTTCTAAAGAGTTAATGGTGCTCGATTAATCTTCTAACTCAACATAAAACTAATCAGTAACTCTACGTGTAATGATTATTGAAAACTTGTTGACAAGTAAAGAGTTAATTGTACTCGGATCATCTTCTAAAGAGTTAATGGTACTCGAATAATCTTCTAACTCAACATAAAACTAATCCGTAACTCTATATGTAACGATTATTGAAAACATGTTGACAATTAAAGTGTTAATTGTACTCGGATCAACTTCTAAAGAGTTAATGGGACTCGAATAATCTTCTAACTCAACATAAAACTAATCTGTAAATCTAAGTGTAACGATTATTGAAAATTTGTTGACCAATTAAATAGTTAATTGTACTCGATTGATCTTCTAAAGAGTTAATGGTACTCCATTAATCTTCTAACTCAACATAAAACTAATCCGTAACTCTAAGTGTAACGATTATTGAAAACTTGTTGACAAGTAAAGAGTTAATTGTACTCGTATCATCTTCTAAAGAGTTAATGGTACTCGAATAATCTTCTAACTCAACATAAAACTAATCTGTAACTCTAAGTGTAACGATTATTGAAAATTTGTTGACCAATTAAATAGTTAATTGTACTCGATTCATCTTCTAAAGAGTTAATGGTACTCGATTAATCTTCTAACTCAACATAAAACTAATCAGTAACTCTAAGTGTAACGATTATTGAAAACTTGTTGACAAGTAAAGAGTTAATTGTACTCGGATCATCTTCTAAAGAGTTAATGATACTCGAATAATCTTCTAACTCAACATAAAACTAATCCGTAACTCTATATGTAACGATTATTGAAAACATCTTGACAAGTAAAGTGTTAATTGTACTCAGATCATCTTCTAAAGAGTTGATGGTACTCCATTAATCTTCTAACTCAAAATAAAACTAATCTGTAACTCTAAGTGTAACGATTATTAAAAACTTGTTTACAAGTAAAGCGTTAATTGTACTCGGATCATCTTCTAAAGAGTTAATGGTGCTCGATTAATCTTCTAAATCAACATAAAACTAATCAGTAACTCTACGTGTAATGATTATTGAAAACTTGTTGACAAGTAAAGAGTTAATTGTACTCGGATCATCTTCTAAAGAGTTAATGGTACTCGAATAATCTTCTAACTCAACATAAAACTAATCCGTAACTCTATATGTAACGATTATTGAAAACATGTTGACAATTAAAGTGTTAATTGTACTCGGATCAACTTCTAAAGAGTTAATGGGACTCGAATAATCTTCTAACTCAACATAAAACTAATCTGTAAATCTAAGTGTAACGATTATTGAAAATTTGTTGACCAATTAAATAGTTAATTGTACTCGATTGATCTTCTAAAGAGTTAATGGTACTCCATTAATCTTCTAACTCAACATAAAACTAATCCGTAACTCTAAGTGTAACGATTATTGAAAACTTGTTGACAAGTAAAGAGTTAATTGTACTCGTATCATCTTCTAAAGAGTTAATGGTACTCGAATAATCTTCTAACTCAACATAAAACTAATCTGTAACTCTAAGTGTAACGATTATTGAAAATTTGTTGACCAATTAAATAGTTAATTGTACTCGATTCATCTTCTAAAGAGTTAATGGTACTCGATTAATCTTCTAACTCAACATAAAACTAATCAGTAACTCTAAGTGTAACGATTATTGAAAACTTGTTGACAAGTAAAGAGTTAATTGTACTCGGATCATCTTCTAAAGAGTTAATGATACTCGAATAATCTTCTAACTCAACATAAAACTAATCCGTAACTCTATATGTAACGATTATTGAAAACATCTTGACAAGTAAAGTGTTAATTGTACTCAGATCATCTTCTAAAGAGTTGATGGTACTCCATTAATCTTCTAACTCAAAATAAAACTAATCTGTAACTCTAAGTGTAACGATTATTGAAAACTTATTGACAAGTAAAGAGTTAATTGTACTCGGATCATCTTCTAAAGAGTTAATGGTACTCGAATAATCTTCTAACTCAACATAAAACTAATCTGTAACTCTAAGTGTAACGATTATTGAAAATTTGTTGACCAATTAAATAGTTAATTGTACTCGATTCATCTTCTAAAGAGTTAATGGTGCTCGATTAATCTTCTAAGTCAACATAAAACTAATCAGTAACTCTACGTGTAATGATTATGGAAAATTTGTTGACCAATTAAAGAGTTAATTGTACTCGGATCATCTTCTAAAGAGTTAATGGTAGTCGATTAAACTTCTAACTCAACATAAAACTGATCCGTAACTCTAAGTATAACGATTATTGAAAACTTGTTGACAAGTAAAGAGTTAATTGTACTCGGATCATCTTCTAAAGCGTTAATGGTACTCGAATAATCTTCTAACTCAACATAAAACTAATCTGTAACTCTAAGTGTAACGATTATTGAAAATTTGTTGACCAATTAAATAGTTAATTGTACTCGATTCATCTTCTAAAGAGTTAATGGGACTCGATTAATCTTCTAACTCAACATAAAACTAATCCGTGAATTTAAGTGTAACGATTATTGAAAATTTGTTGACCAATTAAAGAGTTAATTGTACTCGGATCATCTTCTAAAGAGTTAATGGTAGTCGATTAATCTTCTAACTCAACATAAAACTGATCCGTAACTCTAAGTTTAACGATTATTGAAAACTTGTTGACAAGTAAAGAGTTAATTGTACTCGGATCATCTTCTAAAGAGTTAATGGTACTCGAATAATCTTCTAACTCAACATAAAACTAATCTGTAACTCTAAGTGTAACGATTATTAAAAATTTGTTGACCAATTAAATAGTTAATTGTACTCGATTCATCTTCTAAAGAGTTAATGGTACTCGATTAATCTTCTAACTCAACATAAAACTAATCTGTAACTCTAAGTGTAACGATTATTAAAAACTTGTTTACAAGTAAAGCGTTAATTGTACTCGGATCATCTTCTAAAGAGTTAATGGTGCTCGATTAATCTTCTAACTCAACATAAAACTAATCAGTAACTCTACGTGTAATGATTATTGAAAACTTGTTGACAAGTAAAGAGTTAATTGTACTCGGATCATCTTCTAAAGAGTTAATGGTACTCGAATAATCTTCTAACTCAACATAAAACTAATCCGTAACTCTATATGTAACGATTATTGAAAACATGTTGACAATTAAAGTGTTAATTGTACTCGGATCAACTTCTAAAGAGTTAATGGGACTCGAATAATCTTCTAACTCAACATAAAACTAATCTGTAAATCTAAGTGTAACGATTATTGAAAATTTGTTGACCAATTAAATAGTTAATTGTACTCGATTGATCTTCTAAAGAGTTAATGGTACTCCATTAATCTTCTAACTCAACATAAAACTAATCCGTAACTCTAAGTGTAACGATTATTGAAAACTTGTTGACAAGTAAAGAGTTAATTGTACTCGTATCATCTTCTAAAGAGTTAATGGTACTCGAATAATCTTCAAACTCAACATAAAACTAATCCGTAACTCTATATGTAACGATTATTGAAAACTTGTTGACAAGTAAAGAGTTAATTGTACTCGGATCATCTTCTAAAGAGTTAATGGTACTCGAATAATCTTCTAACTCAACATAAAACTAATCCGTAACTCTATATGTAACGATTATTGAAAACTCGTTGACAAGTAAAGAGTTAATTGTACTCGGATCATCTTCTAAAGAGTTAATGGTACTCGAATAATCTTCTAACTCAACATAAAACTAATCTGTAACTCTAAGTGTAACGATTATTGATAATTTGTTGACAAATTAAATAGTTAATTGTACTCGATTCATCTTCTAAAGAGTTAATGGGAGTCGAATAATCTTCTAACTCAACATAAAACTAATCTGTAAATCTAAGTGTAACGATTATTGAAAATTTGTTGACCAATTAAATAGTTAATGGTACTCGGATCATCTTCTAAAGAGTTAATGGTACTCGATTAATCTTCTAACTCAACATAAAACTAATCAGTAACTCTAAGTGTAACGATTATTGAAAACTTGTTGACAAGTAAAGAGTTAATTGTACTCGGATCATCTTCTAAAGAGTTAATGGTACTCGAATAATCTTCTAACTCATTATAAAAATAATTCGTATCTCTAAGTGTAACAATTATAGAAAACTAATTAACCAAGTAAAGAGTTAATTGTACTCGAATCATCTTACAAAGAATTAACACTACTCGATTAATCTTCTAACACAATATAAAAGTAATATATAACTCTATTTGTAACGATTATTGAAAACTTGTTGACAAGTAAATAGTTAATTGTACTCGAATCATCTTCTCAAGAGTTAATGGTACTCAATTAATCTTCTAACTAAACATAAAACTAATCCATAACTCTAAGTGTAACGATTATTGAAAACTTGTTGACTAGTAAAGAGTTAATTGTACTCGGATCATCTTCTAAAGAGTTAATGGTACTCGAATAATCTTCTAAGTCAACATAAAACTAATCTGTAACTCTAAGTGTAACGATTATTGAAAATTTGTTGACCAATTAAATAGTTAATTGTACTCGATTCATCTTCTAAAGAGTTAATGGGACTCGATTAATCTTCTAACTCAACATAAAACTAATCCGTAAATCTAAGTGTAACGATTATTGAAAATTTGTTGACCAATTAAAGAGTTAATTGTACTCGGATCATCTTCTAAAGAGTTAATGGTAGTCGATTAATCTTCTAAATCAACATAAAACTGATCCGTAACTCTAAGTGTAACGATTATTGAAAACTTGTTGACAAGTAAAGAGTTAATTGTACTCGAATCATCTTCTAAAGAGTTAATGGTACTCGAATAATCTTCTAACTCAACATAAAACTAATCTGTAACTCTAAGTGTAACGATTATTGAAAACTTGTTGACAAATTAAATAGTTAATTGTACTCGATTCATCTTCTAAAGAGTTAATGGTACTCGATTAATCTTCTAACTCAACATAAAACTAATCTGTAACTCTAAGTGTAACGATTATTAAAAACTTGTTTACAAGTAAAGCGTTAATTGTACTCGGATCATCTTCTAAAGAGTTAATGGTGCTCGATTAATATTCTAACTCAACATAAAACTAATCAGTAACTCTAAGTGTAATGATTATTGAAAAGTTGTTGACAAGTAAAGAGTTAATTGTACTCGGATCATCTTCTAAAGAATTAATGGTACTCGAATAATCTTCTAACTCAACATAAAACTAATCTGTAACTCTAAGTGTAACGATTATTAAAAACTTGTTTACAAGTAAAGCGTTAATTGTACTCGGATCATCTTCTAAAGAGTTAATGATGCTCGATTAATCTTCTAACTCAACATAAAACTAATCAGTAACTCTAAGTGTAATGATTATTGAAAAGTTGTTGACAAGTAAAGAGTTAATTGTACTCGGATCATCTTCTAAAGAGTTAATGGTACTCGAATAATCTTCTAACTCAACATAAAACTAATCCGTAACTCTATATGTAACGATTATTGAAAACATTTTGACAAGTAAAGTGTTAATTGTACTCAGATCATCTTCTAAAGAGTTAATGGTACTCCATTAATCTTCTAACTCAAAATAAAACTAATCCGTAACTCTAGGTGTAACGATTATTGAAAACTTGTTGACAAGTAAATAGTTAATTGTACTCGGATCATCTTCTAAGAGTTAATGGTACTCGAATAATCTTCTAACTCAACATAAAACTAATCTGTAACTCTAAGTGTAACGATTATTGAAAATTTGTTGACCAATTAAATAGTTAATTGTACTCGATTCATCTTCTAAAGAGTTAATGGTACTCGATTCATCTTCTAAAGAGTTAATGGTACTCGATTAATCTTCTAACTCAACATAAAACTAATCCGTAACTCTATATGTAATGATTATTGAAAACTTGTTGACAAGTAAAGAGTTAATTGTACTCGGATCATCTTCTAAAGAGTTAATGGTACTCAAATAATCTTCTAACTCAACATAAAACTAATCTGTAACTCTAAGTGTAACGATTATTGAAAATTTGTTGACCAATTAAATAGTTAATTGTACTCGATTCATCTTCTAAAGAGTTAATGGTGCTCGATTAATCTTCTAACTCAACATAAAACTAATCAGTAACTCTACGTGTAATGATTATTGAAAATTTGTAACATAGAGTTAATATAGAGTTAATTTGTAATATAGAGTTAATTTGTAACTCTATATGTAACGATTATTGAAAACTTGTTGACAAGTAAAGAGTTAATTGTACTCGTATCATCTTCTAAAGAGTTAATGGTACTAGAATAATCTTCTAACTCAACACAAAACTAATCTGTAACTCTAAGTGTAACGATTATTGATAATTTGTTGACAAATTAAATAGTTAATTGTACTCGATTCATCTTCTAACGAGTTAATGGGACTCGAATAATCTTCTAACTCAACAAAAAACTAATCTGTAAATCTATGTGTAATGATTATTAAAAACTTGTTGACAAGTAAGGAGTTTATTGTACAAGGATCATCTTCTAAAGAGTTAATGGTACTCGAATAATCTTCTAACTCAACGTAAAACTAATCCGTAACTCTATATGTAACGATTATTGAAAAGATGTTGACAAGTAAAGAGTTAATTGTACTCGGATCATCTTCTAAAGAGTTAATGGTACTCGATTAATCTTCTAACTCAACATAAAACTAATCTGTAACTCTAAGTGTAACGATTATAGAAAACTTGTTGACAAGTAAATAGTTAATTGTACTCGGATCATCTTCTAAAGAGTTAATGGGACTCGAATAATCTTCTAACTCAACATAAAACTAATCTGTAAATCTAAGTGTAACGATTATTGAAAATATGTTGACAAATTAAATAGTTAATTGTACTCGATTCATCTTCTAAAGAGTTAATGGTACTCCATTAATCTTCTAACTCAACATAAAACTAATCCGTAACTCTAAGTTTAACGATTATTGAAAACTTGTTGACAAGGAAAGAGTTAATTGTACTCGGATCATCTTCTAAAGAGTTAATGGTAATCGAATAATCTTCTAACTCAACATAAAACTAATCTGTAACTCTAAGTGTAACGATTATTGAAAATTTGTTGACCAATTAAATAGTTAATTGTACTCGATTCATCTTCTAAAGAGTTAATGGTACTCGATTAATCTTCTAACTCAACATAAAACTAATCTGTAACTCTAAGTGTAACAATTATTAAAAACTAGTTGACAAGTAAGGAGTTAATTGTACAAGGATCATCTTCTAAAGAGTTAATGGTACTCGAATAATCTTCTAACTCATCGTAAAACTAATTCGTAACTCTATATGTAACGATTATTGAAAAGATGTTGACAAGTAAAGAGTTAATTGTACTCGATTCATCTTCTAAAGAGTTAATGGTACTCGATTAATCTTCTAACTCAACGTAAAACTAATCTGTAACTCTAAGTGTAACGATTATTAAAAACTTGTTTACAAATAAAGCGTTAATTGTACTCGGATCATCTTCTAAAGAGTTAATGGTACTCGATTAATCTTCTAACTCAACATAAAACTAATCAGTAACTCTAAGTGTAACGGTTATTGAAAACTTGTTGACAAGTAAAGAGTTAATTGTACTCGGATCATCTTCTAAAGAGTTAATGATACTCGAATAATCTTCTAACTCAACATAAAACTAATCCGTAACTCTATATGTAACGATTATTGAAAACATCTTGACAAGTAAAGTGTTAATTGTACTCAGATCATCTTCTAAAGAGTTGATGGTACTCCATTAATCTTCTAACTCAAAATAAAACTAATCTGTAACTCTAAGTGTAACGATTATTGAAAACTTATTGACAAGTAAAGAGTTAATTGTACTCGGATCATCTTCTAAAGAGTTAATGGTACTCGAATAATCTTCTAACTCAACATAAAACTAATCTGTAACTCTAAGTGTAACGATTATTGAAAATTTGTTGACCAATTAAATAGTTAATTGTACTCGATTCATCTTCTAAAGAGTTAATGGTGCTCGATTAATCTTCTAACTCAACATAAAACTAATCAGTAACTCTACGTGTAATGATTATGGAAAATTTGTTGACCAATTAAAGAGTTAATTGTACTCGGATCATCTTCTAAAGAGTTAATGGTAGTCGATTAAACTTCTAACTCAACATAAAACTGATCCGTAACTCTAAGTATAACGATTATTGAAAACTTGTTGACAAGTAAAGAGTTAATTGTACTCGGATCATCTTCTAAAGAGTTAATGGTACTCGAATAATCTTCTAACTCAACATAAAACTAATCTGTAACTCTAAGTGTAACGATTATTGAAAATTTGTTGACCAATTAAATAGTTAATTGTACTCGATTCATCTTCTAAAGAGTTAATGGGACTCGATTAATCTTCTAACTCAACATAAAACTAATCCGTGAATTTAAGTGTAACGATTATTGAAAATTTGTTGACCAATTAAAGAGTTAATTGTACTCGGATCATCTTCTAAAGAGTTAATTGTAGTCGATTAATCTTCTAACTCAACATAAAACTGATCCGTAACTCTAAGTTTAACGATTATTGAAAACTTGTTGACAAGTAAAGAGTTAATTGTACTCGGATCATCTTCTAAAGAGTTAATGGTACTCGAATAATCTTCTAACTCAACATAAAACTAATCTGTAACTCTAAGTGTAACGATTATTAAAAATTTGTTGACCAATTAAATAGTTAATTGTACTCGATTCATCTTCTAAAGAGTTAATGATACTCGATTAATCTTCTAACTCAACATAAAACTAATCTGTAACTCTAAGTGTAACGATTATTAAAAACTTGTTTACAAGTAAAGCGTTAATTGTACTCGGATCATCTTCTAAAGAGTTAATGGTGCTCGATTAATCTTCTAACTCAACATAAAACTAATCAGTAACTCTACGTGTAATGATTATTGAAAACTTGTTGACAAGTAAAGAGTTAATTGTACTCGGATCATCTTCTAAAGAGTTAATGGTACTCGAATAATCTTCTAACTCAACATAAAACTAATCCGTAACTCTATATGTAACGATTATTGAAAACATGTTGACAATTAAAGTGTTAATTGTACTCGGATCAACTTCTAAAGAGTTAATGGGACTCGAATAATCTTCTAACTCAACATAAAACTAATCTGTAAATCTAAGTGTAACGATTATTGAAAATTTGTTGACCAATTAAATAGTTAATTGTACTCGATTGATCTTCTAAAGAGTTAATGGTACTCCATTAATCTTCTAACTCAACATAAAACTAATCCGTAACTCTAAGTGTAACGATTATTGAAAACTTATTGACAAGTAAAGAGTTAATTGTACTCGTATCATCTTCTAAAGAGTTAATGGTACTCGAATAATCTTCAAACTCAACATAAAACTAATCCGTAACTCTATATGTAACGATTATTGAAAACTTGTTGACAAGTAAAGAGTTAATTGTACTCGGATCATCTTCTAAAGAGTTAATGGTACTCGAATAATCTTCTAACTCAACATAAAACTAATCCGTAACTCTATATG
Organism: Scutellaria minor; assembly: GCA_954870855.1. Lineage (NCBI taxonomy): Eukaryota > Viridiplantae > Streptophyta > Magnoliopsida > Lamiales > Lamiaceae > Scutellaria > Scutellaria minor. The sequence goes on from OX940733.1 coordinate 6,942,239, forward strand.
TAACGATTATTGAAAACTTGTTGACAAGTAAAGAGTTAATTGTACTCGGATCATCTTCTAAAGAGTTAATGATACTCGAATAATCTTCTAACTCAACATAAAACTAATCCGTAACTCTATATATAACGATTATTGAAAACATCTTGACAAGTAAAGTGTTAATTGTACTCAGATCATCTTCTAAAGAGTTGATGGTACTCCATTAATCTTCTAACTCAAAATAAAACTAATCTGTAACTCTAAGTGTAACGATTATTGAAAACTTATTGACAAGTAAAGAGTTAATTGTACTCGGATCATCTTCTAAAGAGTTAATGGTACTCGAATAATCTTCTAACTCAACAAAAAACTAATCTGTAAATCTATGTGTAATGATTATTAAAAACTTGTTGACAAGTAAGGAGTTTATTGTACAAGGATCATCTTCTAAAGAGTTAATGGTACTCGAATAATCTTCTAACTCAACGTAAAACTAATCCGTAACTCTATATGTAACGATTATTGAAAAGATGTTGACAAGTAAAGAGTTAATTGTACTCGGATCATCTTCTAAAGAGTTAATGGTACTCGATTAATCTTCTAACTCAACATAAAACTAATCTGTAACTCTAAGTGTAACGATTATAGAAAACTTGTTGACAAGTAAATAGTTAATTGTACTCGGATCATCTTCTAAAGAGTTAATGGGACTCGAATAATCTTCTAACTCAACATAAAACTAATCTGTAAATCTAAGTGTAACGATTATTGAAAATATGTTGACAAATTAAATAGTTAATTGTACTCGATTCATCTTCTAAAGAGTTAATGGTACTCCATTAATCTTCTAACTCAACATAAAACTAATCCGTAACTCTAAGTTTAACGATTATTGAAAACTTGTTGACAAGGAAAGAGTTAATTGTACTCGGATCATCTTCTAAAGAGTTAATGGTAATCGAATAATCTTCTAACTCAACATAAAACTAATCTGTAACTCTAAGTGTAACGATTATTGAAAATTTGTTGACCAATTAAATAGTTAATTGTACTCGATTCATCTTCTAAAGAGTTAATGGTACTCGATTAATCTTCTAACTCAACATAAAACTAATCTGTAACTCTAAGTGTAACAATTATTAAAAACTAGTTGACAAGTAAGGAGTTAATTGTACAAGGATCATCTTCTAAAGAGTTAATGGTACTCGAATAATCTTCTAACTCATCGTAAAACTAATTCGTAACTCTATATGTAACGATTATTGAAAAGATGTTGACAAGTAAAGAGTTAATTGTACTCGATTCATCTTCTAAAGAGTTAATGGTACTCGATTAATCTTCTAACTCAACGTAAAACTAATCTGTAACTCTAAGTGTAACGATTATTAAAAACTTGTTTACAAATAAAGCGTTAATTGTACTCGGATCATCTTCTAAAGAGTTAATGGTACTCGATTAATCTTCTAACTCAACATAAAACTAATCAGTAACTCTAAGTGTAACGGTTATTGAAAACTTGTTGACAAGTAAAGAGTTAATTGTACTCGGATCATCTTCTAAAGAGTTAATGATACTCGAATAATCTTCTAACTCAACATAAAACTAATCCGTAACTCTATATGTAACGATTATTGAAAACATCTTGACAAGTAAAGTGTTAATTGTACTCAGATCATCTTCTAAAGAGTTGATGGTACTCCATTAATCTTCTAACTCAAAATAAAACTAATCTGTAACTCTAAGTGTAACGATTATTGAAAACTTATTGACAAGTAAAGAGTTAATTGTACTCGGATCATATTCTAAAGAGTTAATGGTACTCGAATAATCTTCTAACTCAACATAAAACTAATCTGTAACTCTAAGTGTAACGATTATTGAAAATTTGTTGACCAATTAAATAGTTAATTGTACTCGATTCATCTTCTAAAGAGTTAATGGTGCTCGATTAATCTTCTAACTCAACATAAAACTAATCAGTAACTCTACGTGTAATGATTATGGAAAATTTGTTGACCAATTAAAGAGTTAATTGTACTCGGATCATCTTCTAAAGAGTTAATGGTAGTCGATTAAACTTCTAACTCAACATAAAACTGATCCGTAACTCTAAGTATAACGATTATTGAAAACTTGTTGACAAGTAAAGAGTTAATTGTACTCGGATCATCTTCTAAAGAGTTAATGGTACTCGAATAATCTTCTAACTCAACATAAAACTAATCTGTAACTCTAAGTGTAACGATTATTGAAAATTTGTTGACCAATTAAATAGTTAATTGTACTCGATTCATCTTCTAAAGAGTTAATGGGACTCGATTAATCTTCTAACTCAACATAAAACTAATCCGTGAATTTAAGTGTAACGATTATTGAAAATTTGTTGACCAATTAAAGAGTTAATTGTACTCGGATCATCTTCTAAAGAGTTAATTGTAGTCGATTAATCTTCTAACTCAACATAAAACTGATCCGTAACTCTAAGTTTAACGATTATTGAAAACTTGTTGACAAGTAAAGAGTTAATTGTACTCGGATCATCTTCTAAAGAGTTAATGGTACTCGAATAATCTTCTAACTCAACATAAAACTAATCTGTAACTCTAAGTGTAACGATTATTAAAAATTTGTTGACCAATTAAATAGTTAATTGTACTCGATTCATCTTCTAAAGAGTTAATGATACTCGATTAATCTTCTAACTCAACATAAAACTAATCTGTAACTCTAAGTGTAACGATTATTAAAAACTTGTTTACAAGTAAAGCGTTAATTGTACTCGGATCATCTTCTAAAGAGTTAATGGTGCTCGATTAATCTTCTAACTCAACATAAAACTAATCAGTAACTCTACGTGTAATGATTATTGAAAACTTGTTGACAAGTAAAGAGTTAATTGTACTCGGATCATCTTCTAAAGAGTTAATGGTACTCGAATAATCTTCTAACTCAACATAAAACTAATCCGTAACTCTATATGTAACGATTATTGAAAACATGTTGACAATTAAAGTGTTAATTGTACTCGGATCAACTTCTAAAGAGTTAATGGGACTCGAATAATCTTCTAACTCAACATAAAACTAATCTGTAAATCTAAGTGTAACGATTATTGAAAATTTGTTGACCAATTAAATAGTTAATTGTACTCGATTGATCTTCTAAAGAGTTAATGGTACTCCATTAATCTTCTAACTCAACATAAAACTAATCCGTAACTCTAAGTGTAACGATTATTGAAAACTTATTGACAAGTAAAGAGTTAATTGTACTCGTATCATCTTCTAAAGAGTTAATGGTACTCGAATAATCTTCAAACTCAACATAAAACTAATCCGTAACTCTATATGTAACGATTATTGAAAACTTGTTGACAAGTAAAGAGTTAATTGTACTCGGATCATCTTCTAAAGAGTTAATGGTACTCGAATAATCTTCTAACTCAACATAAAACTAATCCGTAACTCTATATGTAACGATTATTGAAAACTTGTTGACAAGTAAAGAGTTAATTGTACTCGGATCATCTTCTAAAGAGTTAATGATACTCGAATAATCTTCTAACTCAACATAAAACTAATCCGTAACTCTATATGTAACGATTATTGAAAACATCTTGACAAGTAAAGTGTTAATTGTACTCAGATCATCTTCTAAAGAGTTGATGGTACTCCATTAATCTTCTAACTCAAAATAAAACTAATCTGTAACTCTAAGTGTAACGATTATTGAAAACTTATTGACAAGTAAAGAGTTAATTGTACTCGGATCATCTTCTAAAGAGTTAATGGTACTCGAATAATCTTCTAACTCAACATAAAACTAATCTGTAACTCTAAGTGTAACGATTATTGAAAATTTGTTGACCAATTAAATAGTTAATTGTACTCGATTCATCTTCTAAAGAGTTAATGGTGCTCGATTAATCTTCTAACTCAACATAAAACTAATCAGTAACTCTACGTGTAATGATTATGGAAAATTTGTTGACCAATTAAAGAGTTAATTGTACTCGGATCATCTTCTAAAGAGTTAATGGTAGTCGATTAAACTTCTAACTCAACATAAAACTGATCCGTAACTCTAAGTATAACGATTATTGAAAACTTGTTGACAAGTAAAGAGTTAATTGTACTCGGATCATCTTCTAAAGAGTTAATGGTACTCGAATAATCTTCTAACTCAACATAAAACTAATCTGTAACTCTAAGTGTAACGATTATTGAAAATTTGTTGACCAATTAAATAGTTAATTGTACTCGATTCATCTTCTAAAGAGTTAATGGGACTCGATTAATCTTCTAACTCAACATAAAACTAATCCGTGAATTTAAGTGTAACGATTATTGAAAATTTGTTGACCAATTAAAGAGTTAATTGTACTCGGATCATCTTCTAAAGAGTTAATGGTAGTCGATTAATCTTCTAACTCAACATAAAACTGATCCGTAACTCTAAGTTTAACGATTATTGAAAACTTGTTGACAAGTAAAGAGTTAATTGTACTCGGATCATCTTCTAAAGAGTTAATGGTACTCGAATAATCTTCTAACTCAACATAAAACTAATCTGTAACTCTAAGTGTAACGATTATTAAAAATTTGTTGACCAATTAAATAGTTAATTGTACTCGATTCATCTTCTAAAGAGTTAATGATACTCGATTAATCTTCTAACTCAACATAAAACTAATCTGTAACTCTAAGTGTAACGATTATTAAAAACTTGTTTACAAGTAAAGCGTTAATTGTACTCGGATCATCTTCTAAAGAGTTAATGGTGCTCGATTAATCTTCTAACTCAACATAAAACTAATCAGTAACTCTACGTGTAATGATTATTGAAAACTTGTTGACAAGTAAAGAGTTAATTGTACTCGGATCATCTTCTAAAGAGTTAATGGTACTCGAATAATCTTCTAACTCAACATAAAACTAATCCGTAACTCTATATGTAACGATTATTGAAAACATGTTGACAATTAAAGTGTTAATTGTACTCGGATCAACTTCTAAAGAGTTAATGGGACTCGAATAATCTTCTAACTCAACATAAAACTAATCTGTAAATCTAAGTGTAACGATTATTGAAAATTTGTTGACCAATTAAATAGTTAATTGTACTCGATTGATCTTCTAAAGAGTTAATGGTACTCCATTAATCTTCTAACTCAACATAAAACTAATCCGTAACTCTAAGTGTAACGATTATTGAAAACTTATTGACAAGTAAAGAGTTAATTGTACTCGTATCATCTTCTAAAGAGTTAATGGTACTCGAATAATCTTCAAACTCAACATAAAACTAATCCGTAACTCTATATGTAACGATTATTGAAAACTTGTTGACAAGTAAAGAGTTAATTGTACTCGGATCATCTTCTAAAGAGTTAATGGTACTCGAATAATCTTCTAACTCAACATAAAACTAATCCGTAACTCTATATGTAACGATTATTGAAAACTTGTTGACAAGTAAAGAGTTAATTGTACTCGGATCATCTTCTAAAGAGTTAATGATACTCGAATAATCTTCTAACTCAACATAAAACTAATCCGTAACTCTATATGTAACGATTATTGAAAACATCTTGACAAGTAAAGTGTTAATTGTACTCAGATCATCTTCTAAAGAGTTGATGGTACTCCATTAATCTTCTAACTCAAAATAAAACTAATCTGTAACTCTAAGTGTAACGATTATTGAAAACTTATTGACAAGTAAAGAGTTAATTGTACTCGGATCATCTTCTAAAGAGTTAATGGTACTCGAATAATCTTCTAACTCAACATAAAACTAATCTGTAACTCTAAGTGTAACGATTATTGAAAATTTGTTGACCAATTAAATAGTTAATTGTACTCGATTCATCTTCTAAAGAGTTAATGGTGCTCGATTAATCTTCTAACTCAACATAAAACTAATCAGTAACTCTACGTGTAATGATTATGGAAAATTTGTTGACCAATTAAAGAGTTAATTGTACTCGGATCATCTTCTAAAGAGTTAATGGTAGTCGATTAAACTTCTAACTCAACATAAAACTGATCCGTAACTCTAAGTATAACGATTATTGAAAACTTGTTGACAAGTAAAGAGTTAATTGTACTCGGATCATCTTCTAAAGAGTTAATGGTACTCGAATAATCTTCTAACTCAACATAAAACTAATCTGTAACTCTAAGTGTAACGATTATTGAAAATTTGTTGACCAATTAAATAGTTAATTGTACTCGATTCATCTTCTAAAGAGTTAATGGGACTCGATTAATCTTCTAACTCAACATAAAACTAATCCGTGAATTTAAGTGTAACGATTATTGAAAATTTGTTGACCAATTAAAGAGTTAATTGTACTCGGATCATCTTCTAAAGAGTTAATGGTAGTCGATTAATCTTCTAACTCAACATAAAACTGATCCGTAACTCTAAGTTTAACGATTATTGAAAACTTGTTGACAAGTAAAGAGTTAATTGTACTCGGATCATCTTCTAAAGAGTTAATGGTACTCGAATAATCTTCTAACTCAACATAAAACTAATCTGTAACTCTAAGTGTAACGATTATTAAAAATTTGTTGACCAATTAAATAGTTAATTGTACTCGATTCATCTTCTAAAGAGTTAATGATACTCGATTAATCTTCTAACTCAACATAAAACTAATCTGTAACTCTAAGTGTAACGATTATTAAAAACTTGTTTACAAGTAAAGCGTTAATTGTACTAGGATCATCTTCTAAAGAGTTAATGGTGCTCGATTAATCTTCTAACTCAACATAAAACTAATCAGTAACTCTACGTGTAATGATTATTGAAAACTTGTTGACAAGTAAAGAGTTAATTGTACTCGGATCATCTTCTAAAGAGTTAATGGTACTCGAATAATCTTCTAACTCAACATAAAACTAATCCGTAACTCTATATGTAACGATTATTGAAAACATGTTGACAATTAAAGTGTTAATTGTACTCGGATCAACTTCTAAAGAGTTAATGGGACTCGAATAATCTTCTAACTCAACATAAAACTAATCTGTAAATCTAAGTGTAACGATTATTGAAAATTTGTTGACCAATTAAATAGTTAATTGTACTCGATTGATCTTCTAAAGAGTTAATGGTACTCCATTAATCTTCTAACTCAACATAAAACTAATCCGTAACTCTAAGTGTAACGATTATTGAAAACTTATTGACAAGTAAAGAGTTAATTGTACTCGTATCATCTTCTAAAGAGTTAATGGTACTCGAATAATCTTCAAACTCAACATAAAACTAATCCGTAACTCTATATGTAACGATTATTGAAAACTTGTTGACAAGTAAAGAGTTAATTGTACTCGGATCATCTTCTAAAGAGTTAATGGTACTCGAATAATCTTCTAACTCAACATAAAACTAATCCGTAACTCTATATGTAACGATTATTGAAAACTTGTTGACAAGTAAAGAGTTAATTGTACTCGGATCATCTTCTAAAGAGTTAATGATACTCGAATAATCTTCTAACTCAACATAAAACTAATCCGTAACTCTATATGTAACGATTATTGAAAACATCTTGACAAGTAAAGTGTTAATTGTACTCAGATCATCTTCTAAAGAGTTGATGGTACTCCATTAATCTTCTAACTCAAAATAAAACTAATCTGTAACTCTAAGTGTAACGATTATTGAAAACTTATTGACAAGTAAAGAGTTAATTGTACTCGGATCATCTTCTAAAGAGTTAATGGTACTCGAATAATCTTCTAACTCAACATAAAACTAATCTGTAACTCTAAGTGTAACGATTATTGAAAATTTGTTGACCAATTAAATAGTTAATTGTACTCGATTCATCTTCTAAAGAGTTAATGGTGCTCGATTAATCTTCTAACTCAACATAAAACTAATCAGTAACTCTACGTGTAATGATTATGGAAAATTTGTTGACCAATTAAAGAGTTAATTGTACTCGGATCATCTTCTAAAGAGTTAATGGTAGTCGATTAAACTTCTAACTCAACATAAAACTGATCCGTAACTCTAAGTATAACGATTATTGAAAACTTGTTGACAAGTAAAGAGTTAATTGTACTCGGATCATCTTCTAAAGAGTTAATGGTACTCGAATAATCTTCTAACTCAACATAAAACTAATCTGTAACTCTAAGTGTAACGATTATTGAAAATTTGTTGACCAATTAAATAGTTAATTGTACTCGATTCATCTTCTAAAGAGTTAATGGGACTCGATTAATCTTCTAACTCAACATAAAACTAATCCGTGAATTTAAGTGTAACGATTATTGAAAATTTGTTGACCAATTAAAGAGTTAATTGTACTCGGATCATCTTCTAAAGAGTTAATGGTAGTCGATTAATCTTCTAACTCAACATAAAACTGATCCGTAACTCTAAGTTTAACGATTATTGAAAACTTGTTGACAAGTAAAGAGTTAATTGTACTCGGATCATCTTCTAAAGAGTTAATGGTACTCGAATAATCTTCTAACTCAACATAAAACTAATCTGTAACTCTAAGTGTAACGATTATTAAAAATTTGTTGACCAATTAAATAGTTAATTGTACTCGATTCATCTTCTAAAGAGTTAATGATACTCGATTAATCTTCTAACTCAACATAAAACTAATCTGTAACTCTAAGTGTAACGATTATTAAAAACTTGTTTACAAGTAAAGCGTTAATTGTACTCGGATCATCTTCTAAAGAGTTAATGGTGCTCGATTAATCTTCTAACTCAACATAAAACTAATCAGTAACTCTACGTGTAATGATTATTGAAAACTTGTTGACAAGTAAAGAGTTAATTGTACTCGGATCATCTTCTAAAGAGTTAATGGTACTCGAATAATCTTCTAACTCAACATAAAACTAATCCGTAACTCTATATGTAACGATTATTGAAAACATGTTGACAATTAAAGTGTTAATTGTACTCGGATCAACTTCTAAAGAGTTAATGGGACTCGAATAATCTTCTAACTCAACATAAAACTAATCTGTAAATCTAAGTGTAACGATTATTGAAAATTTGTTGACCAATTAAATAGTTAATTGTACTCGATTGATCTTCTAAAGAGTTAATGGTACTCCATTAATCTTCTAACTCAACATAAAACTAATCCGTAACTCTATATGTAACGATTATTGAAAACTTGTTGACAAGTAAAGAGTTAATTGTACTCGGATCATCTTCTAAAGAGTTAATGGTACTCGAATAATCTTCTAACTCAACATAAAACTAATCTGTAACTCTAAGTGTAACGATTATTAAAAATTTGTTGACCAATTAAATAGTTAATTGTACTCGATTCATCTTCTAAAGAGTTAATGATACTCGATTAATCTTCTAACTCAACATAAAACTAATCTGTAACTCTAAGTGTAACGATTATTAAAAACTTGTTTACAAGTAAAGCGTTAATTGTACTCGGATCATCTTCTAAAGAGTTAATGGTGCTCGATTAATCTTCTAACTCAACATAAAACTAATCAGTAACTCTACGTGTAATGATTATTGAAAACTTGTTGACAAGTAAAGAGTTAATTGTACTCGGATCATCTTCTAAAGAGTTAATGGTACTCGAATAATCTTCTAACTCAACATAAAACTAATCCGTAACTCTATATGTAACGATTATTGAAAACATGTTGACAATTAAAGTGTTAATTGTACTCGGATCAACTTCTAAAGAGTTAATGGGACTCGAATAATCTTCTAACTCAACATAAAACTAATCTGTAAATCTAAGTGTAACGATTATTGAAAATTTGTTGACCAATTAAATAGTTAATTGTACTCGATTGATCTTCTAAAGAGTTAATGGTACTCCATTAATCTTCTAACTCAACATAAAACTAATCCGTAACTCTAAGTGTAACGATTATTGAAAACTTATTGACAAGTAAAGAGTTAATTGTACTCGTATCATCTTCTAAAGAGTTAATGGTACTCGAATAATCTTCAAACTCAACATAAAACTAATCCGTAACTCTATATGTAACGATTATTGAAAACTTGTTGACAAGTAAAGAGTTAATTGTACTCGGATCATCTTCTAAAGAGTTAATGGTACTCGAATAATCTTCTAACTCAACATAAAACTAATCCGTAACTCTATATGTAACGATTATTGAAAACTTGTTGACAAGTAAAGAGTTAATTGTACTCGGATCATCTTCTAAAGAGTTAATGATACTCGAATAATCTTCTAACTCAACATAAAACTAATCCGTAACTCTATATGTAACGATTATTGAAAACATCTTGACAAGTAAAGTGTTAATTGTACTCAGATCATCTTCTAAAGAGTTGATGGTACTCCATTAATCTTCTAACTCAAAATAAAACTAATCTGTAACTCTAAGTGTAACGATTATTGAAAACTTATTGACAAGTAAAGAGTTAATTGTACTCGGATCATCTTCTAAAGAGTTAATGGTACTCGAATAATCTTCTAACTCAACATAAAACTAATCTGTAACTCTAAGTGTAACGATTATTGAAAATTTGTTGACCAATTAAATAGTTAATTGTACTCGATTCATCTTCTAAAGAGTTAATGGTGCTCGATTAATCTTCTAACTCAACATAAAACTAATCAGTAACTCTACGTGTAATGATTATGGAAAATTTGTTGACCAATTAAAGAGTTAATTGTACTCGGATCATCTTCTAAAGAGTTAATGGTAGTCGATTAAACTTCTAACTCAACATAAAACTGATCCGTAACTCTAAGTATAACGATTATTGAAAACTTGTTGACAAGTAAAGAGTTAATTGTACTCGGATCATCTTCTAAAGAGTTAATGGTACTCGAATAATCTTCTAACTCAACATAAAACTAATCTGTAACTCTAAGTGTAACGATTATTGAAAATTTGTTGACCAATTAAATAGTTAATTGTACTCGATTCATCTTCTAAAGAGTTAATGGGACTCGATTAATCTTCTAACTCAACATAAAACTAATCCGTGAATTTAAGTGTAACGATTATTGAAAATTTGTTGACCAATTAAAGAGTTAATTGTACTCGGATCATCTTCTAAAGAGTTAATGGTAGTCGATTAATCTTCTAACTCAACATAAAACTGATCCGTAACTCTAAGTTTAACGATTATTGAAAACTTGTTGACAAGTAAAGAGTTAATTGTACTCGGATCATCTTCTAAAGAGTTAATGGTACTCGAATAATCTTCTAACTCAACATAAAACTAATCTGTAACTCTAAGTGTAACGATTATTAAAAATTTGTTGACCAATTAAATAGTTAATTGTACTCGATTCATCTTCTAAAGAGTTAATGATACTCGATTAATCTTCTAACTCAACATAAAACTAATCTGTAACTCTAAGTGTAACGATTATTAAAAACTTGTTTACAAGTAAAGCGTTAATTGTACTCGATTCATCTTCTAAAGAGTTAATGGTGCTCGATTAATCTTCTAACTCAACATAAAACTAATCAGTAACTCTACGTGTAATGATTATGGAAAATTTGTTGACCAATTAAAGAGTTAATTGTACTCGGATCATCTTCTAAAGAGTTAATGGTAGTCGATTAAACTTCTAACTCAACATAAAACTGATCCGTAACTCTAAGTATAACGATTATTGAAAACTTGTTGACAAGTAAAGAGTTAATTGTACTCGGATCATCTTCTAAAGAGTTAATGGTACTCGAATAATCTTCTAACTCAACATAAAACTAATCTGTAACTCTAAGTGTAACGATTATTGAAAATTTGTTGACCAATTAAATAGTTAATTGTACTCGATTCATCTTCTAAAGAGTTAATGGGACTCGATTAATCTTCTAACTCAACATAAAACTAATCCGTGAATTTAAGTGTAACGATTATTGAAAATTTGTTGACCAATTAAAGAGTTAATTGTACTCGGATCATCTTCTAAAGAGTTAATGGTAGTCGATTAATCTTCTAACTCAACATAAAACTGATCCGTAACTCTAAGTTTAACGATTATTGAAAACTTGTTGACAAGTAAAGAGTTAATTGTACTCGGATCATCTTCTAAAGAGTTAATGGTACTCGAATAATCTTCTAACTCAACATAAAACTAATCTGTAACTCTAAGTGTAACGATTATTAAAAATTTGTTGACCAATTAAATAGTTAATTGTACTCGATTCATCTTCTAAAGAGTTAATGATACTCGATTAATCTTCTAACTCAACATAAAACTAATCTGTAACTCTAAGTGTAACGATTATTAAAAACTTGTTTACAAGTAAAGCGTTAATTGTACTCGGATCATCTTCTAAAGAGTTAATGGTGCTCGATTAATCTTCTAACTCAACATAAAACTAATCAGTAACTCTACGTGTAATGATTATTGAAAACTTGTTGACAAGTAAAGAGTTAATTGTACTCGGATCATCTTCTAAAGAGTTAATGGTACTCGAATAATCTTCTAACTCAACATAAAACTAATCCGTAACTCTATATGTAACGATTATTGAAAACATGTTGACAATTAAAGTGTTAATTGTACTCGGATCAACTTCTAAAGAGTTAATGGGACTCGAATAATCTTCTAACTCAACATAAAACTAATCTGTAAATCTAAGTGTAACGATTATTGAAAATTTGTTGACCAATTAAATAGTTAATTGTACTCGATTGATCTTCTAAAGAGTTAATGGTACTCCATTAATCTTCTAACTCAACATAAAACTAATCCGTAACTCTAAGTGTAACGATTATTGAAAACTTATTGACAAGTAAAGAGTTAATTGTACTCGTATCATCTTCTAAAGAGTTAATGGTACTCGAATAATCTTCAAACTCAACATAAAACTAATCCGTAACTCTATATGTAACGATTATTGAAAACTTGTTGACAAGTAAAGAGTTAATTGTACTCGGATCATCTTCTAAAGAGTTAATGGTACTCGAATAATCTTCTAACTCAACATAAAACTAATCCGTAACTCTATATGTAACGATTATTGAAAACTTGTTGACAAGTAAAGAGTTAATTGTACTCGGATCATCTTCTAAAGAGTTAATGATACTCGAATAATCTTCTAACTCAACATAAAACTAATCCGTAACTCTATATGTAACGATTATTGAAAACATCTTGACAAGTAAAGTGTTAATTGTACTCAGATCATCTTCTAAAGAGTTGATGGTACTCCATTAATCTTCTAACTCAAAATAAAACTAATCTGTAACTCTAAGTGTAACGATTATTGAAAACTTATTGACAAGTAAAGAGTTAATTGTACTCGGATCATCTTCTAAAGAGTTAATGGTACTCGAATAATCTTCTAACTCAACATAAAACTAATCTGTAACTCTAAGTGTAACGATTATTGAAAATTTGTTGACCAATTAAATAGTTAATTGTACTCGATTCATCTTCTAAAGAGTTAATGGTGCTCGATTAATCTTCTAACTCAACATAAAACTAATCAGTAACTCTACGTGTAATGATTATGGAAAATTTGTTGACCAATTAAAGAGTTAATTGTACTCGGATCATCTTCTAAAGAGTTAATGGTAGTCGATTAAACTTCTAACTCAACATAAAACTGATCCGTAACTCTAAGTATAACGATTATTGAAAACTTGTTGACAAGTAAAGAGTTAATTGTACTCGGATCATCTTCTAAAGAGTTAATGGTACTCGAATAATCTTCTAACTCAACATAAAACTAATCTGTAACTCTAAGTGTAACGATTATTGAAAATTTGTTGACCAATTAAATAGTTAATTGTACTCGATTCATCTTCTAAAGAGTTAATGGGACTCGATTAATCTTCTAACTCAACATAAAACTAATCCGTGAATTTAAGTGTAACGATTATTGAAAATTTGTTGACCAATTAAAGAGTTAATTGTACTCGGATCATCTTCTAAAGAGTTAATGGTAGTCGATTAATCTTCTAACTCAACATAAAACTGATCCGTAACTCTAAGTTTAACGATTATTGAAAACTTGTTGACAAGTAAAGAGTTAATTGTACTCGGATCATCTTCTAAAGAGTTAATGGTACTCGAATAATCTTCTAACTCAACATAAAACTAATCTGTAACTCTAAGTGTAACGATTATTAAAAATTTGTTGACCAATTAAATAGTTAATTGTACTCGATTCATCTTCTAAAGAGTTAATGATACTCGATTAATCTTCTAACTCAACATAAAACTAATCTGTAACTCTAAGTGTAACGATTATTAAAAACTTGTTTACAAGTAAAGCGTTAATTGTACTCGGATCATCTTCTAAAGAGTTAATGGTGCTCGATTAATCTTCTAACTCAACATAAAACTAATCAGTAACTCTACGTGTAATGATTATTGAAAACTTGTTGACAAGTAAAGAGTTAATTGTACTCGGATCATCTTCTAAAGAGTTAATGGTACTCGAATAATCTTCTAACTCAACATAAAACTAATCCGTAACTCTATATGTAACGATTATTGAAAACATGTTGACAATTAAAGTGTTAATTGTACTCGGATCAACTTCTAAAGAGTTAATGGGACTCGAATAATCTTCTAACTCAACATAAAACTAATCTGTAAATCTAAGTGTAACGATTATTGAAAATTTGTTGACCAATTAAATAGTTAATTGTACTCGATTGATCTTCTAAAGAGTTAATGGTACTCCATTAATCTTCTAACTCAACATAAAACTAATCCGTAACTCTAAGTGTAACGATTATTGAAAACTTATTGACAAGTAAAGAGTTAATTGTACTCGTATCATCTTCTAAAGAGTTAATGGTACTCGAATAATCTTCAAACTCAACATAAAACTAATCCGTAACTCTATATGTAACGATTATTGAAAACTTGTTGACAAGTAAAGAGTTAATTGTACTCGGATCATCTTCTAAAGAGTTAATGGTACTCGAATAATCTTCTAACTCAACATAAAACTAATCCGTAACTCTATATGTAACGATTATTGAAAACTTGTTGACAAGTAAAGAGTTAATTGTACTCGGATCATCTTCTAAAGAGTTAATGATACTCGAATAATCTTCTAACTCAACATAAAACTAATCCGTAACTCTATATGTAACGATTATTGAAAACATCTTGACAAGTAAAGTGTTAATTGTACTCAGATCATCTTCTAAAGAGTTGATGGTACTCCATTAATCTTCTAACTCAAAATAAAACTAATCTGTAACTCTAAGTGTAACGATTATTGAAAACTTATTGACAAGTAAAGAGTTAATTGTACTCGGATCATCTTCTAAAGAGTTAATGGTACTCGAATAATCTTCTAACTCAACATAAAACTAATCTGTAACTCTAAGTGTAACGATTATTGAAAATTTGTTGACCAATTAAATAGTTAATTGTACTCGATTCATCTTCTAAAGAGTTAATGGTGCTCGATTAATCTTCTAACTCAACATAAAACTAATCAGTAACTCTACGTGTAATGATTATGGAAAATTTGTTGACCAATTAAAGAGTTAATTGTACTCGGATCATCTTCTAAAGAGTTAATGGTAGTCGATTAAACTTCTAACTCAACATAAAACTGATCCGTAACTCTAAGTATAACGATTATTGAAAACTTGTTGACAAGTAAAGAGTTAATTGTACTCGGATCATCTTCTAAAGAGTTAATGGTACTCGAATAATCTTCTAACTCAACATAAAACTAATCTGTAACTCTAAGTGTAACGATTATTGAAAATTTGTTGACCAATTAAATAGTTAATTGTACTCGATTCATCTTCTAAAGAGTTAATGGGACTCGATTAATCTTCTAACTCAACATAAAACTAATCCGTGAATTTAAGTGTAACGATTATTGAAAATTTGTTGACCAATTAAAGAGTTAATTGTACTCGGATCATCTTCTAAAGAGTTAATGGTAGTCGATTAATCTTCTAACTCAACATAAAACTGATCCGTAACTCTAAGTTTAACGATTATTGAAAACTTGTTGACAAGTAAAGAGTTAATTGTACTCGGATCATCTTCTAAAGAGTTAATGGTACTCGAATAATCTTCTAACTCAACATAAAACTAATCTGTAACTCTAAGTGTAACGATTATTAAAAATTTGTTGACCAATTAAATAGTTAATTGTACTCGATTCATCTTCTAAAGAGTTAATGATACTCGATTAATCTTCTAACTCAACATAAAACTAATCTGTAACTCTAAGTGTAACGATTATTAAAAACTTGTTTACAAGTAAAGCGTTAATTGTACTCGGATCATCTTCTAAAGAGTTAATGGTGCTCGATTAATCTTCTAACTCAACATAAAACTAATCAGTAACTCTACGTGTAATGATTATTGAAAACTTGTTGACAAGTAAAGAGTTAATTGTACTCGGATCATCTTCTAAAGAGTTAATGGTACTCGAATAATCTTCTAACTCAACATAAAACTAATCTGTAACTCTATATGTAACGATTATTGAAAACATGTTGACAATTAAAGTGTTAATTGTACTCGGATCAACTTCTAAAGAGTTAATGGGACTCGAATAATCTTCTAACTCAACATAAAACTAATCTGTAAATCTAAGTGTAACGATTATTGAAAATTTGTTGACCAATTAAATAGTTAATTGTACTCGATTGATCTTCTAAAGAGTTAATGGTACTCCATTAATCTTCTAACTCAACATAAAACTAATCCGTAACTCTAAGTGTAACGATTATTGAAAACTTATTGACAAGTAAAGAGTTAATTGTACTCGTATCATCTTCTAAAGAGTTAATGGTACTCGAATAATCTTCAAACTCAACATAAAACTAATCCGTAACTCTATATGTAACGATTATTGAAAACTTGTTGACAAGTAAAGAGTTAATTGTACTCGGATCATCTTCTAAAGAGTTAATGGTACTCGAATAATCTTCTAACTCAACATAAAACTAATCCGTAACTCTATATGTAACGATTATTGAAAACTTGTTGACAAGTAAAGAGTTAATTGTACTCGGATCATCTTCTAAAGAGTTAATGATACTCGAATAATCTTCTAACTCAACATAAAACTAATCCGTAACTCTATATGTAACGATTATTGAAAACATCTTGACAAGTAAAGTGTTAATTGTACTCAGATCATCTTCTAAAGAGTTGATGGTACTCCATTAATCTTCTAACTCAAAATAAAACTAATCTGTAACTCTAAGTGTAACGATTATTGAAAACTTATTGACAAGTAAAGAGTTAATTGTACTCGGATCATCTTCTAAAGAGTTAATGGTACTCGAATAATCTTCTAACTCAACATAAAACTAATCTGTAACTCTAAGTGTAACGATTATTGAAAATTTGTTGACCAATTAAATAGTTAATTGTACTCGATTCATCTTCTAAAGAGTTAATGGTGCTCGATTAATCTTCTAACTCAACATAAAACTAATCAGTAACTCTACGTGTAATGATTATGGAAAATTTGTTGACCAATTAAAGAGTTAATTGTACTCGGATCATCTTCTAAAGAGTTAATGGTAGTCGATTAAACTTCTAACTCAACATAAAACTGATCCGTAACTCTAAGTATAACGATTATTGAAAACTTGTTGACAAGTAAAGAGTTAATTGTACTCGGATCATCTTCTAAAGAGTTAATGGTACTCGAATAATCTTCTAACTCAACATAAAACTAATCTGTAACTCTAAGTGTAACGATTATTGAAAATTTGTTGACCAATTAAATAGTTAATTGTACTCGATTCATCTTCTAAAGAGTTAATGGGACTCGATTAATCTTCTAACTCAACATAAAACTAATCCGTGAATTTAAGTGTAACGATTATTGAAAATTTGTTGACCAATTAAAGAGTTAATTGTACTCGGATCATCTTCTAAAGAGTTAATGGTAGTCGATTAATCTTCTAACTCAACATAAAACTGATCCGTAACTCTAAGTTTAACGATTATTGAAAACTTGTTGACAAGTAAAGAGTTAATTGTACTCGGATCATCTTCTAAAGAGTTAATGGTACTCGAATAATCTTCTAACTCAACATAAAACTAATCTGTAACTCTAAGTGTAACGATTATTAAAAATTTGTTGACCAATTAAATAGTTAATTGTACTCGATTCATCTTCTAAAGAGTTAATGATACTCGATTAATCTTCTAACTCAACATAAAACTAATCTGTAACTCTAAGTGTAACGATTATTAAAAACTTGTTTACAAGTAAAGCGTTAATTGTACTCGGATCATCTTCTAAAGAGTTAATGGTGCTCGATTAATCTTCTAACTCAACATAAAACTAATCAGTAACTCTACGTGTAATGATTATTGAAAACTTGTTGACAAGTAAAGAGTTAATTGTACTCGGATCATCTTCTAAAGAGTTAATGGTACTCGAATAATCTTCTAACTCAACATAAAACTAATCCGTAACTCTATATGTAACGATTATTGAAAACATGTTGACAATTAAAGTGTTAATTGTACTCGGATCAACTTCTAAAGAGTTAATGGGACTCGAATAATCTTCTAACTCAACATAAAACTAATCTGTAAATCTAAGTGTAACGATTATTGAAAATTTGTTGACCAATTAAATAGTTAATTGTACTCGATTGATCTTCTAAAGAGTTAATGGTACTCCATTAATCTTCTAACTCAACATAAAACTAATCCGTAACTCTATATGTAACGATTATTGAAAACTTGTTGACAAGTAAAGAGTTAATTGTACTCGGATCATCTTCTAAAGAGTTAATGGTACTCGAATAATCTTCTAACTCAACATAAAACTAATCTGTAACTCTAAGTGTAACGATTATTGATAATTTGTTGACAAATTAAATAGTTAATTGTACTCGATTGATCTTCTAAAGAGTTAATGGGAGTTGAATAATCTTCTAACTCAACATAAAACTAATCTGTAAATCTAAGTGTAACGATTATTGAAAATTTGTTGACCAATTAAATAGTTAATGGTACTCGGATCATCTTCTAAAGAGTTAATGGTACTCGATTAATCTTCTAACTCAACATAAAACTAATCAGTAACTCTAAGTGTAACGATTATTGAAAACTTGTTGACAAGTAAAGAGTTAATTGTACTCGGATCATCTTCTAAAGAGTTAATGGTACTCGAATAATCTTCTAACTCATTATAAAAATAATCCGTATCTCTAAGTGTAACAATTATAGAAAACTAATTAACCAAGTAAAGAGTTAATTGTACTCGAATCATCTTACAAAGAATTAACAGTACTCGATTAATCTTCTAACACAATATAAAAGTAATATATAACTCTATTTGTAACGATTATTGAAAACTTGTTGACAAGTAAATAGTTAATTGTACTCGAATCATCTTCTCAAGAGTTAATGGTACTCAATTAATCTTCTAACTAAACATAAAACTAATCCGTAACTCTAAGTGTAACGATTATTGAAAACTTGTTGACTAGTAAAGAGTTAATTGTACTCGGATCATCTTCTAAAGAGTTAATGGTACTCGAATAATCTTCTAAGTCAACATAAAACTAATCTGTAACTCTAAGTGTAACGATTATTGAAAATTTGTTGACCAATTAAATAGTTAATTGTACTCGATTCATCTTCTAAAGAGTTAATGGGACTCGATTAATCTTCTAACTCAACATAAAACTAATCCGTAAATCTAAGTGTAACGATTATTGAAAATTTGTTGACCAATTAAAGAGTTAATTGTACTCGGATCATCTTCTAAAGAGTTAATGGTAGTCGATTAATCTTCTAAATCAACATAAAACTGATCCGTAACTCTAAGTGTAACGATTATTGAAAACTTGTTGACAAGTAAAGAGTTAATTGTACTCGGATCATCTTCTAAAGAGTTAATGGTACTCGAATAATCTTCTAACTCAACATAAAACTAATCTGTAACTCTAAGTGTAACGATTATTGAAAACTTGTTGACAAATTAAATAGTTAATTGTACTCGATTCATCTTCTAAAGAGTTAATGGTACTCGATTAATCTTCAACTCAACATAAAACTAATCTGTAACTCTAAGTGTAACGATTATTAAAAACTTGTTTACAAGTAAAGCGTTAATTGTACTCGGATCATCTTCTAAAGAGTTAATGGTGCTCGATTAATATTCTAACTCAACATAAAACTAATCAGTAACTCTAAGTGTAATGATTATTGAAAAGTTGTTGACAAGTAAAGAGTTAATTGTACTCGGATCATCTTCTAAAGAGTTAATGGTACTCGAATAATCTTCTAACTCAACATAAAACTAATCTGTAACTCTAAGTGTAACGATTATTAAAAACTTGTTTACAAGTAAAGCGTTAATTGTACTCGGATCATCTTCTAAAGAGTTAATGATGCTCGATTAATCTTCTAACTCAACATAAAACTAATCAGTAACTCTAAGTGTAATGATTATTGAAAAGTTGTTGACAAGTAAAGAGTTAATTGTACTCGGATCATCTTCTAAAGAGTTAATGGTACTCGAATAATCTTCTAACTCAACATAAAACTAATCCGTAACTCTATATGTAACGATTATTGAAAACATTTTGACAAGTAAAGTGTTAATTGTACTCAGATCATCTTCTAAAGAGTTAATGGTACTCCATTAATCTTCTAACTCAAAATAAAACTAATCCGTAACTCTAGGTGTAACGATTATTGAAAACTTGTTGACAAGTAAATAGTTAATTGTACTCGGATCATCTTCTAAAGAGTTAATGGTACTCGAATAATCTTCTAACTCAACATAAAACTAATCTGTAACTCTAAGTGTAACGATTATTGAAAATTTGTTGACCAATTAAATAGTTAATTGTACTCGATTCATCTTCTAAAGAGTTAATGGTACTCGATTCATCTTCTAAAGAGTTAATGGTACTCGATTAATCTTCTAACTCAACATAAAACTAATCCGTAACTCTATATGTAATGATTATTGAAAACTTGTTGACAAGTAAAGAGTTAATTGTACTCGGATCATCTTCTAAAGAGTTAATGGTACTCAAATAATCTTCTAACTCAACATAAAACTAATCTGTAACTCTAAGTGTAACGATTATTGAAAATTTGTTGACCAATTAAATAGTTAATTGTACTCGATTCATCTTCTAAAGAGTTAATGGTGCTCGATTAATCTTCTAACTCAACATAAAACTAATCAGTAACTCTACGTGTAATGATTATTGAAAATTTGTAACATAGAGTTAATATAGAGTTAATTTGTAATATAGAGTTAATTTGTAACTCTATATGTAACGATTATTGAAAACTTGTTGACAAGTAAAGAGTTAATTGTACTCGTATCATCTTCTAAAGAGTTAATGGTACTAGAATAATCTTCTAACTCAACACAAAACTAATCTGTAACTCTAAGTGTAACGATTATTGATAATTTGTTGACAAATTAAATAGTTAATTGTACTCGATTTATCTTCTAACGAGTTAATGGGACTCGAATAATCTTCTAACTCAACAAAAAACTAATCTGTAAATCTATGTGTAATGATTATTAAAAACTTGTTGACAAGTAAGGAGTTTATTGTACAAGGATCATCTTCTAAAGAGTTAATGGTACTCGAATAATCTTCTAACTCAACGTAAAACTAATCTGTAACTCTATATGTAACGATTATTGAAAAGATGTTGACAAGTAAAGAGTTAATTGTACTCGGATCATCTTCTAAAGAGTTAATGGTACTCGATTAATCTTCTAACTCAACATTAAACTAATCTGTAACTCTAAGTGTAACGATTATAGAAAATTTGTTGACAAGTAAATATTTAATTGTACTCGGATCATCTTCTAAAGAGTTAATGGGACTTGAATAATCTTCTAACTCAACATAAAACTAATCTGTAAATCTAAGTGTAACGATTATTGAGAATATGTTGACAAATTAAATAGTTAGTTGTACTCGATTCATCTTCTAAAGAGTTAATGGTACTCGATTAATCTTCTAACTCAACATAAAACTAATCCGTAACTCTATATGTAACGATTATTGAAAAGATGTTGACAAGTAAAGAGTTAATTGTACTCGGATCATCTTCTAAAGAGTTAATGGTACTCGATTAATCTTCTAACTCAACATAAAACTAATCTGTAACTCTAAGTGTAACGATTATAGAAAACTTGTTGACAAGTAAATAGTTAATTGTACTCGGATCATCTTCTAAAGAGTTAATGGGACTCGAATAATCTTCTAACTCAACATAAAACTAATCTGTAAATCTAAGTGTAATGATTATTGAAAATATGTTGACAAATTAAATAGTTAATTGTACTCGATTCATCTTCTAAAGAGTTAATGGTACTCCATTAATCTTCTAACTCAACATAAAACTAATCCGTAACTCTAAGTGTAACGATTATTGAAAACTTGTTGACAAGTAAAGAGTTAATTGTACTCGGATCATCTTCTAAAGAGTTAATGGTAATCGAATAATCTTCTAACTCAACATAAAACTAATCTGTAACTCTAAGTGTAACGATTATTGAAAATTTGTTGACCAATTAAAAAGTTAATTGTACTCGATTCATCTTCTAAAGAGTTAATGGTACTCGATTAATCTTCTAACTCAACATAAAACTAATCTGTAACTCTAAGTGTAACGATTATTAAAAACTAGTTGACAAGTAAGGAGTTAATTGTACAAGGATCATCTTCTAAAGAGTTAATGGTACTCGAATAATCTTCTAACTCATCGTAAAACTAATCCGTAACTCTATATGTAACGATTATTGAAAACATGTTGACAAGTAAAGAGTTAATTGTACTCGATTCATCTTCTAAAGAGTTAATGGTACTCGATTAATCTTCTAACTCAACATAAAACTAATCTGTATCTCTAAGTGTAACGATTATTGAAAACTTGTTGACAAGTAAAGAGTTAATTGTACTCGGATCATCTTCTAAAGAGTAAATGGTACTCGAATAATCTTCTAACTCAACATAAAACTAATCCGTAACTCTAAGTGTAATGATTATTGAAAACTTGTTGACAAGTAAATAGTTAATTGTACTCGGATCATCTTCTAAAGAGTTAATGGTACTAGAATAATCTTCTAACTCAACATAAAACTAATCTGTAACTCTATATGTAACGATTATTGAAAACATGTTGACAAGTAAAATGTTAATTGTACTCGGATCATCTTCTAAAGAGTTAATGGTACAACATTAATCTTCTAACTCAAAATAAAACTAATCCGTAACTCTAGGTGTAACGATTATTGAAAACTTGTTGACAAGTAAATAGTTAATTGTACTCGGATCATCTTCTAAAGAGTTAATGGTACTCGAATAATCTTCTAACTCAACATAAAACTAATCTGTAACTCTAAGTGTAACGATTATTGAAAATTTGTTGACCAATTAAATAGTTAATTGTACTCGATTCATCTTCTAAAGAGTTAATGGTACTCGATTCATCTTCTAAAGAGTTAATGGTACTCGAATAATCTTCTAACTCAACGTAAAACTAATCCGTAACTCTATATGTAACGATTATTGAAAAGATGTTGACAAGTAAAGAGTTAATTGTACTCGGATCATCTTCTAAAGAGTTAATGGTACTCGATTAATCTTCTAACTCAACATTAAACTAATCTGTAACTCTAAGTGTAACGATTATAGAAAATTTGTTGACAAGTAAATATTTAATTGTACTCGGATCATCTTCTAAAGAGTTAATGGGACTCGAATAATCTTCTAACTCAACATAAAACTAATCTGTAAATCTAAGTGTAACGATTATTGAGAATATGTTGACAAATTAAATAGTTAGTTGTACTCGATTCATCTTCTAAAGAGTTAATGGTACTCGATTAATCTTTTAACTCAACATAAAACTAATCCGTAACTCTATATGTAACGATTATTGAAAAGATGTTGACAAGTAAAGAGTTAATTGTACTCGGATCATCTTCTAAAGAGTTAATGGTACTCGATTAATCTTCTAACTCAACATAAAACTAATCTGTAACTCTAAGTGTAACGATTATAGAAAACTTGTTGACAAGTAAATAGTTAATTGTACTCGGATCATCTTCTAAAGAGTTAATGGGACTCGAATAATCTTCTAACTCAACATAAAACTAATCTGTAAATCTAAGTGTAATGATTATTGAAAATATGTTGACAAATTAAATAGTTAATTGTACTCGATTCATCTTCTAAAGAGTTAATGGTACTCCATTAATCTTCTAACTCAACATAAAACTAATCCGTAACTCTAAGTGTAACGATTATTGAAAACTTGTTGACAAGTAAAGAGTTAATTGTACTCGGATCATCTTCTAAAGAGTTAATGGTAATCGAATAATCTTCTAACTCAACATAAAACTAATCTGTAACTCTAAGTGTAACGATTATTGAAAATTTGTTGACCAATTAAAAAGTTAATTGTACTCGATTCATCTTCTAAAGAGTTAATGGTACTCGATTAATCTTCTAACTCAACATAAAACTAATCTGTAACTCTAAGTGTAACGATTATTAAAAACTAGTTGACAAGTAAGGAGTTAATTGTACAAGGATCATCTTCTAAAGAGTTAATGGTACTCGAATAATCTTCTAACTCATCGTAAAACTAATCCGTAACTCTATATGTAACGATTATTGAAAACATGTTGACAAGTAAAGAGTTAATTGTACTCGATTCATCTTCTAAAGAGTTAATGGTACTCGATTAATCTTCTAACTCAACATAAAACTAATCTGTATCTCTAAGTGTAACGATTATTGAAAACTTGTTGACAAGTAAAGAGTTAATTGTACTCGGATCATCTTCTAAAGAGTAAATGGTACTCGAATAATCTTCTAACTCAACATAAAACTAATCCGTAACTCTAAGTGTAATGATTATTGAAAACTTGTTGACAAGTAAATAGTTAATTGTACTCGGATCATCTTCTAAAGAGTTAATGGTACTAGAATAATCTTCTAACTCAACATAAAACTAATCTGTAACTCTATATGTAACGATTATTGAAAACATGTTGACAAGTAAAATGTTAATTGTACTCGGATCATCTTCTAAAGAGTTAATGGTACAACATTAATCTTCTAACTCAAAATAAAACTAATCCGTAACTCTAGGTGTAACGATTATTGAAAACTTGTTGACAAGTAAATAGTTAATTGTACTCGGATCATCTTCTAAAGAGTTAATGGTACTCGAATAATCTTCTAACTCAACATAAAACTAATCTGTAACTCTAAGTGTAACGATTATTGAAAATTTGTTGACCAATTAAATAGTTAATTGTACTCGATTCATCTTCTAAAGAGTTAATGGTACTCGATTCATCTTCTAAAGAGTTAATGGTACTCGATTAATCTTCTAACTCAACATAAAACTAATCCGTAACTCTATATGTAATGATTATTGAAAACTTGTTGACAAGTAAAGAGTTAATTGTACTCGGATCATCTTCTAAAGAGTTAATGGTACTCAAATAATCTTCTAACTCAACATAAAACTAATCTGTAACTCTAAGTGTAACGATTATTGAAAATTTGTTGACCAATTAAATAGTTAATTGTACTCGATTCATCTTCTAAAGAGTTAATGGTGCTCGATTAATCTTCTAACTCAACATAAAACTAATCAGTAACTCTACGTGTAATGATTATTGAAAATTTGTAACATAGAGTTAATATAGAGTTAATTTGTAATATAGAGTTAATTTGTAACTCTATATGTAACGATTATTGAAAACTTGTTGACAAGTAAAGAGTTAATTGTACTCGTATCATCTTCTAAAGAGTTAATGGTACTAGAATAATCTTCTAACTCAACACAAAACTAATCTGTAACTCTAAGTGTAACGATTATTGATAATTTGTTGACAAATTAAATAGTTAATTGTACTCGATTTATCTTCTAACAAGTTAATGGGACTCGAATAATCTTCTAACTCAACAAAAAACTAATCTGTAAATCTATGTGTAATGATTATTAAAAACTTGTTGACAAGTAAGGAGTTTATTGTACAAGGATCATCTTCTAAAGAGTTAATGGTACTCGAATAATCTTCTAACTCAACGTAAAACTAATCCGTAACTCTATATGTAACGATTATTGAAAAGATGTTGACAAGTAAAGAGTTAATTGTACTCGGATCATCTTCTAAAGAGTTAATGGTACTCGATTAATCTTCTAACTCAACATTAAACTAATCTGTAACTCTAAGTGTAACGATTATAGAAAATTTGTTGACAAGTAAATATTTAATTGTACTCGGATCATCTTCTAAAGAGTTAATGGGACTCGAATAATCTTCTAACTCAACATAAAACTAATCTGTAAATCTAAGTGTAACGATTATTGAGAATATGTTGACAAATTAAATAGTTAGTTGTACTCGATTCATCTTCTAAAGAGTTAATGGTACTCGATTAATCTTTTAACTCAACATAAAACTAATCCGTAACTCTATATGTAACGATTATTGAAAAGATGTTGACAAGTAAAGAGTTAATTGTACTCGGATCATCTTCTAAAGAGTTAATGGTACTCGATTAATCTTCTAACTCAACATAAAACTAATCTGTAACTCTAAGTGTAACGATTATAGAAAACTTGTTGACAAGTAAATAGTTAATTGTACTCGGATCATCTTCTAAAGAGTTAATGGGACTCGAATAATCTTCTAACTCAACATAAAACTAATCTGTAAATCTAAGTGTAATGATTATTGAAAATATGTTGACAAATTAAATAGTTAATTGTACTCGATTCATCTTCTAAAGAGTTAATGGTACTCCATTAATCTTCTAACTCAACATAAAACTAATCCGTAACTCTAAGTGTAACGATTATTGAAAACTTGTTGACAAGTAAAGAGTTAATTGTACTCGGATCATCTTCTAAAGAGTTAATGGTAATCGAATAATCTTCTAACTCAACATAAAACTAATCTGTAACTCTAAGTGTAACGATTATTGAAAATTTGTTGACCAATTAAAAAGTTAATTGTACTCGATTCATCTTCTAAAGAGTTAATGGTACTCGATTAATCTTCTAACTCAACATAAAACTAATCTGTAACTCTAAGTGTAACGATTATTAAAAACTAGTTGACAAGTAAGGAGTTAATTGTACAAGGATCATCTTCTAAAGAGTTAATGGTACTCGAATAATCTTCTAACTCATCGTAAAACTAATCCGTAACTCTATATGTAACGATTATTGAAAACATGTTGACAAGTAAAGAGTTAATTGTACTCGATTCATCTTCTAAAGAGTTAATGGTACTCCATTAATCTTCTAACTCAACATAAAACTAATCCGTAACTCTAAGTGTAACGATTATTGAAAACTTGTTGACAAGTAAAGAGTTAATTGTACTCGGATCATCTTCTAAAGAGTAAATGGTACTCGAATAATCTTCTAACTCAACATAAAACTAATCCGTAACTCTAAGTGTAATGATTATTGAAAACTTGTTGACAAGTAAATAGTTAATTGTACTCGGATCATCTTCTAAAGAGTTAATGGTACTAGAATAATCTTCTAACTCAACATAAAACTAATCTGTAACTCTATATGTAACGATTATTGAAAACATGTTGACAAGTAAAATGTTAATTGTACTCGGATCATCTTCTAAAGAGTTAATGGTACAACATTAATCTTCTAACTCAAAATAAAACTAATCCGTAACTCTAGGTGTAACGATTATTGAAAACTTGTTGACAAGTAAATAGTTAATTGTACTCGGATCATCTTCTAAAGAGTTAATGGTACTCGAATAATCTTCTAACTCAACATAAAACTAATCTGTAACTCTAAGTGTAACGATTATTGAAAATTTGTTGACCAATTAAATAGTTAATTGTACTCGATTCATCTTCTAAAGAGTTAATGGTACTCGATTCATCTTCTAAAGAGTTAATGGTACTCGATTAATCTTCTAACTCAACATAAAACTAATCCGTAACTCTATATGTAATGATTATTGAAAACTTGTTGACAAGTAAAGAGTTAATTGTACTCGGATCATCTTCTAAAGAGTTAATGGTACTCAAATAATCTTCTAACTCAACATAAAACTAATCTGTAACTCTAAGTGTAACGATTATTGAAAATTTGTTGACCAATTAAATAGTTAATTGTACTCGATTCATCTTCTAAAGAGTTAATGGTGCTCGATTAATCTTCTAACTCAACATAAAACTAATCAGTAACTCTACGTGTAATGATTATTGAAAATTTGTAACATAGAGTTAATATAGAGTTAATTTGTAATATAGAGTTAATTTGTAACTCTATATGTAACGATTATTGAAAACTTGTTGACAAGTAAAGAGTTAATTGTACTCGTATCATCTTCTAAAGAGTTAATGGTACTAGAATAATCTTCTAACTCAACACAAAACTAATCTGTAACTCTAAGTGTAACGATTATTGATAATTTGTTGACAAATTAAATAGTTAATTGTACTCGATTTATCTTCTAACAAGTTAATGGGACTCGAATAATCTTCTAACTCAACAAAAAACTAATCTGTAAATCTATGTGTAATGATTATTAAAAACTTGTTGACAAGTAAGGAGTTTATTGTACAAGGATCATCTTCTAAAGAGTTAATGGTACTCGAATAATCTTCTAACTCAACGTAAAACTAATCCGTAACTCTATATGTAACGATTATTGAAAAGATGTTGACAAGTAAAGAGTTAATTGTACTCGGATCATCTTCTAAAGAGTTAATGGTACTCGATTAATCTTCTAACTCAACATTAAACTAATCTGTAACTCTAAGTGTAACGATTATAGAAAATTTGTTGACAAGTAAATATTTAATTGTACTCGGATCATCTTCTAAAGAGTTAATGGGACTCGAATAATCTTCTAACTCAACATAAAACTAATCTGTAAATCTAAGTGTAACGATTATTGAGAATATGTTGACAAATTAAATAGTTAGTTGTACTCGATTCATCTTCTAAAGAGTTAATGGTACTCGATTAATCTTTTAACTCAACATAAAACTAATCCGTAACTCTATATGTAACGATTATTGAAAAGATGTTGACAAGTAAAGAGTTAATTGTACTCGGATCATCTTCTAAAGAGTTAATGGTACTCGATTAATCTTCTAACTCAACATAAAACTAATCTGTAACTCTAAGTGTAACGATTATAGAAAACTTGTTGACAAGTAAATAGTTAATTGTACTCGGATCATCTTCTAAAGAGTTAATGGGACTCGAATAATCTTCTAACTCAACATAAAACTAATCTGTAAATCTAAGTGTAATGATTATTGAAAATATGTTGACAAATTAAATAGTTAATTGTACTCGATTCATCTTCTAAAGAGTTAATGGTACTCCATTAATCTTCTAACTCAACATAAAACTAATCCGTAACTCTAAGTGTAACGATTATTGAAAACTTGTTGACAAGTAAAGAGTTAATTGTACTCGGATCATCTTCTAAAGAGTTAATGGTAATCGAATAATCTTCTAACTCAACATAAAACTAATCTGTAACTCTAAGTGTAACGATTATTGAAAATTTGTTGACCAATTAAAAAGTTAATTGTACTCGATTCATCTTCTAAAGAGTTAATGGTACTCGATTAATCTTCTAACTCAACATAAAACTAATCTGTAACTCTAAGTGTAACGATTATTAAAAACTAGTTGACAAGTAAGGAGTTAATTGTACAAGGATCATCTTCTAAAGAGTTAATGGTACTCGAATAATCTTCTAACTCATCGTAAAACTAATCCGTAACTCTATATGTAACGATTATTGAAAACATGTTGACAAGTAAAGAGTTAATTGTACTCGATTCATCTTCTAAAGAGTTAATGGTACTCCATTAATCTTCTAACTCAACATAAAACTAATCCGTAACTCTAAGTGTAACGATTATTGAAA
The DNA here is from genome assembly GCA_954870855.1 of Scutellaria minor. NCBI lineage: Eukaryota > Viridiplantae > Streptophyta > Magnoliopsida > Lamiales > Lamiaceae > Scutellaria > Scutellaria minor. The sequence goes on from OX940733.1 coordinate 6,972,091, forward strand.
ACTTGTTGACAAGTAAAGAGTTAATTGTACTCGGATCATCTTCTAAAGAGTAAATGGTACTCGAATAATCTTCTAACTCAACATAAAACTAATCCGTAACTCTAAGTGTAATGATTATTGAAAACTTGTTGACAAGTAAATAGTTAATTGTACTCGGATCATCTTCTAAAGAGTTAATGGTACTAGAATAATCTTCTAACTCAACATAAAACTAATCTGTAACTCTATATGTAACGATTATTGAAAACATGTTGACAAGTAAAATGTTAATTGTACTCGGATCATCTTCTAAAGAGTTAATGGTACAACATTAATCTTCTAACTCAAAATAAAACTAATCCGTAACTCTAGGTGTAACGATTATTGAAAACTTGTTGACAAGTAAATAGTTAATTGTACTCGGATCATCTTCTAAAGAGTTAATGGTACTCGAATAATCTTCTAACTCAACATAAAACTAATCTGTAACTCTAAGTGTAACGATTATTGAAAATTTGTTGACCAATTAAATAGTTAATTGTACTCGATTCATCTTCTAAAGAGTTAATGGTACTCGATTCATCTTCTAAAGAGTTAATGGTACTCGATTAATCTTCTAACTCAACATAAAACTAATCCGTAACTCTATATGTAATGATTATTGAAAACTTGTTGACAAGTAAAGAGTTAATTGTACTCGGATCATCTTCTAAAGAGTTAATGGTACTCAAATAATCTTCTAACTCAACATAAAACTAATCTGTAACTCTAAGTGTAACGATTATTGAAAATTTGTTGACCAATTAAATAGTTAATTGTACTCGATTCATCTTCTAAAGAGTTAATGGTGCTCGATTAATCTTCTAACTCAACATAAAACTAATCAGTAACTCTACGTGTAATGATTATTGAAAATTTGTAACATAGAGTTAATATAGAGTTAATTTGTAATATAGAGTTAATTTGTAACTCTATATGTAACGATTATTGAAAACTTGTTGACAAGTAAAGAGTTAATTGTACTCGTATCATCTTCTAAAGAGTTAATGGTACTAGAATAATCTTCTAACTCAACACAAAACTAATCTGTAACTCTAAGTGTAACGATTATTGATAATTTGTTGACAAATTAAATAGTTAATTGTACTCGATTTATCTTCTAACAAGTTAATGGGACTCGAATAATCTTCTAACTCAACAAAAAACTAATCTGTAAATCTATGTGTAATGATTATTAAAAACTTGTTGACAAGTAAGGAGTTTATTGTACAAGGATCATCTTCTAAAGAGTTAATGGTACTCGAATAATCTTCTAACTCAACGTAAAACTAATCCGTAACTCTATATGTAACGATTATTGAAAAGATGTTGACAAGTAAAGAGTTAATTGTACTCGGATCATCTTCTAAAGAGTTAATGGTACTCGATTAATCTTCTAACTCAACATTAAACTAATCTGTAACTCTAAGTGTAACGATTATAGAAAATTTGTTGACAAGTAAATATTTAATTGTACTCGGATCATCTTCTAAAGAGTTAATGGGACTCGAATAATCTTCTAACTCAACATAAAACTAATCTGTAAATCTAAGTGTAACGATTATTGAGAATATGTTGACAAATTAAATAGTTAGTTGTACTCGATTCATCTTCTAAAGAGTTAATGGTACTCGATTAATCTTTTAACTCAACATAAAACTAATCCGTAACTCTATATGTAACGATTATTGAAAAGATGTTGACAAGTAAAGAGTTAATTGTACTCGGATCATCTTCTAAAGAGTTAATGGTACTCGATTAATCTTCTAACTCAACATAAAACTAATCTGTAACTCTAAGTGTAACGATTATAGAAAACTTGTTGACAAGTAAATAGTTAATTGTACTCGGATCATCTTCTAAAGAGTTAATGGGACTCGAATAATCTTCTAACTCAACATAAAACTAATCTGTAAATCTAAGTGTAATGATTATTGAAAATATGTTGACAAATTAAATAGTTAATTGTACTCGATTCATCTTCTAAAGAGTTAATGGTACTCCATTAATCTTCTAACTCAACATAAAACTAATCCGTAACTCTAAGTGTAACGATTATTGAAAACTTGTTGACAAGTAAAGAGTTAATTGTACTCGGATCATCTTCTAAAGAGTTAATGGTAATCGAATAATCTTCTAACTCAACATAAAACTAATCTGTAACTCTAAGTGTAACGATTATTGAAAATTTGTTGACCAATTAAAAAGTTAATTGTACTCGATTCATCTTCTAAAGAGTTAATGGTACTCGATTAATCTTCTAACTCAACATAAAACTAATCTGTAACTCTAAGTGTAACGATTATTAAAAACTAGTTGACAAGTAAGGAGTTAATTGTACAAGGATCATCTTCTAAAGAGTTAATGGTACTCGAATAATCTTCTAACTCATCGTAAAACTAATCCGTAACTCTATATGTAACGATTATTGAAAACATGTTGACAAGTAAAGAGTTAATTGTACTCGATTCATCTTCTAAAGAGTTAATGGTACTCGATTAATCTTCTAACTCAACATAAAACTAATCTGTATCTCTAAGTGTAACGATTATTGAAAACTTGTTGACAAGTAAAGAGTTAATTGTACTCGGATCATCTTCTAAAGAGTAAATGGTACTCGAATAATCTTCTAACTCAACATAAAACTAATCCGTAACTCTAAGTGTAATGATTATTGAAAACTTGTTGACAAGTAAATAGTTAATTGTACTCGGATCATCTTCTAAAGAGTTAATGGTACTAGAATAATCTTCTAACTCAACATAAAACTAATCTGTAACTCTATATGTAACGATTATTGAAAACATGTTGACAAGTAAAATGTTAATTGTACTCGGATCATCTTCTAAAGAGTTAATGGTACAACATTAATCTTCTAACTCAAAATAAAACTAATCCGTAACTCTAGGTGTAACGATTATTGAAAACTTGTTGACAAGTAAATAGTTAATTGTACTCGGATCATCTTCTAAAGAGTTAATGGTACTCGAATAATCTTCTAACTCAACATAAAACTAATCTGTAACTCTAAGTGTAACGATTATTGAAAATTTGTTGACCAATTAAATAGTTAATTGTACTCGATTCATCTTCTAAAGAGTTAATGGTACTCGATTCATCTTCTAAAGAGTTAATGGTACTCGATTAATCTTCTAACTCAACATAAAACTAATCCGTAACTCTATATGTAATGATTATTGAAAACTTGTTGACAAGTAAAGAGTTAATTGTACTCGGATCATCTTCTAAAGAGTTAATGGTACTCAAATAATCTTCTAACTCAACATAAAACTAATCTGTAACTCTAAGTGTAACGATTATTGAAAATTTGTTGACCAATTAAATAGTTAATTGTACTCGATTCATCTTCTAAAGAGTTAATGGTGCTCGATTAATCTTCTAACTCAACATAAAACTAATCAGTAACTCTACGTGTAATGATTATTGAAAATTTGTAACATAGAGTTAATATAGAGTTAATTTGTAATATAGAGTTAATTTGTAACTCTATATGTAACGATTATTGAAAACTTGTTGACAAGTAAAGAGTTAATTGTACTCGTATCATCTTCTAAAGAGTTAATGGTACTAGAATAATCTTCTAACTCAACACAAAACTAATCTGTAACTCTAAGTGTAACGATTATTGATAATTTGTTGACAAATTAAATAGTTAATTGTACTCGATTTATCTTCTAACAAGTTAATGGGACTCGATTAATCTTCTAACTCAACATAAAACTAATCTGTAAATCTAAGTGTAAGGATTATTGAAAATATGTTGACAAATTAAATAATTAATTGTACTCGATTCATCTTCTAAAGAGTTAATGGTACTCCATTAATCTTCTAACTCAACATAAAACTAATCCGTAACTCTAAGTGTAACGATTATTGAAAACTTGTTGACAAGTAAAGAGTTAATTGTACTCGGATCATCTTCTAAAGAGTTAATGGTAATCGAATAATCTTCTAACTCAACATAAAACTAATCTGTAACTCTAAGTGTAACGATTATTGAAAATTTGTTGACCAATTAAATAGTTAATTGTACTCGATTCATCTTCTAAAGAGTTAATGGTACTCGATTAATCTTCTAACTCAACATAAAACTAATCTGTAACTCTAAGTGTAACTATTATTAAAAACTAGTTGACAAGTAAGGAGTTAATTGTACAAGGATCATCTTCTAAAGAGTTAATGGTACTCGAATAATCTTCTAACTCATCGTAAAACTAATGCGTAACTCTATATGTAACGATTATTGAAAAGATGATGACAAGTAAAGAGTTAATTGTACTCGATTCATCTTCTAAAGAGTTAATGGTACTCGATTAATCTTCTAACTCAACATAAAACTAATCTGTATCTCTAAGTGTAACGATTATTAAAAATTTGTTGACCAATTAAATAGTTAATAGTACTCGATTCATCTTCTAAAGAGTTAATGGTACTCGATTAATCTTCTAACTCAACATAAAACTAATCTGTAACTCTAAGTGTAACGATTATTAAAAACTTGTTTACAAGTAAAGCGTTAATTGTACTCGGATCATCTTCTAAAGAGTTAATGGTGCTCGATTAATCTTCTAACTCAACATGAAACTAATCAGTAACTCTACGTGTAATGATTATTGAAAACTTGTTGACAAGTAAAGAGTTAATTGTACTCGGATCATCTTCTAAAGAGTTAATGGTACTCGAATAATCTTCTAACTCAACATAAAACTAATCCGTAACTCTATATGTAACGATTATTGAAAACATGTTGACAATTAAAGTGTTAATTGTACTCGGATCAACTTCTAAAGAGTTAATGGGACTCGAATAATCTTCTAACTCAACATAAAACTAATCTGTAAATCTAAGTGTAATGATTATTGAAAATATGTTGACAAATTAAATAGTTAATTGTACTCGATTCATCTTCTAAAGAGTTAATGATACTCCATTAATCTTCTAACTCAACATAAAACTAATCCGTAACTCTATATGTAACGATTATTGAAAAGATGTTGACAAGTAAAGAGTTAATTGTACTCGGATCATCTTCGAAAGAGTTAATGGTACTCGATTAATCTTCTAACTCAACATAAAACTAATCTGTAACTCTAAGTGTAACGATTATAGAAAACTTGTTGACAAGTAAATAGTTAATTGTACTCGGATCATCTTCTAAAGAGTTAATGGGACTCGAATAATCTTCTAACTCAACATAAAACTAATCTGTAACTCTAAGTGTAACGATTATTAAAAACTAGTTGACAAGTAAGGAGTTAATTGTACAAGGATCATCTTCTAAAGAGTTAATGGTACTCGAATAATCTTCTAACTCATCGTAAAACTAATCCGTAACTCTATATGTAACGATTATTGAAAACATGTTGACAAGTAAAGAGTTAATTGTACTCGATTCATCTTCTAAAGAGTTAATGGTACTCGATTAATCTTCTAACTCAACATAAAACTAATCTGTATCTCTAAGTGTAACGATTATTGAAAACTTGTTGACAAGTAAAGAGTTAATTGTACTCGGATCATCTTCTAAAGAGTAAATGGTACTCGAATAATCTTCTAACTCAACATAAAACTAATCCGTAACTCTAAGTGTAATGATTATTGAAAACTTGTTGACAAGTAAATAGTTAATTGTACTCAGATCATCTTCTAAAGAGTTAATGGTACTAGAATAATCTTCTAACTCAACATAAAACTAATCTGTAACTCTATATGTAACGATTATTGAAAACATGTTGACAAGTAAACTGTTAATTGTACTCGGATCATCTTCTAAAGAGTTAATGGTACAACATTAATCTTCTAACTCAAAATAAAACTAATCCGTAACTCTAAGTATAACGATTATTGAAAACTTGTTGACAAGTAAAGAGTTAATTGTACTCGGATCACCTTCTAAAGAGTTAATGGTACTCGATTAATCTTCTAACTCAACATTAAACTAATCTGTAACTCTAAGTGTAACGATTATAGAAAACTTGTTGACAAGTAAATAGTTAATTGTACTCGGATCATCTTCTAAAGAGTTAATGGGACTCGAATAATCTTCTAACTCAACATAAAACTAATCTGTAAATCTAAGTGTAACGATTATTGAAAATATGTTGACAAATTAAATAGTTAGTTGTACTCGATTCATCTTCTAAAGAGTTAATGGTACTCGATTAATCTTCTAACTCAACATAAAACTAATCCGTAACTCTATATGTAACGATTATTGAAAAGATGTTGACAAGTAAAGAGTTAATTGTACTCGGATCATCTTCTAAAGAGTTAATGGTACTCGATTAATCTTCTAACTCAACATAAAACTAATCTGTAACTCTAAGTGTAATGATTATAGAAAACTTGTTGACAAGTAAATAGTTAATTGTACTCGGATCATCTTCTAAAGAGTTAATGGGACTCGAATAATCTTCTAACTCAACATAAAACTAATCTGTAAATCTAAGTGTAACGATTATTGAAAATATGTTGACAAATTAAATAGTTAATTGTACTCGATTCATCTTCTAAAGAGTTAATGGTACTCCATTAATCTTCTAACTCAACATAAAACTAATCCGTAACTCTAAGTTTAACGATTATTGAAAACTTGTTGACAAGTAAAGAGTTAATTGTACTCGGATCATCTTCTAAAGAGTTAATGGTAATCGAATAATCTTCTAACTCAACATAAAACTAATCTGTAACTCTAAGTGTAACGATTATTGAAAATTTGTTGACCAATTAAATAGTTAATTGTACTCGATTCATCTTCTAAAGAGTTAATGGTACTCGATTAATCTTCTAACTCAACATAAAACTAATCTGTAACTCTAAGTGTAACAATTATTAAAAACTAGTTGACAAGTAAGGAGTTAATTGTACAAGGATCATCTTCTAAAGAGTTAATGGTACTCGAATAATCTTCTAACTCATCGTAAAACTAATTCGTAACTCTATATGTAACGATTATTGAAAAGATGTTGACAAGTAAAGAGTTAATTGTACTCGATTCATCTTCTAAAGAGTTAATGGTACTCGATTAATCTTCTAACTCAACATAAAACTAATCTGTATCTCTAAGTGTAACGATTATTGAAAACTTGTTGACAAGTAAAGAGTTAATTGTACTCGGATCATCTTCTAAAGAGTAAATGGTACTCGAATAATCTTCTAACTCAACATAAAACTAATCCGTAACTCTAAGTGTAATGATTATTGAAAACTTATTGACAAGTAAATAGTTAATTGTACTCGGATCATCTTCTAAAGAGTTAATGATACTCGAATAATCTTCTAACTCAACATAAAACTAATATGTAACTCTATATGTAACGATTATTGAAAACATGTTGACAAATTAAATAGTTAGTTGTACTCGATTCATCTTCTAAAGAGTTAATGGTACTCGATTAATCTTCTAACTCAACATAAAACTAATCCGTAACTCTATATGTAACGATTATTGAAAAGATGTTGACAAGTAAAGAGTTAATTGTACTCGGATCATCTTCTAAAGAGTTAATGGTACTCGATTAATCTTCTAACTCAACATAAAACTAATCTGTAACTCTAAGTGTAACGATTATAGAAAACTTGTTGACAAGTAAATAGTTAATTGTACTCGGATCATCTTCTAAAGAGTTAATGGGACTCGAATAATCTTCTAACTCAACATAAAACTAATCTGTAAATCTAAGTGTAACGATTATTGAAAATATGTTGACAAATTAAATAGTTAATTGTACTCGATTCATCTTTTAAAGAGTTAATGGTACTCCATTAATCTTCTAACTCAACATAAAACTAATCCGTAACTCTAAGTGTAACGATTATTGAAAACTTGTTGACAAGTAAAGAGTTAATTGTACTCGGATCATCTTCTAAAGAGTTAATGGTAATCGAATAATCTTCTAACTCAACATAAAACTAATCTGTAACTCTAAGTGTAACGATTATTGAAAATTTGTTGACCAATTAAATAGTTAATTGTACTCGATTCATCTTCTAAAGAGTTAATGGTACTCGATTAATCTTCTAACTCAACATAAAACTAATCTGTAACTCTAAGTGTAACAATTATTAAAAACTAGTTGACAAGTAAGGAGTTAATTGTACAAGGATCATCTTCTAAAGAGTTAATGGTACTCGAATAATCTTCTAACTCATCGTAAAACTAATCCGTAACTCTATATGTAACGATTATTGAAAAGATGTTGACAAGTAAAGAGTTAATTGTACTCGATTCATCTTCTAAAGAGTTAATGGTACTCGATTAATCTTCTAACTCAACATAAAACTAATCTGTATCTCTAAGTGTAACGATTATTGAAAACTTGTTGACAAGTAAAGAGTTAATTGTACTCGGATCATCTTCTAAAGAGTAAATGGTACTCGAATAATCTTCTAACTCAACATAAAACTAATCCGTAACTCTAAGTGTAATGATTATTGAAAACTTGTTGACAAGTAAATAGTTAATTGTACTCGGATCATCTTCTAAAGAGTTAATGGTACTCGAATAATCTTCTAACTCAACATAAAACTAATCTGTAACTCTATATGTAACGATTATTGAAAACATGTTGACAAGTAAAGTGTTAATTGTACTCGGATCATCTTCTAAAGAGTTAATGGTACAACATTAATCTTCTAACTCAAAATAAAACTAATCCGTAACTCTAAGTATAACGATTATTGAAAACTTGTTGACAAGTAAAGAGTTAATTGTACTCGGATCATCTTCTAAAGAGTTAATGGTACTCGATTAATCTTCTAACTCAACATTAAACTAATCTGTAACTCTAAGTGTAACGATTATAGAAAACTTGTTGACAAGTAAATAGTTAATTGTACTCGGATCATCTTCTAAAGAGTTAATGGGACTCGAATAATCTTCTAACTCAACATAAAACTAATCTGTAAATCTAAGTGTAACGATTATTGAAAATATGTTGACAAATTAAATAGTTAGTTGTACTCGGATCATCTTCTAAAGAGTTAATGGTACTCGATTAATCTTCTAACTCAACATAAAACTAATCTGTAAATCTAAGTGTAAGGATTATTGAAAATATGTTGACAAATTAAATAGTTAATTGTACTCGATTCATCTTCTAAAGAGTTAATGGTACTCCATTAATCTTCTAACTCAACATAAAACTAATCCGTAACTCTAAGTGTAACGATTATTGAAAACTTGTTGACAAGTAAAGAGTTAATTGTACTCGGATCATCTTCTAAAGAGTTAATGGTAATCGAATAATCTTCTAACTCAACATAAAACTAATCTGTAACTCTAAGTGTAACGATTATTGAAAATTTGTTGACCAATTAAATAGTTAATTGTACTCGATTCATCTTCTAAAGAGTTAATGGTACTCGATTAATCTTCTAACTCAACATAAAACTAATCTGTAACTCTAAGTGTAACAATTATTAAAAACTAGTTGACAAGTAAGGAGTTAATTGTACAAGGATCATCTTCTAAAGAGTTAATGGTACTCGAATAATCTTCTAACTCATCGTAAAACTAATGCGTAACTCTATATGTAACGATTATTGAAAAGATGTTGACAAGTAAAGAGTTAATTGTACTCGATTCATCTTCTAAAGAGTTAATGGTACTCGATTAATCTTCTAACTCAACATAAAACTAATCTGTATCTCTAAGTGTAACGATTATTAAAAATTTGTTGACCAATTAAATAGTTAATAGTACTCGATTCATCTTCTAAAGAGTTAATGGTACTCGATTAATCTTCTAACTCAACATAAAACTAATCTGTAACTCTAAGTGTAACGATTATTAAAAACTTGTTTACAAGTAAAGCGTTAATTGTACTCGGATCATCTTCTAAAGAGTTAATGGTGCTCGATTAATCTTCTAACTCAACATGAAACTAATCAGTAACTCTACGTGTAATGATTATTGAAAACTTGTTGACAAGTAAAGAGTTAATTGTACTCGGATCATCTTCTAAAGAGTTAATGGTACTCGAATAATCTTCTAACTCAACATAAAACTAATCCGTAACTCTATATGTAACGATTATTGAAAACATGTTGACAATTAAAGTGTTAATTGTACTCGGATCAACTTCTAAAGAGTTAATGGGACTCGAATAATCTTCTAACTCAACATAAAACTAATCTGTAAATCTAAGTGTAATGATTATTGAAAATATGTTGACAAATTAAATAGTTAATTGTACTCGATTCATCTTCTAAAGAGTTAATGATACTCCATTAATCTTCTAACTCAACATAAAACTAATCCGTAACTCTATATGTAACGATTATTGAAAAGATGTTGACAAGTAAAGAGTTAATTGTACTCGGATCATCTTCGAAAGAGTTAATGGTACTCGATTAATCTTCTAACTCAACATAAAACTAATCTGTAACTCTAAGTGTAACGATTATAGAAAACTTGTTGACAAGTAAATAGTTAATTGTACTCGGATCATCTTCTAAAGAGTTAATGGGACTCGAATAATCTTCTAACTCAACATAAAACTAATCTGTAACTCTAAGTGTAACGATTATTAAAAACTAGTTGACAAGTAAGGAGTTAATTGTACAAGGATCATCTTCTAAAGAGTTAATGGTACTCGAATAATCTTCTAACTCATCGTAAAACTAATCCGTAACTCTATATGTAACGATTATTGAAAACATGTTGACAAGTAAAGAGTTAATTGTACTCGATTCATCTTCTAAAGAGTTAATGGTACTCGATTAATCTTCTAACTCAACATAAAACTAATCTGTATCTCTAAGTGTAACGATTATTGAAAACTTGTTGACAAGTAAAGAGTTAATTGTACTCGGATCATCTTCTAAAGAGTAAATGGTACTCGAATAATCTTCTAACTCAACATAAAACTAATCCGTAACTCTAAGTGTAATGATTATTGAAAACTTGTTGACAAGTAAATAGTTAATTGTACTCGGATCATCTTCTAAAGAGTTAATGGTACTGGAATAATCTTCTAACTCAACATAAAACTAATCTGTAACTCTATATGTAACGATTATTGAAAACATGTTGACAAGTAAACTGTTAATTGTACTCGGATCATCTTCTAAAGAGTTAATGGTACAACATTAATCTTCTAACTCAAAATAAAACTAATCCGTAACTCTAAGTATAACGATTATTGAAAACTTGTTGACAAGTAAAGAGTTAATTGTACTCGGATCACCTTCTAAAGAGTTAATGGTACTCGATTAATCTTCTAACTCAACATTAAACTAATCTGTAACTCTAAGTGTAACGATTATAGAAAACTTGTTGACAAGTAAATAGTTAATTGTACTCGGATCATCTTCTAAAGAGTTAATGGGACTCGAATAATCTTCTAACTCAACATAAAACTAATCTGTAAATCTAAGTGTAACGATTATTGAAAATATGTTGACAAATTAAATAGTTAGTTGTACTCGATTCATCTTCTAAAGAGTTAATGGTACTCGATTAATCTTCTAACTCAACATAAAACTAATCCGTAACTCTATATGTAACGATTATTGAAAAGATGTTGACAAGTAAAGAGTTAATTGTACTCGGATCATCTTCTAAAGAGTTAATGGTACTCGATTAATCTTCTAACTCAACATAAAACTAATCTGTAACTCTAAGTGTAATGATTATAGAAAACTTGTTGACAAGTAAATAGTTAATTGTACTCGGATCATCTTCTAAAGAGTTAATGGGACTCGAATAATCTTCTAACTCAACATAAAACTAATCTGTAAATCTAAGTGTAACGATTATTGAAAATATGTTGACAAATTAAATAGTTAATTGTACTCGATTCATCTTCTAAAGAGTTAATGGTACTCCATTAATCTTCTAACTCAACATAAAACTAATCCGTAACTCTAAGTTTAACGATTATTGAAAACTTGTTGACAAGTAAAGAGTTAATTGTACTCGGATCATCTTCTAAAGAGTTAATGGTAATCGAATAATCTTCTAACTCAACATAAAACTAATCTGTAACTCTAAGTGTAACGATTATTGAAAATTTGTTGACCAATTAAATAGTTAATTGTACTCGATTCATCTTCTAAAGAGTTAATGGTACTCGATTAATCTTCTAACTCAACATAAAACTAATCTGTAACTCTAAGTGTAACAATTATTAAAAACTAGTTGACAAGTAAGGAGTTAATTGTACAAGGATCATCTTCTAAAGAGTTAATGGTACTCGAATAATCTTCTAACTCATCGTAAAACTAATTCGTAACTCTATATGTAACGATTATTGAAAAGATGTTGACAAGTAAAGAGTTAATTGTACTCGATTCATCTTCTAAAGAGTTAATGGTACTCGATTAATCTTCTAACTCAACATAAAACTAATCTGTATCTCTAAGTGTAACGATTATTGAAAACTTGTTGACAAGTAAAGAGTTAATTGTACTCGGATCATCTTCTAAAGAGTAAATGGTACTCGAATAATCTTCTAACTCAACATAAAACTAATCCGTAACTCTAAGTGTAATGATTATTGAAAACTTGTTGACAAGTAAATAGTTAATTGTACTCGGATCATCTTCTAAAGAGTTAATGGTACTCGAATAATCTTCTAACTCAACATAAAACTAATCTGTAACTCTATATGTAACGATTATTGAAAACATGTTGACAAGTAAAGTGTTAATTGTACTCGGATCATCTTCTAAAGAGTTAATGGTACAACATTAATCTTCTAACTCAAAATAAAACTAATCCGTAACTCTAAGTATAACGATTATTGAAAACTTGTTGACAAGTAAAGAGTTAATTGTACTCGGATCATCTTCTAAAGAGTTAATGGTACTCGATTAATCTTCTAACTCAACATTAAACTAATCTGTAACTCTAAGTGTAACGATTATAGAAAACTTGTTGACAAGTAAATAGTTAATTGTACTCGGATCATCTTCTAAAGAGTTAATGGGACTCGAATAATCTTCTAACTCAACATAAAACTAATCTGTAAATCTAAGTGTAACGATTATTGAAAATATGTTGACAAATTAAATAGTTAGTTGTACTCGGATCATCTTCTAAAGAGTTAATGGTACTCGATTAATCTTCTAACTCAACATAAAACTAATCTGTAAATCTAAGTGTAAGGATTATTGAAAATATGTTGACAAATTAAATAGTTAATTGTACTCGATTCATCTTCTAAAGAGTTAATGGTACTCCATTAATCTTCTAACTCAACATAAAACTAATCCGTAACTCTAAGTGTAACGATTATTGAAAACTTGTTGACAAGTAAAGAGTTAATTGTACTCGGATCATCTTCTAAAGAGTTAATGGTAATCGAATAATCTTCTAACTCAACATAAAACTAATCTGTAACTCTAAGTGTAACGATTATTGAAAATTTGTTGACCAATTAAATAGTTAATTGTACTCGATTCATCTTCTAAAGAGTTAATGGTACTCGATTAATCTTCTAACTCAACATAAAACTAATCTGTAACTCTAAGTGTAACAATTATTAAAAACTAGTTGACAAGTAAGGAGTTAATTGTACAAGGATCATCTTCTAAAGAGTTAATGGTACTCGAATAATCTTCTAACTCATCGTAAAACTAATGCGTAACTCTATATGTAACGATTATTGAAAAGATGTTGACAAGTAAAGAGTTAATTGTACTCGATTCATCTTCTAAAGAGTTAATGGTACTCGATTAATCTTCTAACTCAACATAAAACTAATCTGTATCTCTAAGTGTAACGATTATTAAAAATTTGTTGACCAATTAAATAGTTAATAGTACTCGATTCATCTTCTAAAGAGTTAATGGTACTCGATTAATCTTCTAACTCAACATAAAACTAATCTGTAACTCTAAGTGTAACGATTATTAAAAACTTGTTTACAAGTAAAGCGTTAATTGTACTCGGATCATCTTCTAAAGAGTTAATGGTGCTCGATTAATCTTCTAACTCAACATGAAACTAATCAGTAACTCTACGTGTAATGATTATTGAAAACTTGTTGACAAGTAAAGAGTTAATTGTACTCGGATCATCTTCTAAAGAGTTAATGGTACTCGAATAATCTTCTAACTCAACATAAAACTAATCCGTAACTCTATATGTAACGATTATTGAAAACATGTTGACAATTAAAGTGTTAATTGTACTCGGATCAACTTCTAAAGAGTTAATGGGACTCGAATAATCTTCTAACTCAACATAAAACTAATCTGTAAATCTAAGTGTAATGATTATTGAAAATATGTTGACAAATTAAATAGTTAATTGTACTCGATTCATCTTCTAAAGAGTTAATGATACTCCATTAATCTTCTAACTCAACATAAAACTAATCCGTAACTCTATATGTAACGATTATTGAAAAGATGTTGACAAGTAAAGAGTTAATTGTACTCGGATCATCTTCGAAAGAGTTAATGGTACTCGATTAATCTTCTAACTCAACATAAAACTAATCTGTAACTCTAAGTGTAACGATTATAGAAAACTTGTTGACAAGTAAATAGTTAATTGTACTCGGATCATCTTCTAAAGAGTTAATGGGACTCGAATAATCTTCTAACTCAACATAAAACTAATCTGTAACTCTAAGTGTAACGATTATTAAAAACTAGTTGACAAGTAAGGAGTTAATTGTACAAGGATCATCTTCTAAAGAGTTAATGGTACTCGAATAATCTTCTAACTCATCGTAAAACTAATCCGTAACTCTATATGTAACGATTATTGAAAACATGTTGACAAGTAAAGAGTTAATTGTACTCGATTCATCTTCTAAAGAGTTAATGGTACTCGATTAATCTTCTAACTCAACATAAAACTAATCTGTATCTCTAAGTGTAACGATTATTGAAAACTTGTTGACAAGTAAAGAGTTAATTGTACTCGGATCATCTTCTAAAGAGTAAATGGTACTCGAATAATCTTCTAACTCAACATAAAACTAATCCGTAACTCTAAGTGTAATGATTATTGAAAACTTGTTGACAAGTAAATAGTTAATTGTACTCGGATCATCTTCTAAAGAGTTAATGGTACTCGAATAATCTTCTAACTCAACATAAAACTAATCTGTAACTCTATATGTAACGATTATTGAAAACATGTTGACAAGTAAAGTGTTAATTGTACTCGGATCATCTTCTAAAGAGTTAATGGTACAACATTAATCTTCTAACTCAAAATAAAACTAATCCGTAACTCTAAGTATAACGATTATTGAAAACTTGTTGACAAGTAAAGAGTTAATTGTACTCGGATCATCTTCTAAAGAGTTAATGGTACTCGATTAATCTTCTAACTCAACATTAAACTAATCTGTAACTCTAAGTGTAACGATTATAGAAAACTTGTTGACAAGTAAATAGTTAATTGTACTCGGATCATCTTCTAAAGAGTTAATGGGACTCGAATAATCTTCTAACTCAACATAAAACTAATCTGTAAATCTAAGTGTAACGATTATTGAAAATATGTTGACAAATTAAATAGTTAGTTGTACTCGGATCATCTTCTAAAGAGTTAATGGTACTCGATTAATCTTCTAACTCAACATAAAACTAATCTGTAACTCTAAGTGTAACGATTATAGAAAACTTGTTGACAAGTAAATAGTTAATTGTACTCGGATCATCTTCTAAAGAGTTAATGGGACTCGAATAATCTTCTAACTCAACATAAAACTAATCTGTAAATCTAAGTGTAACGATTATTGAAAATATGTTGACAAATTAAATAGTTAATTGTACTCGATTCATCTTCTAAAGAGTTAATGGTACTCCATTAATCTTCTAACTCAACATAAAACTAATCCGTAACTCTAAGTGTAACGATTATTGAAAACTTGTTGACAAGTAAAGAGTTAATTGTACTCGGATCATCTTCTAAAGAGTTAATGGTAATCGAATAATCTTCTAACTCAACATAAAACTAATCTGTAACTCTAAGTGTAACGATTATTGAAAATTTGTTGACCAATTAAAAAGTTAATTGTACTCGATTCATCTTCTAAAGAGTTAATGGTACTCGATTAATCTTCTAACTCAACATAAAACTAATCTGTAACTCTAAGTGTAACGATTATTAAAAACTAGTTGACAAGTAAGGAGTTAATTGTACAAGGATCATCTTCTAAAGAGTTAATGGTACTCGAATAATCTTCTAACTCAACGTAAAACTAATCCGTAACTCTATATGTAACGATTATTGAAAACATGTTGACAAGTAAAGAGTTAATTGTACTCGATTCATCTTCTAAAGAGTTAATGGTACTCGATTAATCTTCTAACTCAACATAAAACTAATCTGTATCTCAAAGTGTAACGATTATTGAAAACTTGTTGACAAGTAAAGAGTTAATTGTACTCGGATCATCTTCTAAAGAGTAAATGGTACTCGAATAATCTTCTAACTCAACATAAAACTAATCCGTAACTCTAAGTGTAATGATTATTGAAAACTTGTTGACAAGTAAATAGTTAATTGTACTCGGATCATCTTCTAAAGAGTTAATGGTACTCGAATAATCTTCTAACTCAACATAAAACTAATCTGTAACTCTATATGTAACGATTATTGAAAACATGTTGACAAGTAAAGTGTTAATTGTACTCGGATCATCTTCTAAAGAGTTAATGGTACAACATTAATCTTCTAACTCAAAATAAAACTAATCCGTAACTCTAAGTATAACGATTATTGAAAACTTGTTGACAAGTAAAGAGTTAATTGTACTCGGATCATCTTCTAAAGAGTTAATGGTACTCGAATAATCTTCTAACTCAACATAAAACTAATCTGTAACTCTATATGTAACGATTATTGAAAACATGTTGACAAGTAAAGTGTTAATTGTACTCGGATCATCTTCTAAAGAGTTAATGGTACAACATTAATCTTCTAACTCAAAATAAAACTAATCCGTAACTCTAAGTATAACAATTATTGAAAACTTGTTGACAAGTAAAGAGTTAATTGTACTCGGATCATCTTCTAAAGAGTTAATGGTACTCGATTAATCTTCTAACTCAACATTAAACTAATCTGTAACTCTAAGTGTAACGATTATAGAAAACTTGTTGACAAGTAAATAGTTAATTGTACTCGGATCATCTTCTAAAGAGTTAATGGGACTCGAATAATCTTCTAACTCAACATAAAACTAATCTGTAAATCTAAGTGTAACGATTATTGAAAATATGTTGACAAATTAAATAGTTAGTTGTACTCGATTCATCTTCTAAAGAGTTAATGGTACTCGATTAATCTTCTAACTCAACATAAAACTAATCCGTAACTCTATATGTAACGATTATTGAAAAGATGTTGACAAGTAAAGAGTTAATTGTACTCGGATCATCTTCTAAAGAGTTAATGGTACTCGATTAATCTGCTAACTCAACATAAAACTAATCTGTAACTCTCAGTGTAACGATTATAGAAAACTTGTTGACAAGTAAATAGTTAATTGTACTCGGATCATCTTCTAAAGAGTTAATGGGACTCGAATAATCTTCTAACTCAACATAAAACTAATCTGTAAATCTAAGTGTAACGATTATTGAAAATATGTTGACAAATTAAATAGTTAATTGTACTTGATTCATCTTCTAAAGAGTTAATGGTACTCCATTAATCTTCTAACTCAACATAAAACTAATCCGTAACTCTAAGTGTAACGATTATTGAAAACTTGTTGACAAGTAAAGAGTTAATTGTACTCGGATCATCTTCTAAAGAGTTAATGGTAATCGAATAATCTTCTAACTCAACATAAAACTAATCTGTAACTCTAAGTGTAACGATTATTGAAAATTTGTTGACGAATTAAAAAGTTAATTGTACTCGATTCATCTTCTAAAGAGTTAATGGTACTCGATTAATCTTCTAACTCAACATAAAACTAATCTGTAACTCTAAGTGTAACGATTATTAAAAACTAGTTGACAAGTAAGGAGTTAATTGTACAAGGATCATCTTCTAAAGCGTTAATGGTACTCGAATAATCTTCTAACTCAACGTAAAACTAATCCGTAACTCTATATGTAACGATTATTGAAAACATGTTGACAAGTAAAGAGTTAATTGTACTCGGATCATCTTCTAAAGAGTTAATAGTACTCGATTAATTTTCTAACTCAACATAAAACTAATCTGTCACTCTAAGTGTAACGATTATTGAAAATTTGTTGACCAATTAAATAGTTAATTGTACTCGGATCATCTTCTAAAGAGTTAATGGTACTCGAATAATCTTCTAACTCAACATAAAACTAATCTGTAACTCTAAGTGTAACGATTATTGAAAATTTGTTGACCAATTAAAAAGTTAATTGTACTCGATTCATCTTCTAAAGAGTTAATGGTAATCGATTAATCTTCTAACTCAAAATAAAACTAATCCGTAACTCTAAGTATAACGATTATTGAAAACTTGTTGACAAGTAAAGAGTTAATTGTACTCGGATCATCTTCTAAAGAGTTAATGGTACTCGATTAATCTTCTAACTCAACATTAAACTAATCTGTAACTCTAAGTGTAACGATTATTGAAAACATGTTGACAAGTAAAGAGTTAATTGTACTCGGATCATCTTCTAAAGAGTTAATGGTACTCGATTAATTTTCTAACTCAACATAAAACTAATCTGTAACTCTATATGTAACGATTATTAAAAACATGTTGACCAGTAAAGTGTTAATTGTACTTGGATCATCTTCTAAAGAGTTAATGGTGCTCGATTAATCTTCTAACTCAACATAAAACTAATCAGTAACTCTACGTGTAACGATTATTGAAAACTTGTTGACAAGTAAAGAGTTAATTGTACTCGGATCATCTTCTAAAGAGTTAATGGTACTCTAATAATCTTCTAACTCAACATAAAACTAATCTGTAACTCTATATGTAACGATTATTAAAAACATGTTGACAAGTAAAGTGTTAATTGTACTCGGATCATCTTCTAAAGAGTTAATGGGACTCGAATAATCTTCTAACTCAACATAAAACAAATCTGTAAATCTAAGTGTAACGATTATTGAAAATTTGTTGACCAATTAAATAGTTAAATGTACTCGATTCATCTTCTAAAGAGTTAATGGTACTCGAGTAATCTTCTAACTCAACCTAAAACTAATCTGTAACTCTAAGTGTAACGATTATTGAAAACTTGTTGACAAGTATAGAGTTAATTGTACTCGGATCATCTTCTAAAGAGTTAATGGTACTCGAATAATCTTCTAACTCAACATAAAACTAATCTGTAACTCTATATGTAACGATTATTAAAAACATGTTGACCAATTAAAAAGTTAATTGTACTCGATTCATCTTCTAAAGAGTTAATGGTACTCGATTAATCTTCTAACTCAACATAAAACTAATCTGTAACTCTATGTGTAATGATTATTAAGAACTTGTTGACAAGTAAGGAGATAATTGTACAAGGATCATCTTCTAAAGAGTTAATGGTACTCTAATAATCTTCTAACTCAACATAAAACTAATCCGTAACTCTATATGTAACGATTATTAAAAACATGTTGACAAGTAAAGTGTTAATTGTACTCGGATCATCTTCTAAAGAGTTAATGGGACTCGAATAATCTTCTAACTCAACATAAAACAAATCTGTAAATCTAAGTGTAACGATTATTGAAAATTTGTTGACCAATTAAATAGTTAAATGTACTCGATTCATCTTCTAAAGAGTTAATGGTACTCGATTAATCTTCTAACTCAACATAAAACTAATCTGTAACTCTAAGTGTAACGATTATTGAAAACTTGTTGACAAGTATAGAGTTAATTGTACTCGGATCATCTTCTAAAGAGTTAATGGTACTCGAATAATCTTCTAACTCAACATAAAACTAATCTGTAACTCTAACTGTAACGATTATTGAAAATTTGTTGACCAATTAAAAAGTTAATTGTACTCGATTCATCTTCTAAAGAGTTAATGGTACTCGATTAATCTTCTAACTCAACATAAAACTAATCTGTAACTCTATGTGTAATGATTATTAAGAACTTGTTGACAAGTAAGGAGATAATTGTACAAGGATCATCTTCTAAAGAGTTAATGGTACTCTAATAATCTTCTAACTCAACATAAAACTAATCCGTAACTCTATATGTAACGATTATTAAAAACATGTTGACAAGTAAAGTGTTAATTGTACTCGGATCATCTTTTAAAGAGTTAATGGGACTCGAATAATCTTCTAACTCAACATAAAACAAATCTGTAAATCTAAGTGTAACGATTATTGAAAATTTGTTGACCAATTAATTAGTTAAATGTACTCGATTCATATTCTAAAGAGTTAATGGTACTCGATTAATCTTCTAACTCAACATAAAACTAATCCGTAACTCTAAGTGTAACGATTATTGAAAACTTGTTGACAAGTATAGAGTTAATTGTACTCGGATCATCTTCTAAAGAGTTAATGGGACTCGAATAATCTTCTAACTCAACATAAAACTAATCTGTAAATCTAAGTGTAACGATTATTGAAAATATGTTGACAAATTAAATAGTTAGTTGTACTCGGATCATCTTCTAAAGAGTTAATGGTACTCGATTAATCTTCTAACTCAACATAAAACTAATCTGTAACTCTAAGTGTAACGATTATAGAAAACTTGTTGACAAGTAAATAGTTAATTGTACTCGGATCATCTTCTAAAGAGTTAATGGGACTCGAATAATCTTCTAACTCAACATAAAACTAATCTGTAAATCTAAGTGTAACGATTATTGAAAATATGTTGACAAATTAAATAGTTAATTGTACTCGATTCATCTTCTAAAGAGTTAATGGTACTCCATTAATCTTCTAACTCAACATAAAACTAATCCGTAACTCTAAGTGTAACGATTATTGAAAACTTGTTGACAAGTAAAGAGTTAATTGTACTCGGATCATCTTCTAAAGAGTTAATGGTACTCGAATAATCTTCTAACTCAACATAAAACTAATCTGTAACTCTAAGTGTAACGATTATTGAAAATTTGTTGACCAATTAAAAAGTTAATTGTACTCGATTCATCTTCTAAAGAGTTAATGGTACTCGATTAATCTTCTAACTCAACATAAAACTAATCTGTAACTCTAAGTGTAACGATTATAGAAAACTTGTTGACAAGTAAATAGTTAATTGTACTCGGATCATCTTCTAAAGAGTTAATGGTACTCGAATAATCTTCTAACTCAACATAAAACTAATCTGTAACTCTAACTGTAACGATTATTGAAAATTTGTTGACCAATTAAAAAGTTAATTGTACTCGATTCATCTTCTAAAGAGTTAATGGTACTCGATTAATCTTCTAACTCAACATAAAACTAATCTGTAACTCTATGTGTAATGATTATTAAGAACTTGTTGACAAGTAAGGAGATAATTGTACAAGGATCATCTTCTAAAGAGTTAATGGTACTCTAATAATCTTCTAACTCAACATAAAACTAATCCGTAACTCTATATGTAACGATTATTAAAAACATGTTGACAAGTAAAGTGTTAATTGTACTCGGATCATCTTTTAAAGAGTTAATGGGACTCGAATAATCTTCTAACTCAACATAAAACAAATCTGTAAATCTAAGTGTAACGATTATTGAAAATTTGTTGACCAATTAATTAGTTAAATGTACTCGATTCATATTCTAAAGAGTTAATGGTACTCGATTAATCTTCTAACTCAACATAAAACTAATCCGTAACTCTAAGTGTAACGATTATTGAAAACTTGTTGACAAGTATAGAGTTAATTGTACTCGGATCATCTTCTAAAGAGTTAATGGGACTCGAATAATCTTCTAACTCAACATAAAACTAATCTGTAAATCTAAGTGTAACGATTATTGAAAATATGTTGACAAATTAAATAGTTAGTTGTACTCGGATCATCTTCTAAAGAGTTAATGGTACTCGATTAATCTTCTAACTCAACATAAAACTAATCTGTAACTCTAAGTGTAACGATTATAGAAAACTTGTTGACAAGTAAATAGTTAATTGTACTCGGATCATCTTCTAAAGAGTTAATGGGACTCGAATAATCTTCTAACTCAACATAAAACTAATCTGTAACTCTAAGTGTAACGATTATTGAAAATTTGTTGACCAATTAAAAAGTTAATTGTACTCGATTCATCTTCTAAAGAGTTAATGGTACTCGATTAATCTTCTAACTCAACATAAAACTAATCTGTAACTCTAAGTGTAACGATTATTGAAAATTTGTTGACCAATTAAAAAGTTAATTGTACTCGATTCATCTTCTAAAGAGTTAATGGTACTCGATTAATCTTCTAACTCAACATAAAACTAATCTGTAACTCTAAGTGTAACGATTATTAAAAACTAGTTGACAAGTAAGGAGTTAATTGTACAAGGATCATCTTCTAAAGCGTTATTGGTACTCGAATAATCTTCTAACTCAACGTAAAACTAATCCGTAACTCTATATGTAACGATTATTGAAAACATGTTGACAAGTAAAGAGTTAATTGTACTCGGATCATCTTCTAAAGAGTTAATAGTACTCGATTAATTTTCTAACTCAACATAAAACTAATCTGTCACTCTAAGTGTAACGATTATTGAAAACTTGTTGACCAATTAAATAGTTAATTGTACTCGATTCATCTTCTAAAGAGTTAATGGGACTCGATTAATCTTCTAACTCAACATAAAACTAATCCGTAAATCTAAGTGTAACGATTATTGAAAATTTGTTGACCAATTAAAGAGTTAATTGTACTCGGATCATCTTTTAAAGAGTTAATGGTACTCGAATAATCTTCTAACTCAACATAAAACTAATCTGTAACTCTAAGTGTAACGATTATTGATAATTTGTTGACAAATTAAATAGTTAATTGTACTCAATTCATCTTCTAAAGAGTTAATGGTACTCGATTAATCTTCTAACTCAACATAAAACTAATCTGTAACTCTAAGTGTAACGATTATTAAAAACTAGTTGACAAGTAAGGAGTTAATTGTACAAGGATCATCTTCTAAAGCGTTAATGGTACTCGAATAATCTTCTAACTCAACGTAAAACTAATCCGTAACTCTATATGTAACGATTATTGAAAACATGTTGACAAGTAAAGAGTTAATTGTACTCGGATCATCTTCTAAAGAGTTAATGGTACTCGATTAATTTTCTAACTCAACATAAAACTAATCAGTAACTCTATATGTAACGATTATTAAAAACATGTTGACCAGTAAAGTGTTAATTGTACTCGGATCATCTTCTAAAGAGTTAATGGTGCTCGATTAATCTTCTAACTCAACATAAAACTAATCAGTAACTCTACGTGTAACGATTATTGAAAACTTGTTGACAAGTAAAGAGTTAATTGTACTCGGATAATCTTCTAAAGAGTTAATGGTACTCGATTAATCTTCTAACTCAACATAAAACTAATCCGTAACTCTAAGTGTAACGATTATTGAAAACTTGTTGACAAGTATAGAGTTAATTGTACTCGGATCATCTTCTAAAGAGTTAATGGGACTCGAATAATCTTCTAACTCAACATAAAACAAATCTGTAAATCTAAGTGTAACGATTATTGAAAATTTGTTGACCAATTAAATAGTTAAATGTACTCGATTCATATTCTAAAGAGTTAATGGTACTCGATTAATCTTCTAACTCAACATAAAACTAATCCGTAACTCTAAGTGTAACGATTATTGAAAACTTGTTGACAAGTATAGAGTTAATTGTACTCGGATCATCTTCTAAAGAGTTAATGGTACTCGAATAATCTTCTAACTCAACATAAAACTAATCTGTAACTCTAACTGTAACGATTATTGAAAATTTGTTGACCAATTAAAAAGTTAATTGTACTCGATTCATCTTCTAAAGAGTTAATGGTACTTGATTAATCTTCTAACTCAACATAAAACTAATCTGTAACTCTATGTCTAATGATTATTAAAAACTTGTTGACAAGTAAGGAGATAATTGTACAAGGATCATCTTCTAAAGAGTTAATGGTACTCGAATAATCTTCTAACTCAACGTAAAACTAATCCGTAACTCTATATGTAATGATTATTGAAAAGATGTTGACAAGTAAAGAGTTAATTATACTCGGATCATCTTCTAAAGAGTTAATGGTACTCGATTAATCTTCTAACTCAACATAAAACTAATCTGTAACTCTAAGTGTAACGATTATAGAAAACTTGTTGACAAGTAAATAGTTAATTGTACTCGGATCATCTTCTAAAGAGTTAATGGGACTCGAATAATCTTCTAACTCAACATAAAACTAATCTGTAAATCTAACTGTAACGATTATTGAAAATATGTTGACAAATTAAATAGTTAATTGTACTCGATTCATCTTCTAAAGAGTTAATGGTACTCCATTATAATCTTGTAAATCAACATAAAACTAATCTGTAACTCTAAGTGTAAGAATTGTTTAAAATTTGGTGACCAAGTAAAGCTTGTTAGAAATCATAATCATCATTTTATAACGTCAAGTTATAACTATATTGAATATCTTTAGTTATGAATTTTACTATATTCTTGTCTTTATGTTTAGCAGTAAGATCTATTAGATTTGATTTACATTATAAGTTTTGAGCTAAACTTGTAAGTGAAAATGTTAAGTCAAAAGTTAAACTTTTCGGTCAAAGCTTATTAAACCTTTGTAAGAGACATCATTCTAAACTTCTTATGAGTTAATTATACTCGAATCATCTTCTAGAGAGTTAATTGTACTCGATTAATCACCCAACTCAACATAAAACTAATCCGTAATTTAAAGTTTAACGTTTATTGAAAACTTGTTGACCAAGTAAAGCTTGTTAGAACTCTTAATCATGTGTTTAATAACATCAAGTTATATCTAGATTGAACAACTTTAGTTATGAATTCGTTTACTATAGGCTTATGTTTGTGTTTAGCCGTAAGTTCTATGAGATTTGATTTATATTATAAGTTATAAGTTAAACTTGTAAGTGCAAATGTTCAGTCAATAGTAAACGGTTCGGTCTACGCTTTTTCAAGCTTTGTAAGAAGCATCGTTTTCAACTTCTTGAGAGTTAGTTGTACCTGAATCATCTTCTAAAGAGTTAATTGTACTCGATTAATCTTGTAAATCAACATAAAACTAATCTGTAACTCTAAGTGTAAGAATTGTTTAAAACTTGGTGACCAAGTAAAGCTTGTTAGAAATCATAATCATCATTTTATAACGTCAAGTTATAAAATATTGAATATCTTTAGTTACGAATTTTACTATATTCTTGTCTTTATGTTTAGCAGTAAGATCTATTAGATTTGATTTACATTATAAGTTTTGAGCTAAACTTGTAAGTGAAAACGTTAAGTCAAAAGTTAAACTGTTCGGTCAAAGCTTATTAAACCTTTGTAAAAGACATCATTCTAAACTTCTTAAGAGTTAATTATACTCGAATCATCTTCTAGAGAGTTAATTGTACTCGATTAATCATCCCACTCAACATAAAACTAATCCGTAATTTAAAGTTTAACGTTTATTGAAAACTTGTTGACCAAGTAAAGCTTGTTAGAACTCTTAATCATGTGTTTAATAACATAAAGTTATAACTAGATTGAAGAACTTTAGTTATGAATTCGTTTACTATAGGCTTATGTTTGTGTTTAGCCGTAAGTTCTATGAGATTTGATTTATATTATAAGATATAAGTTAAACTTGAAAGTGGAAATGTTCTGTCAATAGTAAACAGTTTTGTCTAATCTTATTAAAGTTTCGTAAGAAGCATCGTTTTCAACTTCTTAAGAGTAAATTATACTTGAATCACCTTCTAAAGAGTTAATTGTACTCAATTAAACTTCTAAATCAACTTAAAACTAATCTGTAACTCTAAGTGTAAGAATTATTTAGAACTTGGTGACCAAGGAAAGCTTGTTAAAAATCTTAATCATGCATTTTATAACATCAAGTTATAACAAGATTGAATAACTTTAGTTATGAATTCGTTTACTATGTTCTTGTCTTTATGTTTAACAGTAAGATCTATTAGATTTGATTTACATTATAAGTTTTGAGCAAAACTTGTAAGTGAAAACGTTAAGTCAAAAGTAAAACTGTTCAGTCAAAGCTTATTAAACCTTTGTAAGAGACATCATTCTAAACTTCTTATGAGTTAATTATACTCGAATCATCTTCTAAAGAGTTAATTGTACTCGATTAATCATCCAACTCAACATAAAACTAATCTGTAATTTAAAGTTTAACGTTTATTGAAAACTTGTTGACCAAGTAAAGTTTGTTAGAACTCTTAATCATGTGTTTAATAACATCAAGTTATAACTAAATTGAATAACTTTAGTTATGGATTCATTTAATATAGGCTTGTCTTTGTGTTTAGCCGTAATTTCTATGAGATTTGATTTATAATATAAGTTATAAGCTAAACTTGTAAGTGCAAATGTTCAATCAATAGTAAACGGTTCGGTCTAAGCTTTTTCAAGCTTTGTAAGAAGCATCATTTTCAACTTCTTGAGAGTTAGTTGTACCTGAATCATCTTTTAAAGAGTTAATAGTACTCGATTAATCTTGTAAATCAACATAAAACTAATCTGTAACTCTAAGTGTAAGAATTGTTTAAAATTTGGTGACCAAGTAAAGCTTGTTAGAAATCATAATCATCATTTTATAACGTCAAGTTATAACTATATTGAATATCTTTAGTTATGAATTTTACTATATTCTTGTCTTTATGTTTAGCAGTAAGATCTATTAGATTTGATTTACATTATAAGTTTTGAGCTAAACTTGTAAGTGAAAACGTTAAGTCAAAAGTTAAACTGTTTGGTCAAAGCTTATTAAAGCTTTGTAAAAGACATCATTCTAAACTTCTTATGAGTTAATTATACTCGAATCATCTTCTAGAGATTTAATTGTACTCGATTAATCATCCAACTCAACATAAAACTAATCCGTAATTTAAAGTTTAACGTTTATTGAAAACTTGTTGACCAAGTAAAGCTTGTTAGAACTCTTAATCATGTGTTTAATAACATCAAGTTATAACTAGATTGAATAACTTTAGTTATGAATTCGTTTACTATAGGCTTATGTTTGTGTTTAGCCATAAGTTCTATGAGATTTGATTTATATTATAAGTTATAAGTTAAACTTGTAAGTGGAAATATTCAGTTAATAGTAAACAGTTTTGTCTAATCTTATGAAAGTTTCGTAAGAAGCATCGTTTTCAACTTCTTAAGAGTTAATTATACTTGAATCATCTTCTAAAGAGTTAATTGTACTCGATTAATCTTGTAAATCAACATAAAACTAATCTGTAACTCTAAGTGTAAGAATTATTTAGAACTTCGTGACCAAGTAAAGCTTGTTAAAAATCTTAATCATGCGTTTTATAACATTGAGTTATAACTAGATTGAATAACTTTAGTTATGAATTCGTTTACTGTGTTCTTGTCTTTATGTTTAGCAGTAAGATCTATTAGATTTGATTTACATTATAAGTTTTGAGCTAAACTTGTAAGTGAAAACGTTAAGTCAAAAGTTAAACTGTTCGGTCAAAGCTTATTAAACCTCTGTAAGGACATCATTCTAAACTTCTTATGAGTTAATTATACTTGAATCATCTTCTAAAGAGTTAATTGTACTCGATTAATCATCCAACTAAACATAAAACTAATCCGTAATTTAAAGTTTAACGTTTATTGAAAACTTGTTGACCAAGTAAAGCTTGTTAGAACTCTTAATCATGAGTTTAATAACATCAAGTTATAACTAGATTGAATAACTTTGGTTATGAATTCGTTTACTATATGCTTATGTTTGTGTTTAGCCGTAAGTTCTATGAGATTTGATTTATATTATAAGTTATATGTTAAACTATTAAGTGGAAATGTTCAGTCAATAGTAAACAATTTTGTCTAATCTTATTAAAGTTTCGTAAGAAGCATCGTTTTCAACTTCTTAAGAGTTAATTATACTTGAATCATCTTCTAAAGAGTTAATTGTACTCGATTAATCTTGTAAATCAACATTAAACTAATCTATAACTCTAAGTGTAAGAATTGTTTAAAACTTGGTGACTAAGTAAAGCTTGTTAGAAATCATAATCGTCATTTTATAACGTCAAGTTATAACTATATTGAATATCTTTAGTTATGAATTTTACTATATTCTTGTCTTTATGTTTAGCAGTAAGATCTATTAGATTTGATTTACATTATAAGTTTTGAGCTAAACTTGTAAGTGAAAACGTTAAGTCAAAAGTTAAACTGTTCGGTCAAAGCTTATTAAACCTTTGTAAGAGACATCATTCTAAACTTCTTATGAGTTAATTATACTCGAATAATCTTCTAGAGAGTTAATTGTACTCGATTAATCATCCAACTCAACATAAAACTAATCCGTAATTTAAAGTTTAACGTTTATTGAAAACTTGTTGACCAAGTAAAGCTTGTTAGAACTCTTAATCATGTGTTTAATAACATCAAGTTATAACTAGATTGAATAACTTTAGTTATGAATTCGTTTACTATAGGCTTATGTTTGTGTTTAGCCGTAAGTTCTATGAGATTTGATTTATATTATAAGTTATAAGTTAAACTTGTAAGTGGAAATGTTTTGTCAATAGTAAACAGTTTTGTCTAATCTTATTAAAGTTTCGTAAGAAGCATCGTTTTCAACTTCTTAAGAGTAAATTATACTTGTAGCGCCCCGGATCAAAACGAGCATAATTGATTAAATTAAATATTTAACGTATGACTTAATAAGTATGCACGTTTACTTTGACTGTTTAATTTATTACCTGCGTTTCAGATACGTGTTTAACGCGTGACTTAGACGGATAATTTTCGTGGACATGGTATATAGAATATTTTCATACCATAAGATGCGTTTTGGAAAGACGAGAAAATAGAAACGAACTAGGGGTCAATCAGAGACCCGTAGATCAAACGGTGACGGAAAGGGCAAAACCCGAAGTTTCGGTCGGAAAACCGGAAGATATTTTACGTGAATAGTAACATGGGAAAAGTCAACCGATGAATAGTGCCGAGATATTTTGGATGAATAGTAATGGAGATATTTTCGGTGAATAGTGTTTTCCGAATTCTATAAATAGAGGCTCCTCCGATTCATTTTTCACCGTTTCTCCGAACGAGTCGAACGAGCCGAAAGCGACGAAAACGAGTAAGTCCCTCTCTCCTCTCTTTCTTTTTCCGTGATTCTGTCTCCAACGGGCCACCGCCGGCGCCGGCGCCGGCCGGTGGCCGGAAAATCCAACGTTGTCGGAATCGGACGATTTTCACACACGATGTTCGTCTCGACGAGACGAATCTCGGATAGGTCTCGGATTTCAAATCCGATTTCTCGTTCGCCAGAAAACGACAAAAAACAGCCCCTAAACCCTAACCCTAACCCTATTCCTTGCACCACCTTCTATCTCTCCTCTGTTTTTCTCTCTTCTCACCGGAGCTGACGACCGGAGGACCGCCGGAGGTAGGGTGACCTGCTGGAGGGCCGGCGCCGCCGTGGGTGGCGGCGCCGGAGAAGGACAGTGTGTGTATATGCATGATCGTGCATGTGTGTGTGTGTTGAGGTGTGTTGTTGTGTGTGGTGTTGCATGTTGTTGGAGGCGGCGTCGGGTGGCGCCGCCGTGTGGGAAGGAACGGCCGGCGATGGGAGGTCGCCGGCGAAGGCTCGGGGAAGGCAGCCGGCGGCTGGTGGCTGCCGGCCAAGGAATAACAGTGTGTGTGTGTGTGGTACACCATACACTGTGTGTTTGTGCGTGTAACTTGCTGTGTGTGTGTGTGTGTTCGGCGGTGGTGGTGGCCGGCGACTGGGGGTCGCCGGCCAAGATGAGAGTGATGAGTGGTGGTCGCCGGCGGCAGGAGGCCGCCGGCCGGAGCTGGGAAGATCGGTGTGTGTGTGTGTGTATACGTAAGTGTGTGTGTGTTTATGCAAGAGGGTGTAAAGGCTGTGATGGTGGTTGGGCTTGGCCGGAATGGGTTGCCGGCGACGGGGAGTCACCGGTGGAGGTACTGGGAGTGGTCGCCGGCGACGGGAGGTCGCCGACCGGAGTTTTGGTTGTGGTTGAAAATCTGGGAAAAACAGGGTATCGAAGGGTTTTGCGGCGAGATTCCGGGCACTATTCACCGCCGGAATCCTGCGATGGACGGCCGGAGGTGGTAGCCGGCGGTGCAAGGATTCCGACAAGGTAGGCATCGGTGGCGGAGGGCGGCGCCACCGCGCCGGGTGGCGCCGGGAAGGTGGCTGGTCGAGCAGCCTGGGCGTCGGCGACCTGGGAAGGACCTGGCCGAGAAAAGTCGACCAGGCGCGCGCCGGGAGAAGCAGCTGCCAAGAAAACTCGGCAGCCGTCGGGTGTCGGGAAGCTGCGCGCACCGTGCGCGCCCGTGCGCACCCGTCGGGTGCCGATGCGCACCCGATGCCGTTTTTTCGATCCGAACCTCGTTTTCTTTCTGTCGTTCATTCATATCGAGTCGTCGCTGACGAGGCGTCATTGACCGAGGGTCGTGGGCCCGGTCAAAGTCAACCCTTTGACCAAAATTACCGTTTTACCCCTAAACTTAAAATGCTCTGTTTGAGCTCGTTTGAACTCCGATTGAGCTCATTCTTTTTGCGTTGTGATCCTTATTTCATTCTCTATCATCTCAGCCATATGGATTGGATATCCACTCTCGTTTCTTCAACTCCGATCCTTAGAGCTCTCGATCCGTCGCGTGTTTAACGATCATTTCTCCGCCGGAGTCTGTTATCGCTTTAATTATATGTTTTTAAGGATCTAAGAACACCGTTACGTATGTAGGCTATCTGTTGGATTGAATATCAAGATACGGGATTTCAGACACGGGATTTGAGACACGAGATCCGAGATACGGGATCGTTGGTACTTGCGACTCACGTGGTAACCACCGAACGAGGTGGGGGTACATTCTAAACCTTAAGCTTTAAGTTTCTGATAATAAATATATGAATGATGATAAACAAAAGCGTGTTATGAAATGATTGAATCCTATGTGTTACGTGGGGGTAACTTCTAAACTCAATATGTTACTGTTTTCCATATTTGATAATTGAACTTATGTGCTGTGATTATATGTTGTGATTACTGTATTCATGCATAGTTTATGTACGAAGAATGTGGACGGATGTCCTAAGTCATGATAGGGATGGACTGGTGGCCCGTAAAAAGCACCATAAGTCATGATAGGAATGGACTGGTGGCCCGTAAAAAGCACCATACGTCATGTTAGGGATGGACTGGTGGCCCGTAAAAAGCACCATAAGTCATGATAGGGATGGACTGGTGGCCCGTAAAAAGCACCATACGTCATGTTAGGGATGGACTGGTGGCCCGTAAAAAGCACCATATGTTAGATATGCAATGGGTATAGTCGAGTGCTCTTAGAGCCGTGTGTTTTACATTGTGTGCTATGCATTTATATGCTGTGACTACTTGTCGAACTACTATATGTTGGATTGTTGTGCTCACCTAATAACTGATAAAAGTTGGAAAGTATCCCCACGAGTGTATTCAACGCACTCACCCCTATTCTGTACTCACACTACAGGCAAAGAAGGGAATCCTGACGCGTAGAGAGAGAGGTGCCCTATCAGCTGTGTCCTTTGTCCGATTTTATCTTTTAAAGTTGTTATCCGTTTGTATAAGAAAACTGGATTTCTCCTTCTTGTATGAGATCCTGATGGTATATTTCCGTTGCGTAATGTTTTAAACTTCTTTTTATCGGTTGTATCCGATGTTCCAAGTGTACCACTCCTTGTCCTTTCCTTATTCTTTTTTTTATATATCATGTATGCCTTTTTCCCCTTTCTTTCTTCACGCCCAAAAACAAAAACTCTGATATTTTTAAGGAAAGATTTCGGGGCGTGACAATACTTGAATCACCTTCTAAAGAGTTAATTGTACTCAATTAATCTTCTAAATCAACATAAAACTAATCTGTAACTCTAAGTGTAAGAATTATTTAGAACTTGGTGACCAAGTAAAGCTTGTTAAAAATCTTAATCATGCGTTTTATAACATCGAGTTATAACTAGGTTGAATAACTTTAGTTATGAATTCGTTTACTATGTTCTTGTCTTTATGTTTAGCAGTAAGATCTATTAGATTTGATTTACATTATAAGTTTTGAGCTAAACTTGTAAGTGAAAACGTTAAGTCAAAAGTCAAACTGTTCGGTCAAAGCTTATTAAACCTTTGTAAGAGACATCATTCTAAACTTCTTATGAGTTAATTATACTCGAATCATCTTCTGAAGAGTTAATTGCACTCGATTAATCATCCAACTCAACATAAAACTAATCCGTAATTTAAAGTTTAACGTTTATTGAAAACTTGTTGACCAAGTAAAGTTTGTTAGAACTCTTAATCATGTGTTTAATAACATCAAGTTATAACTAAATTGAATAACTTTAGTTATGGATTCATTTACTATAGTTTTTTCTTTGTGTTTAGCCGTAAGTTCTATGAGATTTGATTTATAATATAAGTGTAGCACCCCAGACCAAAACGAAACATAAATTATTAATTAAATATTTAACTCAGGAATTAACATATCTGCGCGTATGTTTTAACTGTTTAAATATGTGCGTTTCAGATAAGTGTTAAGTATAAGTATGAGGTGGATAATTTATCTAAACATGGAACATAAGATATTTTTATATCACTAGAAGCGTTTTAGAAAAACGAGAACATAGAAACGAACTAGGGGTCAATCGGAGACCCGTAGCTCGAACGACGATAAAAAGAGTAAACCACGAGGTTTCGGAAATATCAGAAGATATTTACCAAGATTTTTACCAAGATATTTACCGAGATTTTTACCGAGATATTTATGGTGAATAGTAACTTCTGAAATCTATAAATAGGAGCTCACCCCAGTTCATTTTTATCACCGTTTCTTCGATCGAGCCAAAACCGACGAAAACACGTAAGTCCTTCTTTCTCGTCTTTTAATTTCCGTCTTTCTGTTTCCGGCATCGCCGCGGGCCGATCGTCGGAAAATTCAACGTTGTCGGAATCGAACGATTTTCGCACACAATGTTCGTCTCGACGAGACGAATCTGGGATAGGTCTCGGATTTCAAATCCGATTTCTCGTTCGTCGGAAAACGGCGAAAAACAGCCTCTTAAACCCTAACCTTATTCCTTGTACCACCTTTTCTCTCTCCTCTGTGTTTTCTCTCTCCACCGCGCCGGAGCTGCTGTCGGAGGCCGCCGGGGGTCGGGGCCCGTCGCGGGAGTGCCGGCGCCGCCATGGGTGGCGGCGCCGGAGATGGACAATGGGTGAATATATATGTATGCATGCATGTGTGTGTGTAAAGTATGGTGTATTGGTGTGTGTTGTGTGGCTCGCTGTTGGAGGCGGTGCAGGGGGGACGCCGCCGTGGGGAAATGAACGACCGGCGACGGGAGGTCGCCAGCGAGGTGGTTTGGTGGGTCGCCGGCGGCTGGTGGCCGCCGGCCAGAGAGATAACAGTGTGTGTGTGTGTAAATCGCGTGTGTGTGTGTGTTGAAGCATGCATGTATATAAGGCTAGGTAGGGTATTGGGTTAGCCGGGAAAGGTTGCCGGCGACGGGGAGTCGCCGGCAGAGGGGCTGGGAGTGGTCGCCGGCGACTGGAGTCGCCGGCCGGAGCTTTTGGATAGGTGTTGGTTTTCCGAAAAAAACTGAGCATCGAAGGATTTTGCGGCGTAATCTCCGGGTACTATTCATGCCGGAATCCGGCGATGGATGACCGGAGGTGGTACCCGGCGATGCGAGGTATCCGGCGATGCGAGGTATCCGGCGATGCGAGGTATCCGGCGAGGTGGGTGGTGGTGACTGGAGACGGCGCCGCCGCGCCGGGCGGAGCCGGGAAAGTGACAGGCGAGCAGGGCCGACATCGGGAAAATCTGGGCGCCCGCTGCCTAGAAAACTCGGCAGCTGCCGAGACGGGCCACCCGCTGCCGAGAAAATTCGGCAGCCGTCGGGTGTCGGGTAGCCGGCGCGCACCGTGCGCACCCATGCGCACCCGTCGGGTGCCGACGCGCACCCGACGTAGTGTTTTCGATCCGAACCTCGTTTTCTTTCCGTCGTTCATCCGGATCGAGTCGTCAATGACGAGACATCATTGATCTGGGTCCGTGGGCCCGGTCAAAGTCAACCCTTTAACCAAAATTACCATTTTGCCCCTAATCTTAAAATACTCCGTTTGAGCTCGTTTTAACTCCGATCGAGCTCATTCTTTTTGCGTTGCGATCCTTATTTCATTTCCTATTATCTCAGACCTTTAGAATTGACTTTCAGCCTTGTCTCCTAAATCCCAATCTTTAGATCGATCGATCCATCGCGTATTTAACGACCGATTTCCAACGGAACCTTTTACAGCTTTATATATAATTTATTAAGGATTTAAGGGACGTCATAACTTATGTAGGCTACTTGTTGAGTTGAGCCTTGTGATATCGGATCCTTTGGTACTCGCTTGTGAAATCTGATCCACCGATACTTGCTCACGTGGTAACCACTATACGAGGTGGGGGTAATTTCTAACTCTGTAACTGTTTACAGTTTTCCCTATTAAAGTATGATTGAGGAATACTAAGTGCTGTGTTTATACTTGTTGTGCCATGATATAAACTGTGGAAGGACAGAGGTCCTCCGATCATGCATTCTGTGCGTCCCCAACTATTATTCTAATACTCTGTGGCGGTGTCGTGAGCCTCTTGAAATGCACAAGCGGTGAAATACCGATATAGGATAAGACGGGGGAATCCCGCACCTATTCTTCTTAAGTACCATTTCTAATATCTGCTTTGCATTTATACGTGCCGTGACAATGTGACTGTAGGATAGCTTTTCGGTATTTAATTCTGATATGAGTTGTGCGAGGTGGATATTATCCCCACGAGTGTATTCCACGCACTCACCCCTTAATCTGTACTCACACTATAGGCGATGACGAGCGTGAGGAACCCTAGTTGGAGAGAGAGGAAGTGTTGATCCTGTTTTGTTGTAATGAGACGATGTCTCTTAAACATTTTCAAACTATGTTTTGGATAACTTATGTTTTGTAATATTCTTTTGAGGCATGTATGGATGAGAGATCCTGATGTATAATTCCGCTGCATATGTTGTAATATATCGGTAGTGAGACCGATTATTTTCGGCAGAGGCCGATTGTTGTGTATATTTTATCGGTAGTGAGACCGAACGTAATCAACAGAGGTTGGTTTTGATAAGTGAAAGATTCACTTCGTCCCTTACCCCTTTCTTCTAGCGTCCCTTGCTCATTTCTTTCTGTCTTGATAAGCGTCCCTTGCTTTTTTCTATCTTCACGCCCGAATAAAAACTCTGATAAAATGTGATAAGATTTCGGGGTGTGACAATAAGTTATAAGCTAAACTTGTAAGTGCAAATGTTCAGTCAATAGTAAACAGTTTTGTCTTAATCTTATTAAAGTTTCGTAAGAAGCATCATTTTCAACTTCTTAAGAGTTAATTGTACTTAAATCATCTTCTAAAGAGTTAATTGTACTCGATTAATCTTCTAAATCAACATAAAACTAATTTGTAACTCTAAGTGTAAGAATTATTTAGAACTTGGTGACCAAGTAAAGCTTGTCAGAAATCTTAATCATGCGTTTTCTAACATCAAGTTATAACTAGATTGAATAACTTTTGTTATGAATTCGTTTACTATAGTCTTGTCTTTGTGTTTAGCCGTAAGTTTTATTAGAGATGATTTATAAAATAAGTTTTGAGCTAAACTTTTAAGTGAAGTCATTAAGTCAAAAGTCAAACAGTTCAGTCAAAGTTTATTAAAGCTTTGTAAAAAGTATCATTTTCAACTTCTTATGAGTTAATTGTACTCGAATCATCTTCTAAAGAGTTAATTGTACTCGATTAATCATCTAACTCAACATAAAACTAATCCGTAATTTAAAGTTTAACGTTTATTGAAAACTTGTTAACCAAGTAAAGCTTCCAAAATGCATATCATATGGGTCATTAGAAGTGGATTCATCGGATTTTGTAGAGGAGGTTTTGTGGCTTATGAATTCAAAAAATTGAGTTTGTAATTCGGGATTTTGTCTAAGACTTTCAAAGAAAGATTTTTCATCAGGAGATAATGTAGATGATTCATCAACTTTTGTTTTTTCTTTATTTGTTAGATTTTTTGGAGAAGGAGAATGGGGAATCTTATCTTGTTGGTATTTAAGTTTTTGTCTTGTTGCCAAAAAATGTCTAACAGCATTTTCTGAACAAAGAGATTGGTCAAATTTTCCCCACCAACAAACTTTGTAAGAACGAATCAAGTATAAAGTAATTGGTTCAGAGAAATATTTCTTAAAACCGAATTCCCAAGCAAAGATCCAAGAAGCTTTGAATTCAACAAAGAAAATGAGGGGTTTTAAGTAATTTTCTGTAGAACAATTTGTAGAGTAAACCATAAGTCCTTTGTTGACAGTTGGAGGTAACATAGATGCATTAGGTCCAATCTTTTTCCACCATTCAATAAACCAAATGGGGAAATTCTTTGTAACATCATCTTGAAAGTTGAAAAACCAAGAGTGAGTTCCTGGCCTAAGTAACAGAAATCTGTACCATGCTTTCTTGTAGTCACCATAGGTAAAAGTTTGTGGGTAGAACTTATCAGAAAAACTTCTTTCATATCCTAACCATTTTGAAGGAGTATAAACTTTCTTTATGAAACACTTTGAGTAGCAAATGTATCCTTTGCCATCTTCAATGTGAGTAAACTTTGCAGAATTTGTATCATGTAAAATAAATTCATAAAAATTTCTTGTCTTGAATATGTTGTAGCGCCCCAGATCAAAAATGAAGCATAATTGATTAATTAAATATTTAAACCCATAATTTAATAATTATGTGCATATGTTTTGACTGTTTAATTAATTACGTGCGTTTCAGATACGTGTTTAATGCATGATTTAGATCAATAATTTTTCTAGACGTAGGACATAGAATATCTCCTCCCTTCTCTTTCTCTCTCCTCTCTTTTTTGCCACGGCGCGCCGCCAGTGGCCGGAAAATTCCAACTTTGTCGATTTTGGCCGATTTTCGCACATGATGTTCGTCTCGACGAGACGAATCTAGGATAGGTCTCGGAATTCAATTCCGATTTCTCGTTCGTTGGAAAACGGCAAAAAACAGTTGCTCAAACCCTAAACCCTATTTTGTGCCACCCTTTCTCTCTCCTCCGATTTCTCTCTCTCTCTCACTCTCACTCTCTCTCGTCGGAGCTGTAACACCCATTTTAAGAAAACACCCTGCATTGCACATTTTATAAAATTTCTTTTATCGTTCAGATATAAATGATTTAAGTGTGAGATCTTATATTACATTAAGTTATGATTTATGAAGTTCGTTGTGCTTGTTTATTTTAAAGATTTTATGACATGTTTTTCTTTCGATATTTTAAGGATTTTTGTAGGATAACTTATGGAGGAAACCGAGCTCGATCTCCACTCACTCGACACATATGAATGGAAGTAAAAAAAGATAAGATGTTAATTAAATTTAAATGAATAAAATGATATTAAGTTTACATGCTAACTTTATTCATTACCGCTTTCGAATGCTTTCTTTTTATGAAATTTTACTTATGATCTTTATATGTGATTTTATGAAATAAAACGTCTTACTTGAATGAGCATGCATTATAGAGAATATCACAATACTTATTAATTTAAGTACATATGAAGATTTTTAATACTTAATTTTATGCTAGGTAATTTTTACACATATGATTTATACTTTATACTATTATTATTAGTCTCTTTAATAATATAAGACACCAAAGTAAAAATTGAGACAAGCTATACATATATACATACACACATGAGATCTTTTCACACAAAATATCAAGATAAACAAATTAATTTAACTTTATTTTTAATGTAAATCTTCCATGGTAAGTCATTGGTAAGTCATGACTAGACTAGCTTAGCCACCTCATTATCCTATACACTAAGTGATATTGCACAATATATGATGGATCATATTCACAACCTCTCCACAACTCTCTACTCCATCTCTCTTTCTCTCTCTCATACTACTCTATCTCTCTCTCCAATTTTTATTTTCTTCTCTCTTTCGTCCATGATATATGATGGGAACCAAAATAAGCCATAGTAGTTGAACATAGCAATCAAAGAAGAGAAGAGAAACAAAAGAAAGAAAAGATCAAGTACATGTCAAAAATCTTCCTCAAACCCTAAAGGTATTTTTGGCTAAACTCTTATAATACTTTCATTAAATCTCATGATTTATGATTAATATCTTAGGTTAGAAAGTCCAAAGATGTTCTTTGGCAATTTGTTGGGGATTATATGTTGCTTGAATGGAGAAATAAGTTGTTCTAGAATATACTTAAGGATGAGCTCTATTTTTGCTTCTGTTTTGGAACTGTTCGAAAACCTTAGAGATTTAATTAGACTAAATCCTTTTAACAGATTGTAATATACTAGGTGAAGAACATATCTGTTAAATTTCAGAAGATTTGGAGTTAAACTCGATTTTATATGATTTTTCTAAGATAAACTGTTCAGAGACAGTTTTGCCTTGTTTTTAGGTCTGAATCATATAATTTTCTGGAATATTATACTTCGAATTTATGCATGATCTTCTATAATGTTTTATAACCAGTTCTTAGGTACGTGTAGGAATTTAGTATGTAATTTTTTGAGTTTTGTACGATTTATGCCGAATTTTACAACATAACCTATTTTCTGCGTAGATGATGTCCTGTTTTCAGTCTTGTTCTAAAATTCATAACTATTTATTGAGATCATATTTATAAACCATGTTTTACTATGTTGTAGTACACGTTCTTATGAGTATGTAGAAATTTACCATGTAATTTTTGGAACCTTATGCGATTTATGATAATTTTTACAATAAGGTCTGTTTTCAGCATACACTATGTCCAGTTTTCGGCCAACTTAGAAAATTCATAACTAATTGTCACGCCCCAAAATCTTTTCATATTTTATCAGAGTTTTACCATTGGGCATGAAGATAGAAATAGCAAGGGACGTATACTCAACAGAAAGAATAAGCAAGAGACGACAGAAGAAAGAGGTAAGGGACGAAGTGAATCTCTCACTTATAAACATACGGCCTCTGCCGTTAGCAATCGGTCTCACTACCGATATAAAACATCATACGCAGCAAAATCATTCTTCAGGATCTCACATCCTTATATGTATCAAAATATTACATAACCCAAAATACATAAATCATGGTTTGATAAAGTTTGTGTTACATCGTTCTAATCATGCAAATACAAATGATAGCACCATCTCTCTCTCCGTCTATGGTTCTTCTTGTTCATCATCACCTGTAGTGTGAGTACAGATTAAGGGGTGAGTGCGTGGAATACACTCGTGGGGATAAAATCCGCCTCTTGTGACTCATAACAAATATAAAATACTAGTAAAATAATCCTTATGTCACCGTTGGAACTGTTCGAAAATAATGTTCGGGTCGGTTCTAGCTGGTGGTGGGGTAGCCCGATTAACATCAAAATGTTGTGCTAACCCTCGTAGCACAGTAACCAAATCTCCTACGTTGGTATTCTCCTCATGTTCTGGTTAGTCGACCTGTTGCTGTCGCTTCTTTCGAGGTCTGCCTCTCGACATAATTCTGTTATGATATGTATATACGCATAAGTCGTTGGGATTATTAATAACGTTTTAAATATAGAAGATAACACATTACACATGATGAGGCATAAACACAAACTTCATAGGATGAGCAAAAGATATATGTACATATATACATAAGATCATAAGAAGGTTAGTACTACACCATAACAAAAGATGTATGTACACTATCTACGATGTAAGAACCCTCCTATGCTTATACATCTAGAATAACGTATCAGGTGTAGCATAACATATACATATAACTACATCTTCTCCAACCATCTACTCTATATCAGTGGGAGGCGACGGAGGTCCCGGTCCGTCCTGAGGGTCATCCCCCTCTATGTCAATCTCCTCCGGATCCTCCTCTAACTCGGAGCTGCCACTGGGTGGATCATATGGGGATGGCTCTGGGGTAGTCGGAAGGCCATATCGGCCCCAAAGCTCCAACATCTCCCGTGCTATGTTGCCGAAATCGGCGATAGGCACCAGATTCACGGACGAGAACACTATCTCGTCTCTATAAACCAAGCGAGCCCTCACCACCCACTCCGATGGTAAGGTGTGGATCATGTGCAGACCAGCCTGCGCTCCGTTGATCCTACTCCTCATACCCCCAATCTTTCTCCAGCAGTGGAAGAGTCTAGCTATATGCTCTCTCACCGATACATCGTCTGTCACCCTACTCTCAAAGAAGTGACGTCTAAGTCGCTGCTCTCGAGTCTCGGGAATAGGGGCTCTCCCCCTCCCTCTACCCGCTCTGTATATCCTATTCATCTACCAAGTTATATTACATGAATTTCTAACATCATATATCCATACTTGCAACGCTCCCTTCTAAACCCAACGTTTCAAAGCGAAATAACACTTAACAAGCAACATACATATTCCACAAATCTTATATCAGGGAGAGTCACCTATGGATAGAGGATAGTGCCTATCTATATCTTTTTCAGAAACCCTTTCACGTTTTCAAATCACACCTTTGAAATCACATTTTTCCCACTTTTCAAACCAACTTGAGCAAGTTCTCAATGTTAGAACTGCTCTGATACCATTTGTCACGCCCCAAAATCTTTTCATATTTTATCAGAGTTTTACCATTGGACATGAAGATAGAAATAGCAAGGGACGCATACTCAACAGAAAGAATAAGCAAGAGACGATAGAAGAAAGAGGTAAGGGACGAAGTGAATCTCACTTATAAACATACGACCTTTGCCGTTAGCAATCGGTCTCACTACCGATATAAAACATCATATGCAGCGGAATCATTCTTTAGGATCTCACATCCTTATATGTATCAAAATATTACATAACCAAAAATACATAAATCATGGTTTGATAAAGTTTGTGTTACATCGTTCTAATCATACGAATACAAAAGATAGCATCATCTCTCTCTCCGTCTAGGGTTCCTCTTGTTCATCATCGCCTGCAGTGTGAGTACAGATTAAGGGGTGAGTGCGTGGAATACACTCGTGGGGATAAAATCTGCCTCTTGTGACTCATAACAAATATAAAATACTAGTAAAATAATCCTTATGTCACGTCATCACAACACATAAAAGCAAAGCAAATATTAGAAATGGCAAGGGACGAATAGGTGCGGGATTCCCCCGTCTTATCCTATATAACGGTCTCACTACCGTTGGTGCATTTCAAGAGGACCACCAAACCTCAACAGAGTAGTAGAAAATAGCAGGAGACGAATAGAGCGGACCTCGGTCCTTTCACAGTTATATAGCACAACAATTATAATCACAACACTTAGTATTCCTCAGTCATGTATTTAATAGGAAAAACAGTAAACATATAAAGAGATAGAAATTACCCCCACCTTGTTCGGTGGTTACCCGCGTGAGTCGCTAGTCTCAAAAGTCTGATAACATAAGCTCAATCCAACATATAGCCTACACAAGTTACGGTGTTCTTAGATCTTTATTAATTATAATTAAAGTGTTAAACGTTTCTTCCGGAAGAAAGACAACTGTTAAAATACGCGACGAGTCGAGAGCTCTAAGGATTGGATAAGGAACGAGCTCGTTCAGAGTTGATACGAGCTCTACGACATATATAAGTTTGAAGGTAAATTGGTATCAAGGGTTGACTTTGATCGGGCCCTCGACCCTCGGTTGACGACATCCTGTCGGTTAAGACTCGATGAATAAGGATACAAAGGGAAAGGAGGATTGAAAATACGACGTCACCCGACACGCATCCCACACCCGGCGCCCCTCCCAGCGTGCCCACACAGTGCACGACCGTGCCCCCTGGCGCACCACCGTGCGCCAGCACCCAGCAACTCCTGTCTGGTCGGGCACGACTGTGCTCCCCAGGCACGACCGTGCGCCGACCTCCAGCAACTTCTACCGGCTGGGGCACGATTGTGCCCTCCGACACGACCGCACGCCAGCGCGCTCAACAGCCTGCGCGGCCAGCAGTCTTCCCTGGCTGCCTCGTTGCTGCCCGGCGTCTCCGGCCACTTCGTTCCAATTTTACTCGTTCCCAACTACTACCTCTCCGATATGATACTAACTCTCCCCTAACCCTATCTCACACACATAAATATATATACATAAACACACACATCCCAAAAACACTTGGCCGACGACCGAAGGTCGCCGGAAACCCATCGTCACAACTCGTCGGCGCATCACCAGCGTCGGTCATCCATTTCCTCATGGCGGCACCACTTGTGCGGCCCCCAACAAAGATCACAAAACGCACACACACACAAACACACACACAAACATGCATATAACATACCCATCCCGATATAGCTCCGACACCACCACTCACGGCGGCGTCATCCCTCCAACAACTTACCCTCACCTCCGAGAGAACCTCCGACAACATCTCCAGCTAAAAGGACGAAGGAAAAGAGAGAAAACCGAGGAGAGAGAAAAGTTGGCTAGGGTTAAGGTTTAGGGTTTTGAAATGGTTTTTCGTCGTTTTCCAGCGAACAATAAGTCAGAATAGAAATCCAAGACTTGTTTTAGACTCGACTCGTCAAAACCTACGTTGTATGTGAAAATCGACCGAAACCGACAACTTTGAAATTTTTCAGCGAACTCCGGTGGCGATACCACCGCGCCGGTGGCGGTCCCGATGGTGGCGCACTGGAGGTCGAAAAGGAAACGAGAGAGAGAAGAGAGACTTACGTGTTTTCGGTGCTTTTGGCTCGTTCGAAGAAAGGGTTGAAAAATGAACTGAAGGAGCCTCTATTTATAGATTTCGAAAGTTACTATTCACCGGTAAATATCTCATTTACTATTCACCGTAAATATCTTCTGATATTTCCGAAACCTCGTGTTTTGTTCTTTTCATCGCCGTTTGAGCTACAGATCTCCGATTGACCTCTAGTTCGT
The DNA here is from genome assembly GCA_954870855.1 of Scutellaria minor. Taxonomy (NCBI): domain Eukaryota; kingdom Viridiplantae; phylum Streptophyta; class Magnoliopsida; order Lamiales; family Lamiaceae; genus Scutellaria; species Scutellaria minor. The sequence goes on from OX940733.1 coordinate 7,015,211, forward strand.
TTCAATCTTCTCGTTTTTCCAAAACGCATCTAGTGATATAAAATATCCTATGTTCCATGTCTAGGTAAACTATCCATCTCATACATACATTAAACACTTATCTGAAACGCACGTATTTAAACAGTTAAAACATACGCACATATATATTAAATCCTGAGTTTAAATATTTAATTAATAGATTATGTTTCATTTTGGTCCGGGGTGCTACACTAATTACGTGAATCTTATTTTCAGTTGATATTTTTTTATGTTATACTTTAATGTGTTGTTTGACTTCTGTAAAAATATGAAAGTATTTCATCAATCCTATAAGGTATGGTGAATTTTTCATTTAAGGCTATTTTTCAGCTGAAATTGAAGTGAAAAGTCTAGTTAGATGTGTGATTTTTAATTCTTTGTACAAGCTGTTAAAATTCATGAAATTTCAGCATGTTATACTAAAAGAAGTTATGTGATTATATGAATAATTATGTGATTTTAGGAATTATATGTGAATTATTAAAATTATTACATCTTTATATGTCTTTTTAGGTCCAATATTACTAGTTTATATGTTTAACAATTAAGTTATATCTATGAATATGCTTTAGATTAAAGTAGCCTAATATAAATACAAAAGATTATGTTATATGACATAAAGAGGCTAATCAGTTAAGTGTGTCGAATGCAGTCGAGACGATCGGTGAATCCAGAAGCAATCTTTGCACTATCAACGTACAAGCGGGTAACTTCTACTCTCTATCAACGTACAAGCGGGTAACTTCTACTCTCTACTATGTGGTGTTAATTGAATTGATAAGTTATGTATGAAAATCTACGACTGAAGTCCGTAGCTATAACCGGTATGTAACTTCCATACCCGGCGACGACCATAAGGGCAATAAAATGCCTGGTCTATGAAAGCGACCATAAGGACGAAAGTGTCTGGTCTATGCAAGGTTTAGTGGGCGAGCGACTCCCACATTCCTTTATGATGATGATGATGCAAGGTTTAGTGGGCGAGCGATTCCCACATCCCTTGATGATGACATGTAGTACTTGCTTACGATTTAATTGCTTTAATGTATTAGATAGTAAGGTTATCCCACTGGGATCCCTCTCCGGAGGTGTCTCATGATGTTACTTTTTATAATTTTCAGGCTCGGCAGATGATGACGTGGATGTGTAGCAGGCTGGGCTGACTTCTCACTCCATCTATAAAATTGTACTAGTATAACGTTTCCTTTTGAGAACAATATGCTGTAAATATGTATAGTATGATAAACTATGGGCCTAGACTCGTATCCTATTATATATATATATATGTTTTGTTGTGTGATTCATGTAAGTCTTTGGTTCGAACATTTTTCCTAGAAATGTGGGTGAGACACGACTAGACTTGATTAATAGTCGATATATAATTACATATATATGTTATATTTAAAAAATAAAAATTAATAACTCTCGTGTCTTCACTTTTAAGTCTTCCGCTGTATAATAGAAAGTAATTATAATTTCTTTAATTCTTAAATATGTAAAGGGTGACGACCTATTTCCAATTAAAAGGGAAACGGGGCGTTACAGGAGCAGCCACCGGAGGACCACTTGGGGATGTGGAGGAGCTGCCGGAGGGCCGTCGCCGCCATGGGTGGTGGCGCCGGAGATGGACAGGCTGTGTATATATATGTATATCGTGTGTGTATATGTGTAGTGTGTGTTTTGTGTGTGATGGTTGTTGGGGCGGCGCTGGTGGCGCCGCCATGTGGAACCTGGTGGCCAGCGCTGGTGTTGCGCCGGCGAGGACCTGGGGGTGGTGGCCGGCGGCAGGTGGCCACCAGCCAAGGCAATTGGTGTGTGTGTGTGTGTTTATGCATATGTGTGTGTGTGTATGAACGTGTGCATATATATATATATTGTATAAGGGTGTTGGGGTGGCCGGGGATGGTTGTCGGCGACGTGAGGTCGCCGGTGACTTCCAGTCGCCGGCCGGAGTTTGGTTGGTTGGGAATTGGTTTTGTGTACATGTGTGACGAAGGGTTTTGCGGCGGATTTTTGGGTACTATTCATCACCGGAATCCGGCGAGGGATAGCCGGAGGTGGTAGCCGGCGGTGCAAGCTTTCCGACGAACATGGTGGCGACAGCGATGGGCGGCGGTGCCGGGAAGGTGACTGGTCGAGTAGGCCCGATGCCAGTAGCGCTGGGCACAAGCTGCCGAGAAAACTTGGTAGCTGCAGAGAAAAACGCCCACGCTGCTGAGAAAACTCGGCAGCTGCCGAGGAGTGCTGCCGAGGCTGCCGAGACCCGTGCCCACGCTGTTAAGATCCACTCCCACGCTGCCGAGAAAACTCGGCAGCCGCCGAGACTCGCTACCGATACTGCCGAGAAAACTCGGCAGCTGCCGAGAAGTTGCCAAGGCCGCCGGGTTTTTTCACCCGGTGCCGGGTACGCGCGTGCCTTGTCGCACGCAATGTAGTGTTTTCAATCCGAACCCCGTTTTTTCCACCGTACGTCAACATCGAGTCATCACCGATGAGATATCATTGACCGAGGGTCGTGGGCCCAGTCAAAGTCAACCCTTTGACCAAAATTACCAAAATATCCCTAAACTTAAAATGCTCCATTTGAGCTCGTTTTAACTCCGATTGAGCTCATTCTTTTTTCGTTGTGACCTAAATTTCATTCTCTATCATCTCAGCCATATGGATTGATTATCGATCCTCGTTTCTTCAACTCCAATCTTTAGATATCTCGATCTGTCGTGTATTTAACGATCGTTATTCCGCCGACATCTTTTATAGCTTTATTTATACATTATTAAGGTTCTAAGAAACACCGTAATTGTGTAGGCTACTTGTTGGATTGAGCTTGAGTTATCTGATCTTGGTACTCGCTACTGAGCCTTAAGTTATCCGATTTTTGGTACTCGCTACTCACGTGGTAACCACCGAACAAGGTAGGGGTAACTTCTAAACTCTAATAATATTACGCTATAGTATTTAACATACTATGATGATAAATGAACACATGCTTATGAAATTGATATTAAATGAATTGTTGAACCTTATGTGTTGTGATTATATGCTATGATTAATGTGTTCAGACATGGTTACCGTATTTATGGGGGGTAAGTCGAGTAATACCCGCACCTGAGATTTTGCAGGGATAAGACGGGTAATACCCACACCTGAGATTTGCAGGGATAAGATGGGAAATACCCGCACCTGAGATTTATAAAAGGACGAAAGTCCATATTTATATGAAGAGATAGAGGTCTGCTTTATATTACGGGGGAACAATGATACCCGTATTACGGGGGAACAATGATACCCGTATAATAAGTCGGGGAGTACCCGCACATGGGGTCAACGGGGAGTACCTGCCCTTGCTGTAAATATGAGCACTGATGGGTTAACGTGTTCATAAAGGATCCGAATTATGTGCTATGCATTCTATATGCCGTGTCTATTTGCCAAACTTGAATATATATTTGATTTGCTATATATACCTAATAAACTGTTAAAAACATGGAAAGTATTTCCACGAGTGTATTCAATGCACTCACCCCCTATTTTGTACTCACACTATAGGAGACGAATCATGTTATAAGAGATGGCGTGCATGATGAACCCTAGAGGGAGAGAGGAGGTGCTATATCTGGACCCGTATTTGTTAAGTTGAAGTCACACAATGTTTTCAAACAATGTTTTTATTTATCCACATTTTGTAATAATTTGATACATGTTTCGGATATGAGATCATGATGGTTTATTTCTGCTGCTTTGTTATGTTGTACTTATCGGTATTGAGACCGATTGTTATCGGTATTGAGACCGAGTGTTGAAATGTGAATATTTCACATCGTCCCTTACCTCTTTTTTCTGTCGTCTCCTACTACTTCTTTCTGTGTATAAAAAAAGTATCTCCTTCTATTTTCTTTCTTCACGCCCGTGAGGGAAAACTCTGATATTTTATGAAAAGAAAACGGGGCGTGACATATGTTGTCAGTTTCCCAAAGGATTTCAGGAGAGAACTTTGCCTTAATAAAATCTTGTAAATCATCTAGAGGACTGTGAAGCTTTGTTAAACAAATGTGTTCAAACCAATCTTTGTAATGATATGGAAAAGTTGTATTGGTATCCTTAGAATTTGGAGCTTTTGTAGAAAGGTTCTTTTGTGGAGGAGCATTTGGAGTAAGGGCTCTTGCAGATGGATAAGCAAGAATAGTATTATAAGGAATTTCTGGTTTGTGAGGAAGTTTAGGAAAATATTGTAGTGGAGAATACCTATTTGGTCTAACAAGATTTGTCTGTGAAGGCTGAATTTGTGAGGATTGTGGAATAGAGACCATTTGTTTGGATTGGGTAATTTGTTTGCACTTTGAAGTATAATCTTTGGAGGTACGAACTTTTGAATCCATCTGAAAGAAAATTAAGTTCCTTGTAAAAATTCTCTAGTTAAAAAGTCTGGTAAAGAATTATTTTCTCCTTTGATAAATTCTATATCAAAATCAAGAACACTTAATATAGTTTCCCATCGAGCAAAGATTTGTTTTGAAACTATATTTTGTACATCTTTTGTCAAAACTTCTTTAGCAGATTTACAATCAATCTTTAAAAGGAATTTTTTATTATATAAGTCATCTTGAAATTTTGAAATACATAACACAATAGATAAAATCTCTTTCTTAATTGTTGAATAATTTTTCTGAGAACCCAACCAGATTCCAGAATGAAAACGAACAATTTGTTCTTTTGAATGCAATGTTTGTTTTAGTATGCCTTTATATCCTCTATCAGATGCAATAGTTTCTACTATCATAAAGGCATTAGGATGAGGTATACCTAAACAGGGTAAAGTTTTAATTTTGCCTTTTTATTTCTAACTATTTGAGTATGTTTCTCAGTCCAACTAGGAGGATTTTTTTGTAATCTTTGATATAAAGGTTGACAATACTTCTTTAAGTCTAGGAAAATTCTGAAATATAATTGAGACATCCTAGAAATCTTTGTAATTGTGTTTTATCTTTTATTTGATCAGGAAATTTATCTGTAAAATTAATAGACCTATTAATAGGTTTAATAACTCCTCTTGTTATGTCATGTCCTAAAAATCTTATAGAAGTTTGAAATAACTTCATCTTTGTTTCAAATAAAACTAATCCATTCTTTTTAATTATATGAAAAAGAATATCTAAGTGTTTGTAATGTTGTTCTAAGTCTATAGAATAGACCAATATGTCATCAATATAAACTAAGCAAAAATTACTATAAGAATTGAATATATCATTCATAATTCTCTAAAATTCTGAAGGTGCATTTTTAAGTCCAAAAGGCATCACATTCCATTCATAATGTCCAAAAGGGACAGTAAAAGCTGTTTTGTATCTATATTTTTCAGCAATTTGTATTTGCCAGAAATCTGACTTTAAATCAAATTTATAAAATATTTTGGCAGATTGAAGTCTATTAATTAAATCTCTTTTATTTGGTATTGGATATCTAATCCATTGTAAAACTTTGTTTAAAGGTTTGTAATTAATAACTAACCTAGGTACACCACGTTCTAATCCAACTTGTTTAACAACATAGAAACCTGAACAACTCCAAGGTGACATTGATTTTCTTATTAATTTCTTCTGTAATAGATCTTCTATTTTTTTTTACAATGGGTGTCACGCCCCAAAATCTTTTCATATTTTATCAGAGTTTTACATGGGCGTGAAGAGAGAAAAAACAAGGGACACTTATCACAAGCAGAAAGAAATAGTAGGAGACGACATAAGAAAGAGGTAAGGGACGAAGTGAGTCTTTCACTTAACAACAATCGGCCTCTGTCGATAGCAATCGGTCTCACTACTGATAAAATTCAACATACGCAGTGGAAAAATACATCAGGATCTCTCATCATTACATGTATCAAAATATTACAAAACACGATTTAAATAAGACATTGTTTTAGAAATGTTTGTGAAACGACAACTTAAATATACAGATCCAGAGATAGCACCTCATCTCTCCTTCTAAGGTTCAACATGCTCATCGGCTCCTGTAGTGTGAATACAGAGTAAAGGGGTGAGTGCGTGGAATACACTCGTGGGGATGCAATCCGACTCATATAACAGTCCACAGATATAAAATACCGGAAATATAACACTTAGCCACATTGCCACAGAATATCATGATCACAACATTTAGTATTTCTCATTCATACTTTAATATAGGAAAAACTGTAAACAGTTACAGGGTTAGAAATTACCCCCACCTTGTTCGGTGATTACCACGTGATCAACGAGTACCGATGAATTAGATATCACAAGCGAGTACCAAAGGATCCGATATCACAAGGCTCAACTCAACAAGTAGCCTATACAAGTTATGACGTTCCTTAGATCCTTAATAAATTATAAATAAAGCTGTAAAAGGTTCCGTCGGAAAACGGTCGTTAAATACGCGACGGATCGAGCGATCTAAAGATTAGGATTTAGGAGACAAGGCTTAAATTCAAGTCTAAAGGGCTGAGATGATAGGAAATGAAATTTGGGTCACGATAAAAAAAGAATGAGCTCGATTGGAGTTAAAACGAGCTCAAACGGAGTATTTTAAGATTAGGGGTAAAATGGTAATTTTGGTCAAAGGGTTGACTTTGACCGGGTCCACGGACCCCGATCAACGACATCTCGTCATTAATGACTCGATACGGATGAACGACGGAGAGAAAACGAGGTTCGGATCGAAAACACGGCGTCGGGTGCACGTCGGCACCCGACGGGTGCGCACGGTGCGCGCCGGCTCCCGGCACCCGACGGCTGCCGAGTTTTCTCGGCAGCGGGTAGAGCTCCTCGGCTGGCTACCGACTTTTCTTGGCAGCCCATTCCCAGCCTTTCCCGACGGTGGCCTGCTCGAGCAGGCCATTTCCCGGCGTTGCCCGGTGCGGCGGCGCCACCTCCTGTCACCACCCCTACCTCGCCGGATACCTCGCATCGCCGGCTACCACCTCCGGCCAACCCTCGCTGGATTCCGGCATGAATAGTGCCTGAAAAATGCATCGCAAAACCCTTCGATACCCACCAAAATCACACCTCACCCAAAAACTTCCGGTCGGTGACTCCCCGTCGCCGGCGACCACTCCCCGGACCTCCTGGCACTCCGGCCGGCGACCTCCCGTCGCCGGCGACCTTCTCCGACCGGCCAACACACATACAAGAGGTGTATATATATACGCATGCAAAGAACACACCCACCCAAACCCTACCACTACAGCCCTTGGCCGGCGACCACCTACCGCCGGCGACTCTCCCCCCCGCCATGGACACCGGCCGGTGACCTCTCGTCGCCAGCCACCGCCTGCAAGCCATGCATACACTTCCGGCCATGCACACACACACGCTTACATGCATATAAACACGCACCAGAAAATAAAAGCTTGGCCGGCGACTGGAACCACTCCACCACCCTTGCCGGTGCATCATAGGCACCGGCCCTACGGTTCCACACGACGGCGCCACCCGGCGCCGCCCACAACAGCCTCATCTCAGTCTCACACACTCACACACGCTCAAAACACACACAAGCCCGATCACACAAAACACAACCCGTTCCGGCCCGGTGCCGCCACCCATGGCGGCGCCACCACCCTGACATCACCACCTCATATCCAGGTGGCCTCGCCGGCCACTGTTCCGGCAAGGGGGGTAGAGAGAGAAAGAAAACAGAGGAGAGAGAAAGGGTGGAGGAAATAGGGTTTGAGGCTGTTTTTCATCATTTTCAGGCGAACGAGAAATCGGAATTAAATTCCGAGACCTATCCTAGATTCGTCTCGTCGAGACGAACGTCGTGTGTGAAAATCGGCCGAATCCGACAATGTTGGATTTTTCCGGCCATCGGCCGGCGGCGCCGGTGGTGGCCCACCGGAGACAGAAACTCAGAGAAAGAGAGAGAGGAGAGAGAGACTTACGGGTTTTCATCTCTTTCGGCTCATTCGGAAATATAGTGATTTTCAAACCGAAATCACCCCTATTTATAGAAATCCGAAAAATCACTATTCATCCAAAATATCCAAACACTATTCATCGGTTGACTTTTCCGATGTTACTATTCATGTAAATATCTTCGTTTCCAATCACCGTAAATATCTTCCGATTTTCCGATTGAAACTTCGGATTTTGCCCTTTTCGTCGTCGTTCGAGCTACGGGTCTTCGATTGACCCCTAGTTCATTTCTATCTTCTCATCTTTCCAAGACGCATGTTATGGTATGAAAATATTCTATATTGCACGTCTAGAATAATTATCGATCCAATCGTGCAGTAAACATGTATCTAAAATGCACGAAATAAATTAAACAGTTAAATCATACGCACATAATTATTAAATCATAGGTTTAAATATTTAATTAATTAATTATGCTTCGTTTTTGGTTCGGGGCGCTACATCCCTTACCCCTTAAAATAATTTCGTCCTCGAAATTGAACGCGTACTAAGAACGACTCAGAACTAAACGTGTACTAAGAGCTGTGAAACTAGATACTTTGCTAAAAAGCTCATTATCGTGTATCTGTGTTGTTTCTGTCTTTCCATTTCTCGTCAAGAAAGTAACGCAGGCTTGCAAGTTCCTTGATTATCTGGCTAAGCTCGATGTTCAGAACTTTCATCGGTCCTGAGCTTTTCCAATTCTTTCTCGATCCTTCCTGATCGAATCGCATTTCTGCTCTTTACTCTTCTCCTTCTTTATCTCATAGTACTGATTGGTGATTTATCTGCATCTTTGACTTTTATCTGGTGATACCCAGACCTTAAGTCAATCTTCGAGAACACACTGGCTCCTCTTAATTTATCGAAGAGATCTTCACTTCGAGGCAGTGTATACTTGTTCTCTATGGTCCGCTTGTTCGACTCTAGGTAATCGACACAAATCCATAAGCTCCCATCTTTCTTCTTCACGAAGAGCACTGGAGCTCCCCAAGGCGACACGCTTAGTTTAATGAAACCTTTGTCTAAAAGTTCTGGTAACTGGAACTCTAGTTCTTGCAATTCTTTCGGTGTCATTTGATAAGAAACTTTTGACACCAGCGCTGATCCCGGAAGGAGATCTATCTCGAAATTCACCTGTCGATCCGGTGGAGGACCAGGTCAATCTTCCGGAAACACGTCCATATATTTTTTTATCACTAATACCTTCTTGATAGCAGTCGGTTCTCTCTCGGGGTTCACCATATTGACCAACCAAGCTTCGCAATTCCTTTTGCTAAGCATCATGGGTTGTCTTCCTGTTCGATTTAATTCTTGAGTCAACTTTAACTCATGTCCCATGAAAGGTGAACTCCGTTTCTCCAGGTGTTTGAAAAACAATCCCTCACGCACGACACTTGTTCACTGCGTGATTTTACCGTAAGTCAATCCATTTCCATAATCATCTCAAGTCCTTCATCCCTAACGCGATCTTTAAACCTAGGCAAAGATGTTTCGTTCGTATCGTTCTTCCCGAATGAATACTAACTTCCAAAATTTTTTAGCGACTATCTAGTCGTTCACGTGCCTCAGCAAATCCGGTACCACCGCAATATAATAGATGAAGAAGTAAAACACGAAACGCGAAGAGAGATGTAAATGTAGTTCCCACCGAATAGCAAAAGATGATCTGGTATAATATATTTCAGAGCAAAAGGTGGCAGCTCATACATCATATCTAAAAGATTACGTAAACCACTACAAGGTTTGAGCCACTACATCTATTTACATATATAATGCTTAATTGTTCATCATCAGTAAACTATTTTTCATCCACTTCTGAACAAGTGAATGCGCATGTTCAGGTCTGGCCTGCTCCTGGTCTTGGCCTCGGGGCAGAAACTCTTAGTTTTCTGGGATTCTGGCAGTTGTATGCCATGTGGCCTGGCTCACCGCATTTAAAGCAGTTCCAGGTCCCTTGAAGGCATGGCCCCACGTGTATCTTCCCACACTTGGGACAGACATTCCCTGGCCTAGGCGCAATGAGTAGCGGAGTATTCTGGGTCCGTGGGGACTTGCTCTGGTTGAAATCCTGACTGGGCCCGTCCCTCTTCCTTTTCTTTGTCGTCACTTCCACTTTCTTAGATGATGTCATGTCCAAGCATAGTCGGGAAGTGATTTCTTGAGCCCTTTCAATCACAGCAGTGTTGTAGTACCCCGGACCAAAACGAAACATAAATTATTAATTAAATATTTAACTCAGGAATTAACATATATGCGCGTATGTTTTAACTGTTTAAATATGTGCGTTTCAGATAAGTGCTAAGTATAAGTATGAGATGGATAATTTATCTAGACATGGAACATAGGATATTTTTATATCACTAGAAGCGTTTTAGAAAAACGAGAACAAATAAATGAACTAGGGGTCAATCGGAGACCCGTAGCTCGAACGACGATAAAAAGAGTAAACCACGAGGTTTCGAAAATATCAGAAGATATTTACCAAGATTTTTACCAAGATATTTACCAAGATTTTTTACCAAGATATTTACCGAGATATTTACGGTGAATAGTAACTTCTGAAATCTATAAATAGGAGCTCACCTCAGTTCATTTTTATCACCGTTTCTTCGATCGAGCCAAAATCGACGAAAACACGCAAGTCCTTCTTTCTCGTCTTTTAATTTCCGTCATTCCGTTTCCGGCGCGCCGCCGCCGGCCGGTCGCCGGAAAATTCAACGTTGTCGGAATCGGACGATTTTCGCACACGACGTTCGTCTCGACGAGACGAATCTGGGATAGGTCTCGGATTTCAAATCCAATTTCTTGTTCGCCGGAAAACGGCGAAAAACAGCCTCTTAAACCCTAACCTTATTCCTTGTACCACCTTTTCTCTCTCCTCTGTGTTTTCTCTCTCCACCGCGCCGGAGCTACTGTCGGAGGCCGCCGGGGGTCGGGGCCCGTCGCTGGAGTGCCGGCGCCGCCGTGGGTGGCGGCGCCGGAGATGGACAGTGGGTGAATATATATGTATGCATGCATGTGTGTGTGTAAAGTATGGTGTATTGGTGTGTGTTGTGTGGCTCATTGTTGGAGGCGGTGCCGGGGGCGCCGCCGTGGGGAAATGAACGACCGACGATGGGAGGTCGTCGGCGAGGTGGTTTGGTGGGTCACCGGCGACCGGTGGCCGCCGGCCAGAGAGATAACAGTGTGTGTGTGTAAATCGCGTGTGTGTGTGTGTTGAAGCATGCATGTATATAAGGCTAGGTAGGGTGTTGGGTTGGCCGGGAAAGGTTGCCGGCGACGGGGAGTCGCCGGCGGAGGGGCTGGGAGTGGTCGCCGGCGACTGGAGTCGCCGGCCGGAGCTTTTGGATAGGTGTTGGTTTTCCGAAAAAAAACTGAGCATCAAGGATTTTGCGGCGTAATCTCCAGGCACTATTCATGCCGGAATCCGGCGATGGACGACCGGAGGTGGTAGCCGGCGATGTGAGGTATCCGGCGAGGTGGGTGGTGGTGGCTGGAGACGGCGCCGCCGCGCCGGGCGGAGCCGGGAAAGTGACAGGCGAGCAGGGCCGACGTCGGGAAAATCTGGGCGCCCGCTGCCGAGAAAACTCGGCAGCTGCTGAGACGGGCCACCCACTGCCGAGAAAACTCGGCAGCCGTCGGGTGTCGGGTAGCCGGCGCGCACCGTGCGCGTCCATGCGCACCCATCGGGTGCCGACGCGCACCCGACGCCGTGTTTTCGATCCGAACCTCATTTTCTTTCCGTCGTTCATCCGTATCGAGTCGTCAATGACGAGACGTCGTTGATCGGGGTCCGTGGGCCCGGTCAAAGTCAACCCTTTGACCAAAATTACCATTTTACCCCTAATCTTAAAATACTCCGTTTGAGCTCGTTTTAACTCCGATCGAGCTCATTCTTTTTGCGTTGCGATCCTTATTTCATTTCCTATCATCTCAGACCTTTAGAATTGACTTTCAGCCTTGTCTCCTAAATCCCAATCTTTAGATCGATCGATCCGTCGCATATTTAACGACTGATTTCCAATGGAACCTTTTACAGCTTTATATATAATTTATTAAGGATTTAAGGGACGTCATAACTTATGTAGGCTACTTGTTGAGTTGAGCCTTGTGATATCGGATCCTTTGGTACTCGCTTGTGAAATCTGATCCGCCGATACTTGCTTACGTGGTAACCACTATACGAGGTGGGGGTACATTCTAATCTCTTATCTGTCTACTGCTTTCCCTATATATGTATGATTGAGGAATACTAAGTGTTGTGTTTATACTTGCTGTGCCATGATATAACTGTGGAAGGATAGAGGTCCTCCGATCATGCATTCTGTGCATCCCCAGCTATTATTCTAATACTCTGTGGCGGTGTCGTGAGCCTCTTGAAATGCACAAGCGGTGAAATACCGATATAGGATAAGACGGGGGAATCCCGCACCTATTCTTCTTAAGTACCATTTCTAATATCTGCTTTGCATTTATACGTGTCGTGACAATGTGACTGTAGGATAGCTTTTCGGTATTTAATTCTGATATGAGTTGTGCGAGGTGGATATTATCCCCACGAGTGTATTCCACGCACTCACCCTTTAATCTGTACTCTACAGGCGATGACGAGCGTGAGGAACTCTAGTTGGAGAAAGAGGAAGTGTTGATCCTGTTTTGTTGTAATGAGATGATGTCTCTTAAACATTTTCAAACTATGTTTTGGATAACTTATGTTTTGTAATATTCTTTTAAGGCATGTATGGATGTGAGATCCTGAAGGTATTTCCGCTGCGTATGATGTATATTATCAGTAGTGAGACTGATTGCTATCGGCAGAGGCCGTATGTTGTAATATATCGGTAGTGAGACCGAATGTAATCGACAGTGGTCGGTTTTGATAAGTGAAAGATTCACTTCGTCCTTTACCTCTTTCTTCTAGCGTCCCTTGCTTCTTTCTTTCTGTCTTGATAAGCGTCCCTTGTCTTTTTCTATTTTCACGCCCGAGTAAAAATTCTGATAAAATGTGAAAAGATTTCGGGACGTGACAAGTGTACGTCATCGCACCCTGTCCCGCCAGGATAAAGCTGATCTCTGGATGAAGGTCCTTTTCGAAACGTCGGGCCCTTTTTGTGTTTGTGTCCACCAGGTGGGGCGTATATCGACTTAGCTGATTAAATCTTCTCTCGTATTCACCCATAGTGGATGGCCCCTGGCGGAGTAGCAGAAACTCCGTCTCCTTTTGGTCGTGATAAGATTGGGGTATATAGCTTTGTACGACCACCTCCTTGAAGGCCTCTCAGTTCAGAGCGCTTATCTATTCTAAGGTCATAGTTCGAACACGTGACTCCCACCAATGGCTTACCTCATTGGTAAGTTGAAAAACGGCACAGAAAACTTTCAGTTCCTCTATACAAGTCAGATGCCCGAACAAACGATCCAGAGCCCTCAGCCATTCTTCTGCTTTTGAAGGCTCTCCTCTTCCGCTGAAAGTCGGTGGGTTGAATCACCGAAACTGCTCGATCGTTTGATTGGTGTCGCTCTTTGCTGAGACGACTAGTGCTGGTTGTGGTGTCTCGAAATGTCGAGCCAACCCCCTTAGAACTGACACCAAATCCCCCTCGGCGATGTCCACATGCTCCGGAGGATTTCCCTCTGGCGGCAGATCATTCATCTGGGATTGGTTGTCTCTAGGTGGTTGACGAGGATTTTCCTCTAGCGGCTGTTCATTCATTGGTGGTTGGTTGTCTCTGGGTTATTGATCTCGTCTTAGGCGGCCACGAGGCATACTGTTCTAGTTTCAGCGTACAAAAATCTACCTCTTAGTGTCTACCCCACGTAAACCAGCAATATACAAAAACAACCACAGGATAAACAAGAAGTAAACAGATATGATTCAGATAACCATATAACATATGAACATTATTTCATAAATCAATTTAACTTCAAGAGATCTCCCTCTCATTCGTTTATCATAACAGCACACAAGAATGCATTGTTCCTATAAAAATTCCTTCAGTTCAGAAGTGTATTTCCCGTCTTACCCCGTATCTTACAGGAGGGTATTTCTCATCTCACCCACAAAATGCATTGCACCTTTCAAAATTCCTTCGGTATGGGAGGGTATTTCCCATCTTACCCTGTATCTTAAGTACAGAAGAGATTCCCCCTCTTACCCCATTTCTTTTAAAATATAGGAGAGAATTTCCCGCCTTACCCTGTACACCTTAGTACAGGAGAGAATTCCCCTCTTACCCCATTTCTTTTAAATTACAGGAGAGAATTTCACATCTTACCCTGTACACTAAGTACAGGAGAGAATTTCCTATCTTACCCTGTACACTAAGTACAGGAGAGAGTTCTCGTCTTACCCCGTTTCTTTTAAATTACAGGAGAGAATTTCCCACCTTACCATGTACACTAAGTACAGGAGAGAATTCTCGTCTTACCCTGTTTCTTTTTAAATACCAAAGGGTTTCCTTTTTAAGAGATCTTTTTATCATAAAACTTATATTCTCAACACCTCTTCAAACCTAAATGGTTTATATCATACTATCAAGGTAGCACATATCAGGTAAGCACACATTCTATCAAGCCCTACGTTCAGGGAAAGTCACTTATAGAGAGAGGAGGGTGCCTATCTATTTCTTTTTGAAAACATCTCTACGTTTTAAAGATACATTTTAAAAAAACACATTTTTTAAATTACGTTTAAAAACAAGCTTGAGAAAAGTCCTACAAAGGGTAGAACTAAGCTCTGATACCATCTGTCACGCCCCAAAATCTTTTCATATTTTATCAGAGTTTCACATGGGCGTGAAGAGAGAAAAAACAAGGGACACTTATCACAAGCAGAAAGAAATAGTAGGAGACGACAGAAGAAAGAGGTAAGGGACGAAGTGAGTCTTTCACTTAACAACAATCGGCCTCTGCTGATAGCAATCGGTCTCACTACTGATAAAATTCAACATACGCAGCGGAATAATACATCAGGATCACTCATCTTTACATGTATCAAAATATTACAAAACGCGATTTAAATAAGACATTGTTTTAGAAATGTTTGTGAAACTACAACTTAAATATACAGATCCAAAGATAGCACCTCCTCTCTCCTTCTAAGGTTCAACATGCTCATCAGCTCCTGTAGTATGAGTACAGAGTAAAGGGGTGAGTGCGTGGAATACACTCGTAGGGATGCAATCCGACTCATATAACAGTCCACAAATATAAAATACCGGAAATATAACACTTAGCCACGTTGCCACAGAATATCATGATCACAGCATTTAGTATTTCTCATTCATACTTTAATATAGGAAAAACTGTAAACAGTTACAGGGTTAGAAATTACCCCCACCTTGTTCGGTGGTTACCACGTGATCAATGAGTACCGACGAATCAGATATCACAAGCGAGTACCAAAGGACCCGATATCATAAGGCTCAACTCAATAAGTAGCCTATACAAGTTATGACGTTCCTTAGATCCTTAATAAATTATAAATAAAGCTGTAAAAGGTTTCATCGGAAAACGGTCGTAAAATACACGACGGATCGAGCGATCTAAAGATTGGGATTTAGGAGACAAGGCTGAAAGTCAAGTCTAAAGGGCTGAGATGATAGGAAATGAAATTTGGGTCACGACAAAAAAAGAATGAACTTGATCGGAGTTAAAACGAGCTCGAACGGAGCATTTTAAATTTAGGGGTATTTTGGTAATTTTGGTCAAAGGGTTGACTTTGACCGGGCCCACGGACCCCGATCAACGACGTCTCATCATTGACGACTCAATATGGATGAACGATGGAGAGAAAATGAGGTTAGGATCGAAAACACGGCATCGGGTGCACGTCGGCACCCGATGGGTGCGCACGGTGCGCGCCGGCTCCCGCCACCCGACGGCTGCCGAGTTTTCTCTGTAGCGGGTAGAGCTCCTCGGCTGGCTACCGAGTTTTCTCGGCAGCCCATTCCCAGTCTTTCCCGATGGTGGTCTGCTCGAGTAGGCCACTTCCCGGCGTCGCCCGGCGCGGCGGTGCCGCCTCCTGCCACCACCACCTACCTCGCCGGATACCTCGCATCGCTGGCTACCACCTCTGGCCAACCCTCGCCGGATTCCGGCATGAATAGTGCCTGAAAAATGCACCGCAAAACCCTTCGATACCCACCAAAATTACACCTCACCCAAAAACTTCCGGCCGGCGACCCCCCGTCGCTGGCGACCTTCTCCGGCCGGCCAACACACATACAGGAGGTGTATATATATACGCATGCAAAGAACACACCCATCCAAACCCTACCACTACAGCCCTTGGCCGGCGGCCACCTGTCGCCGGCGACTCTCCCTCCCACCATGGACACCGGCCGGCGACCTCCCGTCGCCGGCCAACGCCTGCAAGCCATGCATACACACTTCCGGCCATGCACACACACACGCTTACATGCATATAAACAAGCACCGAAAAATAAAAGCTTGGCCGGCGACTTCCAGTCACCGGCCACCACTTTACCACCCTTGCCGGCGCATCACAGGCGTCGGCCCTCCGGTTCCACACAGCGGCGCCACCCGGCGCCACCCACAACAGCCTCATCTCAGCCTCACACACCCACACACGCTCAAAACACACACAAGCCCGATCACACAAAACATAACCCGTTCCGGCCCGGCGCTGCCACCCACGGCGGGGCCACCACCCTGACATTACCACCTCACATCCAGGTGGTCTCGCCGGCCACTGTTCAGGCAAGGGGGGTAGAGAGAGAAAGAAAACAGAGGAGAGAGAAAGGGTGAAGGAAATAGGGTTTGAGGCTGTTTTTCGCCATTTTCCGACGAACGAGAAATCGGAATTAAATTTCGAGACCTATCCTAGATTCGTCTCGTTGAGACGAACGTCGTGTGTGAAAATTGGCCGAATCCGATAACGTTGGATTTTTCCAGCCACCGACCGGCGGCGCCGGCGGTGGCCCGCCGGAGATAGAAACTCAGAAAAAGAGAGAGAGGAGAGAGAGAGTTACGGATTTTCATCTCTTTCGGCTCGTTCGGCTCGTTCGGAAAAACGGTGATTTTCGAACCGAAATCACCCCTATTTATAGAAATCCGAAAAATCACTATTCATCCAATATATCCAAACACTATTCATCGGTTAACTTTTCTGATGTTACTATTCACGTAAATATCTTCATTTCCAATCACCGTAAATATCTTCCGAGTTTCCTATTATATATATAATAGGATACGAGTCTAGACCCATAATTTATCATACTATACATATTTACAGCATATTGTTCTCAAAAGGAAACGTTATACTAGTACAATTTTATAGATACAGTGAGAAGTCAGCCCGGTCTGCTACACATCCACGTCATCATCTGCCGAGCCTGAAAATTATAAAAAGTAGCATCATGAGATACCTCCGGAGAGGGAACCCAGTGGGATAATTTTACTGTCTAATACATTGAAGCAATTAAATTATTAAGCAAGTACTACATGTCCTTCGGGTACGTTCACCCTGGACCATATACATAACATAAAGGAATGTGGGAGTCGCTCGCCCACTAAACCTTACATAGACTAGGCACTCTCGTCCTTATGGTCGCTTTCATAGACCAGGCACTTTCGCCCTTGTGGTCGTCGCCCAGTATGGAAGTTGCATAGTGGTTATAGCTACGGGCTTCAGCCGTAGATTTTCATACATAACTTATCAATTCAATTAACAACACATAGTAGAAAGTAGAAGTTACCCACTTGTACGTTGATAGTGCAAGGATTGCTTCTGGATTCACCGACCGTCTCGGCTGCGCTCGACACACTTAACTGATTAGCCTCTTATGTCATATAACATAATCTTTTGTATTTTATATTAGGTTACTTTAACCTAAAGCATAATCATTTAATAACCCTTTTCAAATAATCACTCTAAAGACATATATTAATAAGATTTTATACTCGTTACTCCAGAATATTATTCGTTATACTTCATTCAATACATGCTTGACCCTTATGTTAAATTCTAAACATGATCATATCATACACAAATCATTTAAGCGAGATTTAGAATATAGAATACATCATCATACTTATTATATAATTGTTAAGCACTTAAACTAGCAAATTTTAGACCTAAAATGACATATAAAGATGTAATAATTTTAATAATTCATATATAATTCCTAAAATCACAAAATTATTCATATAATCACATAGCTTCTTTTAGTGTAACATACTGAAAATTCATAAATTTTAACAGCTTGTACAAAGAATTAAAAATCACACATCTAACTAGTCTTTTCACTTCAATTTCAGCTGAAAAACAGCCTTTAATGAAAAATTCACCATACCTTATAGGATTGATGAAATACTTTCATATTTTTACAAAAATCAGAAAACATATTAAAGTATAACATATAAAAATATCAACTGAAAATAAGATTCACATAATTAGTTATGAATTTTCTAAGTTGGCTTAGTTATGAATTTTCTAAGTTGACTGAAAACAGGACATAGTGTATGCTGAAAACAGACTTTCTTATAAAAATTATCATAAATTGCATAAGATTCCAAAAATTACATGGTAAATTTCTACATGCTTATAAGAACGTGTACTACAACATAGTAAAATATAGCTTATAAATATGACTCCAATAAATAGTTATGAATTTTAGAACAAGACTGAAAACAGGACATAGTCTACGCAGAAAACAGGTTATATTGTAAAATTCGACATAAATCGTACAAAACTAAAAAAAATGCATACTATATTCCTGCACATACCTAAGAACTGGTTCTAAAACATAGTAGAAGATCATACATATATTCAAAGTACACTGTTCAATAAAATTGTCCGATTCAGACCTAAAAATCATAGTAAATTGAATTCAAGTTCAAATATTATGAAACGTAACAGAAATGTTCTTCACCTAGTATATTACAACCTGTTAAAAGGATTTAGTCTAATTCAATTTCTAAGTCTTTCGAACAGTTCCAAAACAGAAGCAAAACATAGCTCATCCTTAAGTATATTCTAGAAACAACTTATTTCTCCATTCAAGCAACATAAAATTCCCAACCAATTGCCAAAGAACATCTTTGGACTTTCTAACCTAAGATATTAGTCATAAAACATGAGATTTAATGAAAGTATTATGAGAGTTTAGCCAAAATACCTTTAGGGTTTGTGAGGAAGATCGTTGACGTATTTTGTTTGATCTTTTCTTTCTTTTGTTCCTCTTCTTTTCTTTGCTTACTATCAACTATTTATGGCTGATTTTTGGTTCTCTTCGTATCCATGGTTTGGATGAGAAGGAGAAAATAACATCAAGTAATGGGTGTGATGCATGTTATAAGGTGGAGTAGGATGAGGAGGTGGTTAAGCTAGGGTCTAGTCATGACTTACCATGGAAGATTTAGATTAAAAAAAAGTTAAATTAATTTGTTTATCTTGATATTTTGTGAAAAAAGCTCATGTGTATGTATATATGTATAGCTTGTCTCAATTTTTACTTTGGTGTCTTATATCACATATATATACATAAATATATGTATACATTATTAAAGAGACTAACAATAATAGTATAATGTGTAATCATATCAATGAAAAAAAATTAAATAGCATAAAAGCAAGTATTAAAATTTTCATACGTACTTAAATTAATAAGTATTGTGGTTATTTTAATATTTACTATAATGCATGCTCGTTCAAGTAAAACGTCTAATTTCATAAAAAGAAAGTATTCGAAAGCGGTAACGAATAAAATTAGCATAAAAACTTAAAATCATTTTATTCAATTAAATCTAATTAGCATCTTATCTTTTTTTTATTTCCATTTGTATATGTCGAGTGAGTGGAGATCGAGCTGGGTTTCCTCCATAAGTTATCCTGCAAAAATCCTTAAATCCCGAAAGAGATATTAGATCATAAAAATTTTAAAATCATCGATCATAATATAATTTGTAAATCATAACTTTAAGTAGTATAAGAACTTGCACTTAAATCATTTATACTTGAACGATAAAAGAAATTTTATAAAATATGCAATGCTGGGTGTTTACTTGAAATGGGGTATTACACCTGACATCTTCAATGCACGAACGGTGAGTAATTGTGAACTTAGAGTTATTTATCTTATACTTCTTGTGCATCTAAAATCTAATATAATGTCAATATGCATAAGATCGAGTGCATTCAGTTGGAGCCTACATAGACAGAGACTGCATCACCATATATGGCTGACATTGAGATGGACATCTTATCTGGAGTAGATTTGTCCATCAGGATTGACCGATTAGACGTCGTCTAGGTGGGCCAAGAATGTCTAGATCGGACATTATTCGTTCTTAGGAAACAAATTGTGAGTCGAGAACTAGTAAACGACCTTCAAAGAGAATAAAAATTGACAGTCATCATCACATTGCCGAGGGAGGTGACGAGGGTAATCCTCCAACAATAACCACTTTAGCCCCACTAGCACCTCTCCCACCTGCAGCCTCGTGTGGACCACCACCACCACCTAAGATATGGGTTGTTACTCTAGAGTTTGCGACTTTTTATAAATGTCTTTCAAATTCTCCATTAATAAACACTTATTGGTTTTTTTTTGCATTTTTTGTTTAATCAGAAGTCGAGAGACGATTCAAAGAAGCGACTTACTATATATGGGGTTAGTACAAATAGACTACACTCTTCTCATAATTGTCTGACATCAGTTTACTATATACATTCAATTACTTATTGATGTTATTCTAAATTTTGATGCTAAGGATACTAGATTTCCTATACTGTTGGACCAGCAGTCGCAAGCGTTGGCACAGACATCCGGAGATGTGTTTGTCCCAGAACCTTTTCAGCCACCACCGATTACTATCTTAGAACAACAGGGAGAGACATCATCCCTCGATGAGGATCCAGCTGCAGAAGTGAAGTTGAGAGATGAGGTAGCATCACTACCGGAGAAACCAGCTCAGAAGGATGAGACAGAAGACGTGCTAGAGGTCCTTGCAGTGAATGCATCCGAAATGCAATCATCTCCGAAAGATGAATCGGCCATTGAGACTTACACTAGACGCGTACGAGCAAAGTCTGCTATAATCCGGACTTCATTCGTCGATCCAGACCTCAAGAAAAAGTGTTTCAAGTTGGAGGCTGATTACAGAGACTTTATGAGTAGTGATGTATCTCGACGGATTCATGGGACCAATTTCCTTGTGAATGCTAGGTGGTTCAAGGATATTGAGGACACGTCAGTGGATCTCGATACAGATGTAAGTTTGTTTCTATACATTGAAACACTTTAATAATTGTATATTGCAAACAGGTGATGTGGTGACGGACTTCATTCTTGACATGATTGTAGGTGTTGGATAGCTATATGAGTGTTTTGGCTCTGCGGCTGAAACAAGGTGATTCTGTTATTTCCGAACTGGCCCCAAACAGCTTTAACATCGTTGATTCCACTTTTATGGTGAGTTACGTTACTAATAGTTTTTACATTTTTTTTTTACATTAGAATGCTATAACAATGTTGAAATCATATTTCCAGACCTTGATAAGATATTCCTGGATGAGGATGTACAAAAATGAACCTTAGTTCGTCAACGGTGATCCATCGAGCCCTTGTAGATATCCGAATTGGACACCAGATAATGATTTGCAAAGATATGTGGGAGGCGTCTTCCCCTCGTGGGGACACCCATGGCATCGAGTCCCAGATGTAAGTTTTCAACATCTATTCGATCTTGGTTTTTGATTTACAAATTTACATATCGGAGTTATATATACATTTTGTTGATAATTGTTAAACAACTTTTACTGATATGCCACTGCGGAGTTAGTAGCCACTGGATTACCTGTCTAGTGCGCTTACGTGAGTGGCAAATCCATGTCTATGACTCATTGAGCCATAACAGTGTTGATGATGAAAACTCTGTGTTTGAGAGGAGAGTGCTTTAGCTAACACCACTACGGCATTTGTTGCCTAGATTACTTGAGGTAGCAGGGTGGTTCGCGAAGCTAAAGATTACGCCGACCTATAAGCCATTTGAGGTTGTACAGGTTCCTCTAGAAGAGCAATTTACACAAAATGACTGACATAATTGTTGTGCATTTACTTGTATGTACATTGAGCGCTTTATATATAATAGATTTGTTGATCCTAGCAGCGATGAGATTGTTACTTAATATAGAAAACAAATGGTACTTAAGCTTTTTGAGATGAGTACCTAAGTTTTGGTGTTTGCTTATTGTGGGTTGACTGACTTGTATTGATGCTATTGTTGACATTTATAGTGGTTGTTTATTTGATGTTATATTGCAGGCTATTGTCTTCCATTTCTGGTTGTTGGTTGTGTAATCAGGGATATTGTTGGTTTTTGGTTATACATTATATAAGCAGGGATATTATCGGTTTTTGGTTTTTGGTTATTGTTGGTTATAAGCAGCGATATTGTTGATTTTTTGTTATACATTATATAAGCAGGGATATTGTCGGTTTTTGGTTTTTGGTTATTGTTGGTTATAAGCGGGGATATTGTTGATTTTTCGTTATACATTATATAAGCAGGGATATTGTCGGTTTTTGGTTTTTGGTTATTGTTGGTTATAAGCAGGGATATTATTGGTTTTTGGGTATACATTATATAAGTCAGGATATTGTCGAATCTTGGTTATACATTACATAAACAGGATTATTCTCGATTCAACTCACTTAGTAAAATCATAACAATTCGTACAAAATCTGATAATTATATCTGAGTCTCACTAATTTTGGAGCATACATTAATTGTTATACACTAACATTTGAAATACTAATTGTAGTCAAATATCTCCAGAATCCGCTTCCTCGCTGTACCACATCGAGGCTAAAAGAAAGACAAAACAGACAAAATGCAACAACCCAATGAGTTAAAATAACATTGATATACCAAAATTGTTATAAACAGAAATTCTGGCAACTAATCTTCGTACCTCAATCTTCTTCCGAACTACTTGTAATTGCTCGTTGACCACATGTCCTCTTTGAATGTCCAACTGTTCTGCAAATGCTACACTTTTTCGGTTGCTTTTTCTTAGGTTCGATAGGTTGTTGGGCAGCTACATTTGCATTCGGTATCATCAAATTCACCGTACATCTTGCAGAATTGTGGTCAGTACCATGACATATTGAACATTTTTGAACACGAGTCCTGCTACTTGATTCCCCCCTGAAGGATGACATCTCTGTCGAGGACGACCCGCTTGTCTCGGGTTGTCAAGTGGATTGACAGTCATCATGACATTTTCAATTTGCTGCGGAATACACCAATCTACTGGGGTCGGAACAGGCATTATCAGCTCTGAATATAACTTTTGCAACGTCATCGTCTTATAATAGTCTGAGACATAGAAACCAAGCGAGTGATTTACCTCACTGTGACAAATGGAGTATGATTAGACTAGTCATCACAAAACTAAGAAAAACGATGACGTATGAGTATTAAATTACCTCAGAGCTTTGATCGCATGACTACATGGTATTAAATCCAACTGGAATTCACAACATGTGCACGAGCTTTGCCCTAAATCAACGACATGGTTATGAAGACCGTCCTTCATATTGAACACGGAGCCACTGATCTAAGAAATCTTCATACGTTGACTATCTTGTCGAGCTCCATGTATTCTCTGAAGGATATTCGGACTTAAGCTGGATTCCACACTAAACCATTTCGTACGTCGTTTTGAAAACCATGTTTGAAGTAGGTTACGAGCAAATTCAAGAAGAGAACAAATCGGCAACTTTCGTGCCCATAAGAGTTTTGAATTCAGAGACTGTTGAGTTTGATGTCATAATCTCATACCGACGCACAGGACAACATGCACGAGCCCATCTTCTAACCTTCGTTTTTCTCAACTTCTTCCATCCTTTCTTGTTTAATATCTTGATTTGCTCCTATACTTCTTGTGCATCTCTCTTGTATAGGAATATGCAGCTTTCTTATACAAGCTCACAAATCGAGCTCCATGTGAGCGAAAGTTCAACTCCATGTGCCACGAACATAACCCATGGCATGCCCCTAGAAATACCTTTTCAATTGCATTTTGTATGCTCACATGACGATCTGATTAACAAAATAGTAAAAAACAATTAATATTTCAAACTTGAACTTATCAAAACAAAGCTAAAAAAATGACATTCAAACCTGAGACAATTATAAGATCGACCGGATAACTGTATGCTTTCTTTAATTGAGTCAAGAACCAATGCCAAGATTCATCGTTCTCTTTGTCACCAACACCAAATGCAAGAGGATAAATTTGTTTGTTACCACCCTGAGTAGCAGCCACAAACATAAGACCCTTGTATCTGTCTTTCAAATGTGTTCCATCAACCACGATTACAGGTCTACAACATTATTGAAATCCACTTATAGATGCACCAACAGCCATGAAAACATACTTGAACTTATCATCTTCATCTGTTTCAAAAAACGTTACAGTACCAGGATTTGATCTTCTCAGCATGTGCAAGTAGGCAAGTAACATCCTCCACGAGTGATCAAAATCGCCATATATTAAGTTGTGTGCATGATAATGAGCTCTCAGTGCCTTATCATATTGAATCTCAATACCATGGTGTGTAGAAATATCATCCATAATGTCTCTGGGCTTAAGTATACGACCATCTCGAAGCAATGGAGCAAAATAAGCCCCAATTATTTTCAATGACAATTGACGAGGTCGGGATGCCATATCCAGGTGGCAGTTATATGGAGCCTTAAACTTTTTCACTGTCCACGGTCCCTTTTCAGTTCCATTAGCGTGCAATAAAAATTGGCATCCTTGTTGTTCACAAACAATCGTATATCGTTGCTTGTCAGAACGTTTCACTACATACTCGACTCAATACTTCATGTGGTAAAATCCCACACCATACATTAATAGCATTTTGCTATCAATGTTGCACCAACCTCGAGCTTTCTCTCACCATCCACTAGACAAACTGAAATAGGATTAGAGTCTTCAGTGTGAAACGACGCCCCTGGAATAATCCAATCCCCATGTTGATTGGTTGCTAAGTCTGGTCCTAACTCACCACTTGAACCATCTTCTATAATCGAAATGGTTTTGTTTCTAAGAACTCACTAATGGGTACTACCAATAATGACGTCTTCACTCTGAGCAAAATCCTCTTGCACAAAAAATTCATCTGTTTCCCATTGCTCGATAAATAACCGACTATGAAGTAAATCAGCATAATCATCATCACCATCATCGTCGTCATCATCATTATCATAATCATCATCATCATCATCTTCACCATCATCATCATCATAGTCATCAGTACGAATATTAGCAACCTCTGCCCCCACTATTACTTCATCATTATCATCATCATCATCGTCAGTACAAACATTAGTGGTCGCTGCCACAACTGGAACCGTACCACCACCATCATCTTCATCATCTTTGTCATCTACATATTTCGAATCAAAAATATCATTGAAATCGAAAAGTCGGTGGTGTGGTAGGGAACTAGTTCTCTGAGCATCAACAACGGACACTGATATTTGCTTGGAAGAAGAGCAAGGCAGATCCTCTAATGGATTGCTAGCAGGGGCTTTGAAATTTTGGACTGGATAAACGGAAGGAATTTGGTTTGCAGTCAGACTTTGCACATAATTCAGCTGATCTCCATAACTATATTGTTGTTGAGAATTCAAAAGTTGAACATAACTTCCCCCCTGACTTGAATATGAGAATGGAATATTCCAATCATACTCTTTAGAAACAAATAATACATACAAATAACTTGGGGTAATCATACACCTCAGCAACTCTCCTCAAATTAGCATTCGTCCTGATTTTAAATTTCACTTCTCCTGAAATCTGCGTAGGCATTAAACAATGCAACGCATAATCACAAGTCCTACGATCTGCTCGGACAATATAATGAATTTCATCCAATAGTTTTTCATAAGAAATTGTATGCAATGATTGTAGCGCCCCGGACCAAAATGAAACATAATTTGTTAATTAAATATTTTAACGTATGACTTAATAATTACGTGCGTATACTTTGACTGTCTAATTAATTACGTGCATTTCAGATACGTATCTAATGTGTGTTTCGGATCGATATTTTTTCTTGGATATAAATATATAGAATATTTTTATACCATTAGATGCATATCGAGAAAACAAGAAGATAAAAACGAACTAGGGGTCAATCGGAGACCCGTCGCTCGAACGGCGATGAAAAGGACAAAACCCGAAGTTTCGGAAAAATGGAAGATATTTACGGTGAATGAAAATGAAGATATTTATGTGAATAGTAACTCGGAAAAGTCAACTGATGAATAGTAACGGAGATATTTTCGATGAATAGTGATTTCCAAATTTCTATAAATAGAGGTGGTTTCGATTCGAAAATCACCATTTTTCTGAACGAGCCGAAAGCGACGAAACTGAGTAAGTCTCTTTCTCCTCTCTCTCTCTCTTTCCGGGTTTCTGTCTCCGGCGGGCCATCACCGGCGCCGCCACGACCGTTGGCCGGTGGCCGGAAAATCCAACGTTGTCGGTTTTGGCCGATATTCGCACACGACATTCGTCTCGACGAGATGAATCTGGGATAGGTCACGGAATTTAATTCTGATTTCTCATTCGCCGGAAAACGGCGAAAAATAGCCCCAAACCCTAAACCTCACCACCCTTTCTCTCTCCTCTGTTTTCTCTCTCTCTCATTTTCTTCTCGCCGGAGCAGTCGCCGGAGACATGGCTGGTGGTGTGGTGGAGATGCCGGAGGGCCGGCACCACCGTGGATGGCGGCACCGGAGACGAACAGTGTGTATATATGTTGTATCATGCATGTGTGTGTATTAGGGTGTGATAGTGTGTGTGAGTGTGTAGGTGGCTGTGTGTGTGTTGCGCGGCTGGTAGGGGGTGGCCGGCGACTGGAGGTCACCGACCAGTGTTCTGGCAAGGTTCAGGCGGGGGTGGCCGGCGGGGGTGGCCGGCGGCAGGTGGCCGCCGGCCAAGCTGGAACAGTAGGTGTAT
The DNA here is from genome assembly GCA_954870855.1 of Scutellaria minor. NCBI lineage: Eukaryota > Viridiplantae > Streptophyta > Magnoliopsida > Lamiales > Lamiaceae > Scutellaria > Scutellaria minor. The sequence continues at coordinate 7,042,166 of OX940733.1, forward strand.
GTGTGTGTATATGTTTATATGTGCGTGTGTGTATAACCTTGCTGTGTGTGTGTTGGTGTGCTTTGGAAGGGTTGCCGGCGACTGGAAGTCGTCGGCCGGTGTCCTAGGCGGCGGAGGAGAGTCGCCGGCGGCAGGTGGCCGCCGGCCAAGGGCTGGGTTTGGCTAAGGTTAAGAGTGTGTGTAGTTTGCATGCGTGGGTGTGTATATCTACTGTATGTGTGTTGGGGGTGGCCGGAGAAGTCGCCGGCGATGGGGGGTTGCCGGCCGGGGTGCCAGGAGGTCCGGGGAGTGGTCGCCAGCGATGGGAAGTCGCCGACCGGAGGTTTTTGGTTGAGGTTTGGTTTTGGAAAAATGTGACTTCGAAGGGTTTTGCGGTGAAGTTTCAACCACTATTCACGGCCGGATTCTGGCAAAGGATGGCCAGAGGTACAAGGTATCCGGCGGACCTGGTGATGGTGGCATATGGCGGCACCGCCACGGCTGGTGGCACCGGGAAGAGGGGCTGTTGAGCAGCCCGGCGCCTGGAGCGCCGGGTGACGACCTATCGAGAAAACTCGACCACCCGTCGAGCTACGCCCCCGCTGTCGGGAAATCTCGACCACCTGTCGAGCCTGCACCCGACGCTGCCGAGAAACGAGGCTAAGCCACCGTCGCCGATGAGACGTCGTTGACCGAGGGTCGTGGGCTCAGTCAAAGTCAACCCTTTAACCAAAATTACTAAAATACCCCTAAACTTAAAATGCTCCGTTTGAGCTCGTTTGAACTCCAATTGAGCTCATTCTTTTTCCGTCATGACCCAAATTTCATTCTCTATCATCTCAGCCTATTGGATTGATTATCCATTCTCGTTTCTTCAACTCCAATCTTTAAAGCTCTCGATCCATCGCGTAGTTAACGATCGTTTATCCACCGAAGTCCGTTATCGCTTTAATTATAATTATTAAGGATCTAAAAACACCATAACGTATGTAGGCTATCAATTGGATTGAACTTTGAGACACGAGATCTAAGACATGAGATTCGAGATGCGAGATTTGAGACACGAGCTCTGAGACATGAGATCTTTAGTACTTGCTACTCATGTGGTAACCACCGAACGAGGTGGGGGTAACTTCTGAACTTAATATGTTACTATTTTCCATATTTGATAATTGAACTCTATGTGTTGTGATTATATGATGTGATTACTATATTCATGCATACCTTATGAGTACAATAAACGTAGATCATGTACACGTTATGATACGATAAACGAGAACGGATGTCCTAAGTCATGATAGGGATGGACTGGTGGCCCGTAAAAAGCACCATACGTCATGATAGGGATGGATTGGTGGCCCGTAAAAAGCACCATACGTCATGATAGGGATGGACTGGTGGCCTGTAAAAAGCACCATATGTTAGGAATGCAACGAGTATAGTTGAGTGCTCTTAGAGCCGTGTGTTCTTATCATTGTGTGCTATGCATTTTATATGCTGTGACTACTTGCCAAACCATTATATGTCGGATTTGTTACGCTCACCTAATAACTGATAAAAATATGGAAAATATCCCTACGAGTGTATTCAACGCACTCACCCCTATTCTGTACTCACCCTACAGGAGACGAAGCAATTCATGATGCGTAGAGAGAGGGGTGCCCTATCAGCTGTGTCCTTTGTCCAGATTTGACTTTTAAAGCTTTGTTGATTGTTTGTAAAACCGAAAACTGTATTTCTCCTTCCTTGTGATAGATCCTGATGTTTTTCCGCTGCGTAATGTTTTAAACTCCATTTTATCGGTTGTATTCGATGTTTTAAGTGTATCTCTTCTTATCCTCTCCTTTTTCTTTCTATTTTATATCATGTACGCCTTCTTCCCCTTTCTCTCTTCACTCCCAAAAATGAAAAACTCTAATATTTTAACGAAAGAAAATGGGGCGTGACAATGATGCATATATCAAACCATCCTCTCCATTTTTATACTCCGATCCATGCCAATATCCACGATGAACTATAATGATTTCGTTGTTTGCCATCTACATTAAAAAAAATCATAACAATTGCACTTCATTTAGCCAATTAAATAATAATACATATAACGACAAAAACAATTTAAATCCTTTACAAACTTTATGAAAAACATAAATACATTTTATCAAATTGATATGATTGCATTTTTTATTTCATATTATCAAATTAATATAATAAATTTCAATATTGTACTATTACATTTAATATTTTAAAACTATAGATTTTAAGAATGTACAACTATTATTTGATTTAAATTAAATTACTATTATTTGTTTTTTAAGATTTTTTATAATGATTTAAATTATTATTATTATCAATTCACAATCTATATATTCAAAATGATATATTAGGACTATTTTTTTAGATCTTAGAAAAACAATTCGTGATAAAAAAAACATACAAAAAAATATGATTTTTACATTTTAGATTATTAATTACAAGTATTATTATTATTATTATTATTATTATTATTATTATTATTCAATAATATTTTAATTATTTTGAAAATTTATATATAAAAATTAGTTACCATTGTCATTCATATTTCATATTTTTATAAAAATAATTACGATTTTTGTACAATTTATAATGGTTGTTATTATTATGATTATTATTATTAATATTATTAATATTATTATTATTATTATTATTATTAACATTATTACTATTATTATTATTATTATTATCTTAAAACTGTTTATGAATTTTTTGTAAGATTTATTACAAATATTTAAATAATTTTTTTTAAAAATAGTATTTTAAAACCATTTTAAAACCATTATGCTTGGATTTTAGAAACAAATTTACAGTTTTTTTCTTCAAGTTTTAATATAATATTCAATTTCAAAACATACTTAAAATTATAAGACAATATTTCATGTTTTTTAAAAAAAAATTGAGAATTTTTTTAAGTTTTAATTATAATCATGGTTATAAATGATAAAACATAGATCACAGTGATGTTGGAATAGATCGCGATGCTCAAAAATACCACCGTGATCTAAGATGAGCTTCGTGATCTATGATATTTTTTAAATATTTTCTTAAAATAGATCACAGTGCTCGTGACCACCGTGATTTAAGATGAGCTTCGTGATCTATGGTATTTTTTAAATATTTTCTTAAAATAGATCACGGTGCTCGTGATCTATGGAAGTGTTAAAAAATTCCTTCGTGATCTAAGTTAGCTTCGTGATCTATGTTTTATGAAGAACAGATCACGAAGCTAAATACCCTCATGATCTATGTTTAGCTTCGTGATCTTCAATGACCTTCGTGATCTGTTCTTGATAAAAAAAATCAGTTTTTCAAGATTTTTTTCGTTTTTATAACTCAGATTTACATGCAGAAATATATATCTACAATAAAAAATTATCAAATACAATATACGAAACTTCAAAATATTGATAATCTTACCTCTTTTGAGCACCTTAAGAGATGAAAATCACTACATTTTGTGCATTTTAAGAGATGAATTTTATGAAAAATATGGATTCAAACATAGGTATGCATTCAGATAAGGAGATTCAATTGTGGTGGGTGAAATCATTAAAGGCTGTAAGGGCATTTATGACTGTTCATCCTCATTTTGGGTAAAAAAAACATATTTTGTTATAAAGTGGGTATTTTTCATGTTTTGCTTTCCAAATTGGATACAAAGGCCTATTTCCACTTTATTATAATTATTAGTAACAATAATAATCAAAATTATAATAACACAATCACGTGCTTGATGCAAACACAAGAATAAAAATCATATAATTATTATCATCATTATTATTTTCATTATTTTTGTTATTATTGTTATTGTTATTATTATTATTATTATTATTATTATTATTATTGTTATTATTATAACATTATTATTGTTATTGTTATTATTATTATTTTTGTTGTTGTAGTTATTATTATCATATTCTTCATCATCATCATCAAATATATGCCCTTGATGATATTATGCATATTAGCGATCTGTTCTTTTGTTCTTATATTAGGGATTTATGAGGCTCTCGAATTGAGAGATGGAGGATCAGACTACCTTGGAAAGGGTGTCTCGAAACTAAAATAATGTGGACATCTATTGTCTTGCTATGATTTTTCTGTATCATAGTGAACAGAATGCATGTTTCTCTAGGGCTGTTACCAGTTTCATAGAACATGTTTGAAAGTAATTTAATGTCTACCTCTCTTTGGTGTAAAACATTTGCTCTGTTAGATGTCTATGCACTTGCAAAGAGATTGTCAAGCAATTCATATTGTAACTTATCGTGTGTTTTTAGAACCACTAATCCACCTCCGTGTATTCTCTATCAAAATACTTTCAATATAAAAAAGATGTGATGCAACATGCAATGGTCTCAAGGAAAGCACATTAAGGGTGTTAGGTACTAGGTCATTTTATTTCTCTATTGCGAAATTCTGATGATATGAGTTTGTTGAATCAGGCCCTTCTTGCTTCAAGGTGAACTACCTATTTGTTCCCTATGAGCTATAGCTTTTAGATCAGAGGTGTATGCCATTCTATATCCTTGTTTCCATCAGATGACATACATGAATAATTGGAGGATTCAGGTGGCATAGGCAGGTCCGTCACTTGATAAATACTGCTGTAACGCCCCGTTCTTGTAAATTACTGTAGAATATCAGAGTTAATAAATTTTTCATTTTGAGCGTCCAGATACTCGACAAAACATGTATTTTCAAGGTAATTTAAAACTTGCCAATAAAGATAAGTCAATTCGAGCATCCCTATTTTATAAAACGTAAATTTTACACAGCGGAAGAGAAATATATATATATATATTTTTTTTATAATCATACAGCTAAAACTGTACAGCTTTGCAAACTAAGTTTTTCCCAAAAAGGTTTCAAGAGCACTTACTATACAATTAAATAATATAACACCTCTTTTGAATCCAGTAAAACTCTTTTGCATTCCTTAGAACATCGGCTACCAGCATCCACCACTTGCACACCACGCTTAATGATTCCTTAAGCTGAAAACATTTTAACATAAAAAAAGGGCTGAGTGTATGAAGACACTCAGTGGGGTGGGACTTGTGAGCAGTTAAAACATAACAGGAAACATAGACATATAATTCATTAAGCACATAGTTGCGGATCTGAGCCGCCTTGGAAAACTTTGCGGTTCTGAGCCGCCGTGAAAACATTTTAGCCTTGCGGAACTTGCCGCCATTTTTACATATTTAACAAACATAAACATATCACTCAATAGCGCATAAATGCGGTTTTGAGGCCGTCTTTGAATATACGGTTCTAAGTTGTCGTGAAAACGTTTTTATTAATTCGTCATCATATCATCATCATCATGACAGTATCATGATTTCATCTTCATCATCATGACATCGTCATGACTTCATCTTCATCATCATGACATCGTCATGACTTCATCATCATCGAGCATACATAACATTCACATAATAATTCCTTTCATCGGGCAATTATTTCACATTCACTTTTGGCACGTAATAAGCACATAGGGTCATGTTTACATAGTAATCATAATCAGCTCACACTAGCCACCATGTCACGTTACAGCACTTGGTCACATAAAATGGAAAGGCAAGAATTTCCCCATAACCTTCATCTCATTTCATCATAATTCCACTCATTCACTTTGCAAATAACACACTGTCGTTTGCACCTCGTAGTAAAGCATAAAATGCAATCTTCATAAAATAATCATATATGTTTCACGTAGGCATATATCTATACTTTAATAACCACATACGTTTCACATAGGCACATAACTTCACTTCAAACTCACTTAGAATCTTAAGTGTGAAAGTATAGAAATTACCCCCACCTTGATCGGTGGTAACCCTCGTGAAGCTCGACTCTTTAAATCCTTAGTTCGTTCATTCACCTCAATCAAGTGGTCTCTTGAAAAAACTATACGTTTCAGGGAACTAGGGTGGTCCTTCATCTACGTTTCCTACAAGGAAAGAATCAAACTTGCAATGCAAACTAATCTTACAAATTAAAATAGAACTTGCAAAGTAAATTGCAAATCATAAAATCTCTTGCCAACTGGAAAAAAATCGTCGTTGCTTATCTTCCTCGTCCGAGCTCCGATTTATGATCTAGAAAGCCCGTAATGAAGCTCTCGATGTGAATATTACCTCCGTGAAATCTCAAGCCCACCCGACTTTCGATCGTCTGAGAATTGCCCTTGCAAAAGGCTGAATTCACCATTGCATACTGTACTATCACTCTGTGCCCCGATGCATCTTAGGCCCCTCAAACGGACTCGCCTTAAGATGAAATTTGGTAGGAATTCTCCCAACACACTAAAGAACACCCCATACGAACAGTTTTAAGAAACTTCTTCGTTAAGACCTTCTGCTCCGCGACTATTTCCTGTTCGGGTGCAGAAACGCAGCCCCGACTTCGTAAAATTATTCCTCGATCGTCCGACCTCGGATGGCCACCAAACTTGGTGGAGACCTTCCCCATACACCCTAGTATTTTCCATAAAAACAGTTTTCTAAACCCGTCCCCGTAAGTGCCTGAAACGGCAAGTCGAGGGCTGCCTGCGCGCAGCAGCAAAAACAGGACAGCAGCCCCCAGCGTTTGCCCCCGGCGCTGGTCCCCGGTGCTGGCCCGAGCGCACGCGCACTATCTGGAAAATGAGCTTTGGTGCTAACGAAGACTTATAAAGGGAAAAGAAATTGAATTTGCAAGAACCGACTTAATTTGCAGAGGAAAACTTTAGTTTGCAAGAAGAAATTTTATTCTTGCTAAGTAAATTGATTTTACAAAAATTAAATCAACTTTGCAAAGTAACATAAATAAATCTGCCAGGTAGAAATAAAATTCAATCTTGCAAAGTTAAAAATCAATTTGCAGAGATGAAATTCAATTTGCAAAGTAAAAGTAAGTTTTGTAAAGTTAAACATTGAACTTGAAATGTAAATTGCAAAGCAAGATTTAACTTGTAAAATAAATCTATAAAATATCAAAGAGAAACACTCTTTCCCATCACCCCAAACCCGCTGCCATCGACCCTTCTTCCGTCGCTGCTACCGCCGTCGCCGGCGAGCCCCGTCGCCGGCAACTCACACCCAACCGACACACATACTCTTGCAAACAAAGACAACACACACTCAACGACACAAGATGACAAACACAGCAGCACATACACACACATAGCAGCCCACAAACACACCCAACAGCCTGCACACCGGGCAGCAGGGTAGCAAAGCAGCAACGGCAACATAGCAGCAACGTAGCAGCATCAGCACAGCAGCAACTGCACACACCGGGCAGCAGGGCAGCAACGAACAGCAGTATTCCTAGGACAAGAGAAAGAGAGAAAGAGAGAAAGAAAGAAAGAGCGTGCGAGAGAGAGAGAGCGAGGTGGAGAGGGAGAGATGTCTGTCTTTTCTTTCCTTTTCCCACTTAAACTAGTTAGGTGGGTGTGTGTCTTAATTTGGGGAGAGTGAAGGGTGAGGTGGCGTGGTGGCGTGGTGTGGTGGAGGGCAGCCAATTCATGGCTTTACTTTCTTTAATCAACCCCTTAGGCTTAATTAGTTAATTCCTTAGCTTACTTAATTTATTCTTTTACATAGTTAACTAATAAGAAAGCTATATCTACACATATATATAATTAATTAGCTTATCAAATACTTATGCATATTACCTGAGTAACCAAAACTTTACATCTTAATTAATCAATTGCTTAGGTTTAATTAATTAATTCTTAGCTTAATTAAGATTATCACTTAGTTAAATAAATTCTTAGCTTAATTAATTAATTAGCAACAATTAATCTTAATTAATTAATTCTTAAGTTTAATTAGTTAATTCTAATACATAGTTAATTAATTAGCAACATATATATTTTTATATATATAACATTACACATTAGCTAATTAATTTGGGGTGTTATAACTGCATTCTCCTTTTTTTTTTTTTTTGCTACGTGAAGACCAACTATTTCTATTTTTCCCTGTATATTGTTTCTACTATTTCAGTACCCAAATGGTGATCCTTAATCAAATTTGTGTAATGATATATAGTGAAATTTCTGGTTAATGTTGGTGGATGATAGTTTTCATCACTTTCTATAGCATAGTTCAGAGAAAGGTTTGATCCGAAGAAGGAAAAGATCCCACCTCATGTTTTGCAGTCATAGAAGAACTTACAAAATTGCAGTTGTTGGAAGCCAGTTCTAGTGAGTTTAATGTGACGCCCAATTATCTTGATTGGTTGACAGCGTTGCCTTGGGGAGAACACAGGTTTGTAGTTGAAATATCATCCCTTATGGTTACTATTGCTTTGTCATGTCCAAATCTCAGGACATCCTTGTGTTGTTTATATTAGTTCTTGATGTCTATTAACATTATTAAATGAGAACTCGAAATTTTGTCTGTAAACTTTGCATGGTGAAAATTATTCTATTCATGGTACACTTAACTAAAAGAAAAGAAAAAAGAAAACTATTTTCCTCCAAAGGAAAAACTATGTAAAGATTGAATGTGTTTTCCTCCTAGTTTCAAGCTTTTGACCGTTTTATACCATGCCAAGTAGCTTTTTTACTTTCCATGTTTAGGAGATAATGAACCTTGTTAGTGATTTTTCCTTCCGTTGAACTGTAGTTGGCATCTTCCTTGCAATAATGTCAAGTTGTATGAAATATGAAGATTCTTTTGAATTCAGTGTTTTGGCGGTGGTAAATGGATGAAACTACCCACTAATAGAGAACTTTGAGATTATGTAGTTCATAATGGAAATAGTTTTTAGTGTTCTAATCAATCATAAATTTGTCATTCTAATAAGTTGTTCCTCGTCTAGTGACTATTGTAATAATCTCATGAAATTGATTTTCATAAGTTTGATTCTTATATCATGACCAATATATAAGCCTTGTTCTGTATTATTCACAATTTTATCGGTCTCCCCTAGTCTTTAGCAAACAATAGTGAACACCTTTTATCAGATATTTTAATTCTATCATGCTCAATTCCATGCAGAACTGCAAAATCCACCCTTCTGTGGTTGGACTTATATCATGCATATCAGAAGGTGCAGTAATAGAGGACTCCTTGTTAATGGGTGCAGATTATTATGAGGTAATGATCCCTGCAGATACCAACTGAAAGATTTCAAACTCTTTTAGTCTTTTATGAAACACTTCATTTTATCTTATCTCATAAGCAACCAATTGAAAGATCTCAAACTCTTTTAGTCTTTTATGAAACACTTCATTTGACAAGAACGCTCGAATTGGAGACAACATGAAGGTTGAAAACTTTCTTCTTCTTCTTCTTCTTCTTCTTCTTCTTCTTCTGCTGTTAGAGATGAAGTTAGAGATGAACTTGTAGCTCTGTTTGGCAATAAACTTGTTGCTATGTCAAAGCTAACCTCTCTCTTTTCCCTCCATGGCTTTAACTCTGCTGAGATTTATGATTTGTTCAAGGAAGAAAGGAGAGCAAAACTTTTGGAAATCAGCAATCAAGAAGCAATTCATTCCACCAAAATTTCATTTTGCACTTGGCTTGCGATTAAAAATAGGCTAACCACAAAAAATAATCTGTCTTTTCTAATCACTGATCCCTCTGATGCCCTTGAAAATGCTCTTCTTCTCTTTTTTGATTATAGCTCAAAGGAAGTATGGCAGTCTATTAAAGATTGATTACTTCTTAAACGTTCCATGTCTACCATTGTTAGTGCTCTAAAATGGATCAAGAAAGAGCAAAGTGGCCCTGTTCTAACCAAGGCTAGGAAGGTTGCGATTTGCTACACCATCTACCACATTTGGAAGACAAGAAATGAATTCATTTTCGAGAACACACTCTCCATCGGTGCCTGCAACTGTTGCAAGAACATCTATTTCTTTTTTTCCTGTTGCTTTAGTTAATTTATGTTGTTTTTATGGCCTGTAAACTTAAGGTTATGATGTTCTCCCCCCTGCTCTTTAGTTTAATTTGATTAGATGCACAGGGTTGTGGTTGGTGTGTTGTCAAGGTTAGGATGAAATTTATTTCCAGCCCCTCGACCTATTATGTCTTTGTGCAGGTTTTACAGTGATGGTTGAAGGAGATGTCCTTTAATAAGATGTCAATATAATATATAGTTAAGGATTTTAATTAATGAAGATTATTAATTCAGTTATTTTAGGTGGTCGTAGTGTTTAGCTAGAAACCAACTACGATCTGCATTCCAATTGTTGGGCTTGCTACTAATAATAACTGGGTCCTACGAGGGTTACACATGTTAAGTTTGAACTAGATCTATAAGTCCGTTGAATATAAGTTGTGGGCCTAATATGATTAGGATACGTGTTGGGCCTAATGTGACTAGGAATAAGTTATGGATTTTTGCTTTTATTTGGTATAAATAGATGAGCCTAAACCTAATTTGGTGTGTGAAAACATAATTCTCCATACACAGAAAAACTACGTTCCCCACTCACTGTAAAGGAAACGTGGTTCCTTCAGAAAGAAAAGAAGTTTTCTCTGCGTTCTAGCAAACGCTTTGGAGGAGGTCTAGGAAGAGCTTGTGTGAGTAGAGGAATTACATCTGTGATTCTTGGTCTTCGTCATCAAAGGACACGCATCAAGAGGTAAATCGTTATTTAAATTGTGCATGAGATCCTCTTTTATTTTGATGCTTGAGAAAATTGTTTTCTACTATTCCGCTGCGTAGCATCAAAATCCTACAATGGTGTCGTCGCTGCTGCCCCCTATCCTATTATATACAGGTTTATCGTCTTTGGGAGTGGCCTAGTGCATTTAAATTTAGCAAAGGCTTATGACCTTATTTAGGGTTATTTCCTTGCTTAATCTCTAAATTTGGTGCTTCTTGATTTTATGGGATTAAGCATACTTCTACCTTATGATTTTTGTCTGAGCTTAGCTTGCATCTATCATGTGGATCCTTATCTTTCTTTAAGTGATAGATGTTGGGCCCAATTAGTTTCGGCTTGGACTTATCTATTAGTTGTGCTGGCCAATAACTTTGTTTTTTATTTAGTTCGGGCCCGAGTAGATGACTGTAGCCGCTAATTGTTTAATTGTTGTGTGCTAATTCTTAATAATCCTTTGGGTTTATATTTAGTGAGAGTGATCAGTTTGGACAGTTATGGACATAGCCCTTTCAAGTTTATAATCTGGTTTGAAACTTGCTGGCCATAGGTGATATTTTCTGCTAGATTATATACATGTGTGGGCTGATTTTGTGTTCATGGACCTCCATTTTCATTTACTGTAACTTCAGGTTAGTGCAAAAAGTTATAAGACCTTTTGTGTGGACTTGGTTTTGGCAACACTGAAAAATATAGTTTTTTTTTTTGGGCTGAGATTTGGGCCGCACTATTTCATTACTTTTGATTGTTATCTTTCCTTCACGTTTGTTGGGTCCTAAATTTATACGGGAAGCTAGCTCAGGCCCGATTCTTTGAGACTTATTTCCAAAATATTATGTCTAGGACTTCGGCGCAAGTTGTTATTATTATTATTATTATTATTATTATTTATTATTGCTATTGTTATTATAACTTTTGTGTTATTATTTATTATTGAGTTATTGTTTACTGTAATTGTTCTTGATGTTATTGTTATTGTTATTATGATTATTGGCTTATCATTATTATTATTCATATCATCATTATTAACGTCATTGTTATTATTATTATTGTAATTGTGATTGTTATTATGATCAAGATTATCATCTTATTATTATTGTGGTTATTATTATTATTATTATTATTATTATTATTATTATTATTATTATTATCAACATTATTATTGTTATTGTTATTAATTTTATGTTATTGTCATTGTTATTATTACTATTATGTTACTATTTATTATTGAGTTATTTTTTATTGTTCTTGGTATTGTTGTTGTTATTATTATCATCATTATCACCATCATCATATTATAACTATTAATATTATTATTAATATTTATATAATTATTTTCAATGTTATTATTGTTATATTGTTATTATTACTATTATGTTATTATTTTATTATTGAGTTATTGGTTATCGTAGTTGTTATTGTTGTTGTTATTGTTAAAATTATTATTGGCTTATTATTATTATTATTATTATTGAGTTATTTTTCATTATTGTTCTCGTTATTGTTGTCGCTTTTATATATATTATTATTGTCATTGTATTGGTATTGTTATTATTATTAGTGTTGTTATTGTTTGGTTAATATTATTACTTTTATTATTATTTATAATTGTTATTAGCATAATTTATATCATTATTATTATTATTGTTGTTGTTGTTGTTGTTATTGTCGTCGTCGTCGTTATTGTTGTTGTTTTTATTTATATTATTATTGTTAATGTTACGCCCCAAAATCTTTTCATAAAAATATCAAAGTTTTTCTCAATAGGCGTGAAGAGAGAAAGGAGAAGAAGGCGAACATGATATAAAATAGAAGGAAAAAGAAGAGAAAAAGAATCAGAACACTTGAAACATCGGATACAATCGATAAAATAGAGATTTTGAAACCTTACGCAGCGGAAAAACATCAGGATCCTTTACAAGAAGGAGAAATACAGTTTTCTTTTATAAACAAACCACATAGTTTTAAAATACAAAACCAGAAGATGGACAATGCTGATAGGGCACTCCTCTCTCTACGTATCATGATTCTCTTCGTCTCCTGTAGTGTGAGTACAGAATAGGGGTGAGTGCGTTGAATACACTCGTGGGGATACTTTCCTTGTTCAAACAATTATTATGCAGTTGCACAAAACAATAGTATATATGTTCAGCAAATAACCACATCACATATTGACACGTAGCATAGAAATGGACCGTAGTCCCTTCGTAGCATAGATATGGATCGTAGTCCCTTCGTAGCATAGATATGGACCGAAGTCCCTTCGTAGTACAATATAACATGCATGTATATAATAATCACAGCATGTATTCACAGCACGTAGAGTTCCCAGTTTATCGATCACACAGACAATTCATAACGTACACTATCATAGCCAAATCATCAAGTCCACTCATATACATTTATAACTGATAACAATCAACAGAATATCCATTTCATAGCGATCGAATATGGAAAACAGTAAACATATAAAGTTTAGAAGTTACCCCCACCTCGTTTGGTAGTTACCACGTGAGTAGCGAGTACCAAAGATCCCGTATCTCGGATCTCATGTCTCAAATGTTCAATCCAACTGATGGCCTACATACGTTATGATGTTTCTTAGATCCTTAATAAATTATAAATAAAGCTATAAACGTTCCCGGTGAAAGTACGATCGTTAACTACGCGGTGGAATGAGAGATCTAAAGTTTGGAGTCCAAGAAACGAGAGGGTCAGATCTGTCCAAGTGACTGAGAAGATAGGAAATGAAAATTGGGTCACGACGGAAAAAGAATGAGCTCGATCAAAGTTAAAACGAGCTCAAACGGAGCATTTTAAGTTTAGGGGTAAAATGGTAATTTTGGTCAAAGGGTTGATTTTGACCGGGCCCATGACCCTCGGTCAATGACGTCTCGTCAGCGACGACTTGAAAATAATAAACGGTGGAAAAAACAGGATTCGGATTGAAAACACGACGTCGGGTGCACGTCGGCACCCAACGGGCGCGCATCGGCGTGCGCGCGTGGCTCCCGGCACTTGGCTGACTGTCGAGTTTTCTCGGCCAGGCCACCTGACGCTCGACCAACTGCCGAGTTTTCTCGGCAGCTCCTCTCCCGGCGCTCCCCGCGTCGGGCCTGCCCGACACGCCACCTTCCCAGCGCCACCCGACGCGGTGGCGTCGCTCTCCGCCGCCGCCACCTAGCTCGCCGGATACCTCGCACCGTCGGCTACCACCTCCGGCCATCCCTCGCCGGATTCCGGTGGTGAATAGTACCTGAAATCTCGCCGCAAAATCCTTCGATTACCTGATTTTTCCAAAACTCAACCCCATCTCCGAACTCCGGCCAGTGACTTCCAGTCGCCGGTGACCACTCCCGACCCCTCCGCCGGCGACCCCCGTCACCGGCAACCTTTTCCGACCAACCAAACTCACACACCCAGCCTATATACACACACGCAAGACACACACACGTATAACACACACACAAACCCACTGCCAACACAGCCTTTGGCCGGCGGCCACCTGCCGCCGGCGACTCTTCCCACCGCCACCTGGAACTTCGGCTGGCGACTTCCCGTCGCCGGCCACCCCTTACCAACCGCGCATCACACACAACAACCACACACACACGCGCATATATATCTACACACACACTCACGGTTTCAGCTTGGCCGGTGGCCACCTGCCGCCGGCCACCACCACCACGACCCTGCCGGCGCATCACCAGCGCTGGCCCACCGGTAGGTCACGACGGCGCCACCAGCGCCGCCCCCAATAGATCACACGACACACACATACTACCACACCTCAACACACACACACATGCACGTTTACATACATATACATACTGTTCCGGCCAGGCACCGCCACCCACGGCGGCGCCGGCCCTCCGGCACCTCCACCACACCACCAGCTACGTCTTCGGTGACTGCTCCGGCGAGAAGAGGAGGAGAGAGAGAGAAATCAGAGGAGAGAGAAAGGGTGGTGAGGGTTAGGGTTTGGGCTGTTTTTCGCTGTTTTCCGGTGAACAAGAAATCAGAATTAAATTCCGAGACATATCCTAAATTCATCTCGTCGAGACGAACGTCATGTGCGAAAATCGGCCGAATCTAACAACATTGGATTTTTCGGCGGCGGTGCCCGCGGTGGCCCGCCGGAGACAAAAACCCGGAAAGAGTGAGAGAGGAGAGAGAGACTTACTCCTTTTCGTCGCTTTCAGCTCGTTCGGCTCGTTCGGAAAAATGGTGATTTTCAAATCGAAACCACCCATATTTATAGATTTTTCGAAAGTTACTATACACCGAAAATATCCGGATCGCTATTCATCCAAAATATCCCATTTCACTATTCATCAGTTGAAAATTCTCCATTTACTATTCATCATAAATATCTTCCGGTTTTCCGGATCTTCAGGTTTTGCCCTTTTCATCGCCGTTCAAGCTACGGGTCTCTGATTGACCCCTAGTTCGTTTCTATCTTCTCGTTTCATCAATACACATCTTATGGTATAAAAATATTCTATATACCATGTCCAAGAAATTATCGATCCGAAACACACATTAGACACGTATCTGAAACGCACGTAATTAATTAGACAATCAAAATATACGCACGTAATTATTAAGTCATACGTTAAAATATTTAATTAATAAATTATGCTCGTTTTGATTCGGGGCGCTACAGTTAATGTTATTACTGTTATTTTTATCATTGTTGTTGTGGTCATTTTTATTATTATCATCATCATCGTCGTCATCGTCGTCATAATTAATTTATATTATTATTATTATTTTTATTGTTGTGTCGTCGTCGTAGTCATCGTCGTCGTCGTCATCATTATTATTATTATTATTGTGTTATTATTTATTATTATTGTCAATATTTTTAGTGTTATTTTTATTGTTGTTGTTATTTTTAATATTATTGTTATTATTTTTAATGTTATTGATTATTATTGTTATTGTTATTACTACTATTTTGTTATTATTTATTATTGAGTTATTGTTTATTGTAATTATTATTATTTTTTTTGTTTTTTTTTTGTCGTCGTCATCATCATGAATTTATTTTATTATTATCATTTTTATTATTGTCACTGTTATTATTTTTATTGTTATTGTTATTTTGTTATTATTATTATTGTTATTAATATTATTTTTTTATTATTATCATCATACAATAACTGTTATCATCATCATCATCATTAGTATTGTCATTGTTTATATTGTTATTGGTATTGTTATTATTATTATAGTGTTGTTATTGTTTTCTTAATATTATTATTTTTATTATTATTTATAATTGTTATTAGCATGATTTATTTATTTATTATTATTATTATTATTTTATTTGTTATTATTATTGTTGTTTTTTTATTGTTGTTTTTATTTATATAATTATTGTCATTGTTATCATTGTTATTGTTATTATTACTATTATGTAATTATATATTGATGAGTTATTTTTTATTGTTATTGTTGTTGTTGTAATAATAATAATAATAATAATGATAATAATAATAATAATAATTATTAATATTATTATTATCTAGATTATCATCATCTTATTATTATTATTGTTTATTATTATTATTATTATTATTATTATTATCTAGATTATCATCATCTTATTATTATTATTATTATTATTATTATTATTATTATTATTATTATTAGCATCATCATCATCAACATCTTCATCATTATTAATTTGTATTATTATTGTCATTGTCATTATTTTTATTGTTATTGTTATTGTTGTTGTTATTATTGTTGTTGTTATTGTTGTTGTTGTTTTTTTTTTGTTGTCGTCGTCGTCGTTATTATTGTTGTTTTTATTTATATTATTATTGACAACGTTATTATTGTTATTTTTATCATTGTTGTTGTTGTCATTTTTATCATTATTATTTTTTTAAATATTATTGTTATTATTTTTAATGTTATTGATTATTATTGTTATTGTTATTATTATTATTTTATTATTATTTATTATTGAGGTATTGTTTATTGTAATCATTATTGTTTTTGTTGTTTTTATTATTGTGGTCGTCATCATGAATTTATATTATTATTATCATTTTTATTATTGTCACTGTTATTATTATTATTGTTATTTTGTTATTATAATTATTGTTATTATTATTACTATCTTTATTATTATCATCATACTATAATAGTAATCATTATCATCATCATTGTTAGTATTGTCATTGTTTGTTGTTGTTATTGTTGTTTTTATTTATATAATTATGTCATTGTTAACATTGTTATTATTATTATTACTATTATGTAATTATATATTGATCAGTTACTTTTATTGTACTTGTTATTGTTGTTGTAATAATAGTAATAATAATTATTATTATGATAATAATAATAATATTAATAATAATAATAATATTTATTATTATTATTATCTGAATGATCATCTTATAATAATAATAATTATTATTATTATTACTATTATTATCATCATTAACATCATCATCATTATTCATTGGTATTATTATTGTCATTGTCATTATTATTATTATTATTATTGTACTTGTTATTATTATTGTTGTTGTTGTTCTTGTTGTTGTGTTATTATTTATTGTTGTTATTGTTATTGTTGTTTTTATTTATATGATTATGTTATTGTTATCATTGTTATTGTTATTATTATTACTATTATGTAATTATATATTGATGAGTTATTTTTTATTGTACTTGTTATTGTTGTTGTAATAATAGTAATAATAATAATAATAATTATTATTATTATTATCATCATTCATTGGTATTATTATTTTCATTGTCATTATTTTTATTGTTGTTATTATTATTATCATTATTATTGTTGTTGTTTTTTGTTGTCATCGTCATCGTCATTATTGTTATTGTTCATATATATATATATTATTATTGTCAATGTTATTATTGTTATTTTTCTCATTATTGTTGTTGTCATTATTATTATTGTTGTTGTTGTTCTTGTCGTCGTCGTCATCATCATCATCATCATTATTATTATTATTGAGTTATTATTTATTATTATTGTCAATGTTTGTAATGTTATTTTCATTGTTGTTGTTGTTATTTTTAATATTATTGTTATTATTTTTAATGTTATTGATTATTATTGTTATTGTTATTGTTACTATTTTATTATTATTTATTATTGAGTTATTGTTTATTGTAATTGTTATTATTTTTGTTCTTTTTATTGTTGTTGTCGTCGTCATCATCATCATGACTTTATATTATTATTATCATTTTTATTATTGTCACTGTTATTGGTTTTATTGTTATATTTATTTTGTTATTATTATTATTGTTGTTATTAATATTTTTTTTTTATTATCATCATATTATAATCGTTATCATCATCATCATTAGTATTGTCATTGTTTATGTTATTATTGTTATCGATATTGTTATTATTATTCTAGTGTTGTTATTGTCACGCCCCTTTTTATCATATTGTAGAATATCAGAGTTTAATAAATTTTCATTTGGGCATCCAACAACTCGATAAAACATGGAATTTCTAAGGTCACTTAAATTTTACAAATAAAGGTAAGTTTAAACATCCCTATTTCTATAAAACGTGAATCATACACAACAGAAGATAAGTATTTTTCTTTGTAGTTACATAATTAAAATTGTACAGCTTTGCAGCTACGCTTTCCAAAAGACTTCAAAATGTCATCTTCTATACAACAAAATAATATGACACCTCTTTCACCTCCCTTCCGGACGGCTGCAACTTGTAAAATAAAATCACTTAAGGGGGTGAGTGTATAAGGACACTCAGTGGGGTGGGTCTTGTGAGTAGTTAAAACATAAAAGGAAACATAAACATATAATTCATGAAGCATATAGTTACGGGTTCGAGCCGTTTTGAAAAATATTGTTCCGGTTCTAAGTCGCCATGTCACGCCCCGTTTTCTTTTGTAAAATATCAGAGTTTTCGCACGGGCGTGAAGAAAGAAACAACAAGGGACACAAACACAAACATAAAGAAGGAGTAAGAGACGACAGAAGAAAGAGGTAAGGGATGATATAATGGAACATTCACATATCAACAGTCGGTCTCAGTACCGACAAATATTCGGCCTCAATACCGATATATACAATATAGTAAAGCAGCGGAATAAACCATCAGGATCTCACATCCGTCACGTGTATCAAATATTATTACAAAACGTGATTTAAACAAAACATTATTTTAGAAATGTATGTGTGACATCAGCCTAAATATACAAGTCCAGAGACGGCACCACCTCTCTCCACCTAGGGTTCAACATGCTCACCAGCTCCTGTAGTATGAGTACAGAATAAGGGGGTGAGTACGTGGAATACACTCATGGGGATAAAGTCCGCATCTTATAACATTCGATAGATTTATATAGATCAACAATATATAACAATCAGCACAAAGACATAGCAAGTAAAATGCATAGCAGATATTAGAAATGGTAAGGAGGATAGGTGCGGGATCAGCCCGTCTTACCCTATAAAACAGTCTCAATATCGCTGGTGCATTTCAAGAGGACCACCAAACCTCAACAGAGTAGTAGAAGGGGGGAGACAATTTTTTACGGTCCATAGGACCCTTCGAACATGCAATGTGAACCGAAGTCCTTTCACAGTATATAGTATGGCACAACATGTATATTCACAACATTTAGTATTCCTCATTCATGCTTCATAATAGGGAAAACTGTAAACACATCAAGATTTAGAAATTACCCCCACCTTATTCGGTGGTTACCACATGAGTAGCGAGGATCGAAGATCTGATAACTCAGAGCTCGAGTAGCGAGTACCAAAGGTCAGATAACTCAACGCTTAATCCAACAAGTAGCCTACATAAGTTATCACGTTTCTTAGATCCTTAATAACGTATAATTAAAGCTATAAACGTTTTCGGAGAAAGTACGATCGTTAACTACACGGCGGATCGAGAGATCTAAAGATCGGGGTCGAAGAAACAAGAGGGACAGATCAGTCTAAGTGACTGAGATGATAGGAAATGAAATTTGGGTCACGACGGAAAAAGAATGAGCTCGATCGGAGTTAAAAGGAGCTCAAACGGAGCATTTTAAGTTTAGGAGTATTTTGGTAATTTTGGTCAAAGGGTTAACTTTGACCGGGCCCACGAACCCCGATCAATGACATCTCGTCGGCGACGACTCGAAAAAGATGAACGATGGAAAAAATGGGGTTCGGATCGAAAACACGGCGTTGCGTGCGTGTCGGCACGCGTGGACCCGACGCCGGGTGAAAAAACCCGGCGGATAGGCATCATCCTCAGCAGCTGCCGAGTTTTCTCGACAGCAACAGGTAGGGGCTCGGCAGCTGCCGAGATTTCTCGGCAGCGGAACACGGCTTCTCGGCAGCAAGGTTACCCAACTCTCCCGTCATTGGCCTGCTCGACCAGGCCACTTCCCAGCGCCACCAACCGGGGCGGCGACGCCCTTTGCAGCCACCACCACGTCCGCCGGAAAGCTCGCACCGCCGGCTACCACTTCCGGCCATCCCTCGCCAGATTCCGACGGTGAATAGTACCTGAAATTCCGCCGCAAAACCCTTCGATACACATTTTTTCCAAAACCAAACCCCACCCAAAAACCTCCGGCCGACGACTTCCAGTCGCCGGCGACCACTCCCAATCCCTCCGCCGGCGACCCCCGGTCACCGGCAACCTTTCCCGGCCAACCTAAACCACACATACAGCCATATATACATACATGCATATACACACACATGTGTATAACACACACACCAATCTAACACACACATACAACCACCTCCCCTAGACCCTCGTCGGCGACCTCCCATCGCCGGCCCACCGTTCCCACATGGCAGCGCCACCCGGCGCCGCCCACAACAGTAACTCCAACACACACACACACTCAAACACCACCAACACACACACACATGCACGTATACATACATATATACTACTGTCCTTCTCCAGCGCCGCCACCCACGGCGGCGCCGGCCCTCCATGCATCTCACCCTACCTCCGGCGGCCCTCCGATCATCAGCTCCGGCGAGAAGAGAGAGAAAAATAGAGGAGAGAGAGAAGGTGGTGCAAGATTAGGGTTAGGGTTTAAGAGGCTGTTTTTTGCCATTTTCTAGCGAATGAGAAATTGGAATTGAATTCCGAGACCTATCCTAGATTCGTCTCATCGAGACGAACGTCGTGTGCAAAAATAGGCCAAAACCGATAACTTTTATATTTTCCGGCCACCGCCGGCGGCGGCGCCAGCGGTGGCACGCCGGAACAGAATATCGGAAAAAGAGAGAAGAGAGAGAGACTTATGAGTTTTCGGCGCGTTCGGCTCGTTTGGAAAAATGGTGAAAAATGAATCGGGGAGCCCCTATTTATAGATTTTCAAAAGTTACTATTCACCCAAAAATATCTCGTCACTATTCATCGGTTGAATTTTCCACGCTACTATTCACCGAAAATATCTTCCGATTTTCCGAAACTTCGGGTTTTATCCTTTTTATCGCCGTTCGAGCTACAGGTCTCCGATTGACCTTTAGTTCGTT
The DNA here is from genome assembly GCA_954870855.1 of Scutellaria minor. Lineage (NCBI taxonomy): Eukaryota > Viridiplantae > Streptophyta > Magnoliopsida > Lamiales > Lamiaceae > Scutellaria > Scutellaria minor. The sequence goes on from OX940733.1 coordinate 7,063,317, forward strand.
TCTATCTTCTCATTTTCTCGATACGCATCTAATGGTATACAAATATCCTATGTTCCACGTCTAATAAAATTATTGATCTAAATCATGCATTAAACACGTATCTGAAATGCACGTAATTAATTAAACAGTCAAAACATACGCACATAATTATTAAATTATAGGTTTAAGTATTTAATTAATCAATTATGCTTCATTTTTGGTCCGGGGCGCTACACGTCATGAAAACATTGTGGTTCTTTAGCCACTTTGGTACGGTTCTTTAGCCGTCTTGATGTGGTTCTTTAGCCACTTTGGAAAACATGTGGTTCTTTAGCCACTTTGGTGTGGTTCTTTAGTCGCCTTGGAAAACATTTCATTAACGTAAACACATTCACTCACATTGCAAATAACATACATTTGTGTGCACATCGTAGTAAAGCATATAATGCAACCTTCATAGAATAATCACATACATTTCACGTAGGCATATAACTTCACTTCAAACTCACTAGGAACTCAAACGTGATACAAGAAAATTACCCCCACCTCAGTCAAGTGGTGTCTTGGGACAACTGTTATGTTTCAGGTGTCACGCCCCATTTTTCACACTTAAAAATTATCAGAGTTTTCTTTCTGGGCGTGAAGAAAAAAGGGGGAAAAGACGTGCATGATATAAAATAGAAGGAGGTAAGAGACGATCAGAAATATTACATATAAAAACTTCGGATACAACCGACTTCAAAGGGTTTGAAAACCTTAAGTAGCGGAAATACATCAGGATCCTTTACATAACAGAAGAACAGTTAATCTCTTACAATCTTGAAATATTAAAAACATATTGTTTTAAAAGATAAAAGGGGATAACATGATATGGCACCCTCCTCTCTACGCATCTTGACTCTCATCATTTCCTGTAGTGTGAATATAGATGGGGGTGAGTGCGTTGAATACACTCGTGGGGATAATTTTCGTATTTTAAGTTCATTAAACCAATAACAGATAAATTAATCAATCATAAATCAGAACAACAGTTAAACACGTCACATATACTGCACAACACGTAAATTGGTTCCTTAATGGACCACTCATTCCTTTAAATAATATCGGTACCTTTATGGACGACCCAGTCCTTTAAATATATATCGGTATCTTTACGGACGACCCAATTCTTTAAACAAACATCGGTACCTTTACGGACGACCCAGTCCTTTAAACAAACATCGGTACCTTTACGGATGACCCAGTTCTTTAAACAAACATCGGTACCTTTAGGACGACCCCGTTCTTTAAACAAACATCGGTACCTTTACGGGTGATCCAGTTCTTTAAACAAACATCGGTACCTTTACGAACGACCCAGTCCTTTAAATAAATATCGGTACCTTTAAGGATGATCCAGTCCTTTAAATAATATAATAACATGCATACAACATTCACGACACATAAGGTTCAACAATTCACATGCACACAGTATACACAGTACATAGAGTGCAACAATTCATACGTCAAATACGGAAAACAATAAACATATAGAGTTTAGAAGTTACCCCCACCTTGTTCGATGGTTACCACGTGAGTAGCGAGTATCAAAGATCAAGTATCACAAAGCTCAATCCAACTGATAGCCTACATAAGTTACAGTGTTTCTTAGATCCTTAATAAACATAATTAAAAATATAAATGATTTCGGAGAAGATACGATCGTTAAAGACGAGACGGATCGGAAAATCTAAAGATTGAGGTTGAAGAAATGAGAGTGAAATTTCAGTTTAAAAGGCTGATAAGAAAGAGGGTAAGATTTGGGTCGCAACAGAAAAAGAATGAGCTCAATCGGAGTTGAAATGAGCTCAAACGAAGCGTTTTAAGATTGAGGGGTATTTTGATAATTTTGGTCAAAGGGTTGACTTTGACCGGGACTCATGACTCCCGGTTGATGACATCTCATCGGCGACGACTCGATGATAACGTACGATGGAAAAAAAAGGATTCGTATCGAAAACACGGTGTCGCGCGCGCATGGCACCCGGTGCCGTGTATTTTTCTCGGCAGCTTCGGCCTACGTTTCTCGGTATGTGCGCGCTAGTACCCGGCGCCCTCGGTAGATTCGGCAGGTGTGCACGCGCCAGCTCCCGTCGCGAGCCCAGCACGCGCGCTACCCGACATCTCCCGGCGTTTCCCGATGTCGCACCCAGCGCCTGCTCGCCTGGGAAGGCTGTTGCCGCAGCAGCTCCGCCCGGCGCCGCCCCCTCCAACTCGCTGGCGACACCACCTTCTCCGGTGACCCCTCCGGCGGCGTGAACAGTAACCCCCCTCCAAAACAGCAACCAACACACACACACCCATGCATGCACACTCACACACCCCCTCTCTTCTTAGCTCCGGCCGGCGACATCTCCGGGACCACTGGCTGGCGACCTCCCATCACCGACGACCACCAATATCACCCAACAGCCCTCCTACAACACCAACACACACACAACACACCATACACACACGCACACATGCTCATACCCAAACCCCATGCAAGCCACCCCTTTTCCAGCCCGCTTCCAGCTCCGGCCGGCGACCTCCCATCGCCGGCCACCACCTCTAACCCATCACACACACACCCAGCCACTGTCCCTGCAACTTTTCCGGTGAGAGGAGGAAAAAAGAGGGCTGACGGGGAGAGAGAAGAGGAAGGGAGGAGAGAGAAAGATTTGGCCGGATCTTTGACCGGCGTTTGCCGGAGGAGAGATTCGTTCAAAATTCTGAGCCCGGATTCGTGACGGGCTCGATGAGAGCTTCAACTTAGAGTATGAGTTTACCCAAAATGGATAAGAAACGAGGTGGAAAGGAAGAGAGAGAAAAAGGATTTTCCAGCGATGTTTTGCCGTTTTCCGGCGAACGAGACATCAGAATTGAAATCCGATACATATCCTAGACTCGTCTCGATGAGGCCTACGTTCTGTGTGAAAATCGGCCGAAACCGATAAAATTGATTTTCCGACAACCGGCGACAGCGTGCCGGAGACAGAAAACATAGGAGAGAGAGAGAGGGAGGAGAGAGAGACTTACGTGTTTTCGTCGATTTAGCCTCGTTCGAAAAAACGGTGATTTTTGAATCGAAAATGCCCCTATTTATAGATTTTCCGAAAAACACTATTCATCAAAAAAAATCTTCGTTACTATTCACAGAAAAATCTTGGGTCACTATTCGTGTAAAAAATCTTGGGTTGCTATTCACCGTAAATATCTTTCGATTTTCCGAATCTTCGTATTTTGCTCTTTTCTTCGCCATTTGAGCTATGGGTCTCCGATTGACCTCTAATTCATTTCTATCTTCTCGTTTTTCCATTATGCATCTAATGGTATAATTATAATCTATGTTCCGCGACTAGAAAATATTTCCATCTAAAACATGCATTTATCACATATCTGAAACGCATATAATTAAATTAAACAGTCAAGATTAACGCACATAATAACTCAATTAAGGGTTTAATATTTAATTAATCAATTATGCTTCGTTTTTGGTCTAGGACGCTACATCAGGGAATTAGTCGGGTCTTCGTCTGCGTCTCCTACAAGATATATACAAAACTCGTTTTAACGGTTAAATGAGACTATTTATAACTCGAATTAGAACTTGAATTGAAAATATACTTAAACAAGGGTCAATGAAAAAAGATCTGTAGAAAGAGCTTTTGAATATAGAGGAAGATGATTCGTATTATTTGGAAAAATGAGCGTTGGTAACAGGTGATGACTTATAAGGGAAAAAACGAGAGTTCTAAATATAGCGTTTGAGGATTCGACTTTTGTGACTAAGGCTTAAATAGTCGAAGGGTTGAAATTAGGGTTTCATATCCAAGTTTAAAGATAAAAGGGCTAAAACATAATTTTCTAAAATTATGGGTGGAAAGTCTAATTATTTAAAACATAGGGAATAAGGGTTTGAACCTAATAAAAATTAAAAAGGAAAAACCCCCTTCTCCCTCAGCCCAATCTACCGCCACCAGTCCTCTTCCGCCGCTGCTGCCGGCGACTACCGTCGTCGGCGACTACCGTCGCCGGTGACTACATACCAACCAACATGCCCAAACACACACCTACACAGCAGCCCAAAAACACACACACAACAGCCCAAACACACACACACACAGCAGGATAGGCAGCCTGCCAGGCGTGCCTGCTGTAGCGCCCCGGACCAAAAATGAGGATAATTTATTAATTAAATGTTTAAACACAAAACTTAATAATTATATGCGTATATTTTGACTGTTTAATTTATTACGTGCGTTTCAGATACATGTTTAAAGCACGATTTAGATGGATAATTTTCTTAGACATGGATCATAGAATATTTTTATACCATTAGATGCGTATCGGAAAAATGAGAAGATAGAAATAAACTAGGGGTCAATCGGAGACCCGTAGCTCAAAAGCGACGAAAAGGGCAAAACTCGAAGTTTCGGAAAATCGAAAGATATTTACGATGAATAGTAACGAAGACTTTTCAACCGATGAATAGTGATTGGATATTTTGGTGAATAGTGTTTTTTCGGATTTTCTATAAATAGGGGTGGTTTCGATTCGAAAATCACCATTTTTCCGAATGAGCCGAAAGCGACGAAAACCCGTAAGTCTCTCTCCTCTCTCTTTCTTTTCGGTTTTCTGCCTCTGGCGCACCGGCACCGGCACCGTCGCCGGTGGTCGAAAAATTTCAACATTGTCGGTTTCTGCTGATTTTCGCACATGACATAGGTCTTGACGAGATGAATTTAGGATAAGTCTCGGAATTCAATTCTAATTTCTCGTTCGTCGAAAAACGGCGAAAAACGGCCTCCAAATCCTAAACCCTAACTTTGCACCATCTTCTCTCTCTCCTCTAATTTCTCTCTCTCTCTCTCTCTCTACCTCCTCTCGCCGGAGATGTTGTTGGGTGTGAGGCGGCGCCGCCGTGGGTGGTGGCGCCGGGACTGATTTCCAGTGAGTGTGGGTAATCGTGTATGTAGTGTGTGTTTATGTGTGTATGTGTTGTGTTGGCTGTTGGGGGTGGCGCTGGTGGTGCCGCCGTGAGCTACCGGTGGGCCATCGCTGGTGATGCACCGGCGAGATTGTGGTGGTGGTGGCCGGCGGCAGGTGGCCACCGGCCAAGCTGTAACAGTTGGTGTGTGTTTATACATATATATGTGTGTATGTCTTTCTGTGTGTGTATGCGTGGCCAGCAGGTGGTGGCCGGTGACTGGAAGTCACCGATCGGAGTCCCAGGTGGTGGGGGAGAGTCACCGGCGATTGGAAGTCGCTGGCCAAGGGGCTGTGTTGGTTGGGTGTTTGAGTGTGTGTGTGAGTTTGCATTACCGGTGTGTTTTTGGTTGCTGGGGGTTTGGGGCTGGGTTAGGAAGGTCGCCGGCGACAGGAGGTCGCCGGCCGGGGGTCTTGGAAGGGTCGCCGGCGATTGGGAGTCGCCGGCCAGAGCTGGAAAGGTAGGGTGTGAGTTTGCATACATGTGTATCGAAGGGTTTTGCGGCGGAATTCTGGGCACTATTCACGACCGGATTCCAGTGAGTGATGGCCGGAGGTGGTAGCCGGCGGTGCAGGGTTTCCGGTGGACGAGGTGGCGGCGGCGCAGGACGGCGCCGCCGCAGCTGGTGGCACCGGGAAGGTGGTTGGTTGAGCAGGTCAATGCCGGGAGCACCGGGCGCGAGCCAGGCCGAGGATGCCGAGAAAACTCGGCAGCTGCCGAGAAGTGCCGACCCGATGCTGCCGCCTGCCGAGAAATCTCGGCCCTTGCCAAGAATGAGCTGACCAACTGCCAAGAAAACTCGGCAGCTGCCAGGTGAAGCTGCCGAGACCACCGAGATTTGCCGATGCTGCCGAGAACCACACGCCACACTGCTGAGAAAACTCGGCAGCTGCCGAGGCCGATGGGTTTTTTCACCCGGCATCGGGTGCGCGCGTGCCCTGTCGCACGCGATGCCGTGTTTTCGATTTGAATCCCGTTTTTTCCACCGTACGTCATCATCGAGTCATCGCCGATGAGATGTTGTTGACCGAGGGTTGTGGGCCCGGTCAAAGTCAACCCTTTGACCAAAATTACCAAAATACCCCTAAACTTAAAATGCTCCGTTTGAGCTCGTTTTAACTCCGATTGAGCTCATTCTTTTTCTGTCATGACCCAAATTTCATTCTCTATCATCTCAACCATATGGACTGATTATCCATCCTCGTTTCTTCAACTCCAATCCTTAGATCTCTTGATCTGTCGCGTATTTAACGATCGTTTTTCCGCTGGGATCTTTTATAGCTTTATTTATACATTATTAAGGATCTACGATGCACCGTAATTATGTAAGCTACTTGTTGGATTGAGCCTTGAGATATCCGATCTTTGGTACTTGCTACTCATGCGGAAACCACCGAACAAAGTGGGGTAACTTCTAAACTCTATGTGTTTACTATTTTCCCTATTTGATATATGAAATGTTGAATCTTATTGTTGAACTCTATTTACTGTGAATATTGTGAGCGTATTGTTTTATTTTGGGGAAGGGACATGGTGGTCAGTAAATACACCGTTAGAAAAGGACAAGATGGTCCGTAAATACACTGTTAGAGATGGACAAGATGGTCCGTAAATACACCGTTAGAGAAGGACAGTGTGGTCCGTAAATACACCATTAGAGATGGATAGGGTGGTCTGTAAATACACCATAGAGATGGACAGAGTGGTCCGTAAATACACCGTAGAGATGGACAGGGTGGTCCATAAATACACCGTTAGAGATGGATTGGGTGGTCCGTAAATACACCGCTGGGGATGGACTGGGTGGTCCATAAATACACCGTTGGGGATGGACTGGATGGTCCATAAATACACCGCTAGGGATGGACAGGATGGTCCGTAAATACACCGCTAGCTGGGAATGGGCTGGGTCGTACGTTAAAGAAACGATTACATGCTATGTCATATATGTGATGTGTTTATTTGCCGAACATATATATACGATTGATTTGTGTAACTACATAATAATTGTTTGAACAAGGAAAATATCTCCACGAGTGTATTCAACGCACTCACCCCCTTATTCTGTACTCACACTACAGAAAATTACGAGAGTCAAGGTGCGTAGAGAGGATGGTGCCATATCAAGTCTTCTCCTTTTGTGTTTTATTCAAAACTTAACGTTGAAATGTTGTTTTAATAATTCATGTTTGTAAAAGATAAATCCTTCTCCTTTCCTTTATGGATCCTGATGATGTTCCGCTGCAATGTTTTAAATGTTTTATTTCGGCTAGACGCCGAGGATTTATATATATAAAATCGTATGTTATCTTTTTCCAAAGGTTTCTATTTTATTTCATGCACATCTTTTCCTCTTCTTTCTTCACGCCCACAAGTAAAACTCTGATATTTTATGAAAAGAAAACGGGACGTGACACCTGCCCCCAGCACGCCCAGCGCGTCCCAGCCCGATGACCCGATGCACGCACCAGCACGCACCTGCGCACGACCCGACACCCGCCACCGTCCCCGGCGGCGGCCGACAACACACACGCCGGTGCACCCTGCATCAGTAACTCACGGCGACGACAGCAAACAGCGGAGGGAGAGCAACAACAGTAGAGAGAGAGACCGAGAGAGAAGACTGGAGAGAGAGAGAGAGATGAAGATGGTGAATCTGTGTGTTGCCCTTTTCTTTCTTGCTTTTTTTCCTTTTCCTTTTTCCCATCTTTCACTTGCAGGATGGATGGGGAGTCATCACGTGTGTTGGCTAAATTTGGTGGAGAGATAGAGTTGGGAGTAGGTGGCGTTTAAAGATGGTGACTAACCTTCTTATGGCTTTTCACTTAATTAGTTTAATTTTTATACATAATTAATTAATTGTTATTGGTATTGTTATTAATATTATAGTGTTGTTAATATTTTGTTAATATTATTATTTTTATTATTATTTATAATTGTTATTAGCATGATTTATATTATTATTATTATTATTATTTTATTAGTTATTATTATTGCTGTCGTTGCTATTGTTGTTTTTATTTATATAATTATTGTCATTGTTATCATTGTTATTGTTAGTATTACTATTATGTATTTATATATTGATGAGTTATTTTTAGTGTACTTGTTATTGTTGTTGTAATAATAATAATAATAAGATGATAATCCAGATAATAATTATTATATCTGGATTATCATCATCTTATTATTATTATAATTATTATCTGGATTATCATATTATTATTATTATTATTATTATTATTATTATTATCTGGATTATCATCATCTTATTATTATTATTATTGTCATTGTTGTTGTCGTCGCCATTTGTTGTTGTTGTTGTTATTATTGTTGTTTTTATTTATATTATTATTGTCAATGTTATTATTGTTATTTTTATTATTGTTGTTGTTGTCATTTTTATTATTATTATTATTAATATTATTTTTATTATTTATAATGTTATTGATTATTATTGTTATTGTTATTGTTATTATTATTATTATTATTTTGTTATTATTTATTATTGAGTTATTGTTTATTGTAATTGTTATTGTTTTTATTGTCGTCGTCTTCATCATCATCATGAATTTATATTTTTATTATTGTCATTTGTTATTATTTTTATTGTTATTGTTATTTTGTTATTATTATTATTGTTATTGATATTATTTTATTAGTATTATCATCATACTATCATCATCATCATTGTTAGTATTGTCATTGTTTATATTATTATTGTTATTGGTATTGTTATTATTATTATAGTGTTGTTATTGTTTTGTTAATATTATTATTTTTATTATTATTTATAATTGTTATTAGCATGATTTATATTATTATTATTACTATTATTTCTATTATTATTATTTGTTATTTTTATTGTTGTTGTCGTTCTTGTTGTTGTGTTATTATTTATTGTTGTTGTTGTTATTGTTGATAATAATAATAATAAAAGTAAGATGATAATCCAGATAATAATAATTATATAGATTATCAATAATAATAATAATAATAATATGATGATGATAATCCAGATAATAATAATAATAATAATAATAAAAATGACAACAACAAAAATGATAGAAATAACAATAATAACATTGACAATAATAATATAAAAAAATAATAGTAGTAGTAGTAGTGGTGGTAGTGATAGTGGTGGTAGTGGTGGTGGTAGTGGTAGTTGTAGTGGTGGTAGTAGTAGTATTAGTATGATAATAATAAGATGATGATAATCCTGATAATAACAATATAAGGTGCAGAACCCTAATATTTGTGTTTTTTTCGAGATAACTTAGTATTTCGCTCATTTCTCGGTGATCATAATGTCAAGGGATTTCAGGATCGGAATATTGGTTAGATGACCATCAATCACAGTAGTTTGTCTTATAGCCATGGTTAGGGTTTTGGAAAGATAGAGTGCTTTGAACAAGAGAGATAGGTGTGTGTAAAGAGAGAGAGAGATGTTGTGTTGTTCTGATTATACAACTGAGAGTTATATGATCTTTGATGAGGAAGTTGAAGTGTTTTATATCATCAATATGACCAAACAATAATTAATGGTCCAATTTGAGAGAGGTAGAATAACCGCCAGAATCAAATTATCATGTTTAAACATGCAGAGGGTTTTAATTACAAATATGATATAATATATGAAGTGAAAAAAATAGATAATTGTTGCAATTCTGAAAAGGTGTATTTCCATTAAATGCGTAGATCCCCTAGGATAATGATTTTTCCTCTAAAATGATTAGCACTTTATGAGGTTGTAGTGCTTGTACAAGGTTTTAGTGTAATAAATACACTTAGCAATATATGTTGTAACTTGATGTTGTACCCTTTGTTTGTAGTGATGTCTGCATGTTGTATCCTCGCTTGTATGCAACAATGTATCTTTTTCAAGATTGCAACAAATCTTCATCCGCTGCATGCATGATAAATCTTCCCCCTTACTTTTAGTATTCCTTCTGATTGTTGTAACCTTCCTTCAACTTCTTCAGACGTTCTTTCATTATAATCTGATAATCTCTAGCTTGTTCCTTAGCATGAAAAACCTTGTTTCACATATGAGTTTGATGAAGATATTTACCAGTTGTAGCTCTGTATGTACCTTTTCCAGGGTGATATCTTTTTTTTATATGATCTCTGATGAAATGATGTCTTATGTCAATATGTTTGGTTCTTGAGTGAAACACTGGATTATGAGTGTTAGCTATAACACTTGTGTTATCATATAGAATTGGAGTTTTCTTTTCTTTAATTCCATAATCCATAAAATCTGTGCATAACAACTTCCTGTAGCAACATATTCTACTTTTGTTGTAGATATAACACTTGAAGTTTGTTTCTTGAAGAACCATGACACTAATCTATTTTCAAGAAATTGACAAGTACCATTAATACTCTTTCTGTCAATCTTGCATCAAACAAAATCTGAATTTGAATATCCTTTCAGGCTAAAACCTCCTTTATTGGGATACCATAAACCAACATCTTGGGTTCTTTTTAGATACTCGATTATCCTTTTGGTTGCGGTCAAATCAGATTCCTTGGGTGCAGCTTGAAATCTTGTAAAATTCCTACTGTAAATATAATATCTGACCTACTTGCTATAATATATAGAATTGATCCAATCAGTCTTCTTTATCTAGTGATGACAAAAAATTTCCATCTTCATCTTTGTCAATGTTGATAGATGTGACCATATGAATATTAACAACCGCTCCATTTTCCATTGTAAACTTCTTTATAAGCTTTTTTGTGTACTTTACTTGATTGATGAAGATTCCAATTTTTAGCTACCTGACTTGCAGTCCTAGAAAAAAAAACTTAATCGCTCATCATGCTCATCTCAATCTTTTTTGTATGAGGTCTAAGAACTTTTTACATAGTTTTTTGTTAGTTAATCCAAAGATAACGTCATCAATATAGATTTGAACAAGCAATATATTATCTTCATATTGAATTCTAAAAAGAATTTTATCCACTGTTCCTTTTTGAAATTCATTCTCCAAGAGATATATGGATAGAGTATCATACCAAGCTCTAGGTGTTTGCTTCAACCCATATAGAGCTTTCTTCAATATGAATACCTTCTTTTCTGGTTGATCTTCAAATCCTAGATGTTGTTCAATATATACTTCTTCTGCTAGGAAACCATTCAAAAATGCACTTTTTACATCCATTTGATAGACATTGAAATTCTTATGTGCAACATAGACTAGGAATATTCTGATTACTTCAAGTCTTGCTACTGGTGCAAAAGTCTCATCAAAATCATTTTCTTCTTCTCGACAATAGCCTTTGGCAACTAGCTTTACTTTATTTCTTATAACAAGTCCAAATTCATTTAACATGTTCTTGAATACCCATTTAGTTCTAATGACTCTTGATGATCAGGTCTGAGAATTAATTTCCAGACTTCATTTCTCTCAAAATCATTTAACTTTTCTTGCATAGCTTTGATCCAATTATTGTCTTCAAGAGCTTCTTAAATGCTTTTCGATTCAATTTGAGAGATAAAACATGCAAACATGGTTTTATGTGGAATGGATCTTCTAGTTCTGACTCCTACTCCTGGATCTCTAATGATGAGTTCCCTAGGGTGATTCCTTAGCCATGTTTTGTCTGGTTCAAATACAAATGGGGTTGCAAGTGGATTTTCATTCTACTATAAAAATTTTGACTGTTGTACTATAATCTGCTTTGATATATTCTCTACTGCATATGTCACGCCCCGTTTTCTTTTATAAAAATATCAGAGCTTTGCTTTGGACGTGAAGAAGAAATGATAAAAGACATTTTCATAAATAGAAGAAGGATATAGGAGACGACAAAAGAATAAGGTAGGAGATGACAGAATCATATCAACAATCGAATACAACCGATTCACATATCATAGCAGCAGAATTAAACCATCAGGATCCATCATCCAAAAACATGTACAGAATTATATGTTACAAAATGTGAATTAATTAAAATATTGTTTGAAAATGTTGTGAGACATTAACTTAAATATATAGGCCAGATATAGCACCACCTCTCTCCCTCTAAAGTTCATCATGCTCGTCATCTCTTGTAACGTGAATTACAGAATAGGGGGTGAGTGCGTGGAATACACTCGTGGGGATGAAATCCGCCTATTATAACAGTCAACAGATATAATATACTGAAAATGTAACATTCAATCACGTTATCACAGCACATAAAATTCAAGACAAGTATCTTGTAACTCATCTATGAGGTACGGGAATTTCCCATCTTACCCCTAAAACGGTCTCAATACCGCTAGCGCATTTACAGGACCGCCAGACCTTTCAAGTGGTAGAAAAGATAAGAGACAATTTTTTTACGGTTCATAAGACCCTCTGAACATGCAATGTGAACCGAAGTCCTTTCACAAAATATCATGAATACATAATCATAGCATATAATCACAACATTTAGTATTCCTCAATCATGCTTCAAAATAGGAAAAACTGTAAACAGATTAAGAGTTAGAAATTACCCCCACTTTGTTCGGTGGTTTCCGCGTGAGTAACAAGTATCAAAGATCACTTATCTCAATGCTCAATCCAACTGATAGCCTACACAAATTATGGTGTTTCTTAGATCCTTAATAAGTATAATTAAAGCAATAAAAGATTCCGAAGGAAAAACGATCGTTAAAGACGCGATGGATCGAGAGATCTAAAGATTGGGGTTGAGGAGACGAGAGTGAAAGTTCAGTTTATATAGCTGAGATGAAAGAGAATGAAATTTGGGTCACAACAGAAAAAGAATGAGCTCGATCGGAGTTGAAACGAGCTCAAACGGAGCATTTTAAGATTAGAGGTATTTTGGTAATTTTGGTCAAAGATTGACTTTGACCGGGACCCACGACCCCCAGTCAATGACATCTCGTCGGTGACGACTCGATAATGACGTATGATGGAAAAAACGGGATTCAGATCGAAAAAATGACATTGCGCGCGCACCCGTCACACGACATGGCGCTCACGCGCTCCCGGCGTTGGGTGAAAAACTCGGCAGACTCGGTAGCCTTGGCGGCATGCACGCGCGGGCACCCGGCGCGTCTCGGAAGCATGCGTGCGTGGCCCCCGGCGCTTCTCGGCAGCTCTTGGCGTTCTCGGTAGGGCTTCCTCGGCAGCGGGTCGGCATTTCTCGGCAGACTCCTCAACAACCTCGGTAGGTGCCCACCCGGCACCCGGCATGGCCGATATTTCTCAACAGCCTCGGCCAGGCCCGCGCCCAGCGTCACCCGGCGTCACCAACCTGCGTCCAGCTCACGCCAGCAGCTTCCTATGGCCGCCTGCTGCGGCGGCGCCGCCCGGTGCAGCCCCCACCTGGTCTGCCGGCGACCCCAGCTCCAGCCGCCACAATCTCCGGCCACCCTCCGGCCGTGAATAGTACTTTTCCAGCAAAACCCTTCCCAAACCCCAACACACACACACACCCTTCCTTTCCTTGTTCCGGCCAGCGACTTCCAATCACCGGCGACCCTTCCCTAACCCCTGGCCGGTGACTTCCCATCGCCGGCGACCACCAACAGGCCTCAGCCACCCCTCAAACACACACACAACTTATATACACACACAAGCTAACCTACACACACGCATACAAACCCCAACTAACACAGCCCTTGGCCGGCGGCCACCTGTCGCCAGCCACCACCATCCAAGTCTCGCCGGTGCATCACTAGCGCCGGCTTACAGTAGCTCACGGTGGCGCTGCCAGCGCCGCCCCCAACAACGATCACACACAAACACACACTCACACACTCACACACGCATATACATACACACAACCCATAACAGCTCCGACGCCGCCACCCACGACGGCGCCACCCCTCCGACGACTCACCCATACCACCAGGGGAACCTCCGGCAGCTGCTCCGGCGAGAAGGTGGAAGAATTCAGAAGAGAGAGAAAAGGTGGTAGAAATTACGGTTTAGGGTTTGGAGAGAGTTTTTCGCCGTTTTCCAGTGAACGAGAAATCGGAATTGAAATTCCAGACCCATCCTAGACTCGTCTCGATGAGACCTACGTTCTGTGTGAAAATCGGTCGAAACCGACAACTTTGAAATTTTCCGGCCACCGACAGCGGCGGCGCGGCGGCACGCTGGAGGCAGAAAACAGTAAAGAGAGAGAGAGGAGAGAGAGACTTACGAGTTTTCTTCATTTTCGGCTCGTTCGTAAAATTGGTGATTTTTGAATCGAAAATGTCCCTATTTATAGAATTCCTGGAAAACACTATTCATTAAAAATATCTAAAATTACTGTTCATGGGGTAAAAATCCTTATCACTATTCATGTAAAAATCTTCGTTACTGTATCTTTCGGTTTTCCGAAACTTCATGTTTTACCCTTTTCGTCGCCGTTTGAGCTACGGGTCTCCGATTGACCCCTAGTTCGTTTCTATCTTCTCGTTTTTCCATTACGCATCTAATGGTATAAAAATATTCTATGTTCTATGTCTTGGAAAAATATCCATCTAAATCATGCATTAAACACATTTCTGAAACGCAAGTAATTAAATTAAACAGTCAAATTATACGCACATAATTATTAAATTAAGGGTTTAATATTTAATTAAATCAATTATGCTTCGTTTTAGGTCTGGGGTGCTACATCCCTTACCTCTTAAAAAATATCATCCTCGAAATTAAATGCGTACCTAGGAAGGGTAAGTCGGGGTACTTCCTCAGGATTTCGTCTTCCAGTTCCCAAGTTGCTTCTTCCTTTCCGTGACGGCTCCATTGGATCTTCACTATAGCCATCTCTCGATTTCTTAGTTGTCGTTTCTTTCTATCCAAGATGGCTATCGAGACTTCTTCATATGTCAGATCTTTCTCAAGTTCTATGCCTTCTTGTTCGATTATATGGTTTGGATCGATACATACTTCCGTAGCATAGACACGTGAAAAACATTGTGTACTCCAGTGAAGTCCAGCGGTAGTACTAGACGGTACGCAACCTCCCCAACTCGATCTAGAATTTTGAATGGTCCCACGTACCTTGGCTTCAGCTTCCCTCTTTTTCCAAAATGATGGACCCCTTTAGTGGGCGACACTTTGTCTCCTACTTTGAATTTCAGCTTCCTCCGTCTTTTGTCTGCATATGTTTTTTGTCGATCCTGGGCTACTCGTATTCTTTTTTGCGCTATACCAATGGTCGATTGGTAGCTATTATGGTAGGCAAACTCCATTAAGCATAGGTGGTCTTCCCAGCTTCCGGGAAAATCTAAAACGCATGCCCGCAACATATCCTCCAGTATTTGTATGGCCCTTTCTGATTGTCCATCGGTTTGTGGGTGAAAAGTTGTACTGAAAGATAGCTTGGTCCCCAACTCCTTTTGTAAGCTTTGCCAGAATCTGGAGGTGAACCGTGGATCTCTATCCGATACAATAGAAACTGGTACGCCGTGCAATCGGACGATCTCCTCGAGATATATTCGTGCCAACTTGTTCAGTCCAAATAACATCTTGATTGGTAAGAAATGGGTAGACTTCGTCAGTCTATCAACGATTACCCATACGGCGTGATTTCCTCATTTGGTTGTCGGCAAACCAACCACGAAATCCATGACGATGTGTTTCCACTTCCATTCCGATATCTCTAAAGGAGTTAGCATCCCAGCTGGTCGTTGATGCTCCGCTTTCAACTTGTTGACGGATGAGACACTTCTTGACGAACAACCCTATGCTTCTCTTCATGTTTCTCCACCAAAAATTCATCCTTAAGTCTTGGTACATCTTTGTACCTCCAGGGTGTGCAGACATCAGTGTGCTATGTGTCCTCTTGAGGATTTCTTCCCTCAATTCTTCATCCTTAGGCACGCACATTCTTTCTATAAAGATCAGAGCTCCATTTGTAGCCAAAGAGAAACCTTCGGTTCTTCCATTATCCATAAGAGCTTTCATCTTTATTAGGAAGTTATCCCTCTTCTGGGCTTCCACAATTCAGTCACGCAGCGTGGGTTTTACAAATAACGACGCCATCCTGGATTCAATGCTGATCAGAGACGTGACTATCTCCAGATTTAGCTTTGACATCTCCTCGATCAGTTGGTGCTGATTGGTGATCATAGACGTCACCACTCCCTTTTCTTTTCTGCTAAGGGCATCAACTACCACATTTGTTTTTCCAGGATGATAATGGATCGTAATATCATAATCTTTCACCAACTCTAGCCATCTTCTTTGTCTCATATTGAGCTCCTTCTGTTAAAAGAAGTATTTCAGGCTCTTATGGTCGGTATAAATCTCACATTTCATGCCACAGAGCTAGTGTCTCCATATCTTGAGGGCGTGTACCACAGCTGCTAGTTCCAGATCATGCGTTGGGTAGTTCTGTTCGTGAATCTTCAACTGGCGTGATGCATACGCCACTACTTTTCCTTATTGCATCAAAACACACCCCAAACCCTGTTTGGATGCGTCATTGTAAATCACGAACTACTTAGTTACATCTGGAACTATTAAGACTGGTGCTTCGATCAGTCTTTTCTTCAGTTCCTGAAAACTACGCTCATATTGCTCACTCCATTGAAACTTCACATCCTTTCTTGTCAAGCGAGTCATTGGAGTGGCAATCTTCGAAAATCCTTCTATGAATCTTCGGTAGTATCCAGCCAGGCCGATGAAACTCCGGACTTCCTTCACGTTTGTTGGAGTTTTCCACTTATTGACAGCTTCCATCTTTTCAGGATCTACTTCGATCCCTTGCGAAGAGATGAAATGGCCCAGGAAACCAACTTTGTCCATCCAAAATTCGCACTTCTTGAATTTTGCGTAAAACTTCTCCTTCCTTAATACCTCTAGTGCGATTCTAAGATGTTGATCATGGTGCACTCTATCGCACGAATAGATGAGGATATCATCTGTGAACACGATAACAAAGAGATCAAGATAAGGATAGAAGACGCGATTCATCAAGTCCATGAAGATAGTTGGAGCATTACTCAGTCCGAATGACATTACTACAAACTTGTAGTGGCCATATCTTGTCCTGAATGTCGTCTTTGATATATCTGCATCTTTAACTTTTATCTGGTGATATCTAGATCTTAAGTCAATCTTCGAGAATACACTAGCACCTCTTAATTGATCAAAGAGATCTTCAATCCGAGGCAGTGGATACTTGTTCTTTATTGTCCTCTTGTTCAACTCTCGGTAATCGATACACATCCGAAAGTTGTCATCCTTCTTCTTCACAAACAACACTGGAGCTCCCCAGGACGACACACTTGGTCTGATGAAACCTTTATCCAAAAGTTCTTGTAATTAGACCTTCAGTTCCTGCAATTCTTTCAGTACCATCCGATAATGAGCTTTTGACACCGGTGCTGATCCTGGAATAATATTTATCTCGAAGGTCACCTGTCGATCCGGTGGAGGACCAGGTAAATCCTCTGGAAATACGTCCATGAACTCTTTTATCACCGGTACCTTCTCGATAGTAGTCGATTATTTCTCGGGGTTTACCATGTTGACCAACCAAGCTTTGCAATTTCGTTTGCTAAGCATCTAGGTTGCCTTCATGGTCGAGATAATTCTTGAATCAACTTTTACTCGTGTTCCATGGAATATGAACTCCAGCTATCTTGGTACTTGGAAGACGATTTCCCTTACACGACACTTGATTACCGCGTGATTGGACTCTAGCCAGTCCATTCCCAAGATTATGTCAAAATCCTTCATCTCCAAAGCGTGAAGATAAGCTAGAAGGATCTTATTTTCAAAGGCGGTCTTAAGGTGACGGTACAAATATTTTGTCCTTACCGTCTTTTCTGAAGGAATACTAACTTCTAAAGTTTGAGCGACTATCCTACCGTCTTCATGCTTCAGCAAATTACAGAAGTTGACAGATATGAAGGAGTGTGTCGCTCCAGTATCAAAAAGGATGAGAGCAGGTATATCAGATACTGATAACATACCCGTCATCGTCTCTACTCCTTCTGCGGCTTCTAGGCAGGTAAGAGTGAATGCTCGCGCTCTGCCTGCCACCGGCCTCGAGTTCAGGGCTGTAGCTGGTGAGTTCCTATTCCTCCAGCAGTTGGCCGCTATATGCCACGGTACCCCACAGGTGAAGCAGTTCCGTGTTTCTTGCTGACGCGATCCCGAGTGTACCTTCCTGTATTTAGGGCATGGGTTCCCAGGTCTGGGAGTAGAAAAAAGTGGAACATTGCTTGCCCTTGGAAATTTATTCTGGACAAAACCATGGCTTGGGCCAGTCCACTTCCTTTTTGCAGGAGCTGGGAAGACTCTCTTGGGAGGTATAGCATCCAGACCCAATCGAGAGACGATCTCCTGAGCTCTCTCGATGACACTTGCGTATGTCATCATTCCCTACCCAGCCAGAATTGAACTAATCTCTGAATGAAGGCCCTTTTCAAATCTTTGGGCATTCTTGATGTCGGTATCCACCAGATATGTGGTGTATCAACTCAGATGATTAAATCGCCGCTCATATTCTCCCACTGTCGAGCTTTCCTATCGGAGATGAAGAAACTCCATTTTCTTCTTATCCCGGTAGGATTGAGGGATGGAAGTAATGGGATACCACTTCCTTAAATGCTTCCCACGTCATTCCCTCTCTTTGTGCAGGCAGCAGAGTCCGCTCATACGAGTCCCACCAGTGACTCGCCTCATCGGTAAGCTGGAAGATCGCACAGCTGACCTTCTGTTCTTTGGAACACGTTAAGTGCCCAAATAATCGGTCGAGTGACCTTAGCCACTCTTCCGCGTCTGCTGGCTCCCCTTCCCATCGAACGTCGGCGGATTAAATCGTCGGAATTATTCATATATGAGGTTTGGGTCGGTTCTTGCTGGCTGTAGGGTGGCTCGGGTTACCTCAAAATGTTGTGCTAACCCCCTTAGCACTGTAATCAAGTCTCCCATATTTGCATTCTCCTCTTATTCCGGCTGATTAGCCGATTGTGGTTGCTCTCTTCTTGGTCTTCCTCTTGACATCATTCTGTTACGATATATATATATATAAGTCGTCGAGATTACACAATAATACTATAGGTATAGAAATAAACGCAATTCTCATGAAGAGGCATAAACATATACTCCATAAAATAAGCGAGAAAATTATACGTGCATAATATACATAGAAGCATAATAAGGGTAGCCCTACACCATAACAAAAGGTGTATGTACACTATCTATGACATACAAACTACCCTATACATATAGAATGTTTATCGTTTGTGTCATAATATATACATATCATAAAAGTTTTCACATATCATCTACACTACTGTAGGGGGAGGCGGTGGAGGTCCCGGTAGTCCTGGTGCCCCATCCCTAGGGTCACCCATCTCCGAGTCATCCTCCTCAGGATCATCCTCCGACTCGGAGCTACTGCTAGACGGATCATAAGGTCCTGGCTTAGGAGCAGTCGGAAGGCTATATCGGCCCCAAAGCTCCAGTATCTACCTCGCCACGTTCCCGAAGTCGGCGATGGGCACGTGATCTACTGATGAGAATACTAACTTATCCCGATAGACTAAACGGGCCCTAATCTCCTACTCGCGTGGTAAAGTATGGATCATATGCAGGCACGCCTGGACGCTACTAATCCCACCTCCAACACCCCTTATCTCCCTCCAGCAGTGTAGAAGCCTAGCGACGTGCTCACCTACTGATACGTTGCCTGTCACTCTACTCTCGTAAAAACGGTGCCGGAGCCTCTCCTCTCGCGTCTCTATAACCGGTACTCTCCCTCTAGCGGCAACATAAATCATATTCATCTGTCTAGTTTAAATTACACGAGTTTCTTATCATCATTCTATATCCGTAACATCTCTTTTTAAACCTTAACGGTCTATATCATGCTAGCATGGTATCACATAATAGGTAAGTACTCATTTTAGCAAGTCCTATGTTCAGGGAAAATCACCTATAAAGAGTGTAGCGCCCCGGATCAAAATGAGCATAAATGATTAATTAAATATTTTAACGCATGACTTAATAACTATGTGCGTATGTTTTAACTGTTTAATTTATTTCATGCGTTTCAGATATGTGTTTAAATGCACGATTTAGATCGATATTTTTCCTAGACGTGGAATATAGGATATTATTTTATCATTAAATGCGTATTGGAAAAACGAGAAGATAGAAATGAATTAGGGGTCAATTGGAGACCCGTAGCTCGAACGACGATAAAAAGGGTAAAACCGGAAGTTTCGGAAAATCGGAAGATATTTATGGAGAATGGAAACGAAGATATTTTACGTGAATAGTAATATCAAAAAAGTCAACCGATGAATAGTGTTTGGATATTTTCTCGTGAATAATAACTTCTGGATTTCTATAAATAGGGGATATTTCGATTCAAAAATCACCGTTTTTCGATCGAGCCAAAACCGACGAAAACACATAAGTCCTTCTTTCTCCTCTTTTTATTCCCATCTTTCTACTTTTCGGCACGACACCACCGGCCAGTGGCTGGAAAATTCAAAGTTGTCGGTTTCGATCGATTTTCACACACGATGTTTGTCTTGACGAGACGAATCTAGAATAGGTCTCGGAAGTTAATTTCGATTTCTCATTCGCCGAAAAACGGTGAAAAACAGTCTTTTAACCCTAAACCCTAATCTATCACCAACCTTTCTCTCTCCTCGGATTTCTCTCTCTCTCTCTCACTCTCTCTCGCCGGAACAACCACCGAATGACGACCTAGGACTGCTGGAGGGCCGGCGCCGCCACCCACGGCGGCGCCGGAGACGAACAATGTGTATATATATTGAAAACGTGCATGTGTGTGTGTATATATGTGTACTAGTGTGTGTATTTGGTTGCAGGCTGCTATGGGCGGCGTCGGGTGGCGCCGCCGTGTGGGAAAGATCGGCCGGCAACGGGAGATCGCCGGCAAAGGTCCGGGGGAGGTGGCCGGCAGCTGGAGTTCGCCGGCCAAGCAACAACAGTGAGTGTGTGTGTGTGTTTACACCTTACGTTATGTGTGTGTGGGTACTCCGGTGTGTGAGGGTTCCCGGTGGCTAGTGGTGGCCGGCGACGGGTGGGTCACCGGCCAGGGTCACGGCGAGTGGTGGTGGTCGCCGGCGGCAGGTGGCCACCGGCCAGAGCTGGGAAACAGTGTGTGTGTGTGTGTGAAATACGTGTATGTGTGTGTTCCATGCGTGTGTGTATATGGCTGAGTTGGGGTGTTGGGTTGGCCGGGAAAGGTTGCCGGCGACGAGGAGTTGCCGGTGGAGGGGCTAGGAGTGGTCGTCGGCGACTGGAGTCGCCGACCGGAAGTTTTGGGTTGAGGTTGGATTTTGGAAAAATCAGGTTATCGAAGGGTTTTGCGGCGTATTTTTCAGGCACTATTCATGCCAGAATCCGGTGAGGGATGGCCGGAGGTGGTAGCCGGCGGTACGAGGATTCCGGCGAACCTGGGGGTGGCGGCAGGGGGCGGCGCCGCCGCGCCGGGCGACGCCGCCGCGTCGGGCGATGCCGGGAAGTGGCCTACTCGAGCAGGCCAACGTCAGGAAAACTGGGTATGGGGCTGTTGAGAAAACTCGGCAGCTGCCGGGTGTCGAGAACCCGCGCGTGCCCATGCGCACTCGTCGGGTACCGACGTGCACCCGACATCGTGTTTTCGATCTGAAACTCATTTTCTTCCCGTCGTTCATCCGTATCAAGTCATCGATGACGAGACGTCGTTGATCGGGGTCCGTGGGCCCGGTCAAAGTCAACCCTTTGACTAAAATTACCATTTTACCCCTAAACCTAAAATTCTTCGTTCGAGCTCGTTTTAACTCCGATCGAGCTCATTCTTTTTTTGTCGTGACCTAAATTTCATTTGCTATCATCTCAGCCCTTTGGACTTGACTTTCAGACTTATCTCCTAAATCCCAATCTTTAGATCGCTCGATCCGTCACGTATTTAACGACCATTTTCCGATGGAACATTTTACAGCTTTATTTATAATTTATTAAGGATCTAAGAAATGTCATAACTTGTGTAGGCTACTTGTTGAGTTGAGCCTTGTGATATTTGATCTTTTGGTACTCGCTTGTGGAATCTGATCCTTTGATACTTGCGACTCACGTGGTAACCACCGAACAAGGTGGGGGTAATTTCTATCTCTTTATTTGTTTACTGTTTTCCCTAGCAAATGCATGATTGAGGAATACTAAGTGTTGTGATTATAATTGTTGTGCCATATATAACTGTGAAAGGACCGAGGTTCACTCTGTTCGTCCCTTGCTATTTTCTACTACTCTGTTGAGGTTTGGTGGTCCTCTTGAAGCGCACTAGCGGTATATGAGACCGTTTTATAGGGTAAGACAGGGAAATCCCGCACCTATTCATCCCTTGCCATTTCTAATATCTGCTATGCATTTTATGTGCTGTGACAACGTGACTTAAGATTATTTTACTAGTTATTATAAATCTGTTCAGAGTCACAAGAGGCGGATTTTATCCCCACGAGTGTATTCCACGCACTCATCCCTTAATCTGTACTCGCATTACAGGAGATGAGGAGACTGAGAAACCCTAGAGGGAGAGAGGTGGTGCTATCTGTGGGCTCTTTTGTTTAGAATGATGTAACACCAACATTTTCAAACTATGTTTCAAACAATTTACGATTTGTAATATTTTGGGTACTTGTAATGATGTATGATCCTGATGTATAATTTCCGCTGCGTATGATGTTTTATGTTGGTTGTGAGACCGATTGACTTCGGTAGAGGCCGATTGTTGTTATGAGAAGGTTTCTCATCGTCCCTTACCTCTTTCTTCTGTTGTCTCCTGCTTATTTCTTTCTGTGTGTGTTATGCGTCCCTTGCTTTCTATCTTCATGCCCGAGTAAAACTCTGATTTTTATTAAAAGAAAACGGGGCGTGACAGATGGTATCAGAGCAATGTTCTACTGATTTTGAACTTGCTCGAATTGGTTTTAAAGTGAGAAAAATGTGATTTCAAAAGTGTGATTTGAAAATGAGAAAAAGTTTTTGAAAATACACAGATAGGCACCATCATCTCTCCATAGGTGACTCTCCCTAAACATAAGACTTGCAGAATAAATGTTTATTCGTACCGTGATTTTTTGTTATTAATTTATCTATTATTATAGATTGTTGGGTTATGTGGATATATTATAAGAATCAGTTATATATGTCGTCTATAGAACGATATGCCACGAGGTAGACCACGAAAGAATAAGCTGTCGATGGAGAAACTGTCTGAACATGACATAAACACCATAAGAAGGGATTTGGTGGTGGTGCCCGAACAGAGGAACATAGCTCGATATTTAGGGATCACTCAAGTCGCGCCGCCACCATAGTCAAGGAACACCACAAACCTTATAATTGAACAGTTCCGACGTTTTGATCCACCGATCTTCAACGGAATGGGAGAACCGATCGAAGCTGAAGAATGGCTAAGGACGCTGGATAGACTCTTTGAACATTTAGCATGCACAGAAGAACAGAAGATCTCCTGTGTCGTATTACAACTTACTGAAGGAGCCAGCTATTGGTGGGAGGGATAAGAAAGGACCACGTCGCCAGAATTCAGGAGGGCAATGACATGGGGAGTCTTCAAAGAGGTGGTTAGACAAGAATTTCTGCCTCAGTCGTACCGTAACCTAAAGGAAGTAGATTTCGTACATATTCGTCAAGGAACCACCTCCGTAGAAGAGTACGCGAAGAGATTTAACCTATTAAGTAGGTACGCGCCCCATCTGGTGGACATGAATGTCAAGAAAGCCAGACACTTTGAGAAGGGTCTTTGTAGGGAGATCGGCTCCATTCTGGCGGGACATGGTGAAATGTCTTATGCCGCGATTGTTGAGAGAGCTCAAGAGATCGCCACTCGTCTCTGCATAGACGTGGTGCCACCTAGGAGAATAGAGGTAGCAACGGGAAAGAGGAAACTGATCAGTCTTAGTCAAGACTTTGATCAACATCAACTTCCACAGATCAACAATGCTCCGCTTCTCCCTACTCCCAGGCCAGAGAACTCATATTTCAAGGGTGGGAAGTCGCATGTAGGACCCTGCCACCATGGGGCCCGAAACTGTTACAGGTGTGGAGAACCTGGACATATCGCGTTTCACTGCCAGAAGTTTAGGAATTCGGTGACTACCTCACCAAGGCCAAGAAATATCTGTCCCAAGTGTGGGAAGATGCACGAGGGGCCCTACCTTCAAGGGACCCAAGACTGCTTTAAATGTGGGGAGCCGGGCCATCCGGTATATAGCTGTAAGAATCCCCGAAATCTAGGAGTTTTTGTCCCAACACCGAGGCCAAGGAACTTATGCTCCCAGTGTGGAAAATTACGCAGGGGACCGTGCCCACAGGAGACACGAAATTGCTACCGGTGTGGAATGCCAGGACACATCTCCACCCACTGTCTAAGGTCTAGAAAACCACCAGCTACCACACCGAATTCGAGGCTAGGAGCAGGCCCGACTTGAACATTCATCTTCACTCGGTTAGAACTGTCGAAAGGATAGATTACGGATGATGAACTTTTAGTATTCTATATGTATATGTATAGAGTAGTTTTTACATCATAGATAGTGTACCTATACCTTTTGGATGGTGTAAAGCTACCCTTAATAGGCTTCTATGTATAAACGCGTATGTACGTTCTTGCTTATTTTATATAATATACGTTTATGTTTCTTCACATATATCGCATTAATCTACTTACATATAGTAAGTATCGTGTTATCCCAACGACTTATATATATATATATATCGTAACAGAATTATGTCGAGAGGATGACCCAGAAAGGAGCAACCGCAGCCGGCCAATCAGCCGGAACGTGAGGAAAACGCTAATGTTAGAGATTTGGTTACCGTGCTGAGAGGGTTAGCGCAGCACTTCAAAGAAACCCAAGCCGCACCACAGCCAGCGAGATCTGATCCGAACCTGATCTATGAACAGTTTCGGTGATTTAACCCGCCGACTTTTGACGGAAAGGGGAAACCGATGGAGGCAGAAGAGTGGTTACGGTCACTCGATCATTTGTTTGGCCACCTAACTTGCTCCCAAGAACAAAGGGTCAGCTGTGCAATCTTCCAGCTGACAGACGAAGTGAGTCACTGGTGGGACTCGTACGAGCGCACGCTGTTGCCCGCTCAAAGAGAGCGGATGACTTAGAGGAATTCAAGGAGATAGTTTCTTGTCATTTCATTCCTCAGTCTTATCGAGATCAGAAGGAGATAGAGTTCCTTCATCTCAAACAGGGAAGTTTGACTGTAGGGGACTATGAGCGGCTGTTCAATCATTTGAGCCGGTATGCCCCACATCTGGTGGATTCAGATCTTAAGAAGGCCCGATGGTTTGAGAAGGGTCTTCACTCAGAGATCAGCTCGATCCTCGCTGGGCAGGGGATGATGACTTATACGAGTGTCATCGAAAGAGCCCAGGAGATTGCATCCCGGATGGGTTTAGATGTTGCACCCCTCAAGAGAGTTTTTCCTGTTCCTGTTAAGAGAAAGTGGATTGGCCCAAGCCAAAGCTTTGTCCCGAATAAGTTTCCCAGGACAAGCAATGCTCCACTTCTTCCCGTTCCCCGAGCTGGAAATCTGTGCCCGAGATGCAAAAAGGTGCACACGGGACCGTGTTAGCAAGAGATGCGAAACTGTTTTAACTGCGAGGCGCCGAGGCACATAGCGGCAAATTGCTGGAAGACGAGGAATTCACCGGCTACAGCCCCGAACTCGAGGCCGGTAGCAAGCAAAGCACGAGCCTACGCTCTTACTCGCCCGGAAGCTGCTGAGGGAGCCGAGATGATGGCAGGTATGTTATCAGTATCTGATATACCTGTTTTCATCCTGCTTGATGTTAGAGCGGCGTACTTTCTTCATATTTGTTGACTGCTATAATTGCTGAAGCATGAGAATGGTAGGATAGTCGCTCCAATCTTAGAAGTTAGCTTTCTCTTAGGAAAGACGGTAAGGACAAAACATCTGTACCGTCACCTTAGGATTGCTTTCGAAGATAAGATCCTTCTAGTGATCTCTACGCTTTGGAGATGAAGGATTTTAACACGATCTTGGGGATGGACTGGCTAGAGACCAATCACGCGGTAATCAAATACTGTGCAAGGAAGACTGTCATTCAAGCACCTGGAGAACCGGAGTTCACCTTTTGGGAGACTCAAATAAAGTCGACTCAAGGAATATTTTGAACATAGAGGCAATCGAGATGCATAGTAGAAGAGATTGCAAGGCTTGGTTGGTCAACGTGGAGAACTCCCGAGAGAGGACCGACTACTAACGAGAAGGAGCTGGTGATCAAGAAATACATGGACATGTTATTAGAGGAGTTACTTGGTCCTCTGCTGGATCGACAAGTAACATTCGAGATTGATCTCGTCTGAAGATCAATACTAGTGTTAAGAGCTCCTTATTGAATGGCACCGAAGGAATTGCGAGAACGGAAGGTTCAGTTGTGAGAACTTTTGGGCAAAGGCTTCATTAAAAAAAACCGAGCATGACGTCTTGAGAAGCTCTAGAGCTTCTTGTGAAGAAAAAGGGTGGAAGCGTTCGGATGTGTATGGATTACTGAGAGTGGAACAAGCGGACCCTAGAGAACGAGTATCCACTGCCTCAAACTAAAGATCTTTTGATCAAATAAGAGGTACCAATGTGTTCTCAAAGATTGACTTAAGGTCTGGATCTCACCAGATGAATGCCAAAGTTGCGGATTCATCTAAGACAGCATTCAGGATAAGAAATGACCACTACAAGTTTGTAGTATGTCATTTAGACTTAGAAAAACTTCAGCTGTCTTTACGGATTTGATGAATCCCAATCTCCATCCGTACCTCGATCTTTTTGACATCGTGTTCGTTGATGATATTCCTATCAATTCGTGCAATAGAACGCACTGCAAAACATATCTAAAGAACGCATTGGAAATTCAATGAAAGGAGTTGTCGCATCCAACAAGAGTATCAAAGTGCTACTCAACAATTTTTCACCCGTCTATTCAACTCTCTCTCTCTCTCTCTTTCTCGCTTTTGATCTTTCTCTCTTTTCTTAATCTTTATCGAAAATTTATTTTTGTTCGCTGACGAAGGAATACGACTTTCCAGCGCCAACTATTCCCCATCTTACTCCGCAAGGAAACGGTGAAGACGAAAAGTATATAGGATGATCAATACAATGATCAGTACTATGAACTGAAGAAGGAGAGGAACGAGAAACAAAAGTGTGATCTAGACAGAGAAGATCGAGAAAGAATTGGAGAAGCTCAAAGATTGGCATAAGTCCTGAACATCGAGCGTAGTCCAATAATCAAGGAACTTGCAAGCCTGAGAAAGTTCCTTGATGAGAAATGGAAAGACAGAAGCAACACAGATACACGATAATGAACTTTGTAGCAAAGTATCCAGTCTCGCAGCTCTTAGTACACGTTTAGTTCCGAGTCGTTCTTAGTACGTGTTCAATTTCGAGGATAAAATTATTTTAAGGGGTAAGGGATGTAGCGCCCCGGATCAAAATGAGCATAAATGATTAATTAAATATTTTAACGCATGACTTAATAACTATGTGCGTATGTTTTAACTGTTTAATTTATTTCGTGCATTTTAGATACGTGTTTAAATGCACGATTTAGATCGATATTTTTCCTAGACGTGGAACATAGGATATTATTTTATCATTAGATGCGTATTGGAAAAACGAGAAGATAGAAATGAATTAGGGGTCAATCAGAGACCCGTACCTCGAACGGCGATAAAAAGGGCAAAACCGGAAGTTTCGGAAAATCGGAAGATATTTACGGAGAATGGAAACGAAGATATTTTACGTGAATAGTAACATAGGAAAAGTCAACCAATGAATAGTGTTTGGATATTTTCTTGTGAATATTAACTTCCGGATTTCTATAAATAGGGGTGATTTCGATTCAAAAATCACCGTTTCTTCGTTTGAGCCAAAACTGACGAAAACACGTAAGTCCTTCTTTCTCCTCTTTTTATTCCCGTCTTTCTGTTTTTCGGCGTGGCGCCGCCGCCGGTCGGTGGCCAGAAAATTCAAATTTGTCGGTTTTGGCCGATTTTCACACACGACGTTCGTCTCAACGAGATAAATCTAGAATAGGTCTCGGAATTCAATTTCGATTTCTCGTTCGCCGAAAACGGCGAAAAACAGCCCTTTAACCCTAAACCCTAATCTATCACCAACCTTTCTCTCTCCTCGGATTTCTCTCTCTCTCTCTCTCTCACCGGAGCAACTACCGGAGGACGACTTGGGACTGCTGGAGGGCCGGCGACGCCGTAGGTGGCGGTGCCGGAGACGAATAGTGTGTATATATATTGAAAACGTGCATGTGTGTGTGTGTATATATGTGTGCTAGTGTGTGTGTTTGGTTGCAGGTTGTTATGGGCTGCGCCGCCGTGTGGGAAAGATCGGCCGGCGAAGGTCCGGGAGAGGTGGCCGGCGGCTGGAGTTCGCCAGCCAAGCAACAACAGTGAGAGTATGTGTGTGTGTGTGTTTACACCTTGCATTGTGTGTATGTGTGGGTACTCCGGTGTGTGAGGGTTCGCGGCGGCTAGTGGTGGCCGGTGATGGGGGGTCGTTGGCCAGGGTCACAGCGAGTGGTGGTGGTCGCCGGCGGCAGGTGGCCGCCGGCCAGAGCTGGGAAATAGTGTGTGTGTGTGTGTATGAAATACGTGTGTGTGTGTGTGTTCTATGCGTGTGTGTATATGGCTGAGTTGGGGTGTTGGGTTGGCCGGGAAAGGTTGCCGACGACGGGGAGTCGCCGACGAAGGGGTTGGGAGTGGTCGCCGGCGACTGGAGTCGCCGGCCGGAAGTTTTGGGTTGGGGTTGGATTTTGGAAAAATCAGGTTATCGAAGGGTTTTGCAGCGTATTTTTCAGGCACTATTCATGCCGGAATCCGGTGAGGGATAGCCGAAGGTGGTAGCCGGCGGTGCGAGGATTCCGGCGAACCTGGGGGTGGCGGCAGGAAGCAACGCCGGGAAGTGGCCTGCTCGAGCAGGCCACCGTTGGGAAAACTGGGTATGGGCTGTTGAGAAAACTCGGCAGCCAGCCGAGAGCCATCACCTGCTGCCGAGAAAACTCGGCAGCTGCTGGGTGTCGGGAACCTGCGCGCGCGCCGCGAGTGCCCATGCGCACCCATCGAGTGCCGACGTGCACCCGACGCCGTGTTTTCGATCCGAACCTCATTTTCTTTCAGTCTTTCATCCGTATCGAGTCGTCGATGACGAGATGTCGTTGATTGGGGTCCGTGGGCCTGGTCAAAGTCAACCCTTTGACCAAAATTACCATTTTACCCCTAAACCTAAAATTCTTCGTTCGAGCTCGTTTTAACTCCGATCGAGCTCATTCTTTTTTTATCGTGACCCAAATTTCATTTCCTATCATCTCAGCCCTTTGGACTTGACTTTCAGACTTATATCCTAAATCCCAATCTTTAGATCGCTCGATCTGTCGCGTATTTAACGACCATTTTCCGACGGAACATTTTACAGCTTTATTTATAATTTATTAAGGATCTAAGAAATGCCATAACTTGTGTAGGCTACTTGTTGAGTTGAGCCTTGTGATATTTGATCCTTTGGTACTCGCTTGTGGAATCTGATCATTTGATACTTGCGACTCACGTGGTAACCACCGAACAAGGTGGGGGTAATTTCTATCTCTTTATTTGTTTACTGTTTTCCCTAGAAAATGCATGATTGAGGAATACTAAGTGTTGTGATTATAATTGTTGTGCCATATATAACTGTGAAAGGACCGAGGTTCACTCTGTTCGTCCCTTGTTATTTTCTACTACTCTGTTGAGGTTTGGTGGTCCTCTTGAAGCGCACCAGCGGTATATGAGACCGTTTTATAGGGTAAGACGGGGGAATCCCACACCTATTCGTCCCTTGCCATTTCTAATATCTGCTATGCATTTTATGTGTTGTGACAACGTGACTTAAGATTATTTTACTAGTTATTATATATTTGTTGAGAGTCATAAGAGGCGGATTTTATCCCCACGAGTGTATTCCACACACTCACCCCTTAATCTGTACTCGCAATACAGGAGATGAGGAGACTGAGAAACCCTAGAGGGAGAGAGGTGGTGCTATCTGTGGGCTCTTTTGTTTAGAATGATGTAACACCAACATTTTCAAACTATGTTTCAAATAATTTACGATTTGTAATATTTTGGGTACTTGTAATGATGTATGATCCTGATGTATAATTTCCACTGCGTATGATGTTTTATGTCGGTAGTGAGACCGATTGACTTCGGCAGAGGCCGATTGTTGTTATGAGAAGGTTTCTCATCGTCCCTTACCTCTTTCTTCTGTTGTCTCCTGCTTATTTCTTTCTGTGTGTGTTATACGTCCCTTGCTTTTCTATCTTCGTGCCCGAGTAAAACTCTGATTTTTATTAAAAGAAAACGGGGCGTGACAGAGAGAGGATGGTGCCTATCTATTTCTTTTCGAAAATAAAACACGTTTTTAAACAGTTTTTCTCATTATAAAACAAGTTTGAGCAAGTTCATAAACGATAGAATGTTGCTCTGATACCAAATTGTCACGCCCCGTTTTCTTTCATAAAAATATCAGAGCTTTACTTTTGGTGTGAAGAAGAAATGATAAAAGATATTTTCAGAAACAGAAGAAGGAGATAGACGACGACTAAAGAATAAGGTAGGAGACGACAGAATCATATCAACAATCGGATACAACAGATTAATATATCATAGCAGCAGAATTAAACCATCAGTATCCATCATCCAAAAACATGTACAAAATTATGTGCTTACAAAACGTGAATTAAATAAAACATTGTTTGAAAATGTTGTGAGACATCAACTTAAATATACAGGTCCAAATATAGCACCACCTCTCTCCCTCTAAGGTTCATCATGTTCGTCATCTCCTGTAACGTGAATTACAGAATAAAGGTGAGTGCGTGGAATACACTCGTGGGGATGAAATCCGCCTCTTATAACAGTCAACAGATATAATATACTGGAAATGTAACATTCAATCACGTTATCACAACACATAAAATGCAAGACACGTATCTCGTAACTCATCCATGAGGTGTGGGAATTTCCTGTCTTACCTCCTAAAACGGTTTCAATACCGCTAGCGCATTTACAGGACCGCCAAACCTTTCAAGTGGTAGAAAAGATAAGAGACAATTTTTTATGGTCCATAAGACCATCCGAACATGCAATGTGAACCGAAGTCCTTTCACAGAATATCATGAACACATATTCATAGCATATAATCACAACATTTAGTATTCCTCAATCATGCTTCAAAATAGGAAAAACTGTAAACAGATTAAGAGTTAGAAATTACCCCCACCTTGTTCGGTGGTTTCCGCATGAGTAGCAAGTATCAAAGATCACTTATCTCAATGCTCAATCCAACTGATAGCCTATACAAATTATGGTGTTTCTTAGATACTTAATAAGTATAATTAAAGCTATAAAAGATTCCGGAGGAAAAACGATCGTTAAAGACGCGACGGATCGAGAGATCTAAAGATTGGGTTGAGGAGACGAGAGTGAAAGTTCATTTTATTTGGCTAAGATGAAAGAGAATGAAATTTGGGTCACAACAGAAAAAGAATGAGCTCGATCGGAGTTGAAATGAGCTCAAACGGAGCATTTTATGATTAGAGGTATTTTGGTAATTTTGGTCAAAGGGTTGACTTTGACCGGGACCCACGACCCCCGGTCAATGACATCTCATCGGCAACGACTCGATGATGACGTACGATGGAAAAAATGGGATTCGGATCGAAAACACGGCGTTGCGTGCGCACCCGTCACATGATGTGGCACGCGCGTGGGCTCCCAGCGTCGGATGAAAAACTCGACGACTCGGCAGCCTTGGCGGCATGCATGCGCGGGCACCCGGCGCGTCTAGGCAGCTCTCGGCAGCATGCTTGCGCGGCCCCCGACGCTTCTCGGTAGCTCTCGACATTCTCGGCAGGGCTTCCTTGGCAGCGGGTCAGCATTTCTCGACGGTCTCAGCAGACTCCTCGGCAGCCTAGATTGGTGCCCACCCGACACCTGGCATGGCCGACATTTCCGGCAACCTCGGCCAGGCCCGCACCCAGCATCACCCGACATCGTCCACCTGCGCCCAGCTCACTCCGGTAGCTTCCTACGGTCGCCTGCTGCGGCGGCGCCGCCCCCACCTGGTCCGCCGGCAACCCCAGCTCCGGCCGCCATCGTCTCCGGCCACCCTCCGGCCGTGAATAGTACTTTTCCAGCAAAACCCTTCCAAACCCCAACACACACACACCCTTCCTTTCCTTGCTCCGGCCGGCGACTGGACCCTTCCTTAACCCCTGGCAGGTGACTTCCCGTCGCCGGCGACCACCAGCAGGCCTCAGCCACCCCTAAAAAACACACACACACACAGCTTATATACACACATGCATGCTAACACACACACACGCATACAAACCCCAACTAACACAGCCCTTTGCCGGCGGCCACCTGCCGCCAGCCACCACCACCCAAGTCTCGTCGGCGCATCACCAGCGCCGCCCCCAACAGCGATCACACACGCACACACACTCACACACACTCACACACGCATATACATACACACAGCCAATAACAGCTCCGACACCGTCACCCACGACGACGCCACTCCTCCGGCGACTCACCCATACCACCAGGGAAACCTCCGGCAGCTGCTCCGGCGAGAAGGTGGAAGAAATCAGAAGAGAGAAAAAAGGTGGTAGAAATTAGGGTTTAGGGTTTGGAGAGGGTTTTTCGCCGTTTTCCGGCAAACGAGAAATTGAAATTGAAATCCGAGACCTATCCTAGACTCATCTCGACGAGACCTACGTTTTGTGCGAAAATCGGCCAAACCGACAACTTTGAAATTTTCCGGCCACCGACGGCGCGCTGGAGGCAGAAAACAGTAAAGAGAGAGAGAGGAGAGAGAGACTTACGAGTTTTCTTCGTTTTCGGCTCGTTCGGAATATCAGTGATTTTTGAATCGAAAACGCCCCTATTTATAGAATTCCCGAAAAAACACTATTCATCAAAAATATCTAAAATTACTATTCATGGGGTAAAAATCCTTGTCACTATTCACGTAAAAATCTTCATTACTATTTACCATAAATATCTTTCGGTTTTCCGAAACTTTGTGTTTTGCCCTTTTCATCGCCGTTTGAGCTACGAGTCTCCGATTGACCCCTAGTTCGTTTCTATCTTCTCATTTTTCCATTATGCATCTAATGGTATAAAAATATTCTATGTTCCATGTCTAGAAAAAATATCCATCTAAATCATGCATTAAACACATTTCTGAAACGCAAGTAATTAAATTAAATTGTCAAAATATACGCACATAATTATTAAATTAAGGGTTTAATATTTAATTAAATCAATTATGCTTCGTTTTAGGTTCGGGGTGCTACAACATAACCTTTATTGTAGGTTCTTCTGAAGGAATAGTAGATGGTGCAATTTCTATGTAAGAAATGTTGTTGTCTTTAATCTTTAAGTGTGATAGATCTTCTTTCATCTTATCAAGTCCTATT
Organism: Scutellaria minor; assembly: GCA_954870855.1. Classification (NCBI taxonomy): domain Eukaryota; kingdom Viridiplantae; phylum Streptophyta; class Magnoliopsida; order Lamiales; family Lamiaceae; genus Scutellaria; species Scutellaria minor. The sequence continues at coordinate 7,096,816 of OX940733.1, forward strand.
GTATCATAGTCTGGTTTATCAAATACCACATAGATTGATTCTCCAACCACTAAGGTTCTGTTTTTGAATATTCTGCAGACTTTGCTTACTTAGGAGTATCCTAGAAATACTCATTCATCTGACTTTGTATCAAAAGTTTTTAGATGTTCTTTTCCATTGTTTAGAATATAACATTACATCTAAAGATGTGCAAATATGATATATTTAGTGTATATCCATACCATAGCGCATATGGTGTCTTGTCATGATATTTGTTAATTAAGTATATGTTCTGTGTGTAGCATCTGTTTTGGTGTTGTTGTTTCTGCAATCATTGTCCTTGTTATTTTCTTGAGAGTTCTGTTCATTCTTTCAACAACTCTATTTTATTGCGGTATTCTAGTAGCAGAATATTCATAACATATTTCATTTTCTATGTAGTACTTCTTTATGAACTTGTTGGTGAACAATGTTCCTCTATCTAATCTTATCTTCACAATGCTCAAACGTTTTTCATTCTGTATCCTCTTCATGAGGTTTGGGGTCTGCTTTGAGTTTTTTATTTCTTGGCTAGAAAGATTGTCCATGTAAACTTTGAATAGTCATCCACAACTACTAGTAAGTACTTATTTCTACTAACGCTCACTAGTTTAACTGGTCCAAATAGATCTATATGCAATATATCTAGTATCTTGTGTAAAGATTTCTGAATCTTGTCTTTGTATGAGCTTCTTATTTTCTTGTATTTCTTACATACTCCCAAACACTTTCCTTCTTGAATGCTAGATTTGAAGTCCTTTACTAGACACTTTCTTGCAAGCTTGTTGATGGTCTTGAAGTTCAGATGTCTCATTTTTTTGTGCCATAACCAACTCAATTTAGGTGAGCTTTTAGCAATAAAACATATTGGCTGTAAAACTGAATCCCAATCAGCTAGGTAGATATTTCCTTTTCTAGTTCCTATTAGCTTGATCTGATTAGTCTTGCTATCTTTGATGAGGCACTTTTTGAGGTTGAATTCCACATAGTTTCCTTTGTCACAGAACTGACTGATACTCAATAGATTGTACTTGAGTTCTTTCACATAGAATACTTTATTAATGCATATATTTTCTTCGATTAGGCTTCTTGTAGCCTTGATGCTGCCTTTAGAATCATCTCCAAACACCACTTTAGGTCCTTTGCATGGTTGAAAGTCTTGCAGTACTTTCTTGTTGCTAGTCACATGTTTGGAGCAACCACTATCAATGTACCATACTTCATTGCTACTCCTTAGCAACTTTTTGTGTATGCAGATCAAACAAATTTATGTATCCATCTAAGTACATGTTCTTTGGAGTTAGTTCATTTGGGAACCCATACTTGCTTAACAACAATAGATTTGCTATAAACATGATTGGTTCTCTTACTGTAATCAGCATGTACAACATATTGTTTGTGCTTTGTGTGTGTAGAAACTTTTCTTGTATTATCTATACCAGATTGGTATGGTCTTCTATTGTACCTTCTTGGAATATATGCTCATTTAGGTTTAGATTATATGTATTGGTATCAATATGTTTGAAGCTCTTTTATTGTAACCTGTGAGGTTGCTGCAACTTGTCTTTACTTACAATAGATTAATTCGATTGAGTGCTTTGGTTTCTTACAAGCATATTGCTTGTTGTTACATGCAAGGGCTTATTTCCCTTATCAACGAAGCTAGACTTGTTTAAGACTATTTTTTCCCCCGAGATATTGGACATTTCCTCAAACATTGATACTACAACTTGAACTAACTTTGAAGTTTTAGATGTATTTACTGTATCATGAGAAGATTCACCATTGTAACCTAAACCAAAATGCTCAGCTAGAGTTCTTGTCAATGACATGTAAGCTTTTGCATCTTGGGATGGTTTGTTGAAATAATCAATGGTGGCTTTGAGATATTTCTTCTCATTCTGTAGCTTAGTGACTAGTAGCTTGAGCTTTGATACTTCTGCTCTGAGATTGTTGCGTACTGCACTGTCATCTTTAGATTCTGAAACTCTTAGGCTATGTTTGTTTTGGACTTAAGGTGGCTTTTGTAAATCTGAATTTTGGCTTGAGAAGGATTTTGTGAGTTTGAATTTTGAGTAAAATTATAGTTAAGATGTCTTTTCACATTGGGAATTGTAGAAAAATAGATGTTTTTTTGTTGGGAGTTGTAAAAAAAGTAGATGTTTTTATTGAGAATTGTAGAAAAAATAGGAAAAGTAGGGTAGAATGTAGGATTTTGATAATCTTTATCCAAACATGGACTGGACTGAACCCATCTAAAATGGGTTAAGTCCAGTCCAAACATAGCCTTGCAGTAAGTGCATCATGCTCACTCTTGAGCATTTGATTTTCATCTTTGAGCTCTTTATGAGTTGAGTTTATCTGCTCGAAGTCACTCATGATCTGCCTAAAGGTTTGGATCATGTTCAACTTTTCATCAACATCAAAAGGGAGTTGATAAAGTACCTCTTCTATTTCTTCGTCTTCACAGTCTTTGGCCATCAAGCGCATGAGAGCTTCTTCAGATAAGGAGTCCTCACTGTCTCTTTCTGAGGTGCTTTCCTCAGCTTGCTCTTTTGAAGATGAGGTAGCTTTGACAACTTCCGCTTCTCCAATAAGTTCTCTTAGCTTTTGCTTTTCAGTCCTCCTCTTTTCTCTTCTTTGATTTCTTTCTTCCTCAAGGTACTTGTGTACTTGAGAATAAGGTCAATTTCTTGCATAGTGACCAGACTTCCTACAATTTTAGCACAATTTAGAAGAAACTGTACTAGACTGTGGTTTAGATGTAACCTGTAGAGTATGAGACTTCTTCTTGAAGTTGCTTGATCTTGCATTCTTCTTCATGAATTGTTTGAATTTCTTCAAGAGTAATCATTTGAGAAAATGTTTTTAATCCAAAAAAATTATATAATCGTGGATCGAGTCAAGTTAAGTTGCACGAATCCTGATGTATGAGAATCCTACACTTATACATTAAAATCATACTAACATGTAGAGTTTTGATTTTTAAAATTAATAAATTGGACTTTACTTCAAAAAAATCTTAAAAAAATAGTTGAGAAAAATTAAATAATATTTTTTTCTGAGATAAAATTTACCTCAAAATTTAGGGATTTCAATGTTTTAATACAGATAATTAATGAATTAATAAAATTCGAAAATAGTTATGTAAAAATCAATAAAAAATATCATGACCAATTAATTGAAATATATTTGCATCATGACTTACACATCCAGTATTCGAGTTGGTTTATTACAGAAAAAAGAAAAAAAATAAATATTAAAGACTCGCACCTTTGTCCAGCAAAAGTAGTAGGAAGTAGATGGAAACTGAAATAAAACCTCCCCTAAATCCTATTTCCCTCTCAATTACAAAGTAAAAAATTTCCAGAATTGTTGACCTAGTACTCCTCCATCTTTCCAAATCAAAAGGTTGTAAAAGGAAAAACCAGTTCAGAGAAAGAAGTAATTCTGAAATATGGCCGGAGCGGCGCCACCGGCTCCGGTGACCGTACCATACACGAATAGCGGCGGAGGAGTGGCCACAAGCTCTGGCTTTAAGCCGTCGGAGCTAAATGCATTCCGGATATCGGCAGTGATTGATCGCTTATCCAGTCACTTTTGCAGCCACGACAAAAATGATCCACCCGCCGAGTTCATGAATCTCTGTCTTTCCCTTTCCAGGCACTCCTCTTTGCACTCTTGTTTCTTCTACTTCTGATTTCTTTGTTATATTTGTTGGGTATATGTGAAAGCGAGTTGTGGCAATGACTACTATTGTTCGTTTTTTTCTCTGAAAGGTATTATTCTTTTAAGAAGTTGGTGAAAATATATTTCTCAATGCATGTTCTTGTCCTGTACCATGTGTGTTGTTGCTGTAGATGTTCAATTTATCTTGCCTTATGTATTTCTTTTTTAGTGTTTGTTCTTTGGATTGGGTCTGATTAGGGTGAATCTATTTTAAGTATCAAATTGAGTTAATTGCATTCATGCTGATATACATGCGCCTATCTATATAGTTTCTAGATTTATACATATGAAAACATATGGGAGATAATTCCCTTCATATTCTTGTCTATTTATGCGTGTATAAAATTACTCTAGTAGAGTTTGAGTTTCATTTATATTGTGGGTTGAGGGGAAAAGTTGTTTGTGCATTTATTTTGATGGTTTTCTCTTAAGTACACATTCATTAACTTTATTGCTCCCTAGTTCATTCGGAGGGCTTTAGTTTAGGGCGAATCATTTGAATGTAAAATGAGTTAAGCGTAGTAACAACACTTTGCATCAATAGATTGCTAATATAAAGAGAAGGCCGTATAGACTTTCCCCAGTGTTCAAATAACATCATTATTTGTCGTGCGTTCAACCACTGAGTTCATTGTGTAAAGAGCCATTGTCTGGGGCCATCTCATAAGTATATTAGGTAAACCTTATATGTCCTTCATGGTGTGGCAGACAAGAAAATATTCTTTAAGTTCTGTGATTCTATTCATAAGATACAAAGGAAGACAAATTTTAGTGTCTTCTTGAGAGATATCCATTCTCCAGAAACTGGTCATGGATCTCAATTCCATTTTTGGTGTTTACATGACAGAATGTTGTGGTGATGATTCTATAAGACATTGTGACTGTTTCCTTGAATTTTCCAGGTTTCTCTATAAATTTAGTTTTGGTTCTTTTATTTTTGAATGATGTATTGACATCAAAAAATCCTTTGCTTGTAATGGGTTTGTTGAGGTCAATTTGATTATGCCATCAGAAAGTCTTGGTTAATTTATTATTGATGCTGCAATAAGAATTAGATATAAAATCAAAACCCTTCTATGGATATGGAAGATCTGTAGAAGAACCGGACTGATTCTTCTTTGTGCCTGATGGGGCTAAAGAATTTCTCCCCCAACATAGGTTGAGGATGATTTGGTGATGCCTGCGTTCTGTTGGTTTAGTCATTTTCTGTGACTGTAACTCGGGTGATCCTGAGAATCTGAATAATTCAACAACTATAGGGTTCTTTTGGTCGTACCGTAATCCTGTAGTTAATTGATAGTTGGTTACTTCTTCAAGGACTTCAATGTGCTTTTGAAATCATACTTTAATGATTGCAAATTTAAAAACATATTGTATTTTAACTTTTGTCAAGAGAGTGAATATACAGATTAAAGGGTCTAAGGCTGTTCTCTTCCTTTCCTTTTTTTGTCATGTTATTCAAAATCATTTGATTTATTATACCAACGTAGTGATACCATTTCTGCAAATATTTCTAGGATATTTCCAAATGATGTATTTCCTTGAATGACTAGCTTTATTTGAGTAATGAGATCAATCAGAATATCATTTTGAAGACTGCCTTAAGGATTTATATACTGCCTTTGATTTATTTGTTGATATGTACTAGAGTTCAGAGAATTAAGTCTATGATTTGCATGCATCCCCTAATTTCTCTAAGTTGTTTTAGCTGAAAGTTGGCTGCAAGTCTATTTCATGTACACCAAGATTGAATAATTGGCTATACCCAAGGGATCTAGAAACTTTAGGGTTTATCTCTGTGCATCTTAATGTTTATGTTCACTCTGTGCAGGTTTACTATTTGTTCTTACTATTTTTTGTTATTTTGGATGTGCACAGTGCTCGTGGTCTTATTTCTTGCAAGTAGAAAATTAATTACTTTCTATATTGATGAACCTTATGGTCCATTCCCACTTGTAGTGAATTACATGTTTTTTTTGTTTTTTCAAGGCTATCCACCATTATTCTCATATTGTTCCATTACTTAAGGTGGTTGACTTTCAATCTACTAATTATTGTGATCTTCCACTGATGGTGTGTGGTCACATAAATGAAGTATAGTAAACTTGTAACTTTTTTGATGTGCAATCTGATGGTCGTCAATATCTTTATGAGATTACCCCTCCTGTGAAATTGTTTGCTGTTGGTGATTTATTGGACAATATTGATATGCATTATACTCTAATGTACTTCTTGTTTCAGTTAAGGATGTTGACATAAATCTGTTGCCCTTAAATGGGCTATGCAAGCTTTTGTTTTGTCATATTTTCTGTTCTTTGACTGCAACATGACTCATAATTATAATAGTAACTTCTACTTTTAGCATACACATTGAGTGTCGATGGCTGGATATGTTTTACCTTCTAGTTTTTAAATATTTTTGGCAATGCAGAGGCATTGATTTTGCTATTTCAAACCACGAGGTTTCTAACAGAGCTCGAGAGTTACCTTCTCTCATAAAGCAGGTAATGATTTTATAAATGCTTGTTTTACTTTTTAAAGGTATGCATCATAAGTTGGAGGTAATATAAGCTGAATGTTAAAAAGGGTTGCAATATTTTTGGTTTCGACTTGTCGGTATGCAAGGTTTTCATATTTCGTTTTGCTGATAATTCTTCATTTGCTTCTTGGAAGAGTGCTTACAGTAAAATGGGAGGAACCATTGTAAGTATCTGCCCACTCTATGAAGTTCATTTAGTGGGCATTTATGTGGTTAGCACTCCTGCTGCAAGTACTTACGTAAATTATTATAATAATGACACAATAAGTAGATCTGGAAACTGGAACTCTTCAATGTCTTTTCTATAATAAGTCAAGCAACAAAACATGCACACAGCATAACATTCAGTCCCTGTTCTGTTTACACTGCTTCTATAGCTTGTATGAAACATGATTTTTGTTTTTCATTTTTTAGGAAATTGATTTTAGCTTTTTAAGCCCATTTTAGTCTGTTAATTGATGATATCAAGCCTTTTCTCATTCTGTATCAATAATCTTATGCTGTTAGGTTTGCCAGAATAAGAATGACACCCTCCTGCAAGCAGCTATTATGGTCCTGATGTTTTCTGTTAAGGTAATTACTTTTGAGCAGCCAATATTTGGCATGTCCTACTGTTTTATGCTTCAGTTTAGTTAGCATTCCGATATAGTCTTTGATATAGATGCATACTATGTGAGAATGTGTGGTTTGTGCTTGCATTTATTATTTTTTGTTTTATTTATTTACTCCTGCTGTGGAGACATATTGAAAATGTGACTCTATGCTTGAAAATCTATTAGCAATGAGGACAATTGGGAGGGAGTAGAAGAATAGAAGTCACTTTTCTTAGTAAACATGCCTAAAGGTCCATAGTAACCATGTTAATGTACTGTTGAATTTTATGATATTGTAATAACTACCAAGCAGTCATTTTGGGCCTTTGAGCAAGTATGGCCTGTCTGGTTCACTTGTTTAAAATATAGTACATGAAGTAGAACATATATGATATCAGACTTCTTCATTTTTCATCTTCTAAACTGGAATTAGGTCGTGCTCTGTAGAATTTCTTTCTGGAGGTACTAATATAGGTACAACAGGGTGCTTGAAGTAATGACATGGAATACTTGCCTTTCTTAAACTTCCAATATGGTATATTTTCTCTCATAAATGTTTACATGAATTTAAGAATATTGCATTTTCATGAAGCAGTCTAGATTTAAATACCAATGCCCATTTTCTTCACTGATTGTTTATCTCAATCTGTAAATTATATCGTAGAGTGCTTGTCAGAGTGGTTGGTTTTCTGATGGAGATTCCGAAGAGCTCAGCAATATGGCAAAGGAGGTCTTCATCTAATGTTTTTATTATTTCATACTAAATCATCTTTTTTCTTATCCCTGTATATGTAATTTTCCAACCTTTTGATGTTTATAGATTGGGAGCAATTTTGGTATTGTGTCTGATTTTAACCCTGAGCCTAGCTGTTCTCGGTCGGTTATCTCAACTGTCATGTCAAGGTATACCATGTCACTATGTCTTATCCCATACGGCTTGATACTACTTTATCAGCTTATTATGTTGTAAAAGAGCATGTTTATTTAATAGCCTGCAAACTGAAACTGGTTCTGCAGCCATCAAAGGGAACCACTCAGTGATTAAAAAGGCTCGCCTAGGCGCGAGGCGATGCGGTTCGGGCCTTTAGCGCCTCGGTGTACCGAGGCGAGGCGGATGGTAAAAAAGCGGGGCCTAGGCGGGTGCCTCGGGCGCCTCACGCCTTTTTTGAGGCGCTAAAAAAAAGCGGGGCCTAGGCGGGTGCCTCGGGCGCCTCACGCCTTTTTTGAGGCGCTAAAAAGCACGCTTTTTTTATTTGCTGTTTTTTCCTTTTTTTTTATTTTATTAAATTACATAAAAAGAACTAAAAACTTAAACCCTAGCACACAAAAACAGCGCCTCCCTCACTTCTCCTCTCCCTCCCTCCACTCTCTCTCTTCTCTCCCTCCTTCCAAGTTCCACCACCGGCAACCGACGACGACCACCGGAAACCGAGATGAACAAGATGTTGATGAATATGCTTGAGGATGATGCACAAATTGACTTAAGAATTAATGATGATTAGTTAGTAGCGTGTATTCTATTATTATGTTTGGATCTTTCATGCTATTATTATGTTTGAAGTTTGGATATTAGATCTTTTGGATATTTTTATATTTTCATGCTATTATTATGTTTGGAGTTTGGGGCATTAATATTGATATGTATTCGTATTATGAAATGTTTTATGGTATATATGTGTTTTTTTTAGTTTGGGCGTCTCGCTTCGGTGAGGTGGGCGCCTCACCTCGCGCCTCGCGCCTCGCGCCTAGGCAGTTCAACAGGTTTGGCGCCTTGGGGCGCTTTTCACTTTTTTAATCACTGGAACCACTAATTGATTAGCTTCCACTTAGGCTTCGTGTGTCAAGGACCACTTTCTAGCTCTCTTTTTTCTTTTTTTTTTTTTGGGGGAGGGTGGGGGGGTAAGTATTAGTTTGTGGTAGCTGCCTGGATCAGTCTTTTCTGTCAACGTAATGATGAGTCTACTTGACAATTTTCCAGTAGAGTGGAAGCACAGTAATGGCCACATTACATGAATGCAAAATTTCCTGCTTCATAGATAATTCCACATTTGTGAAACTGTTGTGTGATATGCCAATCTTTCAATCGGGGTTCTGTAACATTGTAAAGCATGAAGGATCATGGGTTAAATGATTTGCTCGACCAGTTAGTTTTACATTAAATCTTTTAACTGGGATTCAGTTGCTTATTGTTTTTCAATACCCTGTTAGAGCAAACAGCAGGTGTACTGCATTTTTATATATAACTTGTATGCTTGTTACCATTTGGTGTCAGATATTGTTGTTAACAAATCGTTTTTATTAGCATATTGAACCTTTGTTGATGTTGTTCTTTCGTAAGTATAGAAGAACTTGCAAAAAATTACTGATGAATTTTCCAGTCAATGTGATTAAACTACTTCTACCCCATTTTGTTGCTTATTTCATGGGTTTCATTATTTTAATTTATGTATTGCTTTGTAAGAAATACCTTGCTCTCCATCTTGATTCAAGTTAACATCTTGCCTGCAACTGAAATATCCTGGTTGTGTGTCTGCAGATACTATCCGAGAATGAAAATGGGCCATATCTTTGTTTCTCTTGAAGTCAAGGTAGTTATTTTCCCTCCCCCCCTATCCAGGTTCTGATCTGATGTTTTTTTGCTGATATTTCTCTGGTTTATTTTGTTCATTGTAGCCTGGATTTGAAGCTTATATCGGTGATTTCCAGATTTCAAAAAGTTTAAAGACTTCTCCAGGAGATAAAATTGTACGATTGCAAATTGCGGCATACTATTTGTGCTCTTTGTATGCTTTTATCATAGTTGACATATTGTTTGTCTCACTCGCACTCGTACTGTTTGTGATCTTTGTTTATCTGTTATCATACTACTTTTTAATGGAGCTTACTTCAGGTACAGTGGCTTGTGATTGTATACTCTCTTTATGGAAAAGCTGTATAGTCCAACATTAGTTGTGTGTGCAAATGGGGTTATCTTGAGTTAAAATTTCTCAGGCAAGATCAAATGTTAAGTAATTGCTAGCGGAGCTCAATTACACCCAGGCCTTGCTTATGGATCCAAACCCTATTGGCTTAGGATGTGACCAAGCGATATACAATTAATCACAAATGTGTTATCAACTTGATCCAATGTAATTTGCACTAGTGATTTTTCTCGTCTATGGAAGAAATGTGTTAAAAACATCGTGTGCCTGCCTAGAGGGGGATTGATTTAGTACTGCACTTTTGTTTGAGGAAAATCTGGACTCTATTTAATTTTAGGTAGAATGCTCTTTTAGTAGCCTGGGTTAATCATCACTCATAAGAACAATTGCAAAGTTCTGCCACGAAAGTCAAAAACTCTTTTATGTCACTTGTGGGCTTACCATATGGGCTTGAGTATGACAGGTTCATAAATAAAAAATTCTTTTTCTATCAAAACATTGACTATTTTACCCCACCTTTGGAGGGAAATAAAATAATTTACTTAGAATGAAACTGGAGAAAGTTCCTGGTACAGGGTTAAGAATGAGAAGACTAGAGAAAAGGGGGGTTTCTTGCCTTTTCATATGCACAGTTTTTCATGATAGTGCGTGGATAAGAGTGGTGAGAGGAAAAAAAACAAGATAGGGCATTTTTTTAGGGAAGCAAAGGTTTTCTGTTTTGTTTCTGCAGTAGTTGGATAAAAAATCATCTTCAGCGTTGCACTTAATTTTATTTAATGTGTTATTTTCAAGACTTTATTGCTGCAATTCACCTCGTAGTGCTTGCTTAAATGATTTGCCAATCTATTGTTGGTATTTCTTCTATTATCCAAAGGGAACTATTTTCAATTGGAAAAAAAAAAAGCAGAAATAAAAAAATCAAATAGTAAACAGGTTGTACTAATTTTAAATAAAGCTTAGTAAAAAAGGAATTTTGATGACTATGATGATGAACTTCATGCCTGTTCATCTGTTCTCCAAGAAAGTTCCTCTTTACCATGAAAATGAGTCTGATTATTGGTCATTTTTGGAAATATTAAAATTTTCTTCTTGGTCCTTTCTACTGCTAGGTCGTCTATGATAACAGTTGGCAGCAGTTTTAATCTATAGTCAATTTGCATATGAGAATAGATTTTAGTCTGAATTTTAATAATTGTAATTTGCCAACATCTTGTACTTTACTTCAGATTCATGAAAATGCTGTGTGGCCTTTTGTGTTGTTTTCTTATTCATCTAATCATTGCTCTTGCTTGCAGAGGTTATTTGTTGTCCAAACGGATAGTATTGAGACATCTTTTTGCCTTGTTACTCCTGCCAAAGTAAAGTAAGCTGTTTTCTTCCCACAACCACCAAATAAAGAGATCCAATTTCTTCTCCTTCTTCTAGACCAGTTCGCAAACTTTGTTTTTGTTCTGCAGCTTTCTTTTGAATGGAAAGGGAGTGGAGAGGAGGATTAATATTTTTCTGGTTTGTTGCATAACTAATGTTTAAAATTAAATTTTATTTTTGCTTTAGCTGATTGTTTGCGAGAAAGTTGTACTTGTTAATATTATACTTGTCTGCCAGGATACAGGGCCACAAGTTCCAACTATCGTGACACATTTTCTGAAATATGGGGCAAATCTCCTTCAGGCCGTCGGTGAATTTAATGGTAGTCCTGGTTCTAGTTTCCTTGATTGATTTCTATTTTGGTGTTAAATCTTCTGAAGGTGCTAACTCCCAGTAATTTTAATTCTGAAGGAAATTATTTCATAGCAATTGCTTCCATGAGTGAGTTGCCAAACCCTGAGAGTAACATTCTTCAAGATTATGAGCAGCACGCTCCTGCAACTGTGGATGCAGGTGCCCTTTTGAAAAATGGCATAAGTTAGATTGAGGATATTTCATTAATTTCCTGAATAGCAATAAGCTTGGATAAGAGAATTGTAGATACAACGTTTTTCATAAGTTATTTTGTTTGCTATTTCTCATCGTTCCTTAATATTTTTTCTTCTATGTAGATTCTGAGGTCATTGAGGGGTCATCACGGATATCACTGAATTGTCCTATTAGGTAACCCTTGAACTCAATCAGATATTATGTTTTTTCCTCTTCATTTATGCTTTGGTTGTGCATAGAAAAGCTTATCATTTCGTTTGGATATCCCATTCTCCCTTGTAATTTATGATGGATCATAGTGCTTATGCTAAGGATAGTTGATCTGCTTGAGTATCCGTTACAACACCAAGCAGAGCTAATCTGAAACTTGAAGAGATTTGGTCATTTATCGTCACTCCAGTTCCCTACCTCATGTCTATCATCTTACCTGAGCTTATTTACATTTTGTCTCTAATCCGAGTTTCAGTGTATCATTCTTCATTCACCTCAATATCCTGCTGACTTATCCGTCATCATTCTTAATCTTGACAGCTTCAGGCGTATTAGAACTCCTGTCAAAGGACATTCATGCAATCATATTCAGGTAATTTTAAAATTACATAGTTGAAGAGAAGTTGCATTTATTTATTTGGAACTGAGATGCTACAATTTTTTTTTAATACTGTGATGGTAGTAGCTAGGGGGCATAACGTGACATGACCTCACATATTTTTTAATTTTGTTGGAATTATACTTATTTTCTTGTTTATAATTAAATAAAATGAATAAATCAAGTTGACAATAGGCCAATAGCATATCATGAACATGACTCAAATATACAAATTGTCACCCCTAGCAGATGTAGTCTTCTAATATGCAATTGTGGTTCCATGCATTGAGTTTTTTTTGTAATGAGTGTTTATCTTGTTTTATTTTTACATGCATGTTCGCATTCTGCTAAATTTCAGACTTACTGCGTGTGATTTATTGCAAACATGGATGTTATCAGGAAATTAGATGTGATTATTTATCTTAATCATTTTAGGAAGTCACCTTGTAAACTGTGGTGAAACCAATCAAATAAAGAAATTTAAGGCAGTGCAATTTTCCAGCTCATGTTTCTGATAAAATTCCATAACTTTGTCTCAGTTTGTATTCTTGCATTCTGATCTATTGGCATATTTCCCTTTCCTTTTTTTAGTGTTTTGATTTTGACAATTATGTGGACATAAACTCAAGAAGACCATCCTGGCGCTGCCCCCACTGTAATCAACATGTCTGCTTCACTGACATTCGCATTGACCAAAAAATGGTTAAGGCAAGTAGCTCCTTGAATTCATAGTGGATTTTATTATACAACTTTGAATATGGAAAATATATAATTTGCATATTATTTATATCTTTCGTTAAGTATACATTATGCTTTATGGTGTATACATATCTAACTTGTATTGAAGTTCACATGCCTAACTTGTGCAGAAGTTCCATACATGCTCGTAAATATTCAAAGTGTGAGAATCAGGTGTAGGGGGCGAAGACCACTAATCCACACTATTACACCCCCCTTCAGTTATATACCTTAACTATTAATTGACCCATTGTCAACTTGATAATAACTAATGATGGCTCTTCTAATTCAACTGATATATCACTATTATTGTAATACTTGTAGAGCATTCTTTATTAGCTGAAATATATCATAATATATTGAGATTGGGGGTGGGGGTGTCTGCACAGATCATTTGGAGAAAAAAAAAAGACCATAAGGGAGAGGAAAGGAGAGCAATTATATATTATGATGTGTTATTTTTATTAACTTTAACATTATAGACAATATGCATATTTGGATGGAGAGGGGAGTGTTGACTTTTCTTAGAACTGCTTGTTATAATGTACACATCATGCATGAATAAATACACATTGGAGTGGAGCTTTGGAAGCTTCAGATCCAGCCTCCTTTTGCTGCTCCCACCAGGTCATGGTACATTGATATTGATATTGATATTTGTTGACCTTTTTCTGTAATGTTGGATTGCTCTCAGATTTTGAAAGAGGTTGGGCCCAAAGTCGCCGACATAATTGTCTCCTCGGACGGGTCATGGAAGGCTGTCACAGAAAGTGAAGATACCCTAGAGAAGCCAGGGGATAATAACTTGAATACCAGACAGAATGAGTCTCCTCAACCTGCAGATGTACTGGATTTAACTCAGACTGATGATGTGATGGATGCTGTTCCTACTTATGAAACTCAAGACACAAAACATTCTTCAATAGCTCATGAAGCTCAGTTTGTGACTCAGACTACAAGAAGCGACCCTCAGATGGCCAGCACAAATGATGTTAATCAAAGCAGTATTCTGGTTGATGGTGACTTCTGGTCTGGAATTTATATGTCGACATTTGGATTGGGGCCATCAAATGTTCGTCCCACTGAACAGACTGCTGCTGGTGCTGCTGTGTCCTCTGCAGAAGTTGAGGTTTTCCATCATAATACTGCCGTTACAAATTCTGCGATACAAACTGGGACTTCTTTGCCAAATACTTTACAATTGCAGCAGTATCAATTTAGAAATCCATCTATCACTAACGAGTATGGAAGATTCCCATCAATTCCTAGGCATATAACCAGAACACCAACTGCAGTTCAGGCCCTTCCTGCTCAGCCTCCTTCTTCTATCCTGCAACGAAGCTCTACAACAAGTCGTGTGAATTTACGTCAGGTCTCTCCAATGACTCCATCTTCATCTCTATTGCTCCAGCACTCCAGTATACAGGTTAACTAGTATTCTTTCAAGTTGAATATTGTTTTTCTACTTTGCTTTGTGAATATTTGGGCAATCTGAAAATTAAATTTAGTCTAAATAGCTTTTGACCGCAGTTTTTCCATCAAGGCAGAATAGTAATAAAAGGCTTTTTAAATAATGATTAACCCCCATATAGGGAAATTGGTCCCACTGGTAATGTGAAGATAAATTTCTGTGAATAAACTTTGACCCCAGATTACTACGTTGACAGAAAATGTAAAAAAAGAGCTTTTTAAATAAGATTTGATATAACTTTGTTTTAAACCAAACCCCTTTTATTTTATTGTGTTGCATCATCTCTTGATCACATGATTCACATCTTGTGCGTCTAGGATATTAGTTTTCTATGTCGCATGTATTTCTGTTGTCTTGATCATTATACTACCATTGAACTTTCATAATCTCATTTGGAATTTTGACAGCTAAACTCTCTGCGCCCTTCTGCTCGACCGCCTCATCAGAATTCCGGTTTCCTGGACCCAAGTCAGGTCCCAAATATGTACAGAGTTTCAAATGAACAGAACCCCTCAACTCAGCCAATGGCGAGCTTCAGGGTGCCTCGAGCAGTGGGTCAGTCTCCAAGCATGATCCAATCACCAATGCAGTCTTCAGGCAGCTTCCTGTGTCCCCAAACTGTTCATAGAACAAGTTTAGCCAGTGGTCAACAATCTCATGCAATTGCAGCCGCAAACAGAACTGCACAGATTTCCATTGAGTCAACGAGAACTGGTTCCCAATATGCATGGAACCCTGAGGGACGTAGTATGGCAACACCGCCGGGAGATCAAAGAGTCATCAGTGGACCTACATCACACCCTTTGAATTATGATCCTGCTGATCTAAGCTGGCGCCCTCCTGGCCGGATGCGTGGGGCCCTATCTGGGCAGGCTTATACTGATTACTACAACCAGCAGTTTAGTCAGCCTAATCAGCAAGCTCAAGCTGCTAATAGACCAATCTCGAACATGACCTCTCCCCCGCCTACTGTCCCACCACAATTGCAGGCCTTGATGGCTGGTGGAGTCGTTCAGGGTATTCCACAACCAAATTTACCTAATTCAGTACCTGTTGTTCGTCCTATGGATTCGGATAATTTGCCCAACAGCTCTTCTGGGTTGCATTGAGTGTTGACATGAGGGGATAGGATATAGCTGGGTGAGCTTTTTGTAGATGGCCTAATTTCTGCATGAATATATGTGTTTGATAACCCCCCCCCCCCCCCCGGTGGGATCTGGTTTTCTTAAATAGAATATGACTGACTGATCTGGATGAAGAAGTTTTGAGCGGTGTTTGTGGCTATGGAGCTTTTTTGATGCAATTTCAGTGACATGCTTAAATATCAGGAAGGTTGTGTGATCATACATGCTAAGATTTTGACAGTTTTCCTCCTTGCCTAACATGCTTTTATTTGTCATTTTTCTTGTTGCAACCGCAGATGCTTCAATAGTATGTGTTATATTTGATAGAGTTTACTTGAGAGGATGTTTGGCTAAACTTACAAACTCCTTAAAACATCCTATAACATGTTTAAGAGCTTATAAGTTTTTCAAGAGTGTTTTGAGAATTTTTTTTAAATAAGTTTTTAAAATGTTAGGGAACATATAAGCTCTTTTTTAAGTAGATCACATCTTATTTTTAAAATAAAATCTTATTTTTGATTAATTTCTTTAAAGTAGATTATTTAAAGTATATAATTGTCATTACTATTGTTTTATAAGCTCTATTATTTTATGAGTACTATTTGCGTGCACCAGTTGCATGGTAATTGGGCGTGATCCGGATTCGACCTGGATTTGGCATTGGAATTATATATATAGTATAATTTTTATTTATAAATATCATAACTTTTATGTGATACTAGTAAAATTCATGTGCGTTGAATATGGTTCAGTTTTGCTATCAATCATTGTTTTATATTTAGGTTATTTGATTCAATTTTGAATTATCATTTATATTTAACAAATTTTATATATAGCCCTGCTATCCTACCCATCGGGCACGTTAAGATCTGCCATAATTGATGTGTCAAAAATTCAGAATGTTTGTTAATTTCACTTTCCATATAATGAGGGGAATAAATCAATACACGTTATCAGTGGACATATTAAAAGTTGTCCACAGTGGGCATTTAATCAATTTCTTATATATATATATATATATATATATATATATATATATATATAGTTTTGCCAGTTGGCTAAATTTACAGTTTTGCCATTTTTCCTCCCAAATATGTCACATAATAAGTATTTTTTTTCTTTCTTCTTTGGTGTAATTATACCACTCAATTTTTTATATAAAAATGTTAATGCATTAAAGTGACTTTTGGGAAATATCAAAATAAAAAAACTCTAATAAATATAAAAATATAATAAAGTAAAAAATATTAATTATAAAAAATCAGAAAAATAATTTTCAAATAACTTAAATTAAAGTTTAATGTTTAAAAATATAAAAAAAATAATAATTATGATTATTTCAAAAAAAAAAACATAGTCCCAAAAAAAGAAATAAATAATTAATTTGAAAATTGTTTAAAAATTCTTAAATTTATTTTGAAAAATCTGTAAATAATTTAAAGTCTATAAAAATATAATATAAACTGATATATGGAAAACTTTAAATACTTTTAGTACAAATTAATCTTAAATAATGTAGAATTAAAAAAATTATAAAAAAGTATAAAAATAAGGAACAACAAAACATTAAAATAGATTATTAACTATAATAATTTGAATGTTATTGTTTTTCGTTTAAATTTCTAATATTATCAAATACAATAATTTAAAGTAATATTAATTGGACGTTAAAATATCTAAATTTTTATTAAATATCTATACTAATATATAATATCATAGTTTGGGAAAATTATGTCATTTTCCCACCTAAAATTATCCTCTCAATATTTAGACAAATAGAAAAAAATCCAAAACTTAAAAGTTTCGTCAAAGAAATTAGTCATGTCATCTAGAAATTTTATTACTTCTTATTCTAGGTATTACTTGCATTTTTTTATATTATTTATTAAAAATTCTTGATTAGTTATTTTTTTTTCATAAAATCTTGTTGGACCTTTTCATTTGATCAATTTGTATTCCAAATTTTGGTTTTTTGTTTATTCTTTTCTTTTATCGTTATAAATCTATCAATATTCCACTGTGTAAGTCTCTTATTAGTGTGTTAATATTCATGGCTAATAAAAAAAGTAAGTTCCTCTATATTGCATAGTGTATCGTCCTAATACATATATCAACAAAGTTTGCAATGAATAAATTATGAGAATGACTCCTATGCAACTTGTGCACGGATCCACTGATCCGTGTACAACAATATGGACCAATTTTTGTTCCCACTCGCACTGAGGACGCGCTTTAAAAAGCGGGCGCGTGTTAACACGCACCATCAATTAAAAAAAAATTCCTTTCATTGTTCATCACTGTTGCGCAGCTTGGGGAGAAAACTTCGACAGCCATCGCGAAGGTAACCTCTTCTTCGACCATGAAAACAAACTAATACTTCTAATTTAATTTCGATTCATTGATATAACGTCCAACATTGATGAAATTTCGACCATAAAAACAGACATACTATTTCTGAATTTTTTTTTTTATTGATTCTGAAAAAAAAATATTCCGCCATTGATGAAGGTTTGAAGCTGATACAATGATTGATGAAGGTTTAAAGCTGATACAGTGTTCGAATACCCATTGATTGAAGGTTTGAAACTAATATAGTGTTCGAATTGAAGATTCAAGGACGAATCTGAAAAAATATGGGAGAAATTACTGGTAATATTAAGTTATGTGGTACTGTTATGTTATTTTAGTGATATGGTTGTGTTAATGAAGTGGTACTGTAATGTTATTTGAATGACACTATACTTACAATTGCAGAATCAATGACTGAAATAATTGTAGAAGATGAAACAACAAATGTGGAAGTTTTTACAAGTGCTGCAATAATTGAAATTGATTCAGAGAGTAGTCAATTGGTTGATGACACTGAAGATATTGAAGCCCTAACCGGTTTGCTTATTGGATACAAACGGAAGACTATTGATGAAATGTATGAGCTTTACAAAAAACATTCTCGTTTGATCGGATTTGGAGTACGAAAATCAAACAGTAGATACTCTACAATTGATACATCTATCCTACTTGGGAAAATATATGTTTGCTCATCTGCTGGATGCAAAAACAAACAAAAAGATGTTTCAACAAGTTTAGGTGTGATGGAAAAGAAAACAAAGAAGACAAAAACAACAAGGACAAACTGCAAGACATCACTTACAGTCAAGTTGAATAATGAAAATGAGTATGAGGTAGTAAAACATGAAACTTTCCATAATCATGCACTTACAAGAAAAGAGTGGGGTCATTTGTATCGTTCAGAGAGACATATAGTAGATGAAAAACGTGTAGCGATTCAGACAATGCTAGATTCAGGGATGAAACCATCAGACTCTTACCGTTACATGGCATGTGATTTTGGTGGAGAGGAAATAGTTGGGCACACAATGAAAGATCACTTGAACTTGGTGCATCGAATGAAAATGAAGAAAATCGAAGCAGGTGATGCACAAACAATTTTAGATATCATATAAGAGCAAGATGCAGAGGAAGATGATTTCTTTTATAGAGTAAAATTTGATGATGAGGGTAGGTTATCGAATATGTTTTGGAGGGACTCTATGATGAAGGAAGATTATGCATTATATGGTGATGTGATGATATTCGACACAACATATAAGACAAACAAATACAATTTTATTTGTGCCCCCTTTGTTGGTGTCAACAACCACATGAAAAGTGTCATGTTTGCTTGTGCATTCATTTCGGATGAGAAGATAGAAACATTTGAATGGTTGTTCAATGTTTTCAAGAAATCAATGTGTAGACAAAGTCCCATCACAATTTTCACTGACCAAGATCAAGCAATAGCAAATGCAATCGAAAAGGTATGTCTAGAATTGTACTATTATTTTTTTTACTCTGTTTTTTTTTATCATCATCTAATACTATATAACTTAGTTAGTAATACTGTATAGCTTAGTTAGTAATACTCTTTAGTATTACAAAGTATAACTATTCAGTAATATTACTGCATTGATAAGTCTGTCTCAACAAACAAGTTTTTCCAGCAATGAGACATAGATTGTGTATATGGCATCTTCAACAAAATGCAATAAGCAAATTTGCAAAGTTGAAATCGGACAATTTGTTTAAGAGTCAATTCAATAAATGCTTAACTGGATGTGACGATGAAGAAGAATTTGAAATCTGTTGGAAAAACATGGTGCAAAAATATAATCTCGAAGATCACTCTTGGTTCACACGACTTTATGGATTAAAGGAAAAGTGGTGCACAACTTTAAACAAGAATTACTTCTCAGCTGACATTGTTTCATCACAAAGAAGTGAATTGACAAATAATGCACTTGGATTTAATGCTAAGAAGACAACAAGTTTGACAGATTTCTATACACTTTTCACTTACACAATAAAATGTTGGAGGATGACTGAAGAACAAGATGAATTCAATTGTGCAAGGTCAGTTGCAGAAAGTCAAATGCCTATGGATGGAATATTGAAACATGCTTCTGAAATATACACAATCAGTGCTTTTAGATATTTTGAAGAGGAGTTTAGAAAGTGCATTGTTTGTGTTTCGAAAGTGATTGGAGTGGAAGGTAGCACAATGCTTTATGAAGTATCCAATCCTAATTATGGTAAAAATGCAAGCAAGCAAGTAGTATTTGATTACCAGTTCATGATGGTGACGTGCTCTTGCAAGATGTTTGAAGAAATGGGTATTTTGTGTTGCCATTCCTTGAGAATACTCCACACAAATTCTGCACAATCTATACCTCAAATGTACATTAAAAAAAGATGGACAAAATTGGCAAAGTCAATGGTGCGGGACAAGCTCAATAACAATGATAACAACATAGCAAGGGGCAATGAACGGGTTCTTTGGCGTCACACGATGATAAGGAAATACTATAATTTAGTCTTGAAATCACAAAACAATAGGAATGCGAGAAATCTTTTGGAAGAAAGCTACAACAAAGATTGTATTATTTTTGATTCTTTAACAACTTCTGTTAGTGATGTAGGTGTCGGACAAACTGAAAATGACTCAAATTCTTCTACTTCTATTCTTGATCCAGAATGTGCAATCACTAAAGGTAGGAACAAGAGACTAAAGAGACATTTTCAGAAAAACAAGAAGAGAGGAAGTTCATCAAAGAACAATTCAACATCCGAATTTGGCAGTTTAACACCATACGTACCAAAAGAAACTTTGTTTTAGATCATAGCTTTAAGTAATATTGTTCTATTTTTTTCAGTAATACTGTTACTATTCATCAGTAATACTGATCTATTTTTTAAGAATATTAATACAACTATCTTACACTATAATTCTTTATATATATTAAATACTGCATTTAACAACAATACTGTTTTATATTATGCATTAATACTTTATATTTAAGTGTAGGTAATTTTTATGTTCAAGAATGATACTGTTAATGCTTATGGGTATTAGTGTTTATGTTTGAAAATAATATTGAATGATACTGTTAAGTTTTATAGCTAATACTGTTTATGTTTGATACTAATACTGTTAAGTCTTATAGCTAATACTGTTTATGTTTGAAACTAATACTGTTAAGTCTTATGGCTAATACTGTTTATGTTTGATACTAATACTGTTAAGTCTTATACCTAATACTATTTATGTTGGATACTAATACTGTTACAAAACATGTATAATAATGTTTATGCTATTGTTGTTTATGTTTGATACTAATACTGTTAAGTCTTATAGCTAATACTGTTTATGTTTGAAACTAATACTATAAAGTCTTATGGCTAATACTGTTTATGTTTCATACTAATACTGTTAAGTCTTATAGCTAATTCTGTTTATGTTTGATATAATATTGTTAAGTCTTATATCTAATACTGTTTATGTTGGATACTAATACTGTTACAAAACATGTATAATAATATTTACGCTATTACTATTTATGTTTGATACTAATACTGTTAATGCTTATAGCTAATACTGTTTATGTTTGATACTAATACTGTTATAAAAAAAATGTATAATAATGTTATGTTCAAGAATGATACTGTTAATGCTTATGAATATTACTGTTTATCTCTTATACAAATACTGTTAAAAAACATGTATAATATACAGGTTTCATTCATTACCTTGTTTTTCATTTTATACTTTCCAACTGTATACCTACATCAAAAAAAATATAATATAAAGTTATAACCATTATAAATATATTATGGGTGCGGCTATCCGTACCCCACATATTACTAAACACACCCCAATCATAGTGTTACTGTTCACAAATGATGTGAACAGTAACACTATGATTGGGGCGTGTTTAGTATTTCATGGGGTGCGGATAGCCGCACCCATATATTATAATATGATATCAAATACTGTTAAAAAACATATTTTTCAAAAATACTAATTCAACATCACAATTGATTTCAAGAGACAATAATATAACACAAATATTGTTGTTGTTTTTCATCACCCAAAACCTAAACTAAGATTGTTTTTTCTCAACGCACTTCCTTTTCGGTCTCACATTTTTTGAAATCTCAGCTTTTTTTTCTTCATTGCTGCAACGGCCTCTTGTCTCTTAAACACAATGTATTTGGGTTTTGCCAAATAGAACCTTGTAACCTTATCAATCACATCTCTCATTTCCTCATTTAAATGTGACATAACAATAGCAGCAGCAAATTCTGCCCTTAGTGCTTTCCTCAAAGGGGCTACAATGAGAAAAAAATAAGTTAAAAACTAATAATACTGCATAACATTATTCACTGTACGATTTAGTTACATAACTAATTCTGTTTATGTATTGCCATATCAATATTATGAAAATATAACTTTAATGTACTACTATATATTATTGAATAGTATTGCTTCTCAGAAGAATAACATATTTTTTTAATCAGGTTTATCATATATAGCACCATTGAAATACGTCATGTGGTGCATCACGAAAATTCCACAATCATTTGTTCCTTTAAAATCTAATGCTCTCCATGACAAATCCACCTCTTCCATTTCATAATTTTCAATCTCAGCAGCCCTAGGATATTGTTTTTGAAGAAGATATTTGGCCATGCAAGACTTCTGTAAAAAGAAATATATAAGTTTTAGATTGTACAACAGATAGTTATATCGTAACTTTATTAAATGGACATACCATCAATAGAGAAATCTTCTTGTACTTGTTATCAGTATTCTCATAGAGCTGGTTGTCAAGATAATGCACTTTCTTGTTTGCAAAGTTTATTGCAATACAAAAGTAGTGTTGGGACAACCAGACAAGAACAAATATCTACAATGAAAAATAATAATAATTGTTAAACTAATACTATATAGTTTAATAACTAATACTGTCCTATATTAAAACAGTATATTAATAACAATTAACATACCAGATCAACTACATTGAGAACTAGTTCCCGCACTAAAAGCTAAGAATCCCAAATATTGAAGATATTCTACTCTAGGACTTTGATCTTCTTCGAATCTTTCTCTTCTAATAGTTCAATCGTGTACATCTTTAAAATACACAACAATTTTAAGAATAAAAACAAATAAAAAAACAGACTACAAAAAAAATTGAAATTATACTTACGGAATGATCAAGTGTAAAAACAAATCTACTTAAACCATCATTTGTAGATTTGTTCAGTATTAACGCCCATGCGTTCAATACACACGACTCGATCTATGCATCGGGGAACAAAAAGAACATGTCTTTTCTATAAAGAATGAGGAGTGGTCCATGTCGAAATAGAGTTTCACTGTAAATATAAACATAAAGATTTAACAATACTGGAAAATATTAAATTAATAAGTACAAATCACAAAACTTACTCATTAGTATCATGATTCTCATCAAAAAATGCATAGTCGACAAACTCTTTCGATTGCACATCCATTTTGCCCAGAAATCTTCCCATCCTACGAAACAAATTTGACACAAATCCATTCTTCCGATCAATATGGATCAAAGTTTCTTTCTCATATCCCTTCCTCTTATAAGACATTGAACCATACACCTCAGAAATTTCCTCAGTATTCACTTTAGCAGGATCATCAATATTTTCAGTTAGAGTTGCAACAACATTGTCATCATTGGCTTGTGGTGAAGCACTCAAATGAAGATCAAATGAAGACATCTCATTTATGTCTGCTGCAACTTCAGGACAACTTCCTTCATTTATGTCCGCTGCAACTTCAGGACAACTTCTTTCGTTAATATCCGCTGCATTTGAGAAAGGGATGTCTTCAGCAAATTCAGGACATGTTCCTTCATTTGGGCTCGCTTCATTTGATGGAACATCCTTATCCTTATTCATGAAATCAAGAATGATTTCATCGATGACCTTGTGCACTTTCTCATATGAAAAAAATTTCTGCGACTCGAACATCTCTTCAAGGTCACTCTCCTTCATGGATTTGAAAATTGATATGTAGTGGTGAGAGACCACTGAAATATCTCTCTTGAAAAGAAGAGAAATCCTGTCCATTTCCTAAACAAAAAAGAATAAATATACTCATAAAAAACAACATATGTAATCATGTTATAGAGTTAACAGTATTACTAACTTATACTTAGCAGTATTACTAACTAATACTACTTAGTATTAGTAAGTTATACTTAACAGTATTACTAACAGTATTACTAACAGTATTACTAACTAATACTAAGTAGTATTAGTAACTAATACTAACTAATACTACTTACTAACTTATACTTACTAACTAATACTACATACTACTTACTACTTACTAACTTATTAGTTAGTATACTAACTAATACTACTTACTAACTTATACTTACTAACTAATACTACATACTACTTACTACTTACTAACTTATTACTAACTAATACTACTTAGTATTAGTTAATAATACTTAACAGTATTACTAACTAATAAGTATTACTAACTAATACTAAGTAGTATTTGTCACACCCCGAAATCTTCCGTTAAAATATCAGAGTTTTACCGTTGGGCGTGAAGAAGAAAATAGCAAGAGACGATAAAATAAGGGGATTAGAGACGACAGAAGAAAGAGATGAGGGACGATGTGAATCTTTCACATATCAACAACGGCCTCGGCCGATAACAATCGGTCTCACTACCGATATAAAACATCATACGCAGCGGAAATATCTTCAGGATCTCACATCCTTATATATATCAACATATTACAAAACATAAGCTGTTTAAAACATTATTTGAAAAGTGTTTGCGTTACATCGTCTAATCATGCGAATACAAAAGATAGCACCATCTCTCTCTCCGTCCAGGGTTCCTCTTATTCATCATCGCCTGTAGTGTGAGTACAGATTAAGGGGTGAGTGCGTTGAATACACTCGTGGGGATAAAGTCCGCATCTTATAACATTCGACAGATATAATTATCGGAAGATAAACTACAGTCACAAAATCATAGCAAATAATATGCATAGCAGATATTAGAAATGGTAAGAAGGATAGGTGCGGGATTCCCCCGTCTTACCCTATAAAACGGTCTCAATACCGCTGGTGTGCTTCATGAGGACCACCAAACCTCAATAGAGTAGTAGAAGGGAGGGAGACGATTTTTTACAGTCCCGTAGGACTCTCCGAACATGCAATGTGAACCGAAGTTCTTTCACAGTATATAGTATGGCACAACACGTATATTAACAGCATTTAGTATTCCTCATTCATGCTTCATAATAGGAAAAACTGTAAACAGTTTAAGAGTTAGAAATTATCCCCACCTCGTATAGTGGTTACCACGTGAACAAGTATCGGCGGATCAGATTTCACAAGCGAGTACCAAAGGATCCGATATCACAAGGCTCAACTCAACAAGTAGCCTACATAAGTTATGACGTCCCTTAAATCCTTAATAAATTATATATAAAGCTGTAAAAGGTTCCGTTGGAAATCGGTCGTTAAATATGCGACGGATTGATCGATCTAAAGATTGAGATTTTGGAAACAAGGCTGAAAGTCAAGTCTAAAGGTCTGAGATGATAGGAATTGGAATAAGGATCGCAACGCAAAAAAAATGAGCTCAATCGGAGTTGAAACGAGCTCAAACGAAGCGTTTTAAGTTTAGGGGTAAAATGGTAATTTTGGTCAAGGGGTTGACTTTGACCGGGCCCACGGACCTGGGTCAACGTCGTCTCATCGACGATAACTCTAAAAAGACGAACGGCGGAGAAAACGGGGTTCAGATCGAAAACACGGCATCGCGAGTGCGTCGGCACGCGCGAACCCGGCGCCGGGTGGAAAAACCCGGCGGCTAGGTGCATGGCTCGGCAGCTGCCGAGTTTTCTCGGCAGCATCGTGTTCCGTCTCGGCAGCTGCCGAGATTTCTCGGCAGCGGGTGCATGGCTCGACGGCTGGTCGAGTTTTCTCGGCCAGCCTTGCCCAGATTTTCCTGACGGTGGCTATTCAACGCGCCACCTTCCCGGCGTCGCCCGGCGCGGCGGCGCTGCCTCCAGCCACCACCACCTACCTCGCCGGATACCTCGCACCGCCGGCTACCACCTCCGGCCGTCCATCGCCGGATTCCGGCATGAATAGTGCCTGGAAACTTCGCCGCAAAACCCTTCGAAGTCACATTTTTCCAAAATTCCAACTTCAACCAAAACTCCGGCCGGCGACTTCCCATCGCCGGCGACCACTCCCAGTACCTCCGCCGGCGACCCCTCGTTGCCGGCAACCTGTTCCGGTCAACCAAACACCCTTAACCATGCATATACTCCTAAGTCTAAACACACACACACTCACGATCAAACACACACACACTTCTCTCCTTGGCCGGCGGCCACCTACCGCCGGCGACCACCGCCGTCCACTCAGACCTTGGCCGGCGACCCCCAGTCGCCTGCCACCACCACCGCCGTCCACGCTCACACACACGCATACATAGCACACATACACACACAACGTGAGGTGTGTTTACACACACCCACCTACTGCCTCTCTTGGCCGGCGGCCACCAGCCGCCGGCTACCTCCTCCTCCACCTCGCCGGCGACATCCCGTCGCCGGCCGTTCATTTCCTCACGGCGGCACCCCCCGGCGCCGCCTCCAACAGCATGCACATCAACACACACCAACACACCATGAAACACACACATGCATGCATACATATATATTCACCCACTGTCCATCTCCGGCGCCGCCACCCACGGCGGCGCCGGCACTCCAGCGTCTGGCCACGACCTCTGGCAACCTCCCGCAGCTTCTCCGGCGCGGTGGAGAGAGAAAGAACAGAGGAGAGAGAAAGGGTGGCGCAAGGGTTAGGTTTAGGGTTAAGAGGCTGTTTTTCGCCATTTTCCGGTGAACGAGAAGTCAGATTTGAAATCTGAGACCTATCCTAGATTCGTCTCGTTGAGACGAACATTGTGTGCGAAAATCGTCCGATTCCGACAACGTTGAAATTTTCCGGCGATCGGCCGGGGCGGCGCGCAGGAAACAGAAAGACGGAAATTGAAAGACAAGATAGAAGGACTTACATGTTTTCGTCAGGTTCAGCTCGATCGAAGAAACGGTGATTTTCGAATCGAAACTACCCCTATTTATAGAAATCCGGAAATTACTATTCATCGAAAATATCCGGATCACTATTCATCCAAAATATCCAAACACTATTCATCGGTTGACTTTTCCAAATTACTATTCACGTAAATATCTCGGAAAATATCTTGGTAAAAGATCTTCTGATATTTTCGAAACCTCGTGGTTTACTCTTTTTATCGTCGTTCGAGCTACGGGTCTCCGATTGACCCCTAGTTCATTTCTATCCTCTCATTTTTCTATTACGCATTTAATGATATAATAATACCCTATGTTCCACGTCTAGAAAAATTATCGATCTAATCGTGCAGTACTCACATATCTGAAACGCACGAAATAGATTAAACAGTTAACTCATACGCACATAATTATTAAATCATAAATTTAAATATTTAATTAATCAATTATGCTCGTTTTGATCCGGGGTGCTACAGTATTAGTTAGTAATACTTAACAGTATTACTAACTTATACTTAGAAGTATTACTAAATAATACTACTTAGTATTAGTAAGTTATACTTAACAGTATTACTAAATAATACTAAGTAGTATTAGTTAGTAATAGTTAACAGTATTACTAACTTATACTTAACAGTATTACTAACTTATACTTAGCAGTATTACTAACTAATACTTAACAGTATTACTAACTAATACTACTTAGTATTAGTAAGTAATACTTAGCAGTATTACTAACTAATACTACTTAATGTTAGTAAGTTATACTAACAGTATTACTTAAATTTCATATAACACTATTAAGTCAGAAAACTTACATTCTTGGCAGCTGTCTTTATTTGTTCATCATTCATCTCATCCTTCATCAATTCAAAACTGATAAATTAGCCACTTCTTTCTCTTTTTGACTCACCAGCTCTCTTTTTGGCCCTTTCTTGATTCACTTCCTCTTCCCCATCCTTCTTCCCATTCTTGCTAATAGAATACACATCATATACAAGTTCACCGTCACCGTACGATCCCGCAGCAGCCTCTTCAATGCATCTTTTATGCAGTTTGTCGTCATTTCAATGTTGAATTAGAGGTAGTGAAGAAGGTGCAGCAACACCTTTCCACTTCGGTCTATGCATATAGACTATTTGCAGGAAGATTGTACAGCTGAAAATATTTTTCGATT
This sequence comes from Scutellaria minor, assembly GCA_954870855.1. Lineage (NCBI taxonomy): Eukaryota > Viridiplantae > Streptophyta > Magnoliopsida > Lamiales > Lamiaceae > Scutellaria > Scutellaria minor. Next base: position 7,125,091 of record OX940733.1, read on the forward strand.
ATGTGTTATTATACGCATAAACACCTTCACACAATCTTTCCAATATGTATTCACACCAATCAATCTGACCTATTCTATCAACGTCTTCTAATGATTTCAACACACTAAGTTTACTGTTTTATTACAAGTTGGAGTCAAAAATGAATATAAAGCATACAAAACAAACAATCTTTTGAAATCATCACCACCACAAGAAAAACGACTAACTATCAAATCAAATAAAACTTTACACTGAACACTAGCTTGTACCCCCATATCCCTAAAATGCTTAAGTAATACCGAATCTTCGTTCTTATTAAAATTTATCACAGGAGAACCTACTTTTCTAGGCAACATAAACACATCATGAACATCATCTGCGGTAATCACAAAACTTTTGCCTCTTCCTACAGACAACATCCTACTACTACCGTTAAAGCTCCTAACCAGCCAACGAATCATATGAAGATTCGCACATTTTGTGATCAACATAGATAGCAAACCACCAAAACCAATGTCAGCAATATCCTTCTTCTGCTTGTCAGATAACTGACAAATCAAATTATGTAGACCCTTAGGCCTAGATTGTGTCACAAAATCACTGCCCAATAAAAAAACAATGAATATTATAATTTTTCTAAGCTACAAACATATATAAGAGATAAACAGTAATATTCATAAGCATTAACAATATCAATCTTGAACGTAACATTATTATACATTTTTTTTATAACAGTATTAATATCAAATATAAACAGTATTAGTTATAAGCATTAACAGTATTAGTATCAAACATAAACAGTAATAGTGTAAACATTATTATACATGTTTTATAACAATATTAGTATCCAACATAAACAATATTAGCTATAAGACTTAACAGTATTAGTATCAAACATAAACAGAATTAGCTATAAGACTTAACAGTATTAGTATCAAACATAAACAGTATTAGCCATAAGACTTTTCATGAGGAGCACACATATTTTCTTAAGAAAAAACTTTTCCCATTCAGTATTCAGCATCTATCAGAGAACATATATACTGAACTACTCCATTATTTCTCCCAATTTCCTAGTTTCAGAAGAACGAGTCATAAATTCCATAGAATCACAGTTTAATCATTTTAACAAAATAACATGATAATCAATATCAAGATATTAAGAGTACAAAAGGTAAAAAACAATGAAACTTTCAAACCGATTGCATGTAAGATTTAATTAAACAAAATAGCAGAAACTTACACAAAATCGGGGTTGAAGAAACCGCACAAAAATCGCACACAAACTGTAAAAGAATCGCACTAAATTCGCACTGAAAACCGCACACAAATCGTAGAGAAAAGAAAGGATTAAAACTTCGAACTAGGTTTGCGGAGAGAAGAAGACGATTACTGAAATTTTGAATGTGAGAGAGAAGAAGATGATTACAACTTTGAACTAGGTTTGCGGAGAGAAGAAGATGATTACTGGAATTTCGAATGTGAGAGAGAAGAAGATGCTGAAATTTTGAGAAGAAGACGAGTTTCTCTTCTGAGTCGCGTGAAGTTTCGAAATTCAATGCATGAGTGTGGGCTTTTCAATTGGGTTTGGGCTGGAAAATAAATACTATTGGGCTGTAGAATATATATTGTGGTGGGCTGGAGAATATATTATTGGGCTGGGTGGGTACCAAATTGTGGTGCACGGATTTAGGATCCATGCAACTTGTGCACAAAAGTTTTTGCGATAAATTATTATTCAATAGTTGTTTATTCATATAACTAATTCTGAAATTCTAACTATATTTCTATAATATTTCGGTTATATTCAATTAAAGGATGGTGGTGGCGGCCAAGGGGTATTAGGGTTAGGATTCGTGGATCATTTTACAAATCTCTTAACACATTATCATTATGTAAACTACTCATTGATTTTATACCTTATACACAGATTTTCGAATACTATAAATACAATTTTAAAAACAAAATTAATATGAGAAATTAATGTATTTATATATTGTACATATTTAAAATAATAAAAGATGATATAAATAACCTTTTAATTTATACATCTTCATTTTGTTATATAAAATTGTATATATAATATATTATCACCGTAAATAATAAATCGCATATCGTGCAGGTGAATTACTAGTCTATTATATATATATAATAACAAAACCATTGATAAAAATAGCAAGTCTCATTTTCCCGCCTATATGGTCTTTCTATTTTGGGAAATAATTGTGAAATTATTGTTTTGTCCTTTTTGACTTTTTTTTTCGATAAATAATCAAAGGGAATTTTGGTAAATCTGTGTTTTTAGTTTTTTTAGTATCTCTAGGTTTATTGTTTTGAAATCTTAAAAAGTACATACAAATAATTACTAAATTTACATGTATTGTAGAAAATATTTAAGTTGTATTGAGTACCTATAAAATATACAAATTTATATTAAATGTTTTTTAATTACATGCATATACATAATATAATTTATCATGGAAAATGTTTTTTTTTTCATATTGGCCCACTCATGAGCATTTTTTAAAATATGCATTGATTGTATTAAAACATATAATTCATTTTTTAAAATATGTATTGATTGTATTAAAGCATATAGTTGTTGTACTGATTTTTTTTTATCAAATATGTCACGCCCCAAAATCTTTCACTTAAAATATCAGAGTTTTCCTTTTTGGGCGTGAAGAGAGAAAGGAGAAGAAGGCGTACATGATATAAAATAGAAAGAAAAAGGAGAGGACAAGAAGCGGTACACTTAAAATATCGGATACAACCGATAAAATAGAGTTTAAAACATTACGCAGCGGAAAAACATCAGGATCTATCACAAGAAAGGAAAAATACAGTTTTCGGTTTTACAAACAATCAACAAAGGTTTAAAAGTCAAATCCGGACAAAGGACACATCTGATAGGGCACCCCTCTCTCTACGCATCATGAATCGCTTCGTCTCCTGTAGGGTGAGTACATAATAGGGGTGAGTGTGTTGAACACACTCGTGGGGATACTTTCCATGTTCAAACAATCATTACGCAGTTGCACAAATCAATCATATATATGTTCAGCAAATAAACACATCACATATTGACACGTAGCATAGAAATGGACCGTAGTCCCTTCGTAGCATAGAAATGGACCGTAGTCCCTTCGTAGCATAGATATGGACCGAAGTCCCTTCGTAGCATATATATGGACCGAAGTCCCTTCGTAGCATAAATATGGACCGAAGTCCCTTGGTAGTACAATATAACATGCATGTATATAATAATCACAGCATGTATTCACAACACGTAGAGTCCAACAGTTCAAATATTAAATATGGAAAACATTAAACATGTTGAGTTCAGAAGTTACCCCCACCTCGTTCGGTGGTTACCACGTGAATAGCGAGTACCAAAGATCCCGTATCTCGGATCTCGTGTCTCAAATCCCGTATCTCGATGTTCAATCCAACTAATAGCCTACATACGTAACGGTGTTCTTAGATCCTTAATAAATATAATTAAAGTGAAACAGACTCCGGCGGAGAAATGATCGTTAACTACGCGACGGATCGAGAGCTCTAAAGATTGGAGTTGAAGAAACAAGGATGAATATTCAATCCATATGGCTGAGATGATAGAGAATGAAATTTGGGTCACGACAGAAAAAGAATGAGCTCAATCGGAGTTCAAACGAGCTCAAATGGAGCATTTTAGGTTTAGAGGTAAAATGATAATTTTGGTCAAAGGGTTGACTTTGACCGGGTCCACGACCCTCGGTCAACGACGTCGGGTGAAAAACCCGGCGGCCCGACGCATTTTCTCGGCAGCTATCGAGATTTCTCGGTAGCTCGGGTGACGGTCTCGGCGGGTGTGCGGCATTTCTCGGCAGCGTCGGGTGCGGGCTCGGCGGCTGCCGAGTTTTCTCGGCAGGTTGCTTCCCAGCGCGCGCAACTGGTTGGGTTTTCTCGACCAGGTCACCCGGCATCGCCTGCTCGACCATCCATCTTCCCAGCGCCACCCGGCGCGGTGGTGCCACCCTCCGCCGCCGCCACCTAGTTCGCCGGATACCTCGCACCGTCGGCTACCACCTCCGGCCATCCCTCGTCGGATTCCGGCATGAATAGTGTCTGAAAAATACGCCGTAAAACCCTTCGAAGTCACATTCGCAAAAACAAACACCAACCAAACCAAACTCCGGCCGGCGACTTCCAGTCGTCGGCAACCCTCTGATTCCGGCCACCATCACAACAGCCACCCATATACACTCATGCATGAAACACACACACACGTTCAAACACACACATACTTTCCAGACTTGGCCGGCGGCTAGGTGGCTGCCGGCCACCACTCCCAGCCGCCGGAACTCTGGCCGGCGACCTCCGGTCGCCGGCCGCCACCTGTAGGCCGCACTCACACACACACACCAAAAGATATACACACACGCACACACACACACACACACACATATATATATACATACACCCCACTGTTTCAGCTTGGCCGGCGGCCACCTGCCGCCAGCCACTACCCCTTGGCACTCACCGGCGACCTCCCGTCGCTGGCCCATCATTTCCACACGGCGGCGCCGCCGCCGCTCCCAACGGATCACACTCAAACACACACACCATGCGATACACATATATACACCCACTGTTTTGGCCCGGCGCCGCCACCCACGGCAGCGCCACCACCCCGTCAGCTCCCCCTCACATCCAGGTGGCCTCGCCGGCCACTGTTCCGGCAAGGGGAGGTAGAGAGAGAAAGAAAACAGAGGAGAGAGAAAGGGTGGTAAGGGTTAGGGTTTGGGCTATTTTTCACCGTTTTCCGACGAACGAGAAATCGGAATTAAATTCCGAGACCTATCTTAGATTCATCTCGTCGAGACGAACCTCGTGTGTGAAAATCGGCCAAAACCGACAACATTGAATTTTCCGGCCACCGGCCGGTGGCGGTGCCGGCGGCGTCCCGCCGGAGACAGAAACCCGGAAAGAGAAAGAGAGGAGAGAGAGATTTACGGTTTTTCGTGACTTTCGGCTCATTCGGAAAAATGGTGATTTTTGAATCGAAATCACCCCTATTTATAGAAATTCGGAAATCACTATTCACCAAAAATATCTTCGTTACTATTCATCAGTTGACTTTTCCGAGTTACTATTCACGTAAATATCTTCGCTTCCATTCAACGTAAATATCTTCCGATTTTCCGACCGAAACTTCGAGTTTTGCCCTTTTCGTCGCCGTTCGAGCTACGGATCTCCGATTGACCCCTAGTTCGTTTCTATCTTCTCGGTTTCTCGATATGCATCTAATGGTATAAGAATATTCTATATACCATGTCCAATAAAATTATCCATCTAACTCGTGTATTAAACACGTATCTGAAACGCACGTAATAAATTAAACAATCAAAATAAACGTACATACTTACTAAGTCATGTGTTAAATATTTAATTAATCAATTATGCTCATTTTGATTCGGGGCGCTACAAAATAATCATTTATGTAAGTTTTTAAATGTTGCATTGATAGAATTCTTATATTATTTTGTATGATAGATATGATAGATAGATGGTTTGAGCCTTTATATGTGATATGTATTTGAGCATCAAATGAATAATTGGTTTGTCTATTAAAATTTGTGGTCAAATATATATTGTTATTATCTATTAATTTTCTATATTATTATAGTTTATTTTAAGTCCTATAAAATATACAAAATAAATTAATCTTCATTATGTTATGTTTATTCACACCATATAATTTATTATAAAAATGTTGACTTATTTATACCAATCGTTAGCTTTTCTAAAAATTGTATAACATTGTTTGGGCTTCCTTTTTGTTGGTCCCAAGTGGTCAGAGGTTCAGAGGGGGTGAATGAACCTCTATCGAATTTGCATTTTTAAAATTTTTAGTGAAACAGGTTCCTTATTCTATGGAGAAACAGTAACCTGACTCGATTCAGAAACCTGACAGTAAACTGTTTCAGGTTCCTGATCCGGTTATCACAGTATGCAGCGGAATAAACTTAAGATAGAGTTTTTTCGGAAAACAATTTTCTTTTACTAAAGAATGATTTTAACAGAAACCTTTTGCAGAATGCTAATGATGTATGCAGCAGGATATAACAATGCAATGCAGCAGGTAGATAAAAACAGTAAACACTTATGACTTATAGTGGTTCGAAGGTGGTGTAATCCTTCTACATCCACTCTACTCCTTCTCCGAGGAGGAACTTCGTTAAGTTAATTCGATTTACAAGCCTCAGCTATACAAACCTCTTCCTAACACAAGTTTACCTACTAGAATCAACAGATTCCTAGGCTCTATTCCACACAGGGTACAAAACTCACATAGAGTTACAAAACCTACACAAGACTAACACTTAGCGAGGATCTAATCCTTCCAGCTAAGGACACCAAACTAAAACAATCTAGCACACAACAAGTGGTTAAAAAGTACATGAGTTCTTCAACAGGTGCAAGCTTGAAACAGTCTTGAACTTGAAAACTCTAAGAAATGATTGACTGCTTCAGAAGGTTGAGTGATTGAGCTTGAGATGTTTGAGAGATTGTTGACTCGAGAAGAATTGCAAGAAGTTTTGATAAAGCTTCAGTAGTCTCAAAGGTCACTCCCTCCTTCTATATATATATCAGTAGGAAAATACCCATTGAGGAGAGACATTGTCCTTCAAATTTGAAATGATCTTCAAATCTTTGTAATGGATACGCCTGGAAAAATCGGGTACAGGACCTCATCCTTTACTGTTCCGCATTAATGGCGCCACTCCTCGGCTACAGTACTTTGGCAGAGCCACGGGTCCAGGTGTCACAACCTGATTGGCTTGGCACTGACTTCTATATACTGGTAACTTCGAGCAGGAACTAATCCTTGTACATCACCAGAATAAACCTCGTATATAAATAGAGAAGATAGAGGAACTTATAGCTTTCTGCCCGAGTTGCAGTGGCTATTAAAAGTTCTGTGCCTACTTCCTGATCTGCGTCAGCTTCCTGTTTCAGAACAGCTTCCTGTTCCTGAAACCTGCAGTCAGCTTCTTGTCTGCAATAGCTTCCTAATTTTGAACAGCTTCCTGATCCAGAATCCTGCAGTCAGCTTCTTGTTATGCTGCTTACTGGTCCAGTTCCTTGATCCTACTTCCTTATACAGCTAAGACTAAAAACCTCTCAAAGTCCAGGATCCTGCTAAACTCAGTATATGTTACTTTCTGGTATATACAACTTTCAAAACAAGACTTAGCAAGTCTATCTTAAACAACCAGAATTCCACTTATAAAACGTGGAAAATAGGTACTCTAACTTTCTAACCAAAGTTACATTGTTTCATCAAAACCTATCAAAAAATATCCCAACAGTTTCCCCCTTTTTGATGATGACAAAACCCATAAGTAAGCAACATAAACCCATGTATTTTTATATTGATAAGACGTATAAGTACTGTACAAAGTATCAGAGCTATATAAACATGAATAAACTAGCTCAACATCTTAAAAAAAATGAAGGAATAAAGAATACAAAAATTCTTTTTACAGGGAATGCTACATAAGGTATCTTTCTGAGGAAATGCAGTAAGCTCACTTCTTTAGGTTTCTTTGTCACCAAACAACTTCTTTTTCACTACATCATGCCCTGAGGCAGCTTTCTGGTTTTGTTTGACGACCTCTTCATACTTAGTTCTTTTCCACCAATTTATTATAAAATCTTGATAAGATTTCTCTATCTGAGCAGCAATCACAGGAATCTATATCCATCTTAGCCAATGTTGGGAGATTTCTGTCTAGGTTTTGATGAGACAATATAACTAATTAGATAGAAAGATAGAGTACCGATTTTCCACAATGTATAAGTGGAACATAGACCTGCAAACACATCTTCGAATATATCATAACAGGTCTCTGAGAAAAATAAAGATAAATGCTTGAAACAAACTTTCAAGAGACAACAAGTGTTTAAAGAAGATGGAAGATCAGAAAGCTACAAGAAGACTGAACAAGAAACTGACAAGAAAGCTATTCAGAAACAGCAAGCTGTTCTACATCAGAAAGCTGGCATCCAAGAAACACGTGTACTAAAGATCAAAACAGCAAGCTGACAACCTTCACTCAATTATCAAAGAACAAGAAATATACATTGAATGCAGTACGAGGAAGGTTGCTGACAAAGATCCGTTTGACTGAAGTTAGTGCAAGCCCAATTAGAGGATGCCAACTGGACAAGAGAGAGAAGAACTACGGCCAATGAGTGGCGCCATTAATGCAGTTCAGATTAGGACAGGACTTCTCCTCTCAGCTGTTCAGTCACATTAATTGCAAAGATATTGAAGATCAAATTTGAATTGAAACAAGGACAATATCTCCTTCAATGGGCATTTTCCAAAGATCTATAAATAGAAGGATGGAGTGACCATGAAGACTACTGAAGCTTTGAAACACACATTGTAAAATCTCTCAAGTCTTTCATACACAAGTCGATACCAAGCTCAGTCACTCAACCTTCGAGAAGCAGTCGACCAATCAAGCTCACAAGCTATCAAGTTCTAGACTGACTTCATCACCACAGTTGAAGAAGAACCTTTTTGTCTTTTAACCATTTTTGCTGTGTGCGCTAGGTTGTTTTAGGTGTACTTAGTTGAGAGGATAGTATCCTTGCTAAGTTTGGTAGTTTAGAAATAGACTACTTACCCTTTGTGGGAGTGTACCCTTTGTGGGATTGTACCATGTGTGGGTTGTGGCCTTCGACTAGAGTCTAGGATTCTAGTAGGCGTAGCTTGTTAGGAAGAGGTTTGTAAAGCGAGACTTGTAATTCGAACTGACTTAACGAAGTTCTTCCTTTGGAAGGAGTAGAGTGGATGTAGAAGACTTATAGCACTTTCGAACCACTATAAACCATAAGTGTTTATTGCTTTCATTTACTTACTGCATTGTGCTTATCTTGCTATATCTTACTGATCACATATTATAAGCATACTGCATAAAAGAAGTTTATAAAAGAGCATACTTATAAAAGAAAGTTATTTTTCCAAAGAAAAACCCTATCGTGTTTTATCCGCTATGTACTAAAAAAGCTGATCAGAAACCTGAATCAGCATACTACCAGGTTTCTGATCAAGTTAGGTTGCTGTTTCTCCTAAGAATCAGGAACCTACATCTAAGATTGTTTTAAAATTGAAAAATCGATAGAGGTTCATTCACCCACCCTCTGAATCTTTGACCACTTGGGACGTTTGGGACCAATAAGTGGTATCAGAGCAAGTTGGGTTAAAAACTAACTTGACTGATTATCTACCCAGATCCACCTGTTTTTGCATTGGAAAAATCTTTTCTTTTTCTAGACTAAAACTCATCTTTTAGCATAAACATGGATATGATGCATTATAAGCTTCCTATATTTTCTATAGAAGAATTCGATGACTGGAGGATACAGATGAAAGCTCATCTTTCAGCCATGCACAATGAAATGTGGTATGTTATAACCGAAGGACCACTGGTGATCTACAAAGTAAACCCTGCCTACTTGGAACAACTCCAAGATCACAGACGTGCTGAGGCAGCAGCGACTGCAGCTGAAGGAGTAAGTGGCGAAGTCGAAGGAGCAACTATTATCGATGATGATACCGAGGCACCACCAGGGTTTGGTCAATAGAAAGCTGCCCCTAGACCAAGAAGAGGACCACCACCACAGGAGTACATCATCAAGGAAAGACATGAATACACTCCTGAGGAAAGAAAAAGGGCCAATCTCGACAATGTGGCCAAGAATACTTTATTTCTAATGCTGGATAAGGGAACATTCAGCAAAGTCAAAGGATGCTCAACAGCCAAAGAAATATGGGTGATGCTTGGGATGATATGTGAAGGTAACGAACTTGCCAGAGACAACAGGATCTCCAAAGCCATCCAACTGTTTGAGCAATTCAATATGAAGTCTGGAGAATCTCTTGAAGAACTCGATCAAAGATTTACAACCATTGTAAGTGAACTAGAATCTTTGGGGAGGAACTACACCCAGAAAGAGAAGAACATGAAGGTGCTGCGAGCTCTACCCTACGAGTGGCATAGCAAAGAGACTGCAATGAGAGTGTTATTAAATCTCAATGCAATGAGTACCTTTGATCTCTTTTCTAACCTAAAATCATTCAAGTATGACATTGAAAGGAGAAGAAAGGAAATAGAAGGTACGAATGCCAAGATAGCAGCACTTGTGGCCAAGAACCAGGTTGCTGTTAGTATGAGTGATAGCAAGATGAAGAATAAGAAAGAGAAAATGCTTACTGAGGATACTAAAGAAGAAATGGCGCTCCTATGGAAGAAGTTCAAAAAATTCATTAAGAACAATAACAAAAGAAACGACTTCAGAAGGAAGCAACAATCATCAGAAAGAAGCCCTCAAACTAAACAACAAGCTAACACAGGTTCCAATGATCTGTGTTATAATTGCAGAAGACCTGGTCATTTCATCAAAGACTGCCCCTATCTTGAGTGCAGAAATACACTGAAGAGGAGAGAAAATAGAAGAGCGACAATAGGAGAATTGAAAGGCAAAAGCTTAGGGCGCTTCTCACTGAGCATGAAGCACTTAAGGCAACAAGCACACCCAACACTGTAGTCAAGAATGATCTACCAGAAGAGAGCTTCTACAGCTCCTTATCCGATGAAAAAACACTGATATGTCTAATGGCCAAAGACTGTGAGGACAATGATGAAGATGAGGTAACCTCACACTCTCCTAGCACTTCAAATTCTGAAAAGCTTAGCATGATCCAATCTTTCAGACAGATCATGAGTGACTTTGAGCAGATAAACTCAGCTTATGAAGAACTTAAGAAGGAAAACCTCCAGTTCAAGAGTGAGCAAATTATACTGAAGGAACAGGTTACTGACCTGGGATACTTCAGTATGGAGTGCAACAATCTCAGAACTGAAGTCTCCAAGTTTAAACTGCTAGTCACTAAGCTAGAAACTGAGAAAGCTAAATTGCAAAACACAATTGATGTTTATAGCAAGTCAGCAAAGAAAACACAAGAATGTATCCTAAGAACTCAAAACACTAGTAATAGAAATGGTTTAGGTATTGTGTTAGTACTTCTCAGAATGATACTAGCACATCTAAGGTTGGAAAGTTTGTTCAAGCTCAAGTCTCTTTTGCACAAGAACTTAATCAATTAAGTGAAAGCTTGAATAAAACAAGTATTCTGGATAAAGGGAAGAAACCCCTTCAGCAGGATGAAAACAGTAAGCCTGCATGGATTCTAAAAAAATAGCATAATCAGTATGCTGTCAGTAAGAGAAGAAAGCAGCGGGTTTTCAAGTTAGAGCAAGAGCTTCATTCTATGAGAACCAAGACATTCGCGTCTAGGTTCCAAAAGGTCTATTCACAAGAAAGGTATAAAGGAATACCTTTCACAAACAGAAAGAACAAGACCTGGAATTCCCAAGCTCATAAACAGAATCCTGCCCAAAACACCTACAGAATGGGAACCACCATGACCTCTGGTAAAATGATTACCATAAGGCAAATGTGGATTCCAAAAGGTACTAACCCCTTAGGACCCGTACTTGTATGGGTACCTAAATCCGTCTAATCTACTTGCAGGTGTAGTTTCCAGGAAACAACAGTGATGTATGGTACATTGATAGTGGCTGCTCCAAACATATAACTGGCAACAAAGCCGGATTAAGAGACTTCCAACTGTGTGAAGGCCCTTAAGTTGTGTTTGGCGACAACTCCAAAGGAAAAACGAAGGGTACATGAAGCTTAATAAAGACAATGCAAGTATTAGCGAAGTTTCATATGTCAAAGGACTAAAGTATAACCTCCTGAGTATCAGTCAATTCTGTGACAAAGGATATTCAGTAGAGTTCAACCTCAACAAATGTCTGATCAAAGATGGGCAGACAAAAGAGGTTAAGCTTACTGGAACTAGGAGAGACAACATCTACCTTGCTGATTGGAACTTGACAGCGAAACCAACCTGCTTCATTGCAAAGGGCACTCCAGAACTAAGTTGGCAATGACACAAAAGAATAAGCCACCTAAACTTCAAGACAATCAACAGGCTAGCAAGGAAGAATCTCGTGAGAGGACTACTAGATGTTGCTTACATAATGGAAATTGTTTATAGATCCTGTCAGAAAGGAAAATAAATAAAAAGTTCATTCAAAACCAGAATTCAAAGATCCTCGAACAGGATACTGGATCTTCTGCAATTGGATTTATTTGGACCAGTAGAGCCTGTTAGTGTGAGTGGGAAAAAGTACTCTCTTGTAATAGTGGATGACTATTCAAGATTCACTTGGACCATCTTCCTGGCTAAGTCAGAAACCCAAGCTAGGCTTCCTGAATTCATGAAGAGAATACAGAATGAGAAGAGCTTAAGTATGGTAAAGATAAGATCTGACAGAGGAATTGAGTTCACAAACAAGTTTGTAGAGAAATATTTTTTAGAAGAATGAGATCTGTCATGAATACTCTGTAGCAAGGACTCCACAGCAGAATGGCGTTGCAGAAAGAAGAAATAGGACTCTAAAGGAAGCTGCAAGAACAATGATTGCTGATGCTGGAATACCTAAGAGATTTTGGGCAGAAGTAACAAGCACAACATGTTATACGCAGAATAGATATCTTATCAATAAGGATCATGACAAGACTCCCTATGAAGTATGGTATGAAAGATCACCTGACATCTCATACTTTCACATCTTTGGATGTAGGTGTTACATTCTGAATAATGGAAAAGAATACCTGAAAGCTTTTGATGAGAAATCTGATGAATGAGTATTTCTAGGATACTCCTCAGTAAGTACAGCTTTCAGGATCTTCAACAAAAGAAGCTTGGTAGAAAGAGTCAATTCATGTGGTGTTTGATGATCCATATTGTGACACGGCTGAGCTGGAAAAACTAAAAGAAGATGTATCCAGATTAAAGATCAAGGATCAAACAATTAGATACATTGATGGAGTTTCAGTCCCAGCTGAAGATCTCATTACGAGCAGCTCACAGCCTACTACACCTGGAAATGCAGTAACACAGGATACTGACCAGCAAGCAAACATAAATCAGCAAACTATCAATGACCAAAGACAGGAGGATGCTGAATAATAGACTACTGCTCAGCAACCAACATTCACTTTTGAACCTGACAAAACTTGGCTGAGAAATCATCCAAGAGAACTCCTGATTGGAGACATCAACGAAGGAGTTAGAATGAGAAGATCAAGACCTCAAGAGTCACTGTTCACATGCTTCATTTCGCAAATTGAACCCAAGAATATTGTAGAAGCTCTTGAGGACAGTAACTCGATTCAAGCCATGCAAGAAGAACTGAATGGATTCGTAAGGAATCGAGTATGGAAGTTGGTTCCTAATCTAATCATTAAGGTGTCATTGGAACAAAGTAGGTGTTCAAAAACAAACTTGACGAAGCTGGCACCGTAGTCAGAAACAAGACAAGATTAGTAGCAAAAGGTTACTGTCAGCAAGAAGGAATAGATTTTGATGAGACCTTTGCTCTTGTGGCAAGACTTGAAGCTATAAGGATATTTCTTGCCTACGCTGCTCATAATAACTTCAAGGTATATCAAATGGATGTGAAGAGTGCATTTCTAAATGGACTCTTAACAGAGAAAGTCTATGTGGAACAGCCACCGGCTTTGAAAAGCAAACTGAAGATAAAGTCTTTAGGCTAGAGAAAGCCTTGTATGGATTAAAGCAAGCTCCTAGAGCTTGGTATGACACACTGCCCTTATACCTCCTCGAGAACGGATTCCAGAAGGGGACAGTAGACAAGACTCTCTTCAGAATACTGGATGACAACAGCATACTGCTTGTGCAGATCTATGTTGATGACATCATCTTTGGATCAACAAACAAAGATCTATGTGAAAAGTTCTCCTCCCTTATGCAAAACAAGTTTGAAATGAGCATGATGGGAGAGCTAAGTTTCTTTCTTGGTTTGCAAGTAAAACAACTTCAGAATGGAACTTTCTATCAAGCAAAGTACACTAAGGAGCTGATCAAAAAGTTTGGTATGGAAAATGGATCCTCAGTAAGTATACCAATGGCCACATCTATCAGCATATATAAAGATGAAGATGGAAAAGATGTGGAGACCACTAAATACAGAAGGCTGATTGGATCCCTATTATACCGAACAACAAGTAGACCAGACATTGTATTTGTAGTAGGAGTTTGTGCAAGATTTCAGATAGCCCCAAAAGAGTCACATCTTGCCGCAGTAAAAAAAGATTATCAAATACCTGAAAGGAACTCAAGATGTTGGACTATGGTACCCAAAAGAAGGAGGATTCAACTTAAAGGGCTACTCAGATTCTGACTTCGTAGGTTGCAAGATAGATAGGAAGAACATAAGCGGAACTTGTCAATTTCTTGGACAGAGACTTGTCTCTTGGTTTTGCAGGAAGCAAACATCCATTGCAACATCAATAGCAGAGGCTAAGTATATAGCTGCAGGAAGCTGCTGTGCACAAATTTTGTGGATGCAACAACAACTGAAAGACTATGGCATTATAGAAAAAGAAACTCCCATCTTATGTGACAACACAAGCACAATTGCCATCACACATAACCCTATTTTCCACTCAAGAACAAAGCACATTGATGTGCGACATTTCTTCATCAGAGATCATGTGGAGAAGAAGGACATCACACTGTAAAAAGTATATACTGATCTCCAGCTAGCTGACATATTCACAAAACCTCTGTGTGAATCAAGATTCTCTATGCTAAGATTGGAAATTGGGATTATCAAGCTCAAGTGAGAAAGGAGAAATAAGGTTCCTAAGTAAGGAGGAACCCCCTTCAAAGACAACCTCTCACTCAGTATCCTAGATAAGATATAAAAAATGTTTTAGGATGCTGAAACAGGATACTGATCCTCACACAAACAGGATCCTCCTTCAAGTATTCTGTGTCCTTCTCCACCAAGGTTTGCTAAGATTGCAAGGTTACTGAATCAAGTTACTGAAAGAGGTTACTAAGGAAGACATTTATTGTTCAACATTTATATGCCTTACAACCTCGTATCATCAATAGTAACCTTAAACAATGATTAAAGGTGATAGTTTGACAACTGCATTAAATGCAAAACTTGCCTTTTTAGAAAAGCGAGAGTAAAATGCAATTCCAATTCTGACACAATCTCAGATGATTTATAGATTTACCCCTCTGTTTTTCAAATCTCGACCATTGATAAAAACCGCTCCTTAAAATTCTCAATCTTATCCGTTGAACGGTTTTGGATCAAGAGACGTATCAAAACCGCCAGAACCCTTGGTTCACTCCCCATTCACATCACCCTCACACCCTACCCTTCAAACATTCTCTCTGCAAAACAAATTCTCTCAT
Organism: Scutellaria minor; assembly: GCA_954870855.1. NCBI lineage: Eukaryota > Viridiplantae > Streptophyta > Magnoliopsida > Lamiales > Lamiaceae > Scutellaria > Scutellaria minor. The sequence goes on from OX940733.1 coordinate 7,140,438, forward strand.
CCATATCTTTCAAGCATTCTCTCATAACATCTATGGCGCAACCAAGAGAAACCAGAGTCATCGAAGGAAGACTTGTGAACCCCATCGCGCTGTTTGAAGATGAGTCATCATATGAGAATAAAGATCTCCTTAAGGAAGTATGAGATCATGTAGTTAAAAACAAACTCGATGGGATCTTCTCCGAAAAATATACAGAATACTCTGCTCTATCAGTTGAAAAGTTTTATGCTTTTGCAACACGATCTGATGATGAGATGACCATCTCATTCAGAGTAGATGGTGAAACAGTTCACATGCTTACTGTGGAAGACATTGCACATGCTTTCAATATCTCCAACGAGGGCATGATACTGACTGACCTTGCTTCCTATGGGTCAGACTTACTGGAAGAAAGTTGGAATCAGTTCAAACTGGAATCTGTACAGGAAGTTTCTACTGGTAACTTTGGAAAAAAGAAACTCAAGTCTGAATATGAACTTCTTCATGACTTGCTTGTCCACATGCTTGAAGGAAAATGTGGAAGCTTTGACAAGTGCACTGCTCTTCGATTCAGAATGATGATAGCAGTGGTTCAAAAAGCAAGAGTAGACTAGGCTGGGATAGTCTTTCAACGCATATAGGAGGAAGCTATCAAAACTTCATCAGGGAGAAGTTTTGGTATTATCATTTCATCAATCCTTTCTTACAAGAACATTTCCCTGGAATAGAGTGCTCCCTATGCACCAGGATGGTTCTTGGGTATTAAAAAGGCTGGGGCCAAGAAAGGTGTTGCCCCACCAACGAAGAGAAAGCAGAAAGAACTTGCTCCCACACTGAAGAAGAAAAGAAAAGAGGATGCTTCCATTTCTAAGAAGAAGAAGAAAACAACATCAGCGTTGAGACTGTAGGATTCTGATCCTAAGGAGGATACTCCCATTGACCAATTAAGAGGTGTAAGCGTATTCTCAAAAATTGATCTGAGATTTGGATATCATGAAGTGAAGATTAAGAAGGAAGATGTGTCCAAGATGGCTTTCAGAACAAGGTACGGTCATTATGAATTCGTAGTGATGCCTTTCGGACTCAACAATGCACCAGCAGTTTTCATGGATATGATGAATTATGTATTCCATCCGTTACCTTGACCGCTTCATAATAGTATTCATCGATGATATTTTGGTGTATTCACTTGATAAGACCTAACATGAATAACACTTGAGAATCAAGCTGAAAACTTTACGAAAGGAAAAACTATACGCAAAGTTTAAAAAGTACAAGTTCTGGCTGGATAGAGTCACTTTTCTCGGACATATGGTTTCTTTAAAGAGAACCAAGGTGGATCCAACAAAGGTGGAAATGGTAAGTAATTGGAAGACGCCAACCAATTGAATGAAGTTCAGAGTTTTCTGGGTTTAGCTGGATACTATAGAAGATTCATTGAGGGATTTTCAAAGATTGCCATCCCCATGACTCGACTGACTCGCAAGGAGATGAAGTTTCAATGGACGGAACAATGCGAAAGGAGTTTTCAAGAATTAAAGAAGAGGTTAACTGTTGCATCAGTTCTAGTTGTCCCAAATGGAACAAAATGGTTTGTTGTCATAGTGATGCGTCTAAGTAGGGTTTGGGATGTGTGCTGATGCAACAAGGAAGAGTGGTAGCCTACACCTCAAGACAGCTGAGAACGCACGGACAGAACTACACAACTCACGATTTGGAGGTAGTTGCTATAGTGTACGCACTCAAAATTTAATGACACTATCTGTACGGTGGAAAGTGCGAAATCTATACCGACCACATAAGTTTAAAGTATTTCTTTGAACAGAAAGAACTCAACATGCACCAGAGAAGATGGTTGGAGTTAGTGAAGGACTACGATTATACAATTCTTTACCACCCAGGAAAGACGAATGTAGTCGCCGATGCTCTCAGTCGAAAGAATAAAGACGAGGTAGGTAGCATGCTTACCAATCAGCGTCAACTGATAAGAGAAATGTCTGAATTAAACTTGGAAGTGGTTATACCTCCGAGCAATATTAAGGCTTGAATCGCAGCTCTAATGATCAAGCCCACGCTTAGAGAACAGATAATCAAAGCTCAAAAGAAAGATAAATTCTTGCAAAAGATAAAGACCAGTATAGAAAAAGGAGCTATAGAGTGGATCGTGATATCAACAGATGTGGCCCTAATGTTTAGAGGAAGACTCTACGTACTAAAAGATGACACGCTAAGCAGAAGAGTCTTGGAAGAAGTGCATAATACGCCGTATACAGCATACCCTAGAGGTACAAAAATGTATAGAGATTTGAAGAAAACTTTCTGGTGGAGGAATATGAAGGGGAGCATCGGATAATTTGTCAAGAAATACTTGGTGTGTCAACAGGTAAACACAGAGCATCAACGGCCGGCAGGACTGCTAAGCCACTGGAAATACCTTAGTGGAAATAGAAACACATTACTATGCACTTCGTGGTGGGATTACCCAAAACTAATCGTGGAAACCACGCCATCTGGGTTATTATGGATAGATTAACCAAGTCCGCTTATTTTCCAATTGGACAGGTTGGCCCAGATTTATATAAAGGAAATCGTCAGGCTACATGGAGTACCAGTCTCTATTATATCGGATAGAGACCCCCGTTTTACATCCAGGTTCTGGCAGAGCCTACAAAGAGAGTTGGGCACCAAGTTAACTATCAGCACGATATTTGACCCTCAAACGGATGGGCAAACTGAACGGACGATACAAATTCTGGAGGACCTACTGTGAGCCAGTGCCCTAGATCTACATGGAAGCTGGGAAGACCACTTGTACTTAGTGGAATTCGCGTATAACAACAACTATCAATCAACAATTGGGGTGGCACATACGAGGCCCTATATGGAAGAAAATGTTGCTCAACTCTTTATTGGGATGAAGTGGGTGAGAAAAAGGTGCTAGGACTAGAATTGCTTGAACAAACAGTGGAAGTAATAAAGAAAGTTTGAGAAAGAATTAAAATGGCTCAGGATCGATAAAAGTCCTATGCAGATAAAAGGCAAAGAGAGCTAAAGTTTTTTGTGTGCGTGTGTTTGGGTTGTTGTGCGTGTGTGCAGGTTGCTGTGTGTTTGTGTGTGTGTGTGCATGTTGACTGGTGTGTGAGTCACAGGCAACGGGGGTTGCCGACAATGGCGGCGGAAGAAGGCTGGTGGCGGCAGATTGGGCTGAGGGAGGAGGGGGTTTTTCTTGATAATTTTGTTTAAGTTCAAGCCTTTATTTGCAATCCCCTAAGTTTTAAATAACAAGACATGTCACCCATAATTTTAGAAAATTATATTTTTGCCCTTAAACTTAATAATATGACACAATGGTTCGTCACAAAAGTCGAACCCTCAATCGCAATGTTTAGAACTCTCGTTTTTCCCCTTATAAGCTATCACTTGTACCAACACTCATTTTTCCAATCGATACAATTCATCTTTCTTTACATTCAAAAGCTCTTTCTACGGACCTATGCCATCGAACCCTATTTAAGAATATTTTCAATTCAAGTTGTAACTCAAGTTATAAATAGTCTCTTTAAGCCGCTAAGACGAGTTTTATATATTTCTTGTAGGAAATGCAGATGAAGTACCCTGCTAATTTCCTAAAACGTAGCAATTTTTCAAAGACACCACTTGACTGAGGTGGGGGTAATTTTCTTGTATCATGTTTGAGTTCTAAGTGAGTTTAAAGTGAAGTTATGTGCCTACGTGAAATGTATATGTTTATTCGATGAAGTTTGCATTATATGTTTTACTATAGGCATACACAAATGTGTGTTATTTGCAATGTGAATGAATGTGTTTATATTCACAACAATATTTATATGACGGCTCAGAACCGTAATAAAGTAGCTCAGAACCACAATAATGTTTATACGGTGGCTCAAAACCGTAATACTGTGGCTCAGAACCACAAAAATATTTTCACGGTGGCTTAGAACCGTAATACGGTGGCTCAGGACGACAATAATATTTTCCAAGATGGCTCAGACCTGCAACTATGTGCTGATGAATTATATGTCTATGTTTCCTTCAATGTATTGACTGTTCACAAGTCCCACCCCACTGAGTGTCTTCATGCACTCACTCACTTAAGTGATTTTATTTTACAGGTTGCAGCCGCTCGTGTCACACCCCGATTTCTTTTTATAAAAGTATCAGAGTTTTCCTTGTGGGCGTGAAGAAAGAAGGGGGAAAGGGACAAGCATGATATAAGATAGAAAGGGATAAGAGACATTCACACATACAGAAGAGGGAGGTAGGAGACGAACATAATCATTTCATATAAACAATCGGATTTATCCGATTAACAAAACATTCGTAGTGGAAATAACTCATCAGGATCCAACGTTCAAAACATGTACCAAAGTTATACTTTACAAAACGTGAGTCATAAAATTTCTGTTTAAAGGTTGGGTGATAACAGACTTAAAATAACAGATCCCGATAGGGCACCATCATCTCTCCCTCTAAGGTTCATCATGCATGTCATCACCTGTAACGTGAGTTATAGAATATGGGGTGAGTGCGTTGAATACACTCATGGGAGTAAAAATCGCATCTTATGATATACGACAGATAATAGAAAGAAAAATAAAAGCGTCTACCAGCACGTTGCCACAACACGTAAAATGCACAACAGATATTAGAAATTGTAATGGACGAATAGGCGCGGGTATTCCTCGTCTTACCCTATAAACAGTTTCTCAAACCGCTGGTGCATTTTAAGGACCACCAAACCTCTTAGAGTAGTAGAAGAGGGGGTAAGGGATGAATGCATGTTCATTAACGGACCTCAGTCCTTTCACAGTATAAAGTATGGCATAACAATTAAATTCACAGCACGTAGTATTCCGCAGTTCATGCTTTAAATAGGAGAAAAACAGTAAACAGATAAAGATTTAGAAGTTACCCCCACCTTGTTGAGTTGTTGAGTAACAAGTATTAAGTATCACAAACACGATCCAACTGATAACCTACACAAGTTATAGTGTTTCATAGATTCTTAATAAATATAATTAAAACTATAAATGATTTTGAAGAAAGAATGATCATTTAGGGCGCGACAAATCGAGGGATCTCAAAATTGAGGTTAAAGTAACAAGGGTGAAAGTTCAGCTCATAAGGCTGAGATGAAAGAGGATGAAATAAGGGTTGCAATGCAAAAAGAATGAGCTCAATCGGAGTTGAAACGAGCTCGAACGGAGCATTTTAAGATTGAGGGGTATTTTGATAATTTTGGTCAAAGAGTTAACTTAGACCGGGCCCAGGACCCCCGGTCAACGACATCTCGTCAACGACGACTCGATGTTGATGTACGATGGAAAAAAAAATGGAAATCGTATCGTAAATAAGGTATCGCGCGCGCAGCGCACCCGTCGCTCGCTCCGTGCTTGCGTGCCTGTCTCCCGTCGCCCGTGCCCAGCGCACGCGCTACCCAGCACCGTGCCCCAGTGCACGCCCACACGCGCACACACGCCCGTCCCGGTGTGCACCCGCACTCGCACACCCACCCTCGGTGCACACCCGCACACGTACACCCGCCCCCGACGTACACCCCCGCGCGCACACCCCGTGCCCCCGGCGTCCCGGCGCTTGCCCACCAGCGCCCACGTGTGCCCCCACCAGCACAGCTGCCGGCCGCTGGCGGCGGCTCCGGCAACGACGGTGGTGGAAAAAAAAGAAAGAGAGAGAGAGAAGAGAGAAACTTACTTGTTTGCGTCGCTTTCGTTTTCATCGGAAAATGAAAATGAAAACCTTGAATTGAATGAGCCCCTATTTATAGATTGTAAAAGTTACTATTTACCAAGTAAATTTAAATTACTATTCATTAAATTATTATTTTTCCTTTTTACCGTTCATCAGGATTTTATCCTCGTGTTTTACCTAACCTTCGTATTTGGCTCTTTTCTTCGCCATTTGAGCTACGGGTCTCTGATTGACCCTTAGTTCATTTCTATCTTCTCGTTTTTCCGTTACGCATCTCATGGTATAAAAATATTCTATGTTTCACGTCTAAAATTTTTATCCACCTACAACATGCATTAAACATATTTTTGAAACACACGTAATTAATTAAACAATCAAGAATCAACGCGCATAAAATATTTCAATTATGGGTTTAATTATTTAATTAACCAATTATGCTTCATTTTTTGTTCGGGGTGCTATAGCTCGGAAGGGAAGTGAAAGAGGTGTCTTATTATTTTGGTTGTGTAGAAGATAATCTTGAAATCTTTAGGGAAAGCTTAGTTTGCAAAGCTGTATAATTTTAGTTGTATAATTATAAAATAAAATATTTTTCTTCCACTGTGTACGATTCATGTTTTATAAAACAGGGATGTTCGAACTGACTTACCTTTATTTGTAAATTTAAATTACCTTTTGAAATACATGTTTTATTGAGTTGCTGGACGCCCAAATGAAAATTTATTAAACTTTGATATTCTACAATAATGTAAAAAGGGGCGTGATAATGTGTTTTGATGATTTACTTTAAACATTTTTTGTAAATCTAATACCTTTCAAGAAAATATTATTATATTTATTATAAGTTTATAACATCTTATAATATTAAGTATACCTATATATATAATTTTTTTATTTAATATCTATATCTATTTATGTCACGCCCCAAAATCTTTTCATATTTTATCAGTGTTTTACAATTGGGCATGAAGATAGAAATAGCAAAGGACGTATACTCAACAGAAAGAATAAGCAAGGGACGACAGAAGAAAGAGGTAAGGGATGAAGTGAATCTCTCACTTATAAACATACGGCCTCTGCCGGTAGCAATCGGTCTCACTACCGATATAAAACATCATATGCAGCGGAAACATTCTTCAGGATCTCACATCCTTATATGTATCAAAATATTACATATTCCAAAATACATAAATCATGGTTTGATAAAGTTTGTGTTACATCGTTCTAATCATGCGAATACAAAAGATAGCACCATCTCTCTCTCCATCTAGGGTTCCTCTTGTTCATCATCGCCTGTAGTGTGAGTACAGATTAAGGGGTGAGTGCGTGGAATACACCCGTGACAAAATTAAATACCGAAAAGCTAACCTACAGTCACGTTGTCACAACACATAAATTGCAAAGCAGATATTAGAAATGGCAAAGGACGAATAGGTGCGGAATTCCTCCGTCTTACCCTATAAACGGTCTCAAACCGCTAGTGCATTTCAAGAGGCTCACCAAACCTCCACAGAGTAGTAGAAAATAGCGGGGGACGAACAGAATGCATGATCAGAGGACCGAGGTCCTTTCACAATTATATCATGGCACAACAAGTATAAACACAACACTTAGTATTCCTCAATCATGCATTTACTTAGTGAAAATGGTAAACAGATGAAGAGTTAGAAATTACCCCCACCTCGTTCGGTGGTTTTCCGCGTGAGTCGCTAGTATCAAAGAGTCAATTATCTCAAGCGCAATCCAACAGTAACCTAAGCTCAATCTAATCAAGTAAGTCAATCTTAATCCAACAAATCGCCTACACAAGTTACGGTATACTTAGATCTTTATTATTTATAAATAAGGCAATAAACGTTATCAGTGTAAAGATGACCATTAAATTCGCGACGAGACGAGAGCTCTAAAGATTGGAAAAAGAACGAGCTCGTTCGGAGTTGATACGAGCTCAATCGAAGTATATAAGTTGGAGAGTATATTGGTAAAAAGATCGAAGGGTTAACTTTGACCGGACCCACGACCCTCGGTCAATGACATCTCATCGGCTAAGACCCGATGATAAACGTACAAGGAAAGGAACAGGCTAAGGATCAAAACACGACGTTACCACTCCCGGCATGCTCAACCAGTGCACGACCGTGCCCTCCTGGCACGGCCGTGCGCCACCCTCCAGCTACACCTGCCAGCTCGCGCACGACCGTGCTCTCCAGGCACGACCGTGTGCCAGCTTCCAGCAACCTCTGCCGGCTGGTGCACGGCCGTTCGCTCCGGCACGACCGCGCGCCAACGCGCCCAGCAGCCTGCGCGCCCGGCGTTTCTGTCTGGCGTCTCCGGCCACTTTGTTCCAACTTCTCGTTCCCAACTACTATCTCTCCGATACCAAACCATTCTTCTCCAAACCCATCTTACACACACAAACATGTATATATATATATAAACTCACATATCCCATAAACACTTAGCCGGCGACCGAATCGTCACAACTCACCGGCGCATCACCAGCGTCGGTCATCAATTTTCTCATGGCGGCACTATCTTTGCCGCCCCCAACAGAGATCACACATGAACATACACAAACACACACACACATGCATATATCATAACCAACCCGTTATAACTCCGACACCACCACTCACGGCGGCGTCGTCCATCCAACAACTCACCCTCACCTCCGGGAGAACCTCCGACAACATCTCCGGCTAAAAGGACGGAGGAAAAGAAAGAAAACCGAAGAGAGAGAAAAGTTGGCTAGGGTTAGGGTTTAGGGTTTTGGAATGGTTTTTCGTCGTTTTCCGGCAAATGATAAGTCGGAATCGAAAACTGAGACCGGTTCTAGACTCGTCTCGTCAAAACCTATGTTGTGTACGAAAATCGGCCAAAACTGACAACTTTGAAATTTTCCGACGAACTCCGGTGGCGGCACCACCGTTCCGGCGGCGGCGCCAGTGGTGGCGCACCGGAGGCCGAAAAAGAAACGAGAGAGAGAAGAGAGACTTACGTGTAAACGTCGCTTTTGGCTTGTTTGAAGAAAGGGGTGAAAAATGAACTGAAAGGAGCCTCTATTTATAGATTTCTAAAGTTACTATTCACCGATAAATATCTTGTTTACTATTCACCGTAAATATCTCCCGATATTTCCGAAACCTCGTGTTTTGTTCTTTTCATCGCCATTTAAGCTACAAATCTTCGATATAAAAATATCCTATATCCCATGTCTAGGTAAATTATCCATCTCATACACAAACACTTATCTGAAACGCACGTATTTAAACAGTTAAAACGTATATATTAAATCCCGAGTTTAAATATTTAATTAATAAATTATGTTTCGTTTTGGTCTGGGGTGCTACAATTTATATAATATATAGTTAAAAATAAAGGATCTATTTTTTTCCGTCAAAACAAATTTCCATTGTCTTTTCAGTTTGTACCTCATTATACTTTCTTTGGAAAATATAAAAAATAATTTATACTCAATTTATTAATCTGAATAACCAAATAATTTGCAATTATTTCTATAAATAGTATAAAAAACCTTATGAATTTTTTTGACAACCTAGAAAATTTAATTTTATCTTTCATGTTCTCAAGTCTTGAATAAATAACAAAATCACATGTCAAAGGTTAAATTTACGAAAAGATAAATCTTTGGGAAATAATGAAACAAAAAAATTATGGTCCAATTTTTTATGAAAGTTTTTATTCATTTAATAAACTATAAATTGTATATTTTTACAATTTATTTTGTAATGTCATATAATTATATGAAGTAGTAGTTGTATGACGACTAGGACTTATCGACGCATAATTTGATAACTAAATATTTAAACCTCTAATTATTTGATTTACTTTATGTGCATTTCAAAAAATCTAATTATAAGTATGCTTTAATCTAAGTTTAATGTTTTTAGATTTATTTCATAAAAAGAAAAGTCGATAAAATAATTCATATGTGGGACGAGATTGATGAGAATGAAAAATCGAACAAAACGCTGAAAGAATGAATCAAATCGGAGTTAGAATGATATCTCAAATTAATTAATATCATAAGGATGTTTAATATAAAGTTTAAGATTATAAAATAATTAATGGCATGATTAACACTATGATATAAATAGTTAGATTCTCCTATGTAAAAGGCATATGTTATAATTTTAACCTAAGGTAAAATGATATTCTTCTCCTCATTCTCTCTTGTTTTCCGGCGGCCAACCGACCGGAGCGCTGCCGGCGACTCACTATCGCCGGATTTTTCTTCCTACCAAAACCTATCAAAACCTATACCATCTTAAAGCTCTCGCTGAGCCCGTTCCAACTCCGGGCTCGGAATCACCATCCGCTGCCGCATTTGCCGGCAATTGGCCGGAGAAGTTTTGGCTTTCTCTCTCTAAAAACCCATTACTTTTTCTCTCTTCGTTTCCGGCCATTCGGCCACTGATCGGGGCGATTCTTGAGCTTAGGTTGAAGTTCTCACCGAGCCCATCTCGAATCCGGGCTCGGATCGTTGATCGGACTGGCCAATCTCCGGTGGCGGCCGGTCAAAGTTTTTGCATATTGGCTTTCTCTCTCCTCTCCTTTCCTCTCTCTCTCTCCCCGATCCTCTCTCTCTCTCTCCCTCTCGCGATTTCTCTCTCTCCTCTGGTTTTTCTCCCTCACCACCGTTCTCCTTCGTCGCCATCGCCGATGGGTTGTGGGGTTGGTGTTGGTATCGCCGACGACGCGGAGGTCGCCGACTGTGGTATGTGTGTTGTGCGCGTGTGTTGTGTGTGTGAGTGGAGGTTGTGGTAGAAGCACCGTCGTGTGCTATGGTGGCCGGCACGAGGAGCGCCGGTGTGTGGTGGTGGTTCCGGGTGGTGGCCGGCGACATGGTGTCGCCTGCGATGACAGGGGCAGTAGGGGGTGGGTGGTTTTGGGGGCAGGGTCTTATTTTGAGAATTTGACTAAGTGTAGGGACCTCCTTGCAAAATCTAGAAAGTTTAGGGTCTTTTCATTTTGGTCCCCCATCTTTTATTTTGTACAGTTTAGTCCTAAAACTTCTGAAAACTACACTTTCATCCCAGAACTTCTCAAGTCTTCGATTTTCACCCCCAAGACTTTCTGATTTTACATTTCGACCCCCAGATCTCCAGAAACTACTCTTTGACCCCAAAACTTCTCTGTAATTACAGTTTTACCCCCAAAACCCTAAAATACTCCGTTCGGCTTCGTTTCTCACTCATTTTAACCCATTCTCATTTCTAAAGCTTTCTTATCGAATTCGCTATCTCTTTTAACCTAGTTGGTTTTCATTCAGTTTTCCTTTTTCGAGAATTTAATTATAAACGTTTATCTAATCTAATAACCTAACAACTTACGTTGTATGTTTGTAGGCCCGAACGCTACGAACTCATCTCAAAACTAAAAGGATAGGAACGTGAAAGTCTCACCGCCTAGGCTGAGGTGGGGGTAACTTCCGAATTAACACTTAAACTTTTTGTGTTATATTGTATAGTCGCATGCTAGGATTTTCGATAAGCCATGATATGATGATAGATGTTATATGATTTATGATATGAGATTATGAGCATGAGATGTGAGTTGATGATATCAGCATGCTATTAATTACTATACATGTCCGTGCTTATGTGCTATGTCTTTCGTGCTGTGAATTAAATATGTTGTTGGGAGAAAGATAAGGATATGTGTTCATGATGCATGGTTCTGGAGAAGGCAGGTTGGGATTAAATCCTAATGGATATATGGAGGATTGGTGAAGTCCCTCTAACCAAATAATCAACCGATGGATTCCGTTGTGGGGTAAGGCGGGATATACCTGCGCCCACGTCATTTATGTGTTGTGCATTGTACTTGCTGTGTTTAACTGTTTATCTGATTTAAAGTTTTATGTTAGTTTACGGATTTATCTCCATGGGGTGTATTTATATGCACTCACCCCGCTTATGTGTTCGATACAGGTGATGACTCTAGTGGGAGGAGTTGAAGGGAGAGATGTGCCCTGTCTATTAAAGATATTTTGTAATGATGTTTCGTTAAACTGTTTTGGAACAACACACTTATTTCTCTTTTGTTAAAACATGTGTATTTACAATCCGCTGCTAAAAATCTTTAACTTTTATAGTTATATATAAATCTTCTTCGTTTTTCCCTTATCTTTTCTTCTTTCCTGCACGCCCTTCAGAGATACTCTGATAATTTTAAAATATTTTTCCCAACTTTGTTAAACTTTTTTTATAATCTATGGTTAAGTTTCGGGGCGTGACAAATTGTACTACTACTACTACTACTAATAATAATAATAGTAATAAATATAATAATAATAATAATAATAATAATTATTATTATTATTATAATAATTATCATCATCATCATCATCACTACATACCCAGAGTAATATAAAATGTAATTCAATTAAAACTCTACCATTTTCAGTTAAAACTCAGATTTATAGAATGTTTTTCTAAAATTATTTATAAGAGGTAATTTAAAAAAACAATAGATATATGGAAAAATACATTTGTATATTGTACATATTTTGAAATAATAAAAGATGATATGCATGTTAGGATGTATACTATAAGCCTAGCTTTTTATATGAACATCTTTTTGATATGAGAATCATTTTGGTCAAATGCTTGCATTTTATATTTGCTATATATGTTAATGCAATTGTCCAGATTAATCTATATTGTAGATAACATGGTGTGTGGTGCCACACAGAAGATCATGCTATCAGTTCCTTATAGATCATAAATAATAGCTCACAACCAAGATGGATTTGGACAAACCTTTGGAACGGTTGTAGTGTAATTTGGTATTAGTCTATCTTGACTATAAAGTTACACTAGTACGTTTTGTATGTATTGAGCAGGACCATTTGAGGTTGTTCGATTTGTACTGACTATATAAAAGAACAAGACCTCTGTTATTATGGATGTGCGTCTTCTTAATCCCTATATAATAACGGGCACGTGTACTCAGTGTTTGTTTCTTTAATTTGCCAATGGGTGAGATTTATTAATAAATCAATAGGCTCGGTGAATTGGGAAATGACATTGTTTATATGGTGTGCTGTTGATTATAGAAGGAATCTGTGTCCTAATTATTTAGGATGATGATGTCCCCTTGAGGAGCTTATAAGGATTATCATGTAAACCCTGCAGGTGGATTTAATCCGACATGATAATAAAGTTAAGTGGTACTACTCTTGGAGTTAGATATAAATTAATTAAGTTGTCAGTAACTTATTTAATTTACAGACATTCGATATCTTAAACACGGAAAAATAAACATACACATAATAAGAAGGAGCCCATATTGTAATATGGGATTGGGGTGGTAGTTCAGTTATAGCTCCTTAGTGGACCGAGTTATAATTGATGGACTTAAGCTGGGTGTTCGGGCCGAACACAGGACGCTTAAGCCCATCAGGAGGCCCAACCCAAATTCCTTCTCTAGGTCCCTATTGTAGCCTATAAATACCCTAAAATCAGCGCCTCCCTTAAGACTCTCTCTCAATCTCACGCGTACAATATACAGAACCGTGTGTTAGGCGGAAAAGGGACGAGATCGTTGTTTTCTTGGAAGATCGTCGCCCACACGACGTCTGAGGAAAGGGCTGGGAATACAACAGAAGACCGAGAGGTCAATATCTTTGATCTGTTAGTCTACAAGGGTATGATTTCTTTCTGCTGCATATTTTCTTTGGATCCCGATTCCAATCACATAGGGCCGGCGATCCGTCGGTTCCAACAATGCATAGCCTTTTAATTTATGCAACTTCATTATATTATTACAAAGTATATATTTTACAACAATAAATAGTAAATCGTGCATCGCGTGGGTGTATAGTAATCTATACTATATATTAAAGCAAGAAAGTTGACAAAAATTAAAAGAATGCCACTTTCCCGTCTAAAAATTCATGTCAATAAAAAAAATAGTAAATCTTACTTGATAAGCTATTCTTTAATAATAATTAAAAAAAATATCAATCTTACTTTACAAATTATTCTATAATATATATAAAGCTAAGAAATGAAGAAAAAAACGTAAATATATTTATTTTTCAAATCTATATAAAACTAAAAAAAAAGAATACAAGATTTGCTAAACATTCAAAGGTAGAAAAATTCTTCTAGATCTTATTGTTTGAAGAAAAAAAGAACAATAAAAAATCATAAATATAATGATTTCTCAAATCTACATATAAGATTTGTTAAACATTCAAAGGTAAAAAAGTTTTTTCCGATCTTATTGTCTCTTATCTTCATCTAAGGAGATCTCACCAAATTATCTTCGTACACTAAACACATATTGAACAAGTAATTTTGTGATAGAGAAATGAAGAAATGACGTAAGAAAACTATATATGATGATTGAAGTATGAGAGTGCAATGTACAAATAAAAAATATAAAAGGGAAGATTTATTATTATGATTGAAGGAAATATTATTGTATATAATAATTTTAGTTTGACGAAAATATAAAATCTACAAATAAAATAAAAAATTTTAAAAATAAAATTAACAATTAAAATTATTAAAGTTATATGACAATTCGTGCAACACACATGAGTAATATAAAAAATCATTTGTATATGGTACATGTTTTAAATTAAAATAATAAAAGATGTTATGAATAACCTATTAATTTATACAACTTTATTATATTATTACAATTTGTAAATATTAACACAATAAATAATAAACCACACATTGCGCAAGTAGACTTCTAGTATATATAAAAAGAAGACCACAAGCAAAAATATCATAACTAATTTTCCCGCCTAAAAATAGTTACCAAAAATGGAAATAAAGTAGTTAAGGAAGAAATAAATAAAAAAATAAAATAAATTTGGGGTGTCCAGGGTATGTCCCATAGGTATTTTAATAAATTATATAATTGTTAATTTCAAATTAAATTACCTTTTCATTTAAAATTCATTATTATGTATTAAATTTATCATATATATATATATTTGGTTATTGTCACTTTCATTTTATATATGAAATTTTATGTTATGAGTTGTTTTTTTACAAATAAGTTATAAGTATTCATTAAATAATTTCTTATTTAATTTTTTTAATGGATGATGTATCAAATTAATTATTGTAATTTTTGTGAGACCAAGCCTCTCACTACTTATTGACCGATAAAGTTAATGCATCCATGCATTATATGTTGTTTTATTATGAGGTACTTGAGTTTACATTGATATCATATAATGTTGGTCCTAAGTGGTTCAGATGTTCAGAAGGGGTGAATGAATCTCTGTCAAATTTTTATTTTTTCAAAATATTATGATATATCGCTACTGAATTCTACAACATAATAAAACAGACGTGCAGAATCAGTAAACTGGCAGAATGTTGTTTCAGCTTACTGTTTCAAAGTATCAGTATGCAGTGGAAATTCCAAAGACAAAGTTTCTTTTAAAAAATGTTTCCTTTTCGAAATATGATTTCTCAAACTTTAAGATGCGGAATGGGTAAGCATATATAAATGCAGTACAAACAATAAAGTAATAAGAGCACGCAAAGGGTTTATAGAGGTTCGAAGGTGGTGTAATCCTTCTACGTCCTCTCTTCTCCTCTCTAAGGAGGAACTCTATTAGGTAAGATTGCTTTACAAGACTTATCTATACAATCTATCCCTACCAAGCTATCACCTACAAGAATGAGAAAGATTCTTAGGCCTACCCACACAGGGTTCAACAAACTCACACAAAGTTACAAGCCTTAACTCACTTAAGACTAACACTCAATGATGATTTAAATCATTTCCACTGAGGACACCAAATAAAACAACCTAGCACACAACACAAAGGTTAAAAAGTATAGGTCTTCAACTGGTGCTTCGAAGACAGCCTTGAAATCTTTGAAGTTCTGAAAATTTCATCAGCTTGGCTGCTCCACAATAATGTTGAGTGACTGAAACTTGAGAGAAACTTTGCGTTTGCTTGAGAGAATACGAGAGATAATATTTTAATGGTTTCTCCAGTCAACTCTTCCTTCTTAAATACTTGTAGGAAAAATGTATTCGTTGAAGAGAGACACTCCATTTGAATTTGAAGTCCATTGATCTCCTTTGATCTTCTTTGCTCGTGCATTAAATGATTTTGGGAAAAATTGGGGAAGAGTTCTTATCTTATTCTTCAGAACATTAATTGCAGCGCTTATCGGCATCAGACCTTTTACAGGTTGTCAGTCCACGTATCAGCGTCACATTGGTTATTAGATCACTTCCATCTACCGGTCATATCAACAAGGTAAAACCTCATATTGCAGTGATCTTCCTCGTACTAAGAAATAGTGCTTGCTGTCTCCTTACTTCCTGATCTGAGTGTAGTGTTAACTTTCTGTTCTGCTCCAACTTTCTGTTCCAGACTGCTTCCTATTCTGCAACTGTTTTTTGTTCTGAATCTGTAGAAGGCTTCCAGTTATTCTTATTGCTTACTGTTATTACTCCTTACTGAATTACTACTTTCTGAATTCAGTATCCGATAACACTCTTTGCAGAATCTAGCTACTATCAGTAACCTCCATCTTGTTGATTTCCACAATATTTTTAACTTCAACTCAAAATAGAAACCTAAGAAAAAAAAACTAAGTTTCCACATAAACATTATGGAAAAGTGAGGTACTCCAATTATCACGTCCCATTTTCATACTTAAAATATTAGAGTTTTCTTGTGGGCGTGCAGGAAAAAAGGGAAAAGAAACATACATTTTAAAACTTACAGATATAATAGACGAGTAAAGATTTTAATGATATCCGTAACAGAAACCTCAGAAAAACATTTAGACTTTCAAATTTACACGTTCAGAAAATATTAAAACAAAACAACAAAAATCATACAGGATTCATAACTGAAGAATAATTTGACTTTACAAACAGTTTATGACATTGTTTAAGAAAACAAAATTGAAAAAGAAAAAAGACTCGACTTGATATGACACTCCTCTCGCTACGCTTCTCCACTTCCATCATTTCCAGTAGCGTGAATACACGCGGGGTGTGTGCATTTGAATACACTTGTAGGGATAATTTCCATGTTTTAAAGTTCGTTAAACAGTTAAGATGTTCGAACATATACAAATATAGCAATTAAACACATGTAAAATGCATTGCACATAACATAACATAGTTCATATCTGTAGAAAGGTACGGGTACTCCCTATTTACCCTAGGTGCGGGTACTCCTCGTCTTACATTATGGACCACTGGTCCATCCCTAGCATGAATGTGGACTTTCATCCTTTCATAACATAATCATAATGCATGCATGAACACAATAATCACAACATATAATCACATCACGTAGGGTTCAACAATTCATTTAACATTAAGCTCACATGCATGCGTTCGTTCATCATCATTATACGTTAAATACAGAAACATAAAGTTATTAGGGATTAGAAGTTACTCCCATCTCGTTCGGTGGTGATCCCTCATGATATGTTGAATCATAAGCTTTAAGATCTTTCCTTAATGTGAAAGCCTACATATGCAAACAAGGGTTTTCTTAGATTCTTATTACGTTAATTACGAGTACTTTAATATAGAGTTCTCTCGAAAAAGGGGCATTGAAGGAAAGAAAATGAAACGAAGGCTTGTAACTTGATCATATGGTGTAAATGGATCGATTAGAGCTTTAATAGAGGAAAAACGGGCTTAAATAGAGCTTTTAAAGGTGCAGGGGCATTTTCATAAATTTTAGAAAATGGTTGACTTTGACCAAGGGTAATTTTGTAAAATTAGAAAAGATTTGGGGTCTTTTTGATATTTTTAAAACCATTGAGGTCAAAATACAATTTTCAGAAGATCTGGGGGTCAAAACACAAAGCTTGGAAACTTTTGGGGGTTAAAATATAAGTTTGAAGGCTAAAGCGATATTTTAGGAAGCTCAGGGACTAAAACATAAATAAAGTGAAAACCTAGAGTTTGACCCAAGTCCCTAGACTTTCTGAAATTGCAAGGAGGCCCTCTCCTTCCCAAGCCTCACCCCGTCGTGCCTCTCGATTCCCGTCAACAACAGCCACGATCGGCGACCACTATGTTGCCGACGACATCCAACACACGCACACCCTGCCATGCCTTGACACAGCGCCGCCCCACATGGCGGCGCCACACACACGCACACAACAACACACACACGCACACCGACTGTACAACCATACACACACAGACTGCACAGCCATGACGTCACTGCTCACGACGGTGCCCCCCAACCCTCTCACACATGGCACGATAGATGACGGTGATAGAGAACGAGTGGCGGCGAGGCAGAGAGGGAGAATGAGAGAAATTGAGAGAGAAGAAGAGAGAGAAAGAGAGAAGATGGGAGAGAAATGAGGTTTGGCTGCCCCTTTGCCGACCGATTTCCGATGGAGAAGGCGGCAGTTCGACAAACCGAGCCTGGATTCGGGATGGGCTCGGCGAGGGCTTCATTTTGGTGTAAGATTCAGCCGAAATGAGGGAGAGGAGGACGGCATTGGCGGCGGTGCCGGTGACGGTCTGGCGGCGGTCCGGTCGAAGGAGAGAGAGAGAGAGAGGGAACCTTTTCCAAAGTGTTCCAAATATCTTGATCCTTTGTGTTTCATTTTTATCGTATTTATACCTTTCGATTTAGGCCATGGACCCTTAATGGGCCTCCCATTAACGCTTTAATTTTTGGGCTTCATTTTACGATATCTTTTATTACATTATATGTCACGCCCCGTTGTCTTACATAAAAATTATCAGAGTTTTCATTGTGGGCGTGAAGAAAAAAGAGGAAAGAGACGTGTATGATATAAAATAGAAGGAGGTAAGAGACGAACATAAGAAGAATGCGGTTAGAGACGATTACTTATACAGAAGAAGGGGGTAGGAGACAGTTATCAGAAGAATGAGGTAGGAGACGAACAGAGTCATCACATACAAATCATTGGATACAACCGATTAACAAAATCATTCACAACGGAAATAAACCTTCAGGATCCATCATTCAAAACATAAACGAGATTATACTTTACAAAACGTGAATTATAAAAATCATTGTTTAATTGTTGTGAGATAACAGTTTTAAATACACATGTCAGATAGGGCACCGTCCCTCTCTCTCTAAGGTTCATCATGCTCGTCATCTCCTGTAACGTGAATTACAGAATAGGGGATGAGTGCATGAAATACACTCGTGGGGATGAAATCCGCATCTTATAACAATCGACAGATATATAATTCAGGAATACGTAACATTCAATAAGTTGTCATAGCACGTATATCGTAACTCATCCTTTAGGTATGGGAATTTCCTGTCTTACCCTATAAAATGATCTTAAATACAACTGGCACATTTACAGGACCGCCAAACCTTCCAGGTAGTAGAGGGGGTAAGAGACAGTTTTTTTACAGACCATAAGTCCATTCGAACATGCAATATGGATCGTAGTCCTTTCACAGTATATCATGAACAAATAATCATAGCATATAATCACTGCATTTAGTATTCCTCAATCATGCTTCAAAATAGGGAAAACTGTAAACAAGTAAAGATTTAGAAATTACCCCCACCTTGTTCGGTGGTTACCACGTGAGTAGCGAGTATCAAATAACGAGTATCTCAAAGCTCAATCAAACTGATAGCCTACACAAGTTATAGTGTTTCTTAGATCCTTAATAAGTTAATTAAAGATATAAATGATTTCGGAGAAGGTATGATCGTTAAAGACGAGACGAATCGGGAGATCTAAAGATTGAGATTGAAGAAATGAGGTGAAAGTTCAGTTTAATAGGCTGATATGAAAGAGGATAAGATTTGGGTTGCAACAAAAAAAGAATGAGCTCAATCGGAGTTGAAACGAGCTCGAACAGAGCGTTTTAAGATTGAGGGGTATTTTGGTAATTTTGGTCAAAGGTTGACTTTGACCGGGACCCATGACTCCCGGTCGACAACATCTCATCGGCGATGACTCGATGATAACATACGATGGAAAAACCGGATTCATATCGAAAACACGGCATCACGCGCGCTCGTCACATGGCTCCGACCGCCACCATCTTCGGCCACCCCCCATGGGATTCCGGCGTGAATAGTGCTTCCAAAAACATCCACAAAACACTCAAACCCTCATGCACTCCCTTACACTCTCTCTCCCTTCCTTGCTCCGACCGGCGACTTCCAGTCGCCGGCGACACCATCAGAGCTACTAGTCGTCGGCAACAACCAACCCACGCCAACCACACACACATAGTTCACTATACACACACATGCATATACACTCAAACACACTCACCTTTCACAGCTTGGTCGGCGACCACCTGTCGTCGGCCACCCACTATCATACCTCGTCGGTGCATCACCAGCGCCGGCCATCAGTTTCTCTTGGCGGCGCTGCATAGTGCCGCCCCACATCATGCATACACAAACACACACTATAACACACAGACATGCGATTCACTCACACACACACAGTTGCAGCTTTGGGGCCGCCTACTACGGCGGCGCCGCCTCTCCATCATCACCCCAAGACCCCCAGGCGACGCTCCGGCAGCAGCTCCGACGAGAAGGAAAGAGAAAATAGTAGAGAGAGAAAAGATGACAAGGTTTAGGGTTTGGAGACGGTTTTTTGCCGTTTTCCGGCGAACGAGACATCAGAATTGAAATCCGAGACCTATCCTAGACTCATCTCGATGAGGCCTACGTTCTGTACGAAAATCGACCGATACCGATAAAGTTGAATTTTCTGGCCACCGACAGTGGGGCGCTGGAAGTCAGAAAACAGTAAAGAGAGAGAGAGGAGGGAGGAGAGAGAGACTTACGGGTTTTCATCGATTTTGCCTCATTCGGAAAAATGGTGATTTTTTAATCGAAAACGCCCCTATTTATAGATTTTTCGAAAATCACTATTCATCTAAAAAATCTAAGTTACTGTTCACGGTAAAAATCTTGGGTCACTATTCATGTAAAAATCTTGGGTTACTATTCACCATAAATATCTTTCAGTTTTCCGAATCTTCGTATTTTGCCCTTTTCTTCGCCATTTGAGCTACAGGTCTCCAATTGACCTTTAATTCGTTTCTATCTTCTGATTTTTCTATTACGCATCTTATGGTAACATAATAATCTATGTTCCACGACTAGAAAATATTTCCATCTAAAACATGCATTAAACACGAATCTGAAACGCATATAATTAAATTAAATAGTCAAGATTAACGAACATAATAATTTAATTAAGGGTTTAATATTTAATTAATCAATTATGCTTCATTTTTGGTCCGGGATGCTACATCCCTTACCCCTTAAAAGAATTTCATCCTCGAAATTAAACGTGTACTTAGGATGGCCAGATTGGCTACTTTGTCAGAATCTTATCCTCTTATTCTCATGTTGTTTCGTTCTTTCCATTTCTCGTCAAGGAACTTGCAGGCATCGATTATTTGGCTAAGCTCAATGTTCAGAACTTTTGTCAGTCTTGAGCTTCTTCAATTCTTTCTCGAACCATCCTATTCGGATCACACTTCTGTTTCTCATTCTTCTCCTTCTTCAACTTATAGTACTGATTGTTGTAATAATCATCCTATATACTTCTTGTTTTTACCATTTATTTGCGGAGTAGGGTGAGGATTAGTTGGTGCTGGAGAGTCGTATTCCTCAGTTAAAGAAAATAAGTACGTTTCCAACAAAGATAAAGAAGAGAGAGAGAGAGAGAGAAAAAGAGAGAGTTGAAGAAACGGGGAAAAGTTGTCGCATCCAACAAGAGGAATTAGCTGCATGCGTAACTCCTTTCACAGAATTTCCAACGCGTTCCTGAGATGCTATTCGTGGTGCGTTCTATCACATGAATTGATGAGGATATCATCAATGAACACGATGACGAAAGGATCGAGATACAGATGGAAGATGCGTTTTATCAAGTCTATAAAGACAGCTGGAGCATTGCTCAGTCCAAATGGCATGCATTACTACAAACTCGTAGTGGCCATATCTTGTCCTGAATGTTGTCTTTGATATATCTGCATCTTTGACTTTCATCTTCAATTCGAGATAGTGGATACTTTTTCTTTATGGTCCGCTTGTTCAGCTCTCGGTAATCAATATACATCCGAAAGCTTCCATCCTTCTTCCTCACAAAGAGTATGGGACCTCCCCAAGACGACACGCTTGGTCTGATGAAACTTTTATCCAAAAGTTCTTGTAATTCCTTCGGTGCCATCCGATATGGAACTTTTGATATCGGTGCTGATCTTAGGACGAGATCAATCTCAAAGGTCACCTGTTGATCTGGTGTAGGGCCAAATAAACCCTCTGGAAATACGTCCATGTATTTCTTTATCACCGGTACCTTCTCGATAGAAACCGATCCTTGCTCGGGATTCACCATGTTAACCAACCAAGCTTCGCAATTTCTTTTGCTAAGCATCTGGGTTGTCTTCATGACTGAGATAATCCTTGAGTCAACTTTAACTCGTGTTTCATGGAATGTGAACTCCGGTTCTCCCGGTGCTTGAAAGATGATTTCTCTCGCACGACACTTGATTACTGCGTGATTGGACTCTAGCCAGTCCATTCCTAGGATTATGTCAAAATCCTTCATTTCCAAAGTATGAAGATTAGCTAGAAGAATCTTATCTTCAAAAGCGATCTTTAGGTGACGGTACAAGTGTTTTGTCCTTACCGTCTTCCCTGAAGGAATACTAACCTCTAGGGTTTGAGCGACTATCCTACCATCTTCATGCTTCAGTAAGTTACAAAAATTAACAGATATAAATGAGTGTGTCGCTCCAATATCAAATTAGATGAGAGCAGGTATATTACATACTGATAACATACCTGTCATCGTTTCTGCTCCCGCAGCAGTTTTTGGGTGGGTGAGAGCAAAAGCCCGCGCTCGGCCTGCTACTGGCCTCGAGTTTGGGGCTGTAGCTGGCAAGTTTCTCGTCTTCCAGCAGTTTGCTGCTATATGCCCTGGTGCTCCATAGGTGTAGCAGTTCTGTGTTCCTTGTTGACACGGTCCCGAATGTATTCTTCCATATCGGGCACACGGGTTCCCAGGTCTGGGAGTGGGAAGGAGTGGAGCGTTGCTTGCCCTTGGAAATTTGTTCTAAGTAAAATCCTGGCTCGGGCCAGTCCACTTCCTTTTCCCAGGAGTCAGAAAAGCTTTCTAGGGAGGTATAGCATCCAAACTCAAACGAGAGACAATCTCCTGAGCTCTCTCGATAACACTTACATATGTCATCATCCTCTGCCCAACTAGTATTGATCCAATCTCTGGATGAAGGCCCTTTTCAAATCATCGGGCCTTCTTGATGTCGGTATCCACCAAGTGTGTGGCGTACCGGCTCAGGTGATTGAACCGCCTCTCGTATTCTCCCATCGTCGAGCTTCCCTGACAGAGATGTAGGAACTCCGTTTCCTTTTTATCTCGATAGGATTGAGGTATGAAGTGATGAGAAACCACTTTCTTAAAATCCTCCTAGGTAATCCCCTCTTTTTGAGCTGGCAGAAGAGTCCTCTCATACGAGTCCCACCAATGACTCGCTTCGTCGGTAAGCTGGAAGATCACGCAGGAGACTTTCTGTTCTTTGGTACATGTTAAGTACCCAAATAATCGATCGAGTGATCTTAGCCACTCTTCCGCGTCTGCTGGTTCTCCTTTCCCATCGAATGTCGGTAGATTAAATCACCGAAACTGTTCATATATAAGGTTAGGATTGGATCTTGCTGGCTGTGGGATGGCTCGAGTTACCTCGAAGTGTTGTGCTAACCCCCTTAATACAGTCACTAAATCTCCCACATTAGCGTTTTCTTCTCGCTCCGGCTGATTAGCCATTTGTGGTTGTTCCCTTCGTGGTCTTCCTCTTGACATAGTTCTATTTCGTTATATATATATGTCGTTAAGATTCCACAGTAATACTATAGATAACGAAATAAACACGTTACACGTGAAGAGATATAAATGTATATTCCATAGGATAGAAAATGAATTATATATACTATCTACGAAATAAAAGTTACCATATACATATAGAATATTATATCGTTTGTGGCATAATATATACATATCATAAAAAGTCCTCTCCTAACGTCTACACGACTGCAGCGGGAGGCGGCGGAGGCCCCGGTAGTCCTGGTGCCCTATCCCTCGGGTCGTCTATCTCCGGGTCATCCTCCTTAGGATCCTCCTTAGAATCATCATCCTTCGGCTCAGAACTGCTGTTGGATGGACCGTAGGGTCTCGGCTCAGGGGCAGTCAGAAGGCCATATCGGCCCTACAGATCCAGCATCTGTTTGGCCACGTTTCCGAAGTCGGCGATGGGTACGTGATCTACCGATGAGAATACGAGCTCATCACGGTAAACTAAATTGGCTCTAACTTCCCACTCACGTGGCAAAGTATGGATCATGTGTAGACAGGCTTGGATGCCACTAATCCTACCTCCAGTACCTCCTATCTCCCTCCAGCAGTGCAGTAGCCTAACAACATGTTCACCAATCGACACATCGCTCGTCACTCTACTCTCATAAAAACGGCGTCAGAGTCTCTCCTCACGTGTCTCTAAAGTCGGTACCCGCCTTCTAGCAGTAACATAAATCCTATTCATTTGTCAAGTATAAATTACATGAGGTTTTTACCATCAATCTATATCTGTAACACCTCTTTTTAAACCTTAACGGTTTATATCATGCTAACAAGGTATCACATAACAGATAAGCACCCTTTTTCTCAAGTCCTATGATCAGGAAGAGATATCTATAGAGAGAGGACGGTGCTTGTCCATTTCTTTTCGAAAAAAATTTCACATTTTAAAAACACGTTTTTCTCATTTTCTCTTTATAAAACAAGTTTGAGCAAGTTCAAAAATGATAGAATATTGCTCTGATACCAAACTGTCACGTCCCGTTCTCTTATATAAAAATTATCAGAGTTTTCATTGTGGGCGTGAAGAAAAAAAGGGAAAAAGACGTGCATGATATAAAATAGAAGGAGGTAAGAGACGAACATAAAAAGAATGAGGTAAGAGACGACTACGTATATAGAAGAAGGGGGTAGAAGACAGTTATCAGAAGAATGAGATAGGAGACGAACAGAGTCATCACATACAAATCATCGGATACAACCGATTAACAAAATCATTCGCAGCGGAAATAAACCTTCAAGATCCATCATTCAAAACATAAATGAGATTATACCTTACAAAACGTGAATTATTTGTTTAATTGTTGTGAGACAACAATTTTAAATACACATGTCGGATAGGGCACCATCCCTCTCTCTCTAAGGTTCATCATGCTCGTCATCTCCTGTAACGTGAATTATAGAATAGGGGGTGAGTGCGTGGAATACACTCGTGGGGATGAAATCCGCATCTTATAACAATCGACAGATATATAATTTAGGAATACATAACATTCAACACGTTATCACAACAGGTAAAATGCATAGCACGTATATCGTAACTCATCCTTTAGGTGCGGGAATTTTCTATCTTACCCTATAAAATGGTCTTAAATACCGCTGGCACATTTACAGGACCGCCAAACCTTCCAGGTAGTAGATGGGGTAAGAGATAGTTTTTTTACAGACCATAAGTCCCTTCGAACATGCAATGTGGACCGTAGTCCTTTCATAGTATATCATGAACAAATAATCATAGCATATAATCACTGCATTTAGTATTCCTCAATCATGCTTCAAAATAGGGAAAACTGTAAACAAGTAAAGATTTAGAAATTACCCCCACCTTGTTCAGTGGTTACCACGTGAGTAGCGAGTATCAAATAACGAGTATCTCAAAGCTCAATCCAGCTGATAGCCTACACAAGTTATAATGTTTCTTAGATCCTTAATAAGTATAATTAAAGATATAAATGATTTCGGAAAAGGTACGATCGTTAAAGACGAGATGGATCGGAATATCTAAAGATTAAGGTTGAATAAATGAGGGTGAAAGGTTAGTTTAATAGGTTGATATGAAAGAGGGTAAGATTTGGGTCGCAACAAAAAAAGAATGAGCTCAATCGGAGTTGAAACGAGCTCGAACGGAGCATTTTAAGATTGAGGGGTATTTTGGTAATTTTGGTCAAAGGGTTAAATTTGACCCAGACCCACGACTCCCAGTCGACATCTCATCGGTGATGACTCGATGATAACGTACGATAGAAAAAATGAGATTCGTATCGAAAACACGGCTTCACGTGCACCCTTCACACGGGATTCATATCGAAAACACCGGCATCGGGTATGTTTCTCGGCAGATTCGGCAGCCTCGGCAGGGCCGCGCGCGCCAGCACCCGGCGTCCCTCAGCAGCTCTCAGCCAGGCTTGCGTGCTAGCACCCGGTGCTCCTCGGTAGGCCTCGGCAGCTGCACGCACAAGCACCCGGTGCCCTTGGCCACGCTCGGCAGCTCTCTTCAAGTGCGCACCCAGCACACGGTGCCTCTCGGCCAGGCTTGGCAGCCTTAGCAGGCCTGCACCTAGCGCCACCCGGCGTCGCGCCCAGCCACCTAGAAATTTGGAGCAGCCACCTGCTGCGGCAGCGCCGCCCCCACCCGGTCCGCCGGCGACCCAGCTCCGACCACCACCATCTTCGGCCACCTCCCACTAGATTCCGATGTGAATAGTGCTTCCAAAAACATCCACAAAACACTCAAACCCTCATGCACTCCCTCACACTCTCTCTCCCTTCCTTGCTCCGACCGGCGACACCATTAGAGCCACCAGCCGGTGACTTCCAGTCGCCGGCAACAACCAACCCACGCCAAACACACACACACACAGTTCACTATACACATGCATATACACTCAAACACACACACGTTTCATAGCTTGGCCGCACGACCACCTATCGTCGGCCACCCACCATCATACCTCACCGGCGCATCACCAGCGCTGACCATCAATTTCCCACGCAGCGCCGCCCCACAACATGCATACACAAACACACACTATAACACACACACGCGATTCACTCACACACACAGTTGCAGCTCCGACGCCGCCACCCACGGCGGCGCCTCCCTTCCATCATCACCCCCAGACCTCCAGGAGACGCTCCGACAGCAGCTCCGGCGAGAAGGAGAGAGAAAACATTAGAGAGAGAAAAGATGACAAGGTTTGGGGTTTAGGGTTTGGAGGCTGTTTTTCGCCATTTTCCAACAAACGAGACATCGGAATTGAAATCTGAGATCTATCCTAGATTCATCTCGACGAGGCCTATGTTCTGTGCGAAAATCGGCCAAAACCGATAAAGTTGAATTTTCCGACCACCGACGGCGGCGCCGGCGGCAGCGAGCTGGAGTTCAGAAAACAGTAAAGAGAGAGAGAAGGGAGGAGAGAGAGACTTACGGGTTTTTGTTGATTTTGCCTCGTTTGGAAAAACGATGATTTTTGAATCGAAAATGTCTCTATTTATAGATTTTCCGAAAATCACTATTCATCCAAAAAATCTAAGTTATTGTTCACGGTAAAAATCTTGGGTCACTATTCATGTAAAAATCTCGGGTTACTATTCACTGTAAATATCTTTCGGTTTTCTGAATCTTCGTATTTTGCCCTTTCCTTCGCCATTTGAGCTACAGGTCTCCAATTGACCTCTAATTCGTTTCTATCTTCTGATTTTTCCATTACGCATCTTATGGTAACATAATAATCTATGTTCCACGACTAGAAAATATTTCCATCTAAAACATGCATTAAACACGTATCTGAAATGCATATAATTAAATTAAACAGTCAAGATTAACGCACATAATAATTCAATTAAGGGTTTAATATTTAATTAATCAATTATGCTTCATTTTTGGTCCGGGGTGCTACATTATAACCTATACTTTTTTGATTAAATTATACATCCGATAAATTAATCATGTATTATATCATTTTTCTGAAACACACGTAATTAAATCAAACAATTAGGGATTAAATTATTTAATTAATCAATTATACTTCATTTTATCCTAGGCATTACACCAATTCTCTATACATCATTATTTTATCTCATCAAAATCTACACAGAAATATCCTAACATATAACATGTTCATTTATTTATCATTTAAATTAAACTTGTTTTCTTCGATTTGTTTAAAATATTATTAGTAATTGAAAGCTCAATTTATGTGTTAAAGAATATATTAGAATTGAGAAATTAGTTGAGGTGTTAATATTTTTATATTTATTTAATTGTTTGGAGAATAAAATTTTATAGGTGAAATGCATAGATTATATATAAATGTCTCTAATTAGCTTGAGTATATATATATATTTTTTGATAGATTACATAAAATACATATTTATTATCATATTTTCCCTATGTTTTAGATGATAATTAATCCTTAAGAGTTTGTTTTGATTAAGTTTCATGTTTTGTAGGGATAAATGGATTTAATGGATGTTTTAGACCATTTGGAGTGATCCGTAAAGAAGTGAAGTTGAAGTCTCCAAAATAATAGAAATTTGTTGATGATAGCATAAGGCATGGGCATGCCTAAGTTTCAGACGGGAATTCTCAAATGTGGCGCTCAAATCTCTACACCAAGACTCAAATTTAATTCTTTCCATGATTTTATGAGTCTTATATATTTTAAATTTATTCTAGATTTACATTTGGAAGGGAGTAGTTATCTTTTATTTTGAAGAAAAAGATCGTTTTAGTTAAATTTTAATTGAGGGTGGTTATTTGGGGGGTTGATCTATTAGAGAAGTGGGGGGAGAAGAGATGCTGGGTAGGTTTTCTTTCACATAGATAACATTGAAGTTTTTCTTTTCCTCTACGCATATTTTTCATGGAATGAAGCATGACAATCTCTTTCATGGATTGCTAAATTCGTAATCTAGCCATTGATGAATGAAGATTTGGTTCTATACAATGTGAGATCTAATTAGTTTTCACTCTCTTTCGCTCTAAAGTATTCATATATCTTTATGATTATTTATATTATTTGACAAGTTGTTTAATGTGGCCAGTTATTCAATTCGTGAAAATGATATATGTTAATTCAACGTTAAATCCGTAATTATTTAATTATTCTAATATCAGTGGCAAAGTAGCATAATTGATGGCTATAGGAGATATATGATCTAGTGTAAATGAACTTACATGTGTGTTTGTTGGCTAGAATTGGGTCTTTCTATATTGAATGTTGCTCCTTGCATTTCTCAATCCAGTTCTTGCAGAACCTTTAAGCCTATTATTTAGATAGAAAGAAAAAGATTCGCTGTCTTTTAACCGGTTATAGATTAAATCCTACGATGGTATCTAAGGTTGTTTATTGGTAAGAGAAGTAATTAGAGATGCTATCCTAATTATCGAAAACATAAGGAAAGATTGGTGTTAGGTGAACTCTTGTTTGAACCTGAAATTAAAAAGACAACTCGTAGATGGAGGAAAGAAACAAAGTTGCAAAATCAAACATCTACTTCAGTTGGATTGGGTTTAACTCTTGATTCAACAAGTTCATCAAGTGAAAGTGATACTGAGAAATAAACTAAAATGGCTGAAGAAGATAAGACTTTGAGGGAATTGACTATA
The DNA here is from genome assembly GCA_954870855.1 of Scutellaria minor. Lineage (NCBI taxonomy): Eukaryota > Viridiplantae > Streptophyta > Magnoliopsida > Lamiales > Lamiaceae > Scutellaria > Scutellaria minor. The sequence continues at coordinate 7,169,664 of OX940733.1, forward strand.
CCAGATCTTGATCAACAACCATTACTTTGTATTCAATATCCTGAAATGGATACTGATTTTGAGTTGAAGTCCGAGTTGATTCATTTGTTGCGAAGGTTTCATGGTCTTGAGAATGAAGATCCACATAAGCACTTGAAAGAGTTTCATGTTGTTTGTTCGAGCTTAAAGCCACATGGAGTGTCCGAAGAGAAAGTAAAATTGTATGATTTCCCATTCTCGTTGCAGGATAGAGCAAAAGATTGACTATTTTACTTACCTCCGGGTTCTGTCACTACTTGGACGGGAATGGTGAGATTATTCCTTGACAAATATTTCCTAGCTTCAAAAGCTGCAACAATTCAAAGGGAAATTTGTGAAATTAGACAAAGGGATATTGAAACACTTCATGAGTATTGAGAGAGGTTCAAGAAAATGTGTGCAAGTTGTCCTCAACATGGGATTTCTGAGCAACTTCTTATACAATACTTTTATGAAGGACTACTTCCTATGGAAAAGAGAATGATGGACGCTGCAAGTGGAGGTACAATAGTGAACAAAACTCCGCATGAGACAAGAGACTTGATTACCACTATGGCAGCTAATTCTCAGCAATTTGGAACAAGACCAGATATATCAAACAAAAGAGTGAATAAGGAAACAATTTCTTCTCTTGATGATCGTATAACTAATTTGTCTTTTCTTGTTCAAAATTTGGCTGCAGGAAATATGCAACAAGTTAAGGCTTGTGGGATTTGTGCTGATGTTGGACATGCAACCGATATGTGCCCTACACTTCAAAATTATACTGAACATGCCAATGCCATAGGAGGAAATCCAAACCCCCCTCAATCTTTAATATAATTGTTGTAATTTATTTTTGTGAAAAGAATAAAAATATTACCAATCTCTGTGGAATCGACCCTACTTACCACTATTGCAATTAATCATTGTTTAAGCAGGTTATATAATTTGTTGGATTCGACACCCATCAAATTTTTGGCGCCGTTGCCGGGGAAGATACTAATCTTGTTCTAAACTTCCTTCTTCAATTGTACATGCACCAAAGTTGGAGTTGAAAACTCTTCCAAGTCACTTGAAGTACATGTTTTTGGGAGAAAATAAGACACTTCCTGTCATAATCTCAAACAAACTCTCTACCTTAGAAGAAGAAAAGTTGATTCAAGTTCTTAGAGAGTTTAAAGAGGCTATTGGGTGGACTATTGCAGACATAAAGGGGATAAGTCCTCATATATACATGCATAAGATACTTTTGGAGAAAGGAAGTAAGCCTTGTAGACAAGCCCAACGCAGATTGAATCCACCTATGATGGAACTGGTAAAAGCTGAAATTTTGAAACTTCTTTCTTATTGTATGATTTTTCCAATCTCGGATAGTGGATGGGTAAGTCCAACTCAAGTGGTTCTAAAGAAAACAGGTATAACTGTGGTAGAAAATACCGATGGTGAGTTGGTTGCTTCTCGTATCCAAAATGGATGGTAAGTTCGCATCGATTATAGAGCTTTAAATGATGTAACTAGGAAAGATCATTTTTCTCTTCCATTCATATAGATCAAATGCTTGAACGTTTAGTTGGTCGTTCTCATTATTGTTTCTTGATGGTTATTCAACTTTTCATCAAATTCTTATTGCACCTGAAGATCAAGAGAGGACAACGTTCACATGCCCATTCGGTACTTTTACTTTTGTACGTATGCCATTTAGTCTTTGTAACACACTAGCAACATTTCAAATGTGTATGGTTAGTATATTTTCGGATTATGTAGAGAACATCATAGAGGTATTCATGGATGATTTTACCGTCTGTGGTGATTCTTTTGATTCTTGTTTGGCTAATCTTACAAAAATCCTTAAACGTTGCATAGAAATGAATCTTGTTTTAAACTATCAAAAATGTCATTTTATGGTTGATCAAGGTATCATTTTGGGTCATATTATTTCATCTAGGGGAATTGAAGTTGATAAGGCTAAGATAGATGTTATTAAGACGTTGTCTTACCCGAAAACTATTCGGGAAGTTTGTTCTTTTCTTCGTCATGCAGGTTTCTATCAGCACTTTATCAAGGATTTTTCCAAGATCACTCATCCTTTATGTAGATTGCTACAAAAAAATGTAGTTTTTTAAGTTTGATGCAGCCTGCAAGGAGACATTTGATAAATTGAAGGGCATGTTAACATCTGCATCAATTATTAAATCACCGAATTGGGATCTTCCATTTGAGATCATGTATGATGCAAATAATTATGCTGTTGGTGTTGTTCTTAGGCAAAGAAATGGAAGAGTTCACCATGTCATCTACTATGCTTCAAGAACACTTGATAGTGCACAAAGCAATTATTCAACAACGGAAAAATAACTTTTAGTTGTTGTTTTTGCTTTAGAAAAATTTCGTTCATAATTACTTTGTGCTAAAGTAATTGTTTAATCTGACCATGTAGCTCTTAAATTCTTGATATCAAAGAAGGAATCAAAGCCTAGACTTATCCGATGGATACTTTTAATTCAAGAATTTGATCTAGAGATTCGAGATAGAAAAGGCTCAAAAAATTCAGTTGCTAATCATCTTAGTCGTTTGATCACTTATGAAGAGTCTTTACCATTGAAAGATGATTTTCTAGATGAGTATCTCTTTTCTCTTCAAAAGACAAGTCCTTGGTATGCTGATATTGCTAATTTTTTAGTTTCTAAGACTTTACCAAGTGATTTGTCAAGAGCTCAATAAGATAAGATAAAGAAAGATGTAAGATATTATGTGTGGGATGATCCTTATTTGTGGAAATATTGTTCTGGTCAGATTATTCGTAGATGTGTTTCTGAAAATGAGATTTGTTCCATACTTAAGTTTTGTCATTCATATGCATGCGATGGTCATTTTGGTCCAAAGAGAACTGCTCGTAAAGTGTTTGAATGTGGATTATTTTGGCCTAATGTGTTTTGTGATTCATACATGTTTTGTAAGACTTGTGAAAAGTGTCAAAAAAACTGACAGTTTAGGACGTAGAGATCAAATGCCACTTAATTCGATTCTTATTTGTGAAATATTTGATGTGTGGGGTATTGATTTCATGGGCCCTTTTCCATCTTTTGCTAATAATGTTTACATTCTTCTTGCTGTGGATTACATCTCAAAGTGGGTAGAAGTTAAGGCTATCCGTACTAACGATGCTAAAGTTGTTGTAGATTTTGTTAAGTCTCATATTTTTATTAAGTACGGAACGCCAAGAGCTATAGTTAGTGATCGTGGAACTCACTTTTGCAATAAAGTGATGAAAGCTTTGATGAAGAAATACAATGTAGCACATCGAGTCTCTACCGCTTATCAAGCTGAGATATCGAACAGGGAAATCAAGTCAATACTTGAAAAGACCATCAATCCGAATAGGAAATATTGGAGTGTACGACTTGATGATTCACTTTGGGCTTACCGAACTGCTTTCAAGACCCCGAATGGCATGTCTCCTTATCGCTTAGTATTCGGTAAACCTTGTCATCTTCCTGTAGAGTTAGAACATAAGACGTTCTAGGCTATCAAGCAATGCAACATGAACATGTATGAAGCTGGTGAGATGAGGAAATTGCAGTTGCAAGAGCTTGAAGAGATACGCAATGATGCTTATGAGAGCTCAAGGATTTACAAAGGAGAAGACAAAGACTTTTCATGATCGCATGATTTCCTGGAAAGAATTTTACATTGGTCAAAAAGTTATTCTTTTTCATTCAAAGTTGAAATTATTTCCTGGTAAATTGCGTTCTAGATGGCTAGGACCTTTTGTTGTTACTAATGTTTTTTCTCATGGTGCAGTTGAAATTCAAAGCATTGTATCCGGTAAGATTATTAAGGTTAATGGGCATCGTTTGAAACCTTTTTATGAAGGTTTTCAAGTGCATAATATTGACAATCTTACTTTAGATTGTCTGATTTATCACTGTTGAAGAGCCTGCAATGTCTAGCCAAAGACAATAAAGAAAGGCTATCGGGAGGCAACCCGATGTTTATTTAGCTTAAATTTATGTATTTTTTGTTTTTACTTCATTGTTGTGTGTTTTGAGGGCAGAAGAAGAATTTTGATAAGGTGTGGGCACGCCTTATTAAAAAGAAAAATTGTTTAGAAGTGGCAAGATAAGACGTGGGCATGCCCTAATGAAATAGTTCTTCTGTTCTCTTATTCATGTCTTTTGCTTTAACTTAGTATTATTATTATTTTTTTTAGTTTTTATATTTTTTTCTGAAAATCCAAAAAAAAGAGGGTAGTTTTCGGAATTGGAGGAATTTGATTTGGGGAGTTGAGATTTTGAGATAACCTTGAGTTTTAATTCAAATTTGAAAAGATCTTGGATAAGGAAATATTATATTTTTTATATTTTTTTTCATTAAATTCCATCACTTTTCAATTCCTCTGATTTCTCTAATTTCTTCTGCAGAATCACCCGTCTCAAAATTCCACTTTCATCTACCAAGAATCACCGGATTTCGCCGCTGCCCTTTCCATCGTTTCCCGGCCATCACAATTTCACATTGTTTTTCTTCATCAAGCAAGAATGAGATGTACCAAGATAAATTCTAAGGGAAAAGCCCCTGTTCCAAGGTCAGTATCCCACTCCCCTCTTTCGTCGTCATCATTTTTTGATTCTCCCACACTTCCGACACACAAAAGGGCAAGGACAGGTATGCGTCTTTCTACTTTACCAATTGATGAGTCGGATTATAATGGTTATCTTAGCTTTAATAGAAAGAAAGACAAGGATAGATACAAATTAATTTGCCAAAAAGGTATTATTCCTTGTAAGTGTATTCATACGCCTACTTTAGAAGCTTTGGGTATTGACCATGAGGTTGTTTGAATTGATTGAGAATATAGGATGGCAAAGTTATTTCTCATTTTCACTTCCGGCTTATGTTGAGCTTGTTAGGAAATTTTATACTACTTTTGAATCTAAGTCAGAGGAGGTAGAAGAAAATAGGCATGCAAAGGCTATTTGATTTCGATTGATGGGAAAAGAAGATAATAAAATTTAATATTGCATTCAGATTTTTCACCAAAGAATTTGCTAAATTGGATGAATATTTGAATTTGTACTGTGGGTATCCTCAAAATTTCTATGGTGTTACTGTGTATCAACAGTGGACTTCGAAGCGATTTTATGATCCTAGCAAGTCTAAGAATGTCCACTTGAGTGATAATTCTTTGATATATCTTCATCAATTTTTAGCATATTCATTCTCTGGTAGGAAAGATTCTCCTGTTGTGTTGTCGAAAGCTGAATTGTTTTTCTTGTGGTGCATGAAAGAAAAGAAGTGAGTAAACTTAGGCTATTGGCTTGCTACCCAATTTTCTCAAGTCTCAGAGAATAAACGTCATTTAATTTTAGGTTCTTTGATTATGCATCTTGCTGTACACCTTGAGTTATTTGATCTTAACAATAATAATTTGCATATTGCTTATGAGATGCCACCTTTGGATTTACATTGTTTAGAGCAGATGTTCTTGATTAGTAAAAGAGATGGTGCCTACTCTTTTAATCCTTCGGGAACTCCTGTCAAACGTGTTGGAGGTCACCATTCTAGTTTTGATGGTGTTGAAAGAGATAGACCATCTGCTTCCACTACAAACGATGTTCACTAATTAGTAGCCAGGATAGGAGAAAACGTGGTGGCTATGTGTGCACAAGTGAAGCAAATGGATGCGAATATGCTGATTGAGTGAGACGTTAAAGAAAATGGGAAAGGATATGCTGCAGATTCGTGAGAACATGATAAGAACGGAGAAGAACATGCAGGCTTTCTATGATCATGTTGGGTTCAAACAACCTTTTCCACCGCCTCAATAGAAGATGCAACTTTTGGATGTTCAACATTTTTAGGGAAGTGCTCTATTTCCTTTATTTTTACATTTGTTATTAAGCATCCATTTTGTGCATTGAGGACAATGCATTGTCTACGTGTGGGGGGAGAGTTGTTCCAGATGTTTTTCTTTGTTTCTGTTGCTTGTGTTGGTTTGCTACTTGATCTGGGAATTTTTGTTGTCTTCATGAATACTTTTGTCTTTTAAATTGTGCTTTAGCTGCTGAGTTCCAAATTAATTGTCTCTCTTTGGAAACTTGAATCTTCCGATGCTTGTCCATAAAAATTGAAATTTTTATGTGTGAATTGAAAAGTTTTTGAATCCTTATTTGCTGTGTTATACAAGTTGTCATTGATAATTAGTTGGAGGATAAATACTTGGATCTTCACACAATTGAACCTTAATTTTTTATGAGCTTTTGAGCTTAAGAGCATTCATCTATACAAGCTCTAATTTCTTGTTGTGTGATTGTCATGCATAGTTGATTTTTCTATAACTTGCATTGTTATGCACGTCTACGTTAATCATCTTTGATGAGTTGGATGTAAGAATCAAATGAGGATTTTAGGTTGAATCCCTCTTGTCACACTTACCTTTTCTTCACCAAGCCTACTATGATTCATTAGCCCCTAGTGAACCAATTTTGAGCCTTAAACATTTTTCTTTCAAATTTAACAACATTACAAATCATAGATACTCTTTCTTTCATTACTCTCTTTGAACCTTAAGTTGAAGAATCATTTCATGTTATTTTCTCAAATTAAGCTCCATTTAATTTGTTGTAAAGAGTGCAAGCAATTTGGGATACTGTTGTTTCTACTTTTGAAAAAAAAAAAAAACAACAACAACAAAATTTGAAAAAGCAAAGCAGAAAAATGAAGGGAAAAATGTTATAGTCTTGCATTGGTGTATATGAAGTAATCTTGTGGAGCTTTGATATTATTTGATTGAGCATTGTGTTAAGTTATATGATTTCTTCAACTCTTTACCCTACTTTACCTAAGCTACATTACAACTTACCCTCTAAATCCTTTGATTTTGCATATGATTCACTCAATGGGGGAGAGGATGTGATATATTTGCAAGCCTATGTGTAACACCCCGGACTAAAAACAAAGCATAATTGGGTAATTAAATAATTAAATCCCCAATTAAAATATTTTATGTGCGTTAATTCTTAATTGTCTATGTGCGTTTCAGAAATATATTTCATGCACGATTTAGATCGATAATTTTCTTAGACTTGGAATATTTTTATACCATAAGATGCGTAACGGAAAAACGAGGAAATAGAAATGAACTAGGGGTCAATCAGAGACCCGTAGCTCAAATGGCGAAGAAAAGAGTCAAATACGAAGGTTAGGTAAAACAAGAGGGTAAAATACTGAGGAACGGTAAAAAAGAAAAATAATATTTTAATGAATGGTAACTTAAATTTACTTGGTAAATAGTAACTTTTAAAATCTATAAATAGGGGCTCATTCGATTCATTTTTCATCGTTTCTCCGAACGAGCCGAAAGCGACGTAAACAAGTAAGTTTCTCTCTCCCCTCTCTCTTTCTTTTCCGTCATTGCGGCAAATTGCAGGAGCGACGCCGCCGTCGCTGGAAAAGTTGCCGGAGCGCCGCCGCTGACGGTGGCCGGAAAATCTGAAAGTTCTCAGTTTCGGCCGATTTTCGCACACGACGTTCATCTCGACGAGACGAATCTAGGATAGGTCTTGGAATTCAATTCCGATTTCTCGTTCGCTGGACAACGGTAAAAAACCGTCTCCAAAACCCTAAACCCTAGGTTTGGTCTTGCGAATGTGATAACGAAGGATTTTGCGATGAAGTTTCGGGTACTATTCACCACCGGAATCCGGCGAGGGGTGGCTGGAGGTGGTAGCCGGCAGTGCAAGGTTTCCGGCGGACTTGGTGAATAGTACCCGAAATTTTGTCGGCAAGTGAGTGGCATTCCGCTGCCTAGGAATATCGCCCACTTGCCGAGACGCGTATACGGGCTGTCGAGAAAATTCGGCAGTTGCTGAGAGAGGTTCCCGATAGCTGCCGAGAAAACTCGGCAGCTACCGAGAAACGCTGGGAGCCATCGGGTTTTCCCACCCGATGCCGGGTACGCGCGTGCCCCGTCGCACGCGACGCCGTGTTTTTGTTCCAAACCTATTTTCTCCGCCATACATCAACATCGAGTCGTCGCCGACGAGATGTCGTTGACCGAGGGTCATGGACCGGTCAAAGTCAACCCTTTGACCAAAATTACAAAAATACCCCTAAACTTAAAATACTCCGTTTGAGCTCGTTTTAATTCTGATTGAGCTCATTCTTTTTCCATCGTGACCCAAATTTCATTCTCTATCATCTCAGCCATATGGATTGATTATCCATCCTCATTTCTTCAACTCCAATCTTTAGAACTCTCGATCCGATGCGTCTTTAACGATCGTTTTTCCGCCGGGATATTTTATAGCTTTATTTATACATTATTAAGGATCTAAGAAATGTCATAACTTATGTAGGCTACTTGTTGGATTGAGCATTGAATTATCTGATCTTTGGAACCCGCTACTCGAGCTTTGAGATATCTGATCCTCAGTACTCGCTACTCACGTGGTAACCACCGAACAAGATGGGGGTAACTTCTAAACTCAATATGATTACTGTTTTCCATATTCGATAATTGAACTGTTGAACTCTATGTGCTGTGATTATATGCTGTGATTACTATATTCATGCGTACCTTTTGTATACGATGAACATGGACTGGTGGCCCGTAAAAAGCACCATACGTCATGTTAGGGATGGACTGGTGGCCCGTAAAAAACACCATACGTCATGTTAGGGATGGATTGGTGGCCCGTAAAAAGCACCATACATTAGGGATGGACTGGTGGTCCGTAAAAAACACCGAGTATAGTTGAGTGCTCTTAGAGCCGTGTGTTCTACATTGCGTGCTATGCATTTTATATGTTGTGACTACTTGCTGAGCTATTATATATGTTTAATATGTGAACGGCTTAATAATATTAAAAATATGGAAAGTATCCTCACGAGTGTATTCAAAGCACTCACCCCTATTCTGTACTCACACTACAGGAGATGAAGAGAATCTTGATGCGTAGAGAGAGGTGTGTCCTATCAGCTGTGTTCATCTTCTGGTTTTGTCTTTTAAAGCTACAATGATCGTTTATAAAAGAAAACTGTATTTCTCCTTCTTGTAAAGGATCCTGATGTTTTTCCACTGTGTATGGTTTCAAACTCTAGTTTATCGGTTGTATCCGATGTTTCAAGTGTTCTGCTTCTTATCCTCTTCTCTTTCTTTCTATTTTATATCATGTATGTCTTTTTCCCCTTTCTTTCTTCACGCCAAAAAATGAAAAACTCTGATATTTTTACGAAAAGAAAATGGGGCATGACAGATGGTATCAAAGCCATTGGCCCTTGTTTACAACAAGGCGAGCTAGTTGGTGTGTTTTCCCGGTTCGTGGTTGTGATACGTAAGGTTTGTTTTGGAACTTGAGGTCTGTAGGAAACCATGTGTGGATGCCAGTGATGTGTTTCATGATGTTTTTACTTATGTTGTGTTTTTCTGGTTAATTTAAGCAAGTTGGGTATACGCTATCCAACATGACCATGTTATGCTACGATGATAAATGAATGATAGAGAATCTATTGAGAATGTTATATGATTTATGGAGTAACGTTTATCGGTATCATGATACCTGGTATTTGTTTATATGTTGTGAAGATTGTTGGGTTACATGGGGTAAATTATAAGGGTTGGATTTCGTATGTTGTCTTTAGAATGATATGCCACGAAGTCGACCACATAAAGACCGACTGTTAATGGGGAATCCACTTGAACACGATGTGGACGCCACAAGAGGAGACTCGGTGTCGGTGTCCAAAAAGAGGGACTTGGCTTGATATTTAGAGATCACCCAAGCTGCACCACCATCATCGTTGAGGGACAATGCAAACTTAATAGTCAAGGATTGCAAGTTCCTTGACGAGAATTGGAAAGAACGAAACGACACAGGAATAAAAGGATGAGAGTTTTGACGAAGTACCTAGTTACGCCGTTCTTAGTACGCGTTCAATTTCAAGGATGAAATTATTTTAAGGGGTAAGGAATGTAACACCCCAGACCAAAAACAAAACATAATTGGATAATTAAATAATTAAATCCCTAATTAAAATATTTTATGTGCGTTAATTCTTAATTGTCTATGTGCGTTTCAGAAATATGTTTCATGCACGATTTAGATCGATAATTTTCTTAGACTTGGAACATAGAATATTTTTATACCATGAGATGCGTAACGGAAAAACGAGGAAATAGAAACGAACTAGGGTCAATCGGAGACCCGTAGCTCAAATGGCGAAGAAAAGAACCAAATACGAAGGTTAGGTAAAACAAGGGGGTAAAATCCTGAGGAACAGTAAAAAGGAAAAATAATATTTTAATGAATGGTAATTTAAATTTACTTGGTAAATAGTAACTTTTAAAATCTATAAATAAGGGCTCATTCGATTCTTTTTTCATCGTTTCTCCGAACGAGCCAAAAGCGACGTAAACAAGTAAATTTCTCTCTCCTCTCTCTCTTTCTTTTCTACCGCCGCCGTCGCCGGAGCACCGCCGCTGGCGGTGGCCGGAAAATCTAAAAGTTCTCGGTGTCGACCGATTTTCACACACGATGTTCATCTCGATGAGATGAATCTAGGATAGGTCTCGGAATTCAATTCCGATTTCTCGTTCGTCGGGAAACGGTAAAAAACCGTCTCCAAAACCCTAAACCCTAGGTTTGGTCTTGCGAATGTGATAACAATGGATTTTGCGGGGAAGTTTTGGGTACTATTCACCGCCGGAATCTGGCGAGGGGTGGCCGGAGGTGGGAGCCGATGGTGTAAGGTTTCCGGCAGACTTGGTGGCAGCGGAGGAGGACGGCGCCGCCGCGGCTGGTGGCGCCGGGAAAAGGCCTAGTCGAGCAGGTCGGCGCCGGGAGAGCTGGGCGTGAGGTTGCGTGCGCCGGGAGGGGGCCTGCCGAGAAAACTCGGCCACCCGCCGAGACCCACGCCCCACTGCCGAGAAATCTCGGCCAACTACTGAGAGTCGGGTGCCTGCTGCCGAGGAATGTCGCCCACCTACCGAGATGCGTATACGGGTTGCCGAGAAAACTCGGCAGCTGCCGAGAGAGGTTCCCGACGCTGCCGAGAAAACTCGACCGCTACCGAGAAACACCGAGAGCCACCGGGTTTTCCCACACGGTATCGGGTACGTGCGTGCCCCGTCGCATGCGACGCTGTGTTTTCATTCCGAATCTCGTTTTCTCTGCCATACGTTAACATCGAGTCATCGCCGATGAGATGTCATTAACCGAGGGTCATGGGCTCGGTCAAAGTCATCCCTTTGACCAAAATTACCAAAATACCCCTAAATTTAAAATGCTCCGTTTGAGCTGGTTTTAACTCCGATTGAGCTCATTCTTTTTCTGTCGTGACCCAAATTTCATTCTCTATCATCTCAACCATATGGATTGATTATCCATCCTCGTTTCTTCAACTCCAATCTTTAGATCTCTCGATCTGATGCGCCTTTAACGATCGTTTTTCCGCCGGGATATTTTATAGCTTTATTTATACGTTATTAAGGATCTAAGAAACGTCATAACTTGTGTAGGCTACTTGTTGGATTGAGCGTTGAATACTCTGATCTTTGGAACCCGCTACTCGAGCTTTGAGATATCCGATCCTCGGTACTCACTACTCACGTGGTAACCACCGAACAAGGTGGGGGTAACTTCTAAACTCAATATGATTACTGTTTTCCATATTTGATAATTGAACTGTTGAACTCTATGTGTTGTGATTATATGTTGTGATTACTATATTCATGCGTATCTTTTGTATACGATAAATATGGATTGGTGGCCCGTAAAAAGCACCATACGTCATGTTAGGGATGGACTGGTGGCCCGTAAAAAGCACCATACGTCTTGTTAGGGATGGACTGGTGGCCCGTAAAAAGCACCGAGTATAGTTGAGTACTCTTAGAGCCGTGTGTTCTACATTTCGTGCTATGCATTTTATATGTTGTGACTACTTGCTGAGCTATTATATATGTTTAATATGTGAACGACATAATAATATTAAAAACATGGAAAGTATCCCCACGAGTGTATTCAACGCACTCACCCCTATTCTGTACTCACACTACAGGAGATGAAGAGAATCTTGATGCGTAGAAAGAGGTGGGCCATATCAGATGTGTTCATCTTCTGGTTTTGTCTTTTAAAGCTACAATTATCGTTTATAAAAGAAAATTGTATTTCTCCTTCTTGTAAAGGATCCTGATGTTTTTCCACTGCGTATGGTTTCAAACTCTAGTTTATCGGTTGTATCCGATGTTTCAAGTATTCTGCTTCTTATCCTCTCCTCTTTCTTTCTATTTTATATCATGTATGCCTTTTTCCCCTTTCTTTCTTCACGCCCAAAAATGAAAAACTCTGATATTTTTACGAAAAGAAAATGGGGTGTGACACTATGGTAAAAGTATTTTGTGAATCCTTTGAGCGTTTGAGTGAATCCTTTGTGAGGTGTTTAGATCCTATGTATTTTGAATTCAACTCAATTGTTGGTGTGATTTGCATTAGCACTGGTGAATGGGGATTCTCTTAAGAAAATGTGTTTTCATTACATGAGAAATTATTTTGGGATGAGCAAAGGAAGATGAGAGAAGATAATGAGTAGAGATGATGAACTTCGAATTCTAACATGTTTGAGGACAAGCTTCATCTAAGTATGGGGAATTTGATAGATTACATAAAATACATATTTATTGTCATATTTTCCCTATGTTTTAGATGATAATTAATCCTTAAGAGTTTGTTTTGATTAAGTTTCATGTTTTGTAGGGACAAATGGATTTAATTGATGTTTTAAATCATTTTGAGTGATCCGTAAAGAAGTGAAGTTGAAGTGTAGCACCCCGGACCAAAACGAAGTATAATTTATTAATTAAATATTTAAACTCAGGATTTAATGAATATGTATGCGTATGTTTTAATTGTTTAAATACGTGCATTTCAGATAAGTGTTTAGTGCGTGTATGAGATGAATAATTTACCTAGACATGGGATCTAGAATATTTTTTTATATCACTAGATGCGTTTTGGAAAAATGAGAAGATAAAAATGAACTAGAGGTCAATTGGAGATCTGTAGCTTAAACGGCAATGAAAAGAACAAAACACGAGGTTTCGGAAATATTGGGAGATATTTACGGTGAATAGTAAACGAGATATTTACCGGTGAATAGTAACTTTCGAAATCTATAAATAGAGGCTCCTTTCAGTTCATTTTCACCCCTTTCTTCGAACGAGCCAAAAGCGCCGAAAACACGTAAGTCTCTGTTCTCTCTCTCGTTTCTTTTTCGGCCTTCGGCGCGCCACCACCGGTGCCGCCGCCGGAGCTGCCGTCGGTGTTGTGGTGCCGCCACCGGAGTTCGCTGGAAAATTTCAAAGTTGCCGGTTTCGGCCGATTTTCGCACACAACGTAGATTTTGACGAGTCGAGTCTAGAATCGGTTTTGGATTTCCATTCCGACTTATCGTTCGCCGGAAAATGGTGAAAAAAACCTTTCCAAAACCCTAAACCCTAACCCTAGCCAACTTTTCTCTCTCCTCGATTTTCTCTCTTTTCCTTCGTCCTTTTAACCGGAGATGTTGTCGGAGGTTCTCATGGAGGTGAGGGTGAGTTGTTGGGGGGACGCCGCCGCCGTGTGTGGTGGTGTCGGAGTTATATCGGCTTGGGTATGTTTATATGCATGTATGTGTGTGTGTGCGTGTGTGATCTCTGTTGGGGGCGGCACAGGTGGTGCCGCCATGAGGAAAGTGATAACCGGCGTTGGTGATGTGCCAAGTGTTTTTGGGATGCATGTGTTTATGTATATATATGTTTGTGTGTGTGAGATCAGGTTGGGGGAGTTGGGTTTTGTATTGGAGAAGTGGTGGGGTGGAATGGGGTAGCCGGATGATCGGGAGGAGGAGACGCCGGGCCAAAAATGAGGCAACCGGGAAAGGCTGCAGGGCGCACAGGCTGCTGGATGCGTTGGCGTGCGGTTGTGCCGTAGCGCACGGCCGTGCACCAGCCGGCAGGGGTTGCTGGAAGCTGGCGCACGGTCGTGCCCCAACTGGCAGAAGTTGCTGGGGACTGGCGCACGGTCGTGCTTGAGGAGCACGGTCGTGCGCGGCTAGCAGAGGTTGCTGGAAGCTGGCGCACAGTCATACGCCAGGGGGCACGGTCGTGCGCTGCATGGGCGCATCGGGAGTGGGTGCCGGGTGCGAGACGTGTGTCGGGTGATGCCGTATTTCCAATCCTTTCCCATTCCTTTTCCTTCGTGCTTTATCATCGAGTCTTAGTCGACGAGATGTCGTTAACCGAGGGTCAAGGGCCCGGTCAAAGTTAACCCTTCGATCTTTTTACCAATATACTATCCAATTTATATACATTGTTGAGCTCATATCAACACCGAACGAGCTCGTGTCTTATCCAATGTTTAGGTCCTTCGACTCATCACGTATATGTTTATCGCTTTATTTATAATTAATAAGGATCTAAGGGCACCGTAACATGTGTAGGCTATATTTTGGGTTGAGCTTGAGATACTCGTTGGATTGAGCTTGAGTACTTTTTGGATTGCATTTGAGTTATCAGACGTTTGATTCTAGTAACTCATGCGGGTAACCACCGAACAAGGTGGGGGTAATTTCTAACTCTTAACCTGTTTACCATTTTCCCTAAGTAAACGCATGATTGAGGAATACTAAGTGTTGTGTTTATACTTGTTGTGCCATGATATAATTGTGAAAGGACCGAGGTCCTCTGATCATGCATTCTGTTCATCCCCTGCTATTTTCTACTACTCTGTTGAGGTTTGGTGGTCCTCTTGAAATGCACCAACGGTAGTGAGACCGTTTATAGGGTAAGACGGAGGAATTCCGCACCTATTCGTCCCTTGCCATTTCTAATATCTGCTTTGCAATTTGTGCTGTGACAACGTGACTGTAGGTTTGCTTTTCGGTATTTATTTCTGTCATGAGTCATATGAGGTGGATTTTATCCCCACGGGTGTATTCCACGCATTCACCCCTTAATCTGTACTCACACTATAGGCGATGATGAACAAGAGGAACCCTAGACAGAGAGAGAGATGGTGCTATCTTTTATATTCGCATGATTAGGACGATGTAACACAAACTTTATCAAACCATGATTTATGTATTTTGGGATATGTAATATTTTGATACATATAAGGATGTGAGATCCTGAAGAATGTTTCCGCTGCATATGATGTTTTATATCAGTAGTGAGACCAATTGCTAACGGCAGAGGCCGTATGTTTATAAGTGAGAGATTCACTTCGTCCCTTACCTCTTTCTTCTATCGTCCCTTGCTTATTCTTTCTGTTGAGTATGCGTCCCTTACTATTTCTATCTTCATGCCCAATTATAAAACTCTGATAAAATGTAAAAAGATTTTGGGGCGTGACATGAAGTCTCCAAAAGAATAGAAATTTGTTGAAGATAGCATAAGGCGTGGGCACGCCTAAATTTCAGATGTGAATTCTCAAATGTGGCGCTCAAATCTCAACACCAATACTCAAATTTAATTCTTTTCAGGATTTTAGGAGTCTTATATATTTTAAATTTATTCTAGATTTATATTTGAAAGGGAGTAATTATCTTTTATCTTTAAGAAAAAGATCTTTTTAGATAAATTTTAATTGAGGGTAGTTATTTTGGGGGTTGATCTATTAGAGAAGTGGGAGAAGAAGAGATGTTGGGTAGTTTTTCTTTCACGTAGATAATATTGAAGTTTTTCTTTTCCTCTACGCATATTTTTCATGGAACAAAGCATGGCATTCTCTTTCATGGATTGCTAAATTCATAATCTAGCCATTGATGAATGAAGATTTGGTTCTACACAATGTGAGATCTAATTAGTTTTCACTCTCTTTCGCTCTACAGTATTCATATATCTTTGTGATTATTTATATTGTTTGGTGAGTTGTTTAATATGGCCAGTTATTCAATTCATGAAAATGATATATGTCAATTAGAACGTTAAATCCGTAATTATTTAATTATTCTAATATCAGTGGCAAAGTAGCATAATTGATTGCTATAGGAGATATATGATCTAGTCTAAATAAACCTACATGTGTGTTGGCTAGAATTGGTCTTTCTAGATTGAATGTTGTTGATATCCTACAATGATATCTAGGGTTGTTTATTGGTAAGAGAAGTAATTAGAGATGATATCCTAATTATCGAAAATATAAGGAAAGATTGGTGTTAAGTGGTACCAACAACTATAAACAATTCAGTGTTTGAGTGAAAGAGTAATTTTTGCATCGATAATCGATTTGTGTTTGAACCAATTCTGAAGTTGTCTATGGCTAGATGTTTTTACTTCATTTAATTCTACGCATTTTAATTTAATTGTCGTTTATTTTAATTCAGTTAAATCACAAATCCTAACCCCCCTCAATCTTTAATATAATTGTTGTAATTTATTTTTGTGAAAAGAATAAAAATATTACCAATCTCTATGGAATCAACTCTTCTTACCACTATTGCAATTAATCATTGTTTAAGCAGGATATATAATTTATTGGATTCGACACCCATCATATATATATATATATGCATTTGTTAGCGCACTTGATCATATATATGTATGTACTCCATATACTAACTAAAAAGAAAATTATATGAATATATTTATATAAAAAGAAATGAAAATAAGAGATTTAATAAAGGTGATATATTATTAAAGGGATGACTATTAATTTAGGAGTAAAAAAAGAGAAGACAAGTGTCCAATAAATGATGACTCATGTATTTATATCATCATATTACTAGATAAAAAAAACAAATTAAGAAGAAAGGAAAAGAGAAAGGAACAACAAGCAAACATGAGGTAATTTATGATTACGAGTTATAAATTCAAATTTCACCTCATTTTAGATTTATATGCAAGTATGTTAATGGAATCAGATTAGTTGTTTGTTAACTGTAAATAATTATTAAAGTGTGAATTTTTTTCCCAACTAATGAAACTAATTAAAGCTACGCCAATTAATTTCTCTAATTTATTTGCATGGTGTAATTGAAAGTATATATTTTCAAAATGATTAATTACTTAAGTATAAACTTTAATCTAACTACTAAAGCTAATTGAGGATGTATATACATATATATTTAATTAACTGAGGCCTATGTTGTTGTTGTAGACATTATAAATTATTTGCTGGGGTTTATTAAGCTTAACAATAATCTTGATAGTCCCAAGTGGTCAAAGGTTCAGAGGGGGGTGAATGAACCTCTATCGATTTTCTCAATTTTAAAACTCTTCTGTAAAATAGGTTCCTGATTCAACAATGAATGCAGCAACCTGTCTCAGATCAGTAACCAGATAGTATGCTGAATTAGGTTCTTGATCTGGTATCACAATATGCAGCAGAATAAACTTGATACAATTTCTTTATGAAAACCAGTTTTCTTTTTCAAATGATGTTTTTCTCAAGAACCTTATGCAGTATGCTTATAATATGCTCAGCAAGATAGATATAAGATGTAATGCAGCAAATATATCAAAGCGATAAACATATATGGCTTATAGTGGTTCGAAGGTGGTGTAAGCCTTCTACGTCCACTCTACTCCTTTACAAGGAGGAACTTCGTTAAGTCAATTCGAATTACAAGTCACGCTTTACAAACTTCTTCCTAACAAGTTAAGCCTACTAGAATCCTAGATTCTAGTTCGAGGCCACAACCCTCAAAGGGTACACAATCCCACAAAGGGCAAGTAGCCTACACTAGACTACAGACTTAGCAAGGATACAATCCTCTCAACTAAGTACACCTAAATAAAACAACCTAGCGCACACAACACAATGGTTAAAAGTAAAAAGGGTTTCTTCAACTGGTGCGAGCTCGAAACAGCTTTGATCTTTGAAAGCTCTAATGCTATGGTTAGCTGCTTCTTCAAAGTTGATTGGCTGAACAAAGGTAAGCTTAAAAGCTTTGGAGTATATCTGAATTTCCACACGACTCTGCTCAACAAGGTTTCCAGTCATTCACACCTTCTATTTATAGATCTTGAAGATATCCATTGAAAAAGTATCCGTTGAAGAGAGATACTTCTCAATTTTGAATTTGAACTTTGATCTCCAAAGATCTTCTTTGTGGCCGCATTAAATGAATCTGAGTTGATCTTGATATGTGCATTTAATATGCCTGACATCGGCTTTTGGACCTCTCTGATATTCTTGCCGACTTGTCAAGTCGGTATGGGTCCATAGCTGAAGTTCATGCAATGACTATTTATTGTCAATTAGCTTTACTCTTCCTCGTACTGCATGATCTTCTTCGTGTTGCATGGATGAGAGTAGCACTTTATCTTTCTGTTATTACTGCAAGCTGTTTCCATCAGCTTGCTGCTTCTTCCATGCTGCATCCTTCAGCTTGCTGCTCTTAGAAGATATCTTCCTGCATCTTCTAAGGTTTGTTTTCCTTATAACTTGGAAAACCATTACATGATCTCTTATTAGAGGATCATGTAATCAGTATGGAAACTAGATACTGACACCCTAAACAAACTATTTTTGTCTCATCCATATAACTACTGAAATATCCCAACAATTTTCCCCTTTATATTGATGATGACAAAACATAAAAACAAGAGTCATTTAACCCTAAATGCTCTTTATTGAAACTGAATGATTGTACAAGTACAAGTTCATCCTAGAACAAATGTAAATGTAACTAAGCTGCGACAGCTCTATCAGGTTCCTGCTTTCTTTTTCAGCTTCAGGCAGTTTGTTGTTTCCATACTGCTCCACCAAAGAGTTCTTCCTCTCTCTCTACCATCTCTGATCTGCGTTGCATCTTTCAATCAGCTTGCTGCATTTTCTTGAATGATCAGCTTGTTGCATCCTCGAATGGTAGGTGTTTCCTGATTGTCACATTTCCTTCTACTGTTTCTCCCTTACTCATAGGGCTTCTGCAGTGACTCTTGACTTGGAACTCTTTCCCCTTTTTGTCAGCATCCTTAAGTTTGCTGCTCAAAAGTGGAGTTACAACGCCAAGGTAGACATCCAGGTTTCTCTTATCTGATGATTGCTGCTGGGAGTAGTGCAACAATCTGTTCGTACTTCTTCCTGAGCATCCTCCTTCTTATTCCTACCCAAGGGAATAAGATGTTCCGCTTCTGGAAGTACGTGACAAGAGATCAGGGACCTGATCGGTAGATAGATCAGATACTTGTGCAGCTTCGTCGTCGTCCAAGGCACGTTCACCTTCAATCTTTGACTGCTGGTCTGGCTTCACCTTCACCACAGCTATTTTGCTAGTGAGGACTCTTCTCTATGCCCAGGTACCAACTCGAAGCTGCTGACACAGCACCTTCGGACATGTAACACCCCATTTCAAGAAAACCTGCATATGCATATTTATTAAAATTTCTTTTAATGTTCATTTAATAATGATTTAAGTGTGAGATCTTATATTATAATAAGTTATGATTCATGAATATTTCCGTGTGCTTGTTTATTTTAAAGATTTTATGACATGTTTTTCTTTCGAGATTTTAAGGGTTTTTGCAGGATGACTTACGGAGGAAACCGAGCTCGATCTCCACTCACTCGACACACATGAACGGAAGTAAAAAGAGAAGATGTTAATTAAATTTAATTGAATAAAATGATTTTAGGTTTTATGCTAATGTTCGTTACCGTTTTTGAATATTTTCTTTTTTATGAAATTAGATGTTTACCTTCAACGAGCATGCATTATAGTGAATATTAAAATAACCGCAATGCTTATTAATTTAAGTACATATGGAAATTTAATACTTAATTTTATGCTAAGCAATTTCCACATTTATGTGAATTATACATTACATTATTATTGTTAGTCCCTTCAATAAGGTATGCATGTACTTATACATATGTGTAATATGGAACATCAAGATATCAAAGTAAATAAATTAATTTAACCTTTTGTTTTAATCCAATCTTCCTTGATAAGTCTTGGCTAACCTATGACTAAGCAACCTAAACTAGCCTAGCCACCTCACTACCCTAATTGCAACATGCAACATGCAACACACCCTTGCTTGAAGATCTCTCTCTCTCTCTCTCTCTATGTGGTTCACACCATAAGAGGTGAGCCAAAGTCATAGATAAGTTAACATAAGAGATAAAGGAAAGCAAAGATCAAGTATCCATCAAATTCTTCCTCAAACCCTAAAGGTATTTTGGCTAAACTCTCTTACAATCTTAATTTAATTTCATGATTTATGCTTAAACGTTAGGTTAGAAAGCCCAAAGATGTTCTTTGGCAATTTTTTTTGGGATTATATGTTGTTTGAATGGAGGAATAAGTTGTTTCTAGAATAGGCTTAAGGATATGCTTTGTTTTGCTACAGTTTTGGTTGTTTTCGAAAACATTAAAGATTGAAATAAGCTGAATCCTTTTACCAGATTGAAATATATGAAGTCAAGAGTATGTCTGTAAACTTTCAGAAGATTTGGAGTTAAATTCGATTTTATATGATTTTTCTAAGATAAGCTGTTCGGAGACAGTTTTCACCTTGTTTTCGGGTCTGATTCATATATTTTTCTGGAACAGTTTACTTCGAATTTATGCATAATATTTTTCTATGTTTAAGAACCTGATCTTAGGTATGTGTAGGAATTTAGTATGTATTTGTTTGAGCTTTGTACGATTTATGCCGGATTTTACAACAAAACCTGTTTTTCGCAGAAATGATGTCCTGTTTTCAGTTTTGTTCTAAAATTCATAACTATTTATTGGGATAATATTTTTAAGTCATGTTTTACTATGTTGTATTACACATTCCTATGAGTATGTAAAAATTTACTATGTCATTTTTGGAACCTTGTACGATTTATGGTGATTTTTACAAGAAAATCTATTTTCAGCATGTGCTATGTCCTGTTTTCAGCCAACTTAGAAACTTCATAACTAACTATGTGAATCTTATTTTCAGTTGATATTTTTATATGTCATACTTCTCTAAGGTATCTATAGTCTGTAGAAATTTGGAAGGATTTCATGAATTCTAAAGGGATTGATTAATTATTCAAAATCAGACTGTTTTGGAGGTAGAATTGAAGTGAAAAACTAGTTAAATGTATGAATTTTAATTCCTTGTACAAGCTTTTAAAATTTATGAAATTTCAGCATGTTATACTAAAGGAAGTTATGTGATTATATGAATAATTATGTGATTTTAGGAATTATATATGAATTATTAAAATTATGACATCTTTATATGTCATTTTAGGTCAAAAAAATGACTAGTTTAAATGCCTAACAATTAAGTTATAAGTATGAATATGTTTAGGTTAAAGTAACCTAATATAAATGCAAAAGATTATGTTATACGACATAAGAGGCTAATCAGTTAAGTGTGTCGAGTGCAGTCGAGACGATCGGAGAATCCGGAAGCCATCTTTGCATAATCAACATACAAGTGGGTAACTTCTACTCTCTACTATGTGTTGTTAATTGAATTGATAAGTTATGTATGAAAATCTACGACTGAAGTCCGTAGCTATAACCAGTATGTAACTTTCATACTGGGCGACGACCATAAGGGCAGAAATGCCTGGTCTATGAAGCAAGGTTTAGTGGGCGAGCGATTCCTACATTCCTTTATGATGACCACAAGGCAGGAGTGCCTAGTCTATGCAAGGTTTAGTGGGCAAGAAATTCCCACATTCCTTTATGATGTTCTCAGGATGGCTAAAAACCACAAAATGTTTTCAGGGTGGCTAAAAACCACAAAATGTTTCTCAGGGTGGCTAAGAACCACAAAATATTTTCAGGGTGGCTAAGAACCACATGTAGTACTTGCTTAATAATTTAATTGCTTCAATATATTAGATAGTAAGGTTATCCCACTGGGATCCCTCTCCGGAGGTGTCTCATGATGCTACTTTTTATAATTTTCAGGCTCGGCAGATGATGACGTGGACGTGTAGCATGTTGGGCTGACTTCTCACTGTATCTATAAAATTGTACTAGTATAACGTTTCCTTTTGAGAACAATATGATGTAAATATGTATAGTATGATAAACTATGGGCCTAGACTCGTATCCTATTATATATATATGTTTTGTTGTGTAATTCATGTAAGTCTTTGGTTTAAACATTTTTCCTAGAAATGTGGGTAAGACACGACTAGACTAGATTAATAGTCGATATATAATTACATATATATGTTATATTTAAAAAATAAAAATTAATAACTCTCGTGTCTTCACTTTTAAGTCTTCCGCTGTATATTATGAAGTCATTATAATTTCTTTAATTCTTAAATATGTAAAGGGTGACAACCTATTTCCAATAAAGGGAAATGGGGCGTTACAGGATAAGTGGTCAGTCTTGCTGACATCCTTCGAGACGCACTGTTGTTTTTCGATTTTGGCTCCATAAATGGCAGCAGGTGTCGTCTCTGTCCAAAGATTGGTCCTTATCTAATTACTTGCACATCAATTTTTGATGTGCAAGCCTTCCTCATAGGATTCGGTCCCATATCTTCTCGGTTTTGAGGAAGTCGGACCTGTGTCAGATAAACGAGGGTGTATGCAAGTACCCTATTTATCGTTCTCTCCTCTTCTTTATCTTCAAACATCTTGAAGAGGGTTTTACAAAGGATCTCCAGCTTCTCGAACACTTTTCTAATAGCATCATTTCAAAGAAGGTGTCCTTCCTTCATGTTAGAGCTGCAGAGTTGATGGGATAAGTTTCAACACCCGTGATGACCGCTTCTTCATCATCCCTTGAAAGTCTCCTTCTTTTCTTGGTCATCAGAGATTTCTCATCTTCTTTTTCTTCTCCTCCATCTTCATCATCTTCTCCTCAGCTTTCTGGAATCTTCATCGCCATGTATGTAGCTGTGACTGTGTTTATCATGGGAAGTTATGGCTGCTCATACTTAATAAAGAGCATTTTAAGAAAGGTGGTGAATGATCGAGTATAAATAGAGGTGGATATGGACGGTTTCTCTGATCGATGATTGGGAGAGGAAACGCACGATCTGACGGTTGAGTAAAAAAGGTGGAAGGGCCTTTTTGCAAAATGTTGTACTTCTTAAGTGAGGTTGATATAGCCGCCTATTCATCTTCTGAAAAGTTGAATCCGCTTTTCATAGCGATTTGATGGTCCACTTGATGGTCCACCGCTTATGAAGATTTTATTCTCATGGCTATTTATCTTGGATCGAGGTGATTTGACGCTTGCTTACAAGAGGCATGCTTTATTGTGGATGCTGATAGTTCTTCACTTTGTTGGTTCCATTCTTGCACACAACTTCCTGATCCTTCTTCTATCCTCAAGTGTTTTTTAAGAACTTGTTCCTGTCACAGTATCCTGTGTACTCTTACTGTAACCTAAAACTCAATATGGTTAGAAGAAAGATGTGTAACGTAAGAACTAGCATACTGTTCATATGTTGGTTAGTGTCATGTTACAGTATGTTACATGTATATAAAAGAAAGATAAGAAGGATTTAAGAGCTTGAGATAAAAGGAAGAGATTGAATAAGTTCCCTCTTACATAAGGAACTTATTCCTCCTACTCATTGGTTTAAAGTTACTCTTCCTGATCTGGGGTTGCAGCTTTGAAGATCTCTGATAATGTTGTAAGCAACCTGTAGAGACTTTTTAGTGAGTACTGTATCAGCAACCTGTACGAGTATTTCCTGTTGTTTTTCGTCTAATACCACTTGCTGATAGCATTTGTTGGTATAACTTGTTGATGTAATATATCTTGAGATAGACAGATATTACACTCGCTGTTTTTGTCTATATGTGGGCTTCTCTTTCTGCATGATGTTCAGGTTTCCTGTGAAGAGTAGCAATTAGTCAAAAAGATTTTGACACTTCCCTTCCATCGGCCTTATTGCCACTTGATGATTTCATTTTATTGAACCATCATTTTTCTTGTTGAGAATATGTCTGCTTTGAATTTTGAGTGTGTTGTTTGCCTCAGTCGGTGTGGACTTATGCAGTATCTCGAATATTGTGAGAGACAGCATTCTCCCTAAGTCTATGCGTTCTTCTTATCAGGTAGATACTCTTTGTTGACATCCTCTGTTGACTTTTTCCAGGTGCTTAGGATACTTTTTGAGATAATCTTCCTCTTGAG
Source organism: Scutellaria minor (assembly GCA_954870855.1). Taxonomy (NCBI): domain Eukaryota; kingdom Viridiplantae; phylum Streptophyta; class Magnoliopsida; order Lamiales; family Lamiaceae; genus Scutellaria; species Scutellaria minor. The sequence continues at coordinate 7,193,743 of OX940733.1, forward strand.
ATTGTTTGTTGGTCCTCAGCTTGTTGATGTGCACTTAATCTATCACTTGTTAGATTGTAGGTGTCTATTTTCTAATCTTGCATTAGCTTCCTCATCCTGAACAACTTTTTGCTCCAGAATCTAGTAATCAGCTATTTGTCTCTCATCCATCTATTTAATTCAGAACAACTTCCTGTAAATTCTTTTAAGCTCATAAGTATATATATATATCAGGAAAACATCGGTAACCAAAGATATGAGAGACAATAATGCTTATGCAAAGGAATGAATTTTGGTCTTTGAAAAAGAAAAGATTTTCCCACATGCAGAAACGGGTGGATCTGGGTAGGTAGCCAGTCTAGTTGGCTTTTAACCCAACTTGCTCTGGTACCAATTGATGGTTCCAAGTGGTCAGAGGTTCAGAGGGGGGGATGAATGAACCTCTATCGATTTTCTCAATTTTAAAACTCTTCTGTAAAATAGGTTCCTGATTCAACAGTGAATGCAGCAACCTGTCTTAGATTAGTAACCTGGCAGTAACCTGTCAACAGTGAATCACAGTATGCAGCGGAATAAACTTGATAGAGTTTCTTTATGAAAACCAGTTTTCTTTTTCAAAGGATGCTTGTCTCAAGAACCTTATGCAGTATGCTTATGATATGCTCAGCAAGATAGATATAAGATGTAATGCAACAAATATGTCAAAATGATAAACACATGTGGCTTATAGTGGTTCGAAGGTGTTGTAAGCCTTCTACATCCACTTTACTCCTTTACAAGGAGGAACTTCATTAAGTCAGTTCGAATTAAAAGCCACACTTTACAAACTTTTTCCTAATAAGTTACGCATACTTGAATCCTAGATTCTAGTTCGAGGCCACAACCCATAAAACGCATACAATCCCACAAAGGGCAAGTAGCCTACACTAGATTACAGACTTAACAAGGATACAATCCTCTCAACTAAGTACACCTAAATAAAACAACCTAGCGTACACAACATAATGGTTAAAAGTAAAAGGGTTTCTTCAACTGGTGCGAGCTCGAAACAGCCTTGATCTTTGAAAGCTCTAATGCTATGGTTGACTGTTTCTTCAAGGTTGAGTGACTGAACAAAGGTAAGCTTAAAAGCTTTGGAGTATATCTGAATTTCCACACGACTCTGCTCAGCAAGGTTTCCAGTCACTCACACCTTCTATTTACAGATCTTGAAGATATTCGTTGGAAAAGTATCCGTTGAAGAGAGGTACTTCTCCATTTTGAATTTGAACTTTGATCTCCAAAGATCTTCTTTGTGGCCGCATTAAATGCATCTGAGTTGATCTTGATATGTGCATTTAATGTGCCTGACATCGGCTTCTGGACCTCTCTGACATTCTTGCTGACTTGTCAAGTCGGTATGGGTTCATAGCTGAAGTTCATGCAACGACTATTTGTTTTCAATTAGCTTTGCTCTTCCTCGTACTACATGATCTTCTTCGTGCTGCATGGATGAGAGTAGCACTTTATCTTTCTGTTATTACTGCAAGCTGTTTCCATCAGCTTGCTGCTTGCTGTTTCTTCCATGCTGCATCCTTCAGCTTGCTGCTCTTAGAAGATATTTTCCTATATCTTCTAAGGTTGGTTTTCCTTATAACTTGGAAAACCATTACATGATCTCTTATTAGAGACTCATGTAATCAGTATGGAAACTAGATACTGGCACCCTAAATAAACTGTTTTTGTCTCATCAATATAACTACTGAAATATCCCAACAAATCTTATACTATTTTATTATTTAATTGAAAGTATAAACAAATTTCCCTAACCCATTCTTAATGTCTTATATTATATATTTTGGAATAAATCAGTAAATTATGTTATTCAATTTGGTAAAGTGTTGTTTTAGTGTTAAATTTATTAATTTTCATTGATAATTTAATAAAAGGGTTTTTGTGAGATTTTGGGGAATGAATTTATCTACAAACTAAATTGATTTGGAAAACCTATTCTTGAGTAAGTTCAATAGAAAATGTTTTAATCCTTCAAAATTGCTCCAATCAATTTTAAAAGCCTAATAAAAATGTTAAACTTGTTATTTTAGATTAATCTTGATAACGCAAGAGACAAGAATTTTTTACGGGGAAGAAATGTAAGTATTAACGTAGTATTTCATGTTATGTATTGATTGAGTGATATTATGTGACTACAAATTCTTGAGAATTGACGTATTTAAATGATGTTATGGGGAAGTATATGTTTGTTGCATTACGAATACCATTCACAAGCATCAACACGAGTATACGTAAACTATGAATGTTATTGCATTTTACATGTGTACCATGATTTCAAGAAGAAAAAATTTTATTGACCACTACTAGTGCACCAAGGCATGTAAATCATGCTTATGATATATATTTAGCTGGTGGCATGTGAGATATGGATATGGCTTGATTTGTCAAGCCGGTGGCATGTGAGACATGGATATGACTATTAATGATATGTTTAGTCGGTGGCATGTGAGACATGAATATAGCTTGATTCGTCGAGTCGATGACATGTGAGACATGGATATGGCTATTAATGATATGTTTAGTCGGTGATATGTAAGACATAGATATGGCTATATGATGAATGATGTTATGATGAGCTCATTCCAGTGCCTAGTAGATGGTGGTCAAGGGCTTATTAAAGGAAAATGGTTTTGAAATAAATGTTTTCATTCATTAGCATACATCATTGGTATTATTTCGTTTTATTCATGTTATGTGCATAACTGAGGTTTTCAGCTCATATAGTTCATGCATTGTAGGTGAACCTGATGATGTATAAGCTCATCGACTTACCGACCATATTGTTGAGTTTCTACGGGTTTGGAGATGGTGTACATGGATGACAACCTGTTGGGCTATGCTATGAGTTTATTTTGTTTTAAACAATATTCTGTTAACGTATCTTGACGTTTACTTTATACTCGTACTTCGATGTGTATAAATATGTAAATATACATGTGAGTGGTTTAACAATATGATACACATTATGAAATATTTCATAATCTTAACGAGTTTTCGTGTGCAAGAAAGATTTTTATATTATTACGTTTTAAAAGAAAAAAAAATCACACTCGCTTACAAGTCTTTTAATATGATAATTTATTACAAGTCTAACTATGTTTGATATGAGGATGTGACAATTTTGTTGAATTTTATTTTTGTTTCGTGTTTGTACTTTTGATGGAGTTGGATGTGAGATAATTTATTTTTTAAGCAAACCATGCATAATTTCAAATTGAATGAGTTTTTTATATAATTTTTGTTTGTAATACAAGATATCATTTTTTATCCATTTTATAATTTTCAATTTTTCTACTTGCACTGTAATAAGAAAAATAAAATATCAAAATTAAAGGTTTATATTTTGTTACGTTAAAGTTTATTTAATTTTTAATTTGTAATAGTTTTGGCTATAATAGTAGACTAAAATGTGACATTAAAAAATGTGTTTTAAATAAAAAATAAAGTTGAATAAATAAAAACTACGTGATGGAAACGATAATAATTAAAATAAAAAATTAGAAATTTAATATTAAATTAATTTGAATACTAAATATTTAGATTATTTGAGAAAAAAAATCATATTTATTCTTACAGAAAATATGATCCTTTATTTTTTTTATTAACCATCTTAAAGAGTAAAACTATTAGATGATTTGGAAAAAAAATATAATATTTTTTATAATAATTTTATTCAATTAATCTATTTTTTTAAATCTTAATTCTATATTATATAAAAAAAATTAGATCTAAGGAATGCACTAAAAGTTATAAATCCTAAAAATCAAGAATAATCATACTTGAAATTTGAGAAAGTTTTTTATTATAGTTCTATAGTATAAAAAATAAATTATATATGGATAATCGTAGAATTATTTTAAAAATTAAATAGTAATACTAGTAATGGATAACAGTAGCTGATAGTAGTAATTTATATGAATTTATATAATATGGATATTATATGTTTGATTTTAATTATTTAATGCAGCCAAATGCAAGAAAATGACTCAAAATGTTTACTACGTAAGTGTTTGTAATCCACAGTCATTGATATTGTCATTATCGTCAATGGTGTTCACCGCTTCCTCCACACTGGTGTAATTTTTTAAGACCAATTCCTTTTCAGGATGTGCGGATGCATAGTTTGTATTGATGTTTTTGACCATTGCATTCTTTATCAAATAGGTCTTATTTCTTGTGAACTCCTTTCCGATATTTTCGATGTCTTCATTGAAGATGATCACTCCAATTCGAACCCCCTACAAATAAATATCTCAACTTGAACTCATAATTTTAAAGATTAACTTCATTTTAAAAAGACCTATCATATATTGTTAATTAACAATTAACTCTAACTTCATCGAATTTCAAGCTAAACATGCTATGAATAAAAAAATTATTTAAAAGGACCTATAATATAAATATATATATATATATATATTTTACCTCTTCATCCATCACTATCAATTTTTGGACCTTTACACGGTTGTTTGTTCCACAACATATTTCATGTTCATGTAGCACTCCGAATCAAAAACGAAGCATAATTGATTAATTAAATATTAAACCCTTAATTGAATTATTATGTGTGTTAATTTTGACTGTTTAATTTAATTACGTGCGTTTCAGATACGTGTTTAATGCAAGATTTAGATGGAAATATTTTCTAGTTGTGGAACATAGAATATTATTATACCATTAGATGCGTAATGGAAAAATGATAAGATAGAAACGAATTAGAGGTCAATCGGAGATCTGTAGCTCAAATGGTGACGAAAAGGGCAAAATATGAAGATTCAGAAAAACGAAAGATATTTTAATGAATAGTAATCTGAGATATTTTTGGTGAATAGTAACCCAAGATTTTTTTTGGATAAATAGTGTTTTTCAAAAATCTATAAATAGGGGCGTTTTCGATTCAAAAATCACTGTTTTTCCGAACGAGGCAAAATCAACAAAAACATGTAAGTCTCTCTCTCCTCCCTTCTCTCTCTCGATTTTCTATTTTCTGGTCACCGCTGCCGCCGCCGCCTCGCCACCGCTGGTGGCCGGAAAATTAATTTTTTCGGTTTCGGTCGATTTTGCACAGAACGTAGGTCTCATCGAGATGAGTCTAGAATAGGTTTCGGATTTTAATTCCGAAGTCTCATTCATCGGGAAACGGCAAAAACATTGCCGAAAAACCCTAACCCTTGTTTTTCCACCCTTTCTCTCTCCTCGGTTCTCTCTTTCTCTCTTTCCTCCTTTGCCGGAGTGGTGGTTGACCTTCCCGGGATGTCGGGCTATTAGTTGGGGGTGGTGTACGTTATCATCGAGTCATCGTCGACGAGATGTCGTTGACCAGGGATCGTGGGTCCCAGTCAAAGTCAACCCTTTGACCAAAATTACCAAAATACCCCCAAACTTAATATGCTCCGTTCGAGCTCGTTTCAACTCCGATTGAGCTCATTCTTTTTCCGTTGCAACCCAAATTTCATCCTCTTTCATTTCAGCCTTATAAACTAAACATCCACTCTCGTTTCTTCAATCTCAATCTTTAGATCTCTCGATCCGTCGCGTCTTTAACGATCGTTCTTTCTCCGGAATCATTTATAACTTTAATTATACTTACTAAGGATCTAAGAAATACTATAACTTATGTAGGCTACCTGTTGGATTGAGCATTGCGATACTTGATCTTTGATACTTGCTACTCACGTGGTAACCACCGAACAAGATGGGGGTAATTTCTAAATCTTTATATGTTTACAGTTTTTCCAATTGAGGTATGGTTTGTGGAATACTAAATGCTGTGATTATATGCTATGATTATGTGTCATACTTATACTGTGAAAGGACAGGGGTCCACATTCATTCTCTGTAGGACTTATGGTCCGAGAAAAACATTTGTCTCTTATTCCCTCTACTACCTGGAAGGTTTGGTGGTCCTATAAATGCACCAACGGTGGTGGACTGTTTTGTATGGTCGGGAAATACCCGCACCTAAGATATAGGGTCAGGAAATACCCGCTCCTGAGATATAGGGTCAGGAAATACCCGCACCTAAGATGTAGGGGACGGGTAAAACCCACACCTGAGATTTGTAGGGTTAAGTCAGGAAATACCCACACCTGAGTTTGGGTTACGAAATATGTGTTATGCATTATACATGATGTGTCTAAATGCTGAATGTTACGTATTTTTGTACATTTATCTGTCAAATGTTATAAGATGCGGAGTTTATCCCTACCAATGTATTCCACGCACTCACCCCCTATTCTGTAATTCACGTTACAGGAGTTGACGAGTATGATGAACCTTAGAGAGAGAGGGGTGGTGCTCTATCCGGATATGTGTATTTAAGTCTGTTGTTTCACAACAATTAAACAATGATTTTTATAATTCACGTTTTGTAAGTATAATCTCATTTACGTCATGGATGATGGATCCTGAAGGTTTATTCCGCTGCAAATGTTTTTAATTAATCGGTTGTATCCGATGGTTTGAATGTAATGATTCTGTTCGTCTCCTATCTCATTCTTTTGATATTTGTCTCCTACCCCCTTCTTTTGTATATGAAATCGTCTCTTACCTCATTCTTCTTATGTTCGTCTCTTACCTCCTTCTATTTTATATCATGAATGTCTTTTTCCCCTTCTTTCTTCACGCCTATAATGAAAACTTTGATAATTTTTACAAAAGAAAACGGGGCATGACAGATGGTATCAGAGCAATGTTCTATCATTTTTGAACTTGCTCAAACTTGTTTTATAAAGAGTAAATAAGAAAAATGTGTTTTAAACGAGAAAATATTTTCGAAAAGAAATGGATAAGCACCATCCTCTCTCTATACGTGTCTCTCTTTAATCATAGAACTTAATAAAAAAGAGTGTTTATCTACTTTGTGCTTTCTTGTTTATCTGATATAAACTGCTTAGGTTTGAGGGGGGGTTAAAGATATAGATTCACGGTTTAGGTTTGATAGGGTGTTAAGGATATTATGCCACGATAAAAAGATCTTTTAAAAACCTCTTGATGTCACTACAATCGACACACTGCTCTCTAAGTCACCGTCACAAAGCTGCTGACTGCAGCAGCGTGAGCTAGTGTGCGAGTATGGCCGTTCGCAGGAGTTCATGTTGTGTGACTGATAGTTGAAACTAACATGGGCCCTTGTTTATAACAGGATGTGCTAATGAGTGGGTTTTCCCAGTTCGTGGTTGCAATATGTAAGGTTGGATCGATACTTAAGGTCTATGGGAACCATGTGTGGATGTCAATGATGTGGTTCATGATGTTTTTGTTGGGTCCCAAGCGGTGTCCGAGGTTCAGAGGGGGGGTGAATGAACCTTGGTCGATTTTGAAAATCTTTTCAAAATAAACTGTTCTGCAAGCTACTAGAACTTGCAGCACCAGTCAGTTACTGCTTACAGCACTGGAAAGCAGTGTTGCTCATTGTAATTTAAGTTTTAAGCGCATCGGAAAAATAAACTTCTTTTAAGACACAAGGCTGGTTGGTTTTCTCAAATATGCTCCTTTCAAGATGTTTTATGCATATGACATATAAGGATATGAAAGATAAGGCGCAGATAGTAAAGCAATCAAACACTTATCCTTATAGTGGTTCGAAGGTGGTGTAAGCCTTCTACATCCACTATACTGCTTCCTCGAGCAGGAACTTTGTTAAGCAAGATTAAATTACAAGACTCTTCCTCACAACCTACAACTTACAAAGTAAACGCCAACTAGAGTCCAGAGATCACACAATACTGCAAACTCTAAAGGCCCGCCAACTAGAATCCAGAGATCACACAGCACTACAAATTCTAAAGGCCCGCCAACTAGAATCCAGAGATCACACAGCACTGCAAATTCTAAAGGCTAACCTACACAGGGCTCCACACTCCCACATAGGGAAGCTGTCTAGCACCTAGACAACTATACAAACAGCAATGATCTCTCCTATCAACTGTTTGACACCTAAACAACCTACACACACAGCTTTAAGGTTAAAAAGAAAAACAAAGTCTTCAACTGGTACGAAGCAGTCTTATACACTGAAAGCTCATCTGTTGTTGTTGACTGCTCCTAGAAGGTTGAGTGGCTTGAACAAGTGGAAGCTAAAAAGCTTTGGATGATATGTGAATTTCCACTCGGCTTTGTTCAGCACATTCTTCAGTCAGCCACACCTTCTATTTATAGATCTTGAAAGTTTCTATCCGTTGAGAAGTATTTATTGAAAAGAGATACTTCTGCTTCTTCAAAAGCAAGCTCTGATCTCCAACATCTCCTTTGAGGTCACATTAAATGCATCTGAGCTACTTGACCAACGACATGGTTTGCATTTAATGTGACTTGACTCTTCTGGAGCTTTTATCGCAGTGATTGCGGCTCACAGCTTTCTGCAGCGCGTCAGTCAATGTGGCGTCTTCGCATTGGCTCCGTGTCTGCAACTTTAGTCTTCTCTCGAACGGCTCTCTCCCTCGTACTGCATTTATCCTTCCTCGGATTGCTGGATACTTCTTCAGTTGACTGCTTGTCATGAGCGTTGTATCCTAGGTCTGCTTGCAGCTGTTAGTGCATTACAGTGCTGCTGTAACATAGACCTTCTTGCAGTGTCTTCATACAGTACTGCTGTAACCTTTCTTGCAGTACTCCTGTATCTTCTTCTTGCAGGGATGCTGCATGTCATTCCTTCATGCTTTGCTGCTTGCTGTAACTGCTTTCTTGCAACTTTGTTGTATATGAATTCTTGCAGCAGCTTCTTGCAGACTTAGCTTCCTCAGTAACCTCTGCTGCTGTAACCTGGATAGGTTCTTGTGAGCTTGCAGCAGCAGCATCAATCTCCTTATGAGGTACTCTAGCTGTTCAGCGGTTACCTCAGTTTCACCTCGATCATCCTCTAAGGGTACTGTCTCAACAGTTGCCCCTTCAAAGGTCTTCTTATCCTCAGAGAGTGTTGTCAGAACAACAGCCTCTCCTGAGGTCTTCAGCAAAGACTCCATCTCCTCGGCCAGTCCTGTAACCTCAACAACCTCTGCTGTAAGCACGAGTTCTTGCAGCAGCAGCTAGCTTTCTGAATTCTCTCTCCAGAATAGCTTCCTGCTCAGCAACCTGCTCCTGCAACCTAGGCCATCTTACATAGTAGCAACCTAGTTTACTGTCTGCAGCTTCCTGACTCCGGTTTCTTCACAATCTGCTGCATGCTTCTTCCATTATCCTGACTCTTCTTCAGCTCAGGATACTTCTACTAGCTTGCTGTTCCTACAACATGCTAGCCCTTAGAAGTGTTCTTACTACTTCTAAGGTTGGTTTTCCTTGTATCTTGGAAAACCATTACATGATCTTTCCTTGATCATGTGATGTGGAAACTAGGTATCAGTATCTTAAGCAAACTATTCTTTTCTTCTTGAGTTAGTGTTTTGTCTTATCAAGATAACAACTGAAATATCCCAACAATTTTGTTTATGTTGTGCTTTTCTGGTTGGTATATGCAAGTTAGGTATGCGATATTCTACATGACAATGTTATGCTATCATACATAATAAATGAATAACGAAGAATCTATTGAGATTATTTTATGATATATGGAGTAACGTTTATCGAAACCATGGTACCTGTTTTTATTTATGTAGCACCCCGAACCAAAAAATGAAGCATAATTTATGAATTAAATATTTAAACCCATGATTTAATAATTATGTGCGTATATTTTAACTGTTTAATTTAATTACGTGCGTTTCAGATACGTGCTTAATGCAGGATTTAGATGGATAATTTTCTTGGATATGGAACATAGAATATTTTTATACCATTAGATGTGAAATGGAAAAACGAGAAGATAGAAACGAACTAGGGGTCAATCGGACACCTGTAGCTCAAACGGCGATGAAAAGGGCAAAACACGAAATTTCGGAAAATCGAAAGATATTACGGTGAATAGTAACGAAGATTTTTACATGAATAGTAACTCAAACTTTTCAACCGTGAACAGTAACTTGAGATTTTTTGGTGAATAGTGATTTTTGGTAATTCTATAAATAGGGGCATTTTCGATTCAAAAATCACCATTTTTCTGAACGAGCCGAAAGCGACGAAAACTTGTAAGTCTCTCTCTCTTTTCCAATTTTTGCCTCCGGCGCGCCGCCGCCGCCGGTGGCCGAAAAATTTCAAAGTTGTCGGTTTCGGCCGATTTTCACACACAACATAGGTCTCAACGAGACGAGTCTAGAATAGGTCTCGGATTTCAATTCCGATTTCACGTTCGCCAAAAAATAGAGAAAAACCCTGTCCAAACCCTAAACCCTAACTTTTGTCAACCTTTCTCTCTCTTCTGATTTCTCTCTCTCTCATCCTCCTCTTGCCGGAGCAGTCACCGGAGAAGCTGCTTGTGGTGTGGTGGAGACGCTGGGGGATGGCGTCATCGTGGGTGGCGGCGCCAGGGCTGATTGGAGTGTATGTGTGTATATAGCATGTGTGTGTGTGTAAAACATGTGTGTGCATGTGTGTTGCTGATTGGGGACGGCGCTGGTAGCGCTGCCATGAGTTGTTAGTGGCCGGCGAGGTCAGGGTGGTGGTGGCCGGCGGCCAAGGCTGTGTGTATGGTGTGTGTTTCATGCGTGTGTGTATGCTTTGCGTGGGTGTTTATATGTTGCTGGGGTTAACATATGCAAATCCCCGGCATCTAGCCGAAATAAAACATTTAAAACATAGAAGTGGAACATCATCAGGATCCATAAGAAAAAGGAGAAGAGTTTATCTTTTACAAACGTGAATTATTAAAACAACGTTTCAACGTTAAGCTTTGGAAAGAAATGAAAAGGAGAAAGCTTGATATGGCACCATCCTCTCTACGCACCTTGACTCTCGTAATTTCCTGTAGTGTGAGTACAGATAAGGGGTGAGTGCGTTAAATACACTCGTGGGGATACTTTCATTGTTTTAATAGTTATTAAGTAGTTACACAAATCAATCGTATATATATTCGGCAAATAAACACATCACATATAAGGCATAACATGTAATTGTTTCCTTAACGGACGACCTAGCCATTTCCCAGCCCATTCCCAGGTAGCGGTGAATTTACGGTCCACTCAGTCTATACCTATTGGTGTATTCACGAACCACTCAGTCCATACCTATCGGTGTATTCACGGACCACCTTGTCCATACCTATCGGTGTATGCACGGACCACCCTGTCCATCCCTAACGGTGTATTACGGACCACCCTGTCCATCTCTAACGATGTATTACGGACCACCCTGTCCTTTCCCCAAAATAAAACAATACGTTCACAATATTCATAGTAAATAGGATTCAATCAATAAGATTCAACATTTCATATATCACATAGGAAAAACAGTAAACACATTGAGTTTAGAAGTTACCCCCACCCCATTCGGTGGTTACCACGTGAGTAGCGAGTACCAAGGATCTCGTGTCTCGGATCTCGTATCCCAATGTTCAATCCAACTGATAGCCTACATACGTTACAGCGTTCTTAGATCCTTAATAAATATAATTAAAGTGACAACAGACTCCGGTGGAGAAACGATCGTTAACTACCCGACGGATCGAGAGCTCTAAAGATTGGAGTTGAACAAATGAGGATGGATAATCAATCCATATGGCTGAGATGATAGAGAAAGAAATTTGGGTCACGACGGAAAAAGAATGAGCTCAATCGGAGTTAAAACGTGCTCAAACGGAGCATTTTAAGTGTAGGGGTAAAATGGTAATTTTGGTCAAAGGGTTGACTTTGACCAGGCCCACGACCCTCGGTCAACAACATCTCATCGACGACGACTCGATGTTGACATATGGTGGAGAAAACGAGATTCGGATCGAAAACACGGTGTCGCGCGCGACGGGGCACGCGCGTATCCGGCGCCGGGTGGAAAACCCGGTGGCTTGGCTTTGTTTCTCGGCAGTGTCGGGTGTGGGCTCGATGGGTGGTCAAGATTTCCCGACAGTGGGGGCGTGGCTCAACGGGTGGTCGAGTTTTCTCGACGGGTAGTCACCCGGCGCTCCCGGTGCCGGGCTGCTCAACAGCCCAACTTCCCGGCACCACCAGCCACGGCGGCGCCGCCGTATGCCACCACCGCCAGGTCCACCGGATACCCTGCACCGCCGGCTACCACCTCCGGCCATCCCTTGCCGGAATCCGGCCGTGAATAGTGCTCGAAACTTCAATGCAAAACCCTTCGAAGTCACATTTTTCCCAAAACCAACCCCAACCAAAAACCTCCGGCTGACGACTCCCAGTCGCCGACGACCACTCCTCGGACCTCCTGGCACCCCGGCCGGCGACCCCCCTTCATCGGTGACTTCTCCGGCCATCCCCAACACACATATATATGTATATATATACGTGCTCTCATACATACACACGAATACACACACTGACCACCAGCCTTGGCCGGCGGCAAGTGGCGCCGACCACCACCACCCACCGGTAACCCTGGCCGGCGACTGGGGGTCGCCGGCCGCCACCGGCCGCCGCGCTCACACATACACACCAGGGGATATACACACACATGCACATATAAATATACACACACACTGATCAGCCTTGGCCGCCGGCCACCTGCCACCGGCCACCACTCCTAGACCCTCGCCAGTGAATTCCCGTCGCCGGCCCATCATTCCCACACGGCGGCGCCACCATGCGCCGCCCCAATAGTATACAACAACTCCCACACACTTGCACACCCTCAAACACACACACACATGCACGATGCTAACATACAACCACTGTTCCGGCCAGGCGGCCACCCACGGCGGCGCCACCACCCCGGCATCACCACCACTCCACCAGCAGCTTTTCCGACCATTGCTCCGGCGAGAGGAAGAGGAGAGAGAAAGGATGGTGAGGAGTAGGGTTCGGGGCTATTTTTCGCCATTTTCCGATGAACGAGAAATCAAAATTGAATTCCGAGACCTATCCTAGATTCATCTCGTCGAGACGAATGTCGTATGTGAAAATCGGCCGAATCCGACAACGTTGGATTTTTTCGGCCACTGGCCAGCGGTGGCCCGCCGGAGACAGAAACCCGAAAAAAGAGAGAGAGAAGAGAGAGAGAGACTTACTCGTTTTTGTCACTTTCGGCTCATTCGGCTTATTAATATCTTCCGGTTTTCCGAAACTTCGGGTTTTGCCCTTTTTGTCGCCGTTTGAGCTACGGGTCTCCGATTGACCCCTAGTTCATTTCTATCTTCTCGTCTTCTCGATATGCATTTAATGGTATAGAAATACTCTATATACCATGTCCAATAAAATTATCCATCTAAAATGTGTATTAAACACGTATCTGAAACGCACGTAAATAATCAAACAGTTAAAATATACACACATAGTTATTAAGTCATGTGTTAAATATTTAATTAATCAATTATGCTCGTTTTTTATTTGGGGTGCTACACAAGTTTTTCTCTCTCCTCCCGTTTTTTTGTTTCCGATGCGCCGCCGGCGGTGGGCGGAAAATTTCAAAGTTGTCGGTTTCAGCCGATTTTCACACAAGACATTCGTCTCAACGAGACAAATCTAGGATAGGTCTCGTAATTCAATTCCGATTTCTCGTTCGTTGGAAAACGATGAAAAACAGCCCCAAAACCCTAAACCCTAAACCTTCACCAACATTTCTCTCTCCTCTGTTTTCTCTCTCCACCTCGTCGGAGCTGCTGCCGGAGGACCACCGGAGGTGAGGGGTGAGTATATATATGTATACGTGCATGTGTGTGTGTGTTGGCGCTTGAGAAGGACAGTGAGTATATATATGTATACGTGCATGTGTGTGGGTGTTGAGGTGTAATAGTATGTGTGTGTTGTGTGGCTGCTGTGGGCGGCGCCGGGTGGCGCCGCCGTGAGGGAACGGTGGGCCGGCGACGGAAGGTCGCCGGCGAGGGCTAGGGGGTGGTGGCCGGCGGCAGGTGGTGGCCAGCAGCAGGTGGTCGCCGGCCAAACTGTTGGATGTGTGTGTGTGTGTGTTTAAACGCATGTGAGTGTGTGTATACGCATGGGTGTATATGTATGTATAAGGGTGTTGGGCTGACCGGGAAAGGTTGCCGGCGATGGGAGGTCACCGGCGGAGGGTTTGGGAGTGGTCACCGGCCAGAGTTTTGAAGGTTGGGGTTTGGTTTGGAATACTTGAGTATCAAAGGGTTTTGCGGTGAATTTTCAGGTACTATTCACCACCGGAATCCGGCGAAGGATGGTCGGAGGTGGTAGCCGGCGGTGTAAGCTTTCTAGCGGACATGGTGGTGGTGGCCCAGGACGGCACCGCCGTGTCTGGTGGCACCGGGAAGTGACCTGGTCGAGCAGACCGATAACGAGAGCGCTGGGCATCGGCTACCGAGGAAGGCCACCTGCTGCCGAGAAAACTCGGCAGCTACCGAGCCGCCGAGACCGAGCTGGTGAGAGCCGATACTTGCTGCCGAGAAAACTCGGCAGCTGTCGAGCCGGGTCCCCGATGCTACCGAGAAAACTCGGCAGCTGCCGAGAGGTGCCAAGGCTGCCGGGTGTTTTCACCTGGCGCCTGGTCTGCGCGTGCCCTGTCGCTCGTAACGTCATGTTTTCAATCCGAACCCCGTTTTCTCCGTCGTACATCAACATCGAGTCGTCGTCGACGAGATGTCGTTGACCGAGGGTCGTGGGCCCGATCAAAGTCAACCCTTTGACCAAAATTACCAAAATACCCCTAAACTTAAAATGCTCCGTTTGAGCTCATTTTAACTCCGATTGAGCTCATTCTTTTTCTGTCGTGACCCAAATTTCATTCTCTATCATCTCAGCCATATAGACTAAACTTTCAGCCTCGTCTCCTAAATCCCAATCTTTAGATCTCTCGATTCGTCGCGTCTTTAACGATCGTTTTTCCGCCGAAAATGATTATAGCTTTAATTATACATATTAAGGATCTAAGATATATCGTAAACTTGTGTAGACTACTTGTTGGATTGAGCTTTGGGTTATCTGATCTTTGGTACTCAACAACTCAACCAGGTGGGGGTAATTTCTATCTCTTTATCTGTTTACTGTTTTCCCTAGTAAATGCATGATTGAGGAATACTAAGTGCTGTGATTATATTTGTCGTGCCATAATATAACTGTGAAAGGACCGAGGTCCACTCTGATCATGCATTCGTCCCTTACTATCTTCCACTACTTTGTTGAGGTTTGGTGGTCCTCTTGAAATGCACCAGCGGTATTGAGACCGTTTTATAGGGTAAGACGGGCTACTTCCGTACCTATTCGTCCCTTACCATTTCTAATATCTGTTGTGCATTTTACGTGCTATGACAACGTGACTGTAGATTGTCTTTTCGGTATTTATATCTGTCGTATGTTATAAGAGGTGGATTTTATCCCCACGAGTGTATTCCACGCACTCACCCCTTAATCTGTACTCACACTACAGGAGATGATGAGCATGAGGAACCCTAGACGGAGAGAGATGGTGCTATCTTTGAACTCGTATGTTTAAACTTGTAGCACCCCTGATCAAAACGAGCATAATTTATTAATTAAATATTTAAACGTGCGATTTAATAATTACGTGTGTATATTTTGGCTGTCTAATTAATTACGTGCGTTTCAGATAAGTGTTAACGCGAGTATGAGATGGATAATTTACTTGGACATGGGATAGGAGATATTTTTATATCACTAGAAGCGTTTTAGAAAAACGAGAACATAGAAACAAACTAGGGGTCAATCGGAGACTCGTACCTCGAACGACGATAAAAATAGTAAACCACGAGGTTTCGGAAATATCAGAAGATATTTACCAAGATTTTTACCAAGATATTTACCGAGATATTTACGTGAATAGTAATTTAGAAAAGTCAACTGGTGAATAGTAACGGAGATATTTTGGATGAATAGTAACTTCTGAAATCTATAAATAGGAGCTCACCCCAGTTCATTTTTATCCCCGTTTCTTCGATCGAGCCAAAACCGACGAAAACACGTAAGTCCTTCTTTCTCGTCTTTTAATTTCCGTCTTTCTGTTTCCGGCGCGCCGCCACCGCCGACGGCGCCGCCGCCGCCGGCTTATCGCCGGAAAATTCCAAAGTTGTCGGAATCGGATGATTTTCGCACACAACGTTCGTCCCGACGAGACGATTTCAAATCCGATTTCTCGTTCGCCGGAAAACGGTGAAAAATAGCCTCTTAAACCCTAACCTTATTCCTTGTACCACATTTTCTCTCTCCTCTGTATTTTCTCTCTCCACCGCGTCGAAGCTGCTGTCGGAGGCCGCCGGGGGTCGGGGCCCATCGCTGGAGTGCCGGCGCCGCCGTGGGTGGCGGCGCCGGAGATGGACAGTGGGTGAATATATATGTATGCATGCATGTGGGTGTGTTTCATGGTGTGTTGGTGTGTGTTGTGTGGCTCGCTGTTGGAGGCGGTGCCGGGGGGCGCCGCCGTGAGGAAATGAACGGCCGGCGACGGGATGTCGCCGGCGAGGTGGAGGAGGAGGTAGCCGGCGGCTGGTGGCCGCCGGCCAAGAGAGGCAGTGGGTGGGTGTGTGTAAACACACCTCATGTTGTGTGTGCATGTGTGCTATGTTTGTGTATGTGTGTTGTGGCCTTGGGGTGGTGGCCGGTGACCGGGGGGTCGCCGGCCAGTGTGTTCGGTGACTGGTGGTGGTGGCCGGCGGCAGGTGGCCGCCGGCCAAAGCTGGTGATATGTGTGTGTGTATACACGAGTGTGTGTGTGTGTAAACGGGGGTGTATATATATGTATATATAGCTGTGTATGTGGGTTGTGATGGCCGGAATAGGTGGCCGGCGACGGGGGGTCGCCGGCCAAGGCTCAGGGGATGGTCGCCGGCGACGGGAAGTCGCCGGCCGGAGTTTTGGTGGAAGTTGGAATTTTGGAAAAATGTGACTTCGAAGGGTTTTGCGGCGAAGATTCGGACACTATTCACCACCGGAATCCGGCGATGGACAGCTGGAGGTGGTAGCCGGCGGTGCGAGGTATCCGGCGAGGTAGGTGGTGGCGGCAGGAGGCTGCGCCGCCGCGCTGGGAGACGCCGGTAAAGTGGCGCGTCGAGCAGCCTGGGCGCCGGGAAGCTGGGAAGGTCCTGGCCGAGAAAACTCGACCAGGTGTGCGCCGGGTGAAGCAGCTGCCGAGAAAACTCGGCAGCCAGCCGAGGAGCTCTACCCGCTGCCGAGAAAACTCGGCAGCCGCCGGGTGTCGGGAAGCCGCGCGCACCGTACGCGCCCATGCGTACCCGTCGGGTGCCCACGCGCACCCGACGCCGTGTTTTCGATCCGAACCTCGTTTTCATTCCGTCGTTCATCCGTATCGAGTCGTCAATGACGAGATGTCGTTGATCGGGGTTCATGGGCCCGGTCAAAGTCAACCCTTTGACCAAAATTACCATTTTACCCCTAAACTTAAAATACTCCGTTTGAGCTCGTTTTAACTCCGATTGAGCTCATTCTTTTTGCGTTGCGATCCTCATTCCAATTCCTATCATCTCAGACCTTTAGACTTGACTTTCAGCCTTGTTTCCAAAATCCCAATCTATTAGATCGATCGATCCGTCGCGTATTTAACGACCGATTTCCAACGGAACCTTTTACAGCTTTAATTATAATTTATTTAGGATCTAAGGAACATCATAACTTATGTAGGCTACTTGTTGAGTTGAGCCTTGTGATATCGGATCCTTTGGTACTCGCTTGTGAAATCTGATCCGCCGATACTTGTTCACGTGGTAACCACTATACGAGGTGGGGGTACATTCTAATCTCTGATCTGTTTACTGCTTTCCCTATATATGCATGATTGAGGAATACTAAGTGCTGTGTTTATACTTGTTGTGCCATGATATAACTGTGGAAGGACAGAGGTCCTCCGATCATGCATTCTGTGCGTCCCCAGCTATTATTCTAATACTCTGTGGCGGTGTCGTGAGCCTCTTGAAATGCACAAGCGGTGAAATACCGATATAGGATAAGATGGGGGAATCCCGCACCTATTCTTCTTAAGTACCATTTCTAATATCTGCTTTGCATTTATACGTGACGTGACAATGTGACTGTAGGATAGCTTTTCGGTATTTATTTCTGATATGAGTTGTGTGAGGTGGATATTATCCCCACGAGTGTATTCCACGCACTCACCCCTTAATCTGTACTCACACTACAGGCGATGACGAGTGTGAGGAACCCTAGTTGGAGAGAGAGGAAGTGTTGTTCTAGTTTTGTTGTAATGAGACGATGTCTCTAAAACATTTTCAAACTATGTTTTGGATAACGTATGTTTTGTAATATTCTTTTGAGGCATGTATGGATGAGAGATCCTGATGTATAATTCCGCTGCATATGTTGTAATGTTGTGTATATTTTATCGGTAGTGAGACCGAACGTAATCGACAGAGGTCGGTTTTGATAAGTGAATGATTCACTTCGTCCCTTACCCCTTTCTTCTAGCGTCCCTTACTCTTTTCTTTCTGTCTTGATAAGCGCCCCTTGCCTTTTTCTATCTTCACGCCCGAATAAAAACTCTGATAAAATATGAAAAGATTTCGGGGCGTGACAAAACTGATGTAACACAAATATTTCCAAACAATGTTTAAGTAATTCACGTTTTATAACATTTTGATACATGTGACGGATGTGAGATCCTGATGAATTGTTCCGCTGTGAATGTTGTTATATCGGTATTGAGACCGATTGTTATCGGCTGATGCCAATTATTGATATGTGAATGTTTCACATTGTCCCTTACCTCTTTCTTCTATCGTCTCGTACTACTTCTTTTTATTTAAGATATGTGTCCCTTGCTTTTCTTTCTTCACGCCCGTGTGAAAACTCTGATATTTTATGAAAAAGAAAACGGGGCGTGACACCTGCACCTGAGTTTGGGTTACAAAATATGTGTTATGCATTATACGTGTTGTGCCTAAATGCTGAGTGTTACGTATTTCTGTACAATTATCTGTCAAATGTTATAAGATGCAGAGTTTATCCCCACGAGTGTATTCCACGCACTCACCCTCTATTCTGTAATTCACGTTACAGGAGTTGACGAGCTGATGAACCTTAGAAAGAGAGGGGTGGTGCTCTATCCGAATATGTGTATTTAACTCTGTTGTTTCACAACAATTAAACAATGATTTTTATAATTCACGTTTTGTAAGTATAATATCGTTTACGTCATGGATGATGGATCCTGAAGGTTTATTCTGCTGCAATTGTTTTTAATTAATCGGTTGTATCCGATGGTTTGAATGTAACGATTCTGTTCGTCTCCTACCTCATTCTTCTGATATCTGTCTCCTACCCCCTTCATCTGTATAGGAAATCGTCTCTTACCTCATTCTTCTTATGTTTGTCTCTTACCTCCTTCTATTTTATATCATGCACGTCTCTTTCCCCTTCTTTCTTCACGCCCATAACGAAAAATCTGATAATTTTTACGAAAGAAAACGGGGTGTGACAGTCCAACTCTTAAAACTTTTAATAACAAGGAATGTGCCTTTTGTCCAATCTGCAAAAGTCTTATGGGCATAGATACTTCCTTTGCCATCTCTATCTTTTATCTAGTGATAAGATGATTAAACAATACATGAAACTCATACTAACTCAAAATATTATTAAAATTAAGGAAATTTAAGTACAACAGTCAACACCAATGAAATAGATTTGATTTTTTTAATATTGCCACATGACCAATAGATCACACAAAAAAAATTTGTATTTGAAAAATAAAATACATAAAATAAAATCTCTAAAAAATAAATAAATAAATAAAGAACCATTGCGTGTTGAATTTAGCTTCTAGTTCAATGGTTTAATTTGGATAATTATCAATTATCCATTCCATTGGCAATTTGAAATTAGATTTGGCTTTACTTGTTATGTAGTTTTATAAGTAATACAAGTATGTCATATATATAATGTGTTCGTATTAAATTAGAGTCTTAATAAATTTCTAATTAAATAAGATATAAAAAGTTTTCTTTAGTTAGGACTTTAAATTAGAGTCCTAATAATCTTCTTACTAAATTATATAATAGAGTTCTTTTTAATTAGAACTTTAATTTACTAAACATTAATTAGAATTCTACCAATTTTGACTGATTTGGATGATAACATTGATTTGAATGGAATCTATGTTATTTGATTTTCATGTTTTAATTAAATTAACTTGAAATTAATAAAGTAATTATTCCTTAATTAATATTAATGTACAAATAGTACGGGGATCTACAATCATGAATTTTAAACGAGATCTTGTATCAAAGATACGCTCTTTATATAGAATATTCCAGTTAAGGGTTGTATAACTACGGACCCAAAATTTACTAATATCAATGAAGTTTGGGCCTTTGTTAAATATGACCCGGTTAAAGAAAATGAAAGTTAACTCCTAATGGAATGAGCCCAAATAAAATTATGAAGTGACTCTATAAATTATGTTATTACAAATTAAACAGATCATATTACTACAAATTAAATGGTATTCAATGCTTCTTACGAAATAGGTCACCAGTTGTTCGATGAAATGCTTCTTAGAGTTTTTAATAAACTTCTGTGGTTGTACGTCCCCATAATTTTATTTATATCCCGTGACTTTTTTTTTCTTTATTGGTTGCAGTGGCTGACCTAGGATTTTTATTGGGGGGGGCTAACTAATAAAAGAATAACAATAGTTCTAAGAATAAAATCATAAAATTACGATAAAGTCGGTGTATCACATTATAAAATAACATCTAAAATCAATATCTTTATAACATTTCAACATGACAAATAAAAAAAAATTACAATATTTATGTTGTCTTTTTTCCTATTTTGAAATCATTGTAAGATACCTTCGTTGCTAACATTTCCAAATACATCCTCTTCTGATGTATTATTAAATAATTATGTATTATTAAATAATTATTTAATAGTATATCGCTCATTGGATTCAAAAGTGAACTTTGAATATTGTTCATTTTGAAACACTTTTTAATATTAGTACTGATATTTTTCTATAATACTTTTTCATTATTTATGAAAGATAAGATAAAATTAGAATTATTAATTAACATTACTATTATACAAACTATAAATCAACATCTAACTTATCAACAATGCTAACTCAAAGCTAACAATTCATAAAATAATAATCAATGATAATAATTCTTTACAATCATTTCATACTTTATTAAGCCAAAATAATGAATATATTATATATTTTATAACAACTGATAATCAAATAAATTAAAATAATATCATTAATCAATGAAAATAAATAAATAATGAGTTTAGATATATGAAGAATTTACTTTAAAAATCTTTAAAATTGATATTTTTAATAAGAATTTGATAATATGCAAGTAAAATTAATTAATATACATATTTTTTGAATAAAAATATAAAAATACCTAAAATAATATTAATTTTTTTTAAAAATCTTAGAGGGGCCAGTGCCCCCTTGGCTCTCATGTAGATCCGCCTATGATTGGTTGCTTGGCCTTTGAAAAGCTAACAATCATATTCTTACGAATTAAACTGATCATGTTATTAATTAGTATTACTAATTAAATGATGTTTGATGTTTCTAATGAAATGGGTCACCAGCTATTCGATGAAATGTTTCTTAGAGTCGTTAAAATACTTTTGTCATTATACATTCACATAATTTTGATGATTTGAATTTCGCCTGATAACTAAATATTAATTGTCAAATAAAAGTAAATATCGAGAAAAAAAAATATAAAATTGTAGAAATAACGAAGTAAAAAATGTGAGAAAAAAAATGTTATTCTTCCATTGTATTATTATAGGATAAAAGAAAGTACTACAAAAATTGTTACAAAGAAAATTAGTAAAACATGTTTTTCTCAAAGTCTGAAACTTTAACAAAACATTATGATAATTTAAACCTTCTGTTGATTATCTAGAAATACTTTCATGATTCAATTACATTTATTTCATCTTCCCATTAATTTTCTTCGGCATTCTAACTGGTTGTCAAATTTTGTTGTCCTAAAACCAAAAAAAAAGTTATTTTAAATAATTCATAATGTATGTATTTATTGAATATATTTACAACCTACTTTTAAAATCTGCTTGTAAACCATGTTTTTAATCCGAGATTTTTCCTCATATGTTGTGTTTGTTTTTATCAAAACTTTTGTGGTAGATGTCAATGTTCCTCTAGAAAGAGCTACATATAATTGACCATGGGAGAAAACGGGTTGTGGCAAGTAGACTTCAACATTTGGAATAATTTGTCCTTGAGTTTTATTTATTGTCATACCAAAACAAAGACGAATAAGAAATTGTTTTCGTCTAAATTGAAATGGATACCCTTCATTTATGCTTGGCGAGAGAGGTATTCTAGGTATAAACACATGTTTGTCGGCATGTTGCCCAAATACAATCTCTGTGTCAATTAAATTATTTTGAAACCCTTTGCAAACTATTCTTGTTCCATTGCACAAACCATTTGGATCAAAATTTCTGAGAAGGATAATTGGACAATTTTTTTTAACACCAACTTATGAGGAGGCAACCCATTTGGAGTTAAAAGTTCAAAAATTCCTCTCCATAACATTTGCCTGTGTCATAATAGTTTCATCAAAACTAAAAAATATTTTTGTTTCCCCTGAAAGTATGGATATCATTTGGGCATTCAAATTGTCTACATCCTCATTTTTAGCTGTCAATATTGCTCTAGTGGTCATGTATACAACTGAATTCGTGTTCTTATTCTAGTCTAGAAAAACAATATCAATAAATTATTGTATTGAATCTTTCTTATTATCGAACTTGATGATCATTTCATTTGGAATTTTGATATTTCCTTCGCTATCAGTTTGTTCTTCATCATTCCCCACTCTTAGTAAACCTTGTATCATTTCTTGATCTCATGTTCTGCGATAGTGCAATATTTTTCATCTTGGGCCACAAATAAGATTTGACTAAACTTGTAGAAATAGTTTGTTGAATTGTTGCTCTTGGAACAACTGGTAATACTTGTCGAAAATCTCTGCCAAAAACTATAACTTTGCCACCAAAATCTTTATCACTTCCTGTAATATCTTTTAATAATTTATCTACATTCTCAATTGCCCATCGTTTCGCTATAGGTGCTTCATCCCATAAAATCAATTGTGTTATGTGCAAATCAACTGTGTCATGCGTAATGATACGAGGAAAATATGTGCATTTTTGTGGTTTTTAATATGAGATTTTAATATCATTTATTTGATTGAATGCGTTATTTTCCTACATATGTGTGAATTGTGTCTCCAAGTACTTCAAACATTATTTTCTTGATTATTTTAGGGATTTTTTGAGTATTTTCGAGATAAGAAAAATGTTCGTAGGCCAAGACATGAAGTTTGATGGGCCAATTTTAGATACAAAAGCCCAAATTCAATTAATTGATGAAGATTTGGCATATTTGGGCTTATGAGTAGAAGGGCCCATTCTAAGGGTTGGAAGAGTCATGCTAAGAAAGAAAAGAAAAACAGCCCTATCTATTTTTGACTTCCTGGCCAAGAAAAGAGAGGAATTCACACAACAAAGATTGAAAAAGAAGGAAAGAAAAGACTTCACCTCACCAATTCGATCACTGTTCATGTAGGAGTTTTAGAGAGAGAAAACCTTATATACTATTCTAGATTAATTTTGATGGATTTCTCAACAATTATTGTGGATTCAATTCGGAAGATACTCGGCTAATTTCTCAATTCCGGTTAGCAGGGATGTTTGAACCCGTATATCTATTATTTTCTAATTAATCCCGTATTTCCCTCTCGATGTTTGATTGGAATTGATTATGTTATCGGTGCATAATGTTTTCAATTATTATTGCTTGATTTAGCCTGATCACCTAGGTTAAGTGTTTGATAATTGACTGCTAGAATCTTAAAGCATCGTTGTGGTTTAATTTTCATAAAGTGGTAAACTAGAGGTCGTGCATCTCTAGGGTAACATAATCCTAGAATTATCGAATCATGCGTGTTGATTTGGAGTCTAGTTCATCCTATCGTCTTGGTGATTAATGCATTTGAATGAATTAAATCTAGCTAGCGTATCCTAGGTTGTTCAATTAAATAGGGTTATTTAGTGAGCGTATCCTAATTAACTAATCTTAAGAGACGATTTGGTTTAATGACGCATAGTGTTAAGCTAGGGATGATAATTCCATGATAATCTGAGAGAGGGATAATACATTTGATTAGGGAATAATTGATATCGGGGGATAATTGAACTGTTAACTGGAATATTTTCATACATTAAATCCTTGTTTAATTTTCTTTCTAGATTATTAGTATTTTAGTGGTAGATAATCAATCTGAACCCCCCCATAATTTGTTATTTCATTGAATTGAACATAGGTAGCATAGTTTATTCTTCACTCCTCGTGGGATCGACTCTGACTTGTCCTAACTACTAGTTGGTTAGGTTAGGAAAGAAAATAAATAATTTTACTGCGTTGCGATGCGCGGTCACGCAATAACTTTTCAACTTCACTTTGTTTTGAAATAGAGCATTCACTTGTTTCATCAGAATTTATAGATATTTTGAAACATGAATGTGTTGTCCTTTCTCCCGGTATTATTGTTGCAGCAACTCCAGACGTTATAGTTGCAAGTGCTATCTGTTTTTGAGATCTTACATGGGCTAATAATGCACGATATAAGTATGTTTTTCTTGTCTCGCCCAACCCATCAATAAAGAAAATTCCTCCATTTTCTTTATTTATGCATTCTATGAACATTGAAAAAGCTTTATATTGTTCGATATTGAGATTGTGTATAGCTTCTTGATCTTCTTGTAGAGTTAGGGATGGATTAATTTGAAGAGAAATTAGGGCAAAAAGAAATAAGAAAAAAAAGAGGGGATATATATAGAATAGGTAGGCGAGTCAGGTAGGACTAGAGGAACAGATCCAGGGATCCGTACACCATGGGCACACCAAGCTCTCTGTCTCTCTCTCTTAATATATATATATATGTGCGAGAGAGAGAGAGAGAAAATAGCTTATTAAATTACACTTGATATTTAATACAAGTTCTAAATTTACGTTTAGACTAACTAGCATTGTCTAATTTTGTCACTTCCATTAAGAAAAAATGGGTTATATAGTGAATTTTGACTGACCAAATGTTAGAATTTTAATTTTTATTTGATTAGAATGAATCTAGAGAAACAAATTCTTAAAAGAAAAAAAACATATATATATATAAAATTGGATTTTGTAGTTAAAATAAAGGTGAATAGTTAAACTATGTGTTTGTTTAGAGATTTTGTAGGGTAGGTTTAGTACTGTAAAAGTCAAATAAATGCTGGAAAAAGTGTTATTGTGTAATATTATATTATTAGTTGATGTAATAGTAATAATTGAATGATTATAATACTAGAAATTTAGGTGTGTATTGAAATTTGTGTATTAATAAATTATAGTATACAGTTAATGATTCTGTTTTTATTTAAATAAAGTAGGATTTTTTTAGATTATATAATCTTCTTGTAAACTCAAAACAAAGATTTGTGATTTCAAACACCAATCCCAACAAGCAATTCCCCATGATTCAATCCATTTCAATATAGTCATGAATTAAGTTCATCATATCTTTAAACTCAAAATATGTAATTAAAATCAAATCAATATTTAAATATTTAAAATTAAGAGTTCATCATATCTTTAAACTCAAAATATGTAATTAAAATCAAATCAATATTTAAATATTTAAAATTAAGATAAAGATGTGCTGATTTAAAAGATTAGTGAAACTTCAAAAACTATTAATTGATTAAATTAAATGAGTTTTATAATAAACTATGGATATTATTGAGAAATTTTGATTTTAATATCACACAATTCAAATGAAAATGTAAGTGTTGAAAATATTCTCTCTTCTTAATTATAAATGAATTTATACTATTTTGTACAAATTTTGAAATATTCCACTATGTTGTATGACCTTTTAATTTGATGCAGTTTACAATACCAAACAAATCATAATCTTTGATTTCGAACACGTGGATGGGTTGAATAATCAATTTTAATATTTAAAATTTTATAAAAGAAATATAAAACATAATAAACTTTTAAAAATTGGTGGGTGGGTTGAATAATATGATAAACATAACAACATATACAATAAATAAAAAATATTTATATTTCATTTTCAAATGCAACATATATAAATTATAGGGTGGGGCTATACAATCTCACTCATTACTAAACACACTCTCATTTAAAATAAATCAAAAGTAGATGTACATTAAAAACATAAATATCCTTACTTTTTTTTTCTTTTATGTTGTACAATTGAAATGTTAGATTAATGATAATTAATGTTGTGGGTATATTTAAAAATTCGATAGTACTAAATCAATTTAAAGTGGGTGTGCTTAGTTATTGGGTGTTTAGCAATGGATGGAGTGTGTATAATCTCACTCATAATTATATATGTCACGCCCCGTTTTCTTTTCACAAAATATCAGAGTTTTCCATTTTTGGGCATGAAGAGAGAAAGGGGAAGAAGGCGTACATGATATAAAATAGAAAGAAAAAGGAGAGGATAAGAAGAGATACACTTTGTCACGCCCCGTTTTCTTTCACTTAAATATTAGAGTTTTCACACGGGCGTGAAGAAGAAATAGTAAGATACAATAGAAGAAGGAGATTAGGGATGACAGAAGAAAGAGGTAAAGGATGATGTGAATCATTCACATATCAACAATCAGCCTCTGCTGACAGCAATCGATCTCAATACGGATAATACAACAAAATACAGCAGCGGAAACAAACCATCAGGATCTCACTTTCATCACTTGTATCAAATGTTATAAAACGTGTATTAAATAAGACTTTGTTTGAAAATGTTGTGTGACACTAACTTAACGCAACAGGTCCAGATATGACACCTCCTCTCTCCGTCTAGGGTTTATCAAGCCCATCAGTTCCTGTAGTGTGAGTACAGATTAAGGGGTGAGTGCGTTGAATACACTCGTGGGAATAACATCTGCATCTTATGACACACGACAATTAACAGAAAGAAAAATAAAACGTCTCCTAGCACGTTGCCACAACACATAAAATGTATAGCAGACATTAGAAATGGTGAGAGACGCAAAGGTGCGGGGGTTTCCCGTCTTACCCTGCCAAACGGTCTCACTACCGTTAGTGCATTTCAATAGGGCCACCAGACCTCAAAGAGTAGTAGAAGAGAGGCAGAGAACGAATGCATGATCAGAACAATATAAGTATGGGCACAACAAATAAATCCACAGCACGTAGTATCTCGCAGCTCATGCATATACTAGGAAACAATAAACAGATTAAGATTTAGAAATTACCCCCACCTTGTTCGGTGGTTACCATGTGAATAGCTAGTACCAAAGATCTGATAATTCAGAGCTCGAGTAGCGAGTCCCAAAGTCTGATAGACAACTCCCAATACCACAAGTAGCCTACATAAGTTATAACGTTTCTTAGATCCTTAATAATTATAGTTAAAACTGTAAAAGACTCCGGCGGAAAAATAATCATTAAATACGCGACGGATCTAAAGCTCTAAAGATCGGAGTGGAAGAAACAAGAATGGATAATCAATCCATGTAGCTGAGACGATAGAGAATGAAATTTGGGTCACAGCGGAAAAAGAATGAGCTCGTTTGGAGTTAGAACGAGCTCAAACGAAGCATTTTAGATTCAGGAGTATTTTGGTAATTTTGATCGAAAGGTGAGGAAGAGGGAACGAGTAGGGTCGCTACGGAAGAAAAATGAGCTCAATCGGAGTTAAATCGAGCCCAAACGGAGCATTTTAAGATTGAGGGGCGTTTTCGTAATTTTGGTCAAAGGGTTGACTTTGACCGGGCCCACGACCCTCGGTCAACAACATCTCATCGGCGATGACTCGATGTCGACGTACGGCGGAGAAAACGGGGTTCGGATTGAAAACACGATGTTGCGAGCGACGTGGCAAGCGCGTACCTGGCGCCGGGTGGAGAAACCCGGCGGCCTAGGCAAGTGGCCGAGAAAACTCGGCAACCCGGGTCGGCTCTCGGCAGCTGGATGAGAAAACTCGGCAGCGTCATGCGGTCTCGGCAGCTGGCCGAGAAAACTCGGCAGCGTGGTGTGAGTCTCGGCAGCTGGCCGAGAAAACTCGGCAGGTCCCTTTCCGGCGCGTGCCAGCTCGCGCCCAGCGCTCCCGGCGCCGGCCTGCTCGACCGCCCTTCTTCCCGACGCCACCAGCCGCGGCGGCGCCACCCTCCGCCGCCGCCACCTAGTTCGCCGGATATCTCGCATCGCCGGCTACCACCTTCGGCCGCCCCTTGCCGGATTCCGGCGGTGAATAGTTCCTGAAACTTCGCCGCAAAATCCTTTGTTACCACATTCACAACACCGAGGATAGGGTTTAGGGTTTTTGGGTCGGTTTTTTGCCATTTCCCGGCGAACGAGAAATCGAAATTGAAATCCAAAACCTATCCTAGACTCATCTCAATGAGACGAATGTCGTGTGTGAAAATCGGCCGAAACCGACCACTTTCAATTTTTCCGGCCACCGCCGGCGGCGCCGCCACCGCGCCGACGGCTGTGCTCAGGCGACTTTTCCGGTAATGTCGGTGGCGCCGGCGGCGCACCGGCGGCGACGCGCCGAAAACTGAAAAACGAGAAGAAAAAGAGAGGAGAGAGAGACTTACTCGTTTCCGTCGCTTTCGTTTTTGTCGGCCGAATGAATATTTTGAATTGCTTGAGCCCCTATTTATAGATTTTCAAAGTTACTATTTACCAAGTAAATTTTAATTACCATTCATTAAAATATTATTTTCCGTCTTACCGTTCATCCGGATTTTACCCTCTTGTTTTACCCAACCTTCGTATTCAGCTCTTTTCTTCGCCATTTGAGCTACGGGTCTCCGATTGACCTCTAGTTTGTTTCTATTTTCTCATTTCTCCATTGTGCATCTCATGGTATAAAAATATTCTATGTTCCACATCTAGAGTTTTCATTGGTCTAAATCATGTCTTTAGTATATATCTGAAACGCACAGTCGACACATACACGATTAATTATTAAATTATAGGTTTAAATATTTAATTAATCAATTATGCTTTGTTTTTGGTCCGGTGCCCTACACACTTAGAACATCGGATACAACCGATAAAAATGGAGTTTAAAACATTACACAGCAGAAAAACATCAGGATCTATCACAAGGAATGAGAAATACAGTTTTCGTTTCATCATAGCTTTAAAACACAAAACAGAAGATGGACACAGCTGATAGGGCACCCCTCTCTCTACGCATCATGAATCGCTTCGTCTCCTGTAGGGTGAGTACAGAATAGGGGTGAGTGCGTTGAATACACTCGTGGGGATACTTTCCATGTTTTGTCAGTTATTAGGTGAGCGTAACAAATCCGACATATATTGGTTTGGTAAGTAGTCACAGCATATAAAATGCATAGCACACAATTGAGAACGCACGGCTCTAAGAACACTCAACTATACTTGATCCATTCCTAACGTATGGTGCTTTTTACGGGCCACCAGTCCATTCCTGACGTGACGTATGGTGCTTTTTACGGGCCACCAGTCCATCCTTAACATGACTTAGGGCATCCGTTCACGTTTATCGTATCAAGCTATGCATGAATACAGTAATCACATCATATAATCATAGCACATAGAGTTCAACAGTTCATTTATCAATTATGGAAAACAATAAACATGTTGAGTTTAGAAGTTACCCCCACCTCGTTCGGTGGTTACCACGTGAGTAGCGAGTACCAAAGATCCCGTATCTCGGATCTCATGTCTCAAATCCCGTGTCTCAAATCCCATATCTCATTCAATCCAACTGATAGCCTAAATACGTAACGGTGTTCTTAGATCCTTAATAAATATAATTAAAGCGATAACAGACTCCGGCGGAGAAACGATCGTTAACTACGCGACGGATCGAGAGCTCTAAAGATCGGAGTTGAAAAAATGAGAGTGGGTATCTAATCCATATGGCTGAGATGATAGAGAATGAAATTTGGGTCACGACGGAAAAAGAATGAGCTCAATCGGAGTTCAAACGAGCTCAAATGGAGCATTTTAAGTTTAGGGGAAAAATGGTAATTTTGGTCAAAGGGTTGATTTAACCGGGCCCACGACCCTCGGTCAACGACGTCTCATCGGCGATAACTCGATAAAGATGAGCGACGGAAAAAATGGGGTTCGAATCGAAAATAAGGGGTCGCGAGCAACGGGGCACGCGCGGACCCGGCGTCGGGTGAAAAAACCCGTCCGGCGCTGCCCTCAACAGCAATCAAACTCACACACACTATCACACACACAAACACACACACATGCACGTTTGCATATACCTAGCCCACTGCTGCTCCAGCGCCGCCGCCCACGGCGGCGCCACCTCCTTGGCATCACCTTCACACCACCAGCAACTTCTCTGGCGGTTGCTCCGGCGAGAGGAAGAGGAGAGAGAGAGAAATCAGAGGAGAGAGAAAGGGTGGTGAGGGTTAGGGTTTGCGGCTATTTTTCGCCATTTTCCGGTGAACGAGAAATCGGAATTGAATTCCAAGACATATCCTAGATTCGTCTCGTCGAGACAACGTCGTATGCGAAAATCGACCAAAATCGACAACGTTGGATTTTTCCGGCCACCGGCCGGCGGCGGTGCCGCCGCCGACCAGAAAACTAAAAACGAGAGAGAGAAGGGAGGAGAGAGAGACTTACGAGTTTTCGGCGCGTTCGGCTCGTTCGGAAAAACGGTGAAAAATGAAACGGGGAAGACCCTATTTATAGAATCCGGAAAACACTATTCATGTGAAAATATCTCAACACTATTCATCGGTTGACTTTTTCGAGTTACTATTCACGTAAATATCTTCGCTTCCATTTAACGTAAATATCTTCCGATTTTCCGACCGAAACTTCGAATTTTGCCCTTTTTGTCGCCGTTTGAGCTACGGGTCTCCGATTGACCCCTAGTTCATTTTTATTTTCTCGTTTTCTCGATACGCATCTAATGGTATAAGAATATTCTATATACCATGTTCAATAAAATTATCCATCTAACTTGTGTATTAAACACGTATCTGAAACACATAATAAATTAAACAGTCAAAATAAACGCACCTACTCATTAAGTCATGTGTTTAATATTTAATTAATTAATTATGCTCGTTTTGATCCGGGACGCTACAATATCAATAATATAATGATATATTAGGGTTAATAGACTTGATGATAGGTAGAGCACAGGGTCATAAATACGTTTTCTATTTAAATCATATTTAAAGAACTTTAATTTACCAATAATTATTTTTAAAAATTCATGTATTACACATGCACTATACTAATATTATTAAATATTTATAGCGCTAAAATTTCTATTTTGAACTATGCACAGATGGCTCATCTCATCTTTTCTTCTCTTCTTCAGCGCCTCATTTTTTTCTCATCTTCTTCTTCTCTTCATGTTGCACTTTCTTCTTCTTCTTCTTCTTCTTTTCTATCTTCATCTCATCCTTCTTTGACTCATGATTCAATGATTGTGATTTATTATTTGAATCAAGAAATCATGTTTTGTGATTTTTTCTTCTTTATCTTCATAGATTATTTGTTCCATTAGAGTTATTGATTATTCTAATGGCTATGTATTCATCTTCTCCTCTTTATTCGATTTTATGAAATTATTTGCAGAAATTATGAATTTGAAATGTAATGAAATTGTGAATTTGAAATTTTAATATTTTAAACTGATATTCTACAGTACAACGATACTTTTTTTAGTATATGAGTAATACCTTTAAGTTATACAAGTAATACGTTACATTTAAATAACTTGTAAAATAAATTTAAGATTTTAAACTTATACTCTACAGTACAATGATACATTTTGAGTATATGAGTAATACCTTACAATTATACGAGTATTACTTAGATTTCAATAACTTTTGAAATAAAGTAATATTTTTTAGACAAATAAGTAATACCTTCAGATAAAACAAATGCATCATTTCTATTACATGTACAATAACTTTCTTCTAAACATGTATACCTTCATTATTATTTCAAACATGTACAATGCATCATTTCTATATTCTACTCTTATGAATCACGTATACTTATTTGACTACATAGTTCATTAGTATTATTGTTATTAATATTATAATCTTCTAAAAGTAGTGGAAATTTATCCCAGCCAGCTGCATATCCAATTCGACTTCATCGTAACCTGAAAAGTATTTCAAATATATCATGAGACTCCTCCAAAGAGGAAGCCCAGTAGGATAACTATACTTTATAATACATTGAAGTAATTAAACTATTAAGCACATATTACATGTCCTTCAGGCACACTCACCCTGGACCATACTATATGTAGCGCTCAGGACCAAAAACGAAGCATAATTGATTAATTAAATATTAAACCCTTAATTGAGTTATTATGTGTGTTAATCTTGACTGTTTAATTTAATTATATGCGTTTCAGATACATGATAAATGCATGTTTTAGATGGAAATATTTTCTAGTCGCAGAACATAGATTATAATTATACCATTAGATGCGTAATGGAAAAACGAGAAGATAGAAATGAATTAGAGGTCAATCGGAGACCCGTAGCTCAAATGGCGAAGAAAAGGACAAAATACGAAGATTTGGAAAACCGAAAGATATTTACGGTGAATAGCAACCCAAGATATTTACATGAATAGTGACCCAAGATTTTTACCATGAATAGTAACAAAGATTTTTTCGATGAATAGTGTTTTTCGAAAAATCTATAAATAGGGGCGTTTTCGATTCAAAAATCACCGTTTTTCCGAATGAGGCTAAATCGACGAAAACACAATGTCTCTCTCCCCTCCCTCTCTCTCTCCTCTGTTTTCTGTCTCCGCCGCGCAAGGTGCGCGACAGGAGCTAGCGCGCGCACACCTGCCGAATCTGTCGAGGGCGCCGGGTACTAGCGCGCACCTGCCGAGAAACGTAGGCCGAAGCTGCCGAGAAAAATACACGACACCGTGTTTTTGATACGAATCCTGTTTTTTCCATCGTATGTTATCATTGAGTCATCGCGGATGAGATGTCATCGACCGGGAGTCGTGGGTCCCAGTCAAAGTCAACCCTTTGACCAAAATTATCAAAATACCCCTCAATCTTAAAACACTTCGTTTGAGCTTTTCAACTCTAATTGAGCTCATTTTTTTTCCGTTGCGACCCAAATCTTACCCTCTTTCTTATCAGCCTTCTAAACTTAATTTTCACTCTTGTTTTCAACCTCAATCTTTAGATCTTTCGATCCGTCTCGTCTTTAACGATCGTATCTTCTCCGAAATCATTTATATTTTTAATTATGCTTATTAAGGATCTAAGAAACATCGTAACTTATGTAGGCTATCAGTTGGATTGAGATTTGTGATACTTGATCTTTGATATTCACTACTCATGTGGTAACCACCGAACAAGGTGGGGGTAACTTCTAAACTCTATATGTTTATTGTTTTCCATATTTGACGTATGAATTGTTGCACTCTATGTACTGTGTATACTGTGTGCATGTGAATTGTTGAACCTTATGTATCGTGAATGTTGTATGCATGTTATTATATTATTTAAAGGATTGGGTCGTCCGTAAAGGTACCGATGTTTGTTTAAAGGACTGGTCGTCCGTAAAGGTACCGATGTTTGTTAAAGGACTGGGTCATCTGTAAAGGTACCAATGTTTGTTTAAAGGACTGGGTCGTACCGATGTTTGTTTAAAGGATTGGGTCGTCCGTAAAGGTACCGATGTTTGTTTAAAGGATTGGGTCATCTGTAAAGGTACCGATGTTTGTTTAAAGGACTGGGTCTTACCGATGTTTGTTTAAAGGACTGGGTTGTCCATAAAGGTACCGATATATATTTAAAGGACTAGGTCGTCCATAAAGGTACCGATATTATTTAAAGGATTGGGTGGTCCATTAAGGAACCAATTTACGTGTTATGCAATATATGTGACGTGTTAACTGTTGTTCTGATTTATGATTGATTAATTTGTCTGTTATTGGTTTAATGAACTTAAAATACGGAAATTATCCCCATGAGTGTATTCAACGCACTCACCCCCATCTGTATTCACACTACAGGAAATGACGAGAGTCAAGATGCGTAAAGAGGAGGGTGCTATATCATGTTATCCCCTTTTGTCTTTTAAAACAATATGTTTTTAATATTTCAAGATTGTAAGAGATTAACTGTTCCTCTGTTATGTAAAGGATCCTGATGTATTTCCGCTGCTTAAGGTTTTCAAACCCTTTGAAGTCGGTTGTATCTGAAGTTTTTATATGTAATATTTCTGATCGTCTCTTACCTCCTTCTATTTTATATCATGCACGTTTTTTCCCCCTTCTTTCTTCACGCCCAGAAAGAAAACTCTGATAATTTTTAAGTGTGAAAAATGGGGTGTGACACTATAACAAAAAAAGGAATGTAGGAGTCGCTCGCCAACTAGACCTTACTTTCATAGACCAGACACTCTCGTCCTTATGGTCGTCGCCCGGTAGGGAAGCTGCATATCGGTTATAGCTACGAACTTCTAGCCATAGATTTTCGTACATAACTTACTAATTCAATTATCCACACATAGTAAAGAGTAGAAGTTACCCACTTTTAAAAAATGATCTCAACTGTAGGGATAGCTCCAGAGATCTTCGACTCTTTCACACTACACTTGGCACGTCTGATTCCTTAGTCTTATCATTCATTAACTTTATTTAATACATACTTAACTCACATATTGAATTTTAAACATAATCATATCATACCTAAATCATTTAAGTCAAATTAGCATATAAGATAAATCAATATACTCATGATAAAGTTTTTAGACACTTAAACTAGCAATGTTAGACCTAAAGTGATGCATAAAGTCACAAAAATTTTAATAATTCATAGATAACTCCTAAAACTATAAAATTATTTATATGATCACATATTATCTTCACATATAACATAGTTGAAATTCATAAAGTTTTGCAGGTACTATAAATAATTAAAAACAATTCTCTAAACTAGTTTTTCACTTTAATTTTAACTTAAAAGTAGTCTATAATGCAAAATTAACCAAAGCGTTATGGGGTTTATGAAAACCTTTGAAATTTGCACAGAACATACATAACAAAATGAGGTTATAACTTTTGGAAGTTGGCAGAAAATAGGATATAAACTTTGCTAAAAACGTGATGTCTTGTAAATCGTACATAACTTCAAAAATTATTTGGTAAACTTCTACATGTCCATAAGAACCTATACAATAATATAGTCAAATATCGTTTCCGAATTCAAAGCATAAAATTAAAAATAATTTTAATCAGACCTAAAAATAGAGTAAATCTATAACAGAAAATGACATATTTGAAAAATCATAATAAATTGAATTTAAGTCCAAATCTTCTGAAATTTGACAGACATGTTCTTCACTTCATATACTTTAACGTGATAAGAGATTTTAGCCTAAATCAATTTCTACAGCTTTCAGAAAATTATAGAAGAAAGAATGTAGCACCCCAACCCAACTTAGAAGGATGAAGTGACCTTGTCTTGATATGCTATAAATATTCTTAAAAAGAAATAATATTTTTTCTAAAATGATTTTCATAAAGAAATTCAGCGGAAGACTTCATTATAAAAACATGAGCATATTTATTTATTTTTAAACCAAAAAAGCTAAACAAGCATGTAACTAACTTATGTCTTACCCACATTTGTAAATTAAAACCTTATCATATTTTAAAACACATGAAAATTTTACTTAAACAGTTAAATCAACATTAGAAGTTTTCAAATACATTATGCAATATCAAATTCATACACATTAAATCTCTCTCTCTCTCTATATATATATATAATAACAAAATCAACCAAAAGAACTTACCCAAAAAGGAAATTTCCGCAAACCCCCCCCAAATTTCACTTTCTATTTTTATCTTTTTTTTTCCAAGAAAATCTTTAATTGTTGAATACATATTTTGGTTGTTTAATAATCTCCACCAAATCTACAAGCAAATCACGTGTCTATCTCAAATTTTGGTATGATCATAATCATTTTATGATTTAAGGATATCTTAAATATATCAATTTTATATTGATTATCTAATATATTAAGAGTTGGACTAGTGTGCAACTAGTGCATGGATCTTAGATCCATACCCTCGGGTAGGGTCGGGTTGAATCCAACCCTAATCCGCGTATTTTCTTCTTCTTTTTCCATGCATTTTTTTTAGCCCTGATCTTTATATTGTGTTAGGCATACCTTTATATTATATGTCATACATTTATGTTATATTGTGATACCCTTATTTCCAGATTTCATACTTTAACCCTAAACCCTAATTTCGGCACAATAAACCCTAATTTGGCACAAGTTGTAGATATTTACATTTATATGATATTACTCATACATTTATATGAGATTATTTATACATTTATATCAATATAAACATACATTTATATAATATATATAAAGGTACAACTAACATAATTAAGAGGTATAACTAACATAACTAAAGGTATGCCTAACATAACTAAAAGGTATGAAAGGTATTAATATGTCAGTTTAAAAAAAATGCTAAGGTACAACTAGCCTTACAAAAGGTATGTCTAACATAACTAAAAGGTATGTCTAACACTACTAAAATGTATATTTAACATAACACTAAAGGTGTGACTAACATAACTAAAAGGTATGTTTAACACAACTAAAAAGTATAGTTAACATAACATAAAAGGTATGCCTAACACTACCCATAAGCCAACATCTTGAGTACCCTTCAGATACTTGATAATCCTCTTCACTGTTGCAAGATGTGACTCTTTCGGTGTTGTTC
The DNA here is from genome assembly GCA_954870855.1 of Scutellaria minor. Taxonomy (NCBI): domain Eukaryota; kingdom Viridiplantae; phylum Streptophyta; class Magnoliopsida; order Lamiales; family Lamiaceae; genus Scutellaria; species Scutellaria minor. Next base: position 7,230,580 of record OX940733.1, read on the forward strand.
GAAATCTTGCATTTACTCCTACTGCAAATAGTATATCTGGTCTGCTTGCTATAAGATATAGTAAGGATCCAATAAGTCTTCTATACTTTGTTATCTCCACATCCTTTCCACTTTCATCTTTGTCAAGACTGATAGATGTGGCCATTGGTATGCTTACTAAAGATTCATTCTCCATTTCAAACTTCTTTATCAGTTCCTTGGTGTACTTGGCTTGATTTATGAAAATCCCATTATCTAGTTATTTCACTTATAGACCAAGGAAGAAACTTAACTCTCCCATCATGCTCATCTCAAACTTATTCTGCATGAGGGTTGAGAAGTTTTCACATAAATCTTTATTTGTGGATCCAAAGATGATGACATCTACAAATATCTGCACAAGCAGTATACTGTCTTCATCTTGTATTCTGAAAAGAGTCTTATCTACTGTCCCTTTCTGAAAACTATTCTCCAAGAGATATAGGGATAATATATCGTACCAAGCTCTAAGTGCTTGCTTTAAACCATATAAAGCTTTCTCCAATCTGAATACCTTGTCTTCTGCATGTTCCGCGAAACCCAGTGGTTGTTCCATATATACTTCTTTAGATAAGAGTCCATTTAGAAATGCACTCTTCAAATCCATCTGATATACATTGAAGTTCTTATGAGTATCATAGAACAGAAATATCCTTATTGCTTCAAGCCTAGCAACAAGGACAAAAGTCTCATCAAAATCTATGTCTTCTTCTTGGTAGTATCCTTTAGCCACTAACCTTACTTTGTTTCTGACCATAGTACCTGTTTCATCTAGCGTGTTCTTGAACACCCACTTTATTCCAATAACTCCATGGTGGTTGGGCCTTGGAACCAATCTAAATGATTTCTTTTAAATCCATTCAGCTCTTCCTGCATGGCCTGAATCCAGTTACTATCTTCAAGAGCTTCTTTTATACTCTTGGGTTCTACTTGTGATATGAAGCATGTGAACAATGATTCTTACGGGCTTGATCTTCTTGTTCTAACACCTTCATTGATATCCCCAATCACAAGCTCTCTTGGCTGATTTTTGAGTCATGTCCTATCAGGCTCAAAGTTGTAGGTTGGTTGCTGAGCAGTAACCTGTTGATCAGCAGTATCCTAACTGTGGTTATTATTGGACTGCAGTATCCTCTTTGCTTGCTGTTTAGTATTCTACGTTATTGTATTCCCGGATGCAGTAACCTATGCACTGTTTTTAATAATCACTGCAACAGGTACTGGAACTCCATCAATGTATCTTACTGCATGATCCTTGATCTTCATCTTAGATACATCTTCCTTTAACTTGTCCAACTCAACAATATCATAATGTGGTTCATCAAACACCACATATATTGATTCTTCAACAACCAAGCTTCTTTTGTTGAAGATTCTGAATGTCTTGCTTATTGAGGAATATCCTATAAATACTCTTTTATCAGATTTTTCATCAAAGGTCTTCAGGTGTTTCTTTTCATTGTTCAGAATATAGCATCTGCATCCAAAGATATGTAGGTATGAAATGTTTGGTGTAACTCCATACCAATCTTCATAGGGAGTCTTATCATGATCCTTGTTGATTAGACATCTATTCTGAGTACAACATGCTGTACTGGTTGCTTCAGCCCAAAACATCTTTAGTATACCAGCATCTGCAATCATAGTCCTTGCTACTTCATTTAGAGTCATGTTCATTCTTTCTGCAACTCCATTCTGTTGAGGAGTCCTTGTCGCAGAATATTCATGATAGATTCCATTTTCTGAATAATACTTCTCTATGAACTTGTTTGTGAATTCTGTTTCCCTGTCAGACCTTATCTTCACAATGCTCAAGCTCTTTTCATTCTGCACTCTCTTCATGAATTCTGGCAGTCTGTTTTGAGTTTCTGATTTCTTTGCCAAAAAGATAGTTCTATTAAATCTAAAGTAGTCATCCACAATCACTAGAGAATACTTCTTCCCACTTACACTGACAGGTTTCACTAGTCCAAAAAGATCCATATGTAGAAGATCTAGTATCCTGTGTGAAGATCTCTGCATTTTTATCTTTGAATGAGCTTCCCTTTCTAACAGGCTCCACAAATATTCTCTTTCTTATAACCAACATCTGGTAAACCTCTCACCAGGTTCTTTCTTGCTAGCTTGTTGATCAGTTTCAAGTTCAGGTGGCTCGTCCTCTAATGCTACAGCCAGCTCAGTTCTAGAGTGCTCTTAGCAATGAAGTAGATAGGCTGCACTATTGAGCTCTAATCAGCAAGATAGATGTTGCATCTCCTAGTTCCAGTAAGCTTCACCTCATTCGTTTTGTTGTCTCTTATCAGACACTTGTTGAGGTTAAACTCCACTGAACATCCTTTGACACGGAATTGACTGATACTCAAGAAGTTATGCTTTAGCCCTTTGACATATGAAACATCACTGATACTTGCATTCCCTCTGATTAAGCTTCATGTGCCCTTGGTGCTTCCTTTGGAGTCATCTCCGAAGACAACCTTATGAACCTTGCATGGCTGGAAGTCCCTTCGCATCCACTGTCGATATACCATACATCTCCGCTGCTTCTTGGCAACTGTGCCTGCAAGTAGATTAGGTAGATTTAGGTACCTATATAAGTACGGGTCCTGGGGGCTAGTCCTCTTTGGGACCCATACCTGCTTAAAGATAATTGGTTTACCATTAGACTTGGTGGTTCTCTTTCTGTAAGTACCCTTTGCAGGATACTGTTTGTGATGTGTGTGTGCTGGATATTTCCAGGTGTTACCTTTTTTGTTTGAGGAAGGTACTCTCTTATACCTTTCTAGAGTATGAACTCTTTGGAATCTAGACATGTATGTCTTGGTATATGAGGGGTATAACTTTTGTTGTAACTTGGAAGACTACTGCATTCTCCTCCTACTTGTAGTATACTGATTGTACTGCTTTCTTAGAGTTCCTGTAGACTTACTGTCTGTTGTTTGCAGCATGGGCTTCTTTCCCTTATCCACTGTACTAGCTTTGTTCAAGCTTCCATTGATTGGAATGAGTTCCTGAGCATAGGATGTAACGCCCCGTTTCCCTTTATTGGAAATAGGTCGTCACCCTTTACATACCTAAGAAATAAAGAAATTATAACGACTTTATAACATACAGCGGAAGACTTAAAAGTGAAGACACGAGAGTTTTAAAATTTTTACTTTTTAAAACATAACATATATATAAATTAATATCGACTATTAATCAAGTCTAGTCGTATCTTACCCACATTTCTAGGTAAAATGTTTGAACCGAAGACTTGCATGAATTTACACAACAAAACTTATATATAACATAAGATAAGTCTAGGCCCATCGTTTTAACATACTATACACGTTTTAACAACATATTGCTTTTTAAAGAAAAAGAAACATGGTTCTAGCATATCTATTTTAATGTGACAGAGAGAAGTCAGCCCAGTCTGCTACACGTCCACGTCATCATCTGCCGAGCCTGAAAATTATAAAAAGTAACATCATGAGACACCTCCGGAGAGGGATCCCAGTGGAATAACTTTACTGTCTAATACATTGAAGTAATTAAATCATTAAGCAAGTACTACATGTGGTTCTTAGCCACCCTGAGATACATTTGTGGTTCTTAGCCACAACTGAGAAACATTGACCAGGCATTTTATTGCCCTTAAGGTCGTCGCCCAATATGAAAGTTACATACTGGTTATAACTACGGCTTTAACCGTAGATCTTCATACCTAACTTATCAATTCAATTAACAACACATAGTAGAGAGTAGAAGTTACCCACTTGTACGTTGATAGTGCAAATATTGCCTCCGGATTCACCGATCGTCTCGACTGCGCTCGACACACTTAACTGATTAGCCTCTTATATCGTATAACATAATCTTTCATATTTTATATTAGGTTACTTTAACCTAAAGCATAATCATTAGTAACCCTATTCAAATAATCACTCCAAAGACATGTACTAATAAGATTTTATACTCATTCGTTATACTTCATTCAATACATGCTTGATCCTTATGTTAAATTCTAAATATGATCATATCATACACAAATCATTTAGGTGAGATTTAGAATATAGAATACATCATCATACTTATTATATAATTGTTAAGCACTAACAATTTTGAAGGATAAGAATGACACATAAAGTCGCAACAATTTTAATAAATCATAGATAATTTCTAAAATCACATACTTATTCATATAACCACATAAATTCTTTTAGTATAACATATAAAAATATCAAGCGATAACAAGGTGCACATAATCAGTTATGAATTTCCTAAGTTGGCCGAAAACTGGACAGTGTGTATGCTGAAAACAGACCTTATGGTAAAACTTATCATAAATCGTACAAGACTCTAAAAATGACATAGTAAATTTCTACATACTCCTAAGAACGTTTACTACGACATAGTAAAACATGGCTTATAAATTCTATCCCAATAATTAGTTATGAATTTTAGAACGAAACTGAAAACAGGACATCGTCTACGCGAAAAACAGGTTTTGTTGTAAAATTCGGCATAAATCGTACAAGACTCAAAAAAATGCATACTAAAATCCTACACGTACCTAAGAACAGGTTCTAAAACGTAGAAAAATATCATGCATAAATTCGAAGTAAACTGTTTCAGAAAATTATACGAATCAGACCCGAAAACAGGGTAAAAACTGTCTCCGAACAGCTTATCTTAGAAAAATCATATAAAATCGAATTCAACTCCAAATATTCTGAAATTTTACAGAAATACTCTTGACTTCCTATATTTCAATCTAGCAAAAGGATTCATCTTAATTCAATTTCTAAGATTTTCGAACATAACCAAAACAGTAGCAAAACAAAGCATATCTTTAAACCTATTCTTAAAACAACTTATTTCTTCATTCTAACAACATATAATCCCACGAAAATTGCCAAAGAACATCTTTGGACTTCTAATCTAAGGTATAAAGCATAAATCATAAGATTTAATGAAGATATAAGAGAGTTAAGCCATAATACCTCTAGGGTTTGAAGTAGAACTTGATGTATATTTGACCTTTGTCTTCTTTTTCCTCTTATGTTATTTGTCTAAGGCTTTGGTTCCTTATGTAGAGATTGAGAGAGAGAGAACGAGAGAGAGAGAGAGAGAGAGTTGCATGTTGCAAGTTGGAGATATTTGCATGTTGCAATTAGATTAGTGAGGTGGCTAGGCTAGGTTACCACTTGCTAAAAGACTTACCTTGGAAGCTTTGGATTAAAAATAAAGTTAATTTAATTAATTACCTTGATATTTTGATATTCATATAACATATATGTATAAATACATGCATACCTTATTGTAAAGACTAGAAATAGTAGCATAATGTATAAATCACACAAATGTGGAAATAGATAAGTATAAAATTAAATATTAAATTTCCATATATATACTTAAATTAATAATAATAGTAAGCATTTCGGTTATTTCAATAATTACCTATAATGCATGCTCGTTCAAGTAAGACGTCTTATTTCATAAATATACATATAAGATCATAAGTAAAACTTTCTAAAAAGAAAGCATATAAACCTAAATCATTTTATTCAATTAATTTAATTAACATCTTATCTTTTACTTCCGTTCATGTGTGTCGAGTGAGTGGAAATCGAGCTCGGTTTCTTCCGTGAGCAATCCTGCAAAACCCTTAAAAATCTGGAAAGACCAACATGTCATAAAATCTTTAAAATAAACAAGCACAACGAAACGTAACCTTATAAATCATAACTTAATGTCATATAATATCTCACACTTAACTCATTCTTAAATGAACATTAAAAGCAATTTTAATAAATATGCATATGCAGGTTTTCTTGAAATGGGGTGTTACATAGGATACTTGAGCCTGAACAAACTTTCTAGCATTGGATGTGCTAGCAGCTTTTTGAGAGCTTTCCGTACAGTATCCAAGACCATTTACTTTGTAAGCGTTTTGGGTCTCCAGAATACATTTCTATGCTTTTCTAGCTGATTTGCTATACACATCAATTGTGTTTCGCAAGCTAGTTTTCTCAGCTTCTAGCTAAGTGACTAGTAGCTTGAACTTAGAGACCTCAGCTTGGAGATTATTGCATTCTGTACTGTAGTACTCTAGGTCAGAAACATGTTCCTTCAGTATAGTATGCTCACTCTTGAGCTGTTGGTTTTCCTCTTTTAGTTCTTTATGAGCTGAATTTATCTGCTCAAAGTCACTCGTGATCTATCTAAAAGACTGGATCATGTTTTGTTTTTCAGAACTTGAAACATCAAGAGATTGTGAAGTTACCTCATCATCTTCTTCAACTTCATAATTCTTGGACATGAGGCATAATAGTGCTTCCTCATCAGAGGTAGAACTGTCAAAATCGCTCTTAGATGAGCAATCGTCCTTAGCTTCTTCTTTGGAGCTGTTTGCTGCCTTTAGAGCTCAGCTTCACTCAGAAGGGCGCTGAGCTTTTCTTGTCATCCCTCCTCCTTTCTCTTCTCTGCACCCTCTCATCCTCAGTATACTTATGTACTTGAGGGTAGGGGCAGTTTCTGGTGAAGTGTCCAGGTTTTCTGCAATTATAACATAAGTTAGAAGAACCTGTATTTGATTATGGTGTTGAGCTTACCTGGGGACTTCTTTCTGAGGTCTGAGGCTTCTTTCTGAAGTCATTTCCTTTTTTGTTTGTTTTTAGGAACTTCTTAAACTTCTTCAGCAGGAACGCCATCTCTTCCTCAGCATTTTCAGCAAGCACCTCTTTCTGTTTCTCTTTCAACTTACTGCTGCTTGCAGTAGTTGTATCCTTGGTCCTTACTGTAAGTGTTGTCACTTTGGCACTCGACTCCTCAATCTCTTTTCTCTTTCGATCAATATCGAATTTGAAAGCCTTAAGATCTGAGAATAGATCAAAAGTACTCATCGCATTGAGGTTCAGTGAGACCCTCATTGTGGTTTCCTTGCTCTCCCATTCATGAGGTAAGGCTTTTAACACTTTCATATTTTTCTCCTTTTGGGTATAGAACTTCCCAAGAGATTCAAGCTCATTGACGATGGCTATGAACCTCAGGTCAAGTTTTTCCAGTGATTCTCTAGGTTTCATGGTGAACTGTTCGTACATTGCGTAGCCTTAGACATTTTATTGTCTTTAGCAAGTTCATTGCCCTCGCATATCAATCCCAGCTTATCCCAAATTTCTTTAGCTATTTTACAGCTCTTCACCTTACTGAAAGTTCATTTATCCAGCGTGAGAAATAATGCATTTTTGGCCACATTATCCAAGTTGGCTCTTTTTCCTTCATCAGTTGTATACTCAAGTCTAGCCTTGACAATGTATTCAGCTGGTGGAGCAGCTCTACTGAAATCTGGTGCTGCTTCACGTGGAACGGGTCTTGGAATCATTTCAGCATCATCCTCGCTGGTTGTTGCGCCCTCGATTTCTCCAATCGCTGCTGCAACTTCCTTAGCATGCGCTTGCTCATGGCGCTCTCTCCCAAGAATAGAGTTTGGCTTGATGATTATTGGTGGTCCCTTAGTGATCACGTACAACATCTCATCGTGCAAAGCCGACAAGTGGGCTTCCATGCATATCCGCCAATCATTATATTCATCTATGGAAAACATGGGGAGTTTATGATGTGAGAAATCCATACTTATGCTAAAACTATGAGTTTTGTTCTTGAAAAAGAAAAATGGTTTTTCCAACAGAAATGGGTGGATCTGGGTAGGTTACCAGTCAAGTTGGCTTTTAACCCAATTCGTTTTGATACCACTTGTTGGTCCCAAGTGGTCAGAGGTTCAAAGGGGGGTGAATGAACCTCTTTTAAATTTTGTGTTTTAAAACTATTCTATAAGCAAGTTACTAATTCTACAGAGAATGCAACAACTCTCTCGATTCAGTAAGATGGCAGTATGTTGATTCAGCTTATTTCTCGGTATATCACAGTATGCATCGAAAACCAAAGATGGAGTTTTTTTTGAAAAATAGTTTTCTTTTCATAAGAATGATTTTATCAGAGTCCTTTTAGCAAAATGAGCAAGATAGATATAAGAGACATGCAGCAAGTAAGTAAAGCGATAAACACACAAATGTTTATAGTGGTTCGAATGTGGTGCAATCCTTCTACATCCACTTTTCTCCTTCACACAAAAGGAACTCCACTAGGTCAGTTTGCTTTACAAGTCTCAACTTTATAAACCTCTTCCTAACAAGTCAAACCTACTAGAATCAATGAGATTCCTAGGCTATTCCTACACAGGGTACAACACTCACACAAAGTAAACTGCCTTACACAAAGACTAACACTTAATGAGGATCTAAATCCTTCCAACTAAGGACACCAACTAAAACAACCTAGCACACATCAAATAGGTTAAAAAGATATGGTCTTCAACTGTTGCTTTCGAAGACAACCTTAAGATCTTAAGAGCTCTAAATCTTCGGTTTGGCAACTTCTGAAGGTTAAGTGACTGAACTGTATATAAAACTTGTATTTTGCTTGTGAGTTTGATAGATTAGAAAATTAGTAGTAAGTTTAGTAGTCTTCTTAGTCACTTCACCTTCTATTTAAACTTGTAGAGAATGCATCCGTTGAAGAAAGATACACTCCTTATAGAAATTTAAAACTTGATCTTGGAGATCTTTTGCATTTAATGTGCCTGGAGAACCTGGGAAATAGGGCATGTCCTACTCTGCTCCGCATTAATGGTGCCACTCCTCGACAATAGTGCTTTTGAAGGTCCTCGGTCCAGATGACATCACCTTATTGGTCAGTTGCTAACTTCCATCTACCGGTTACTTCGATATTGTAGAAATCTTGTACTGCATTCAATATATCCTTATATAAGACAGAGTAACTAAGAGCTTACTGCTCAGGTTGCAGCAGTTGCTTACTATCTCGCACCAGCTTCCTGATCTCAGAACAACTTTTTGTTTCTGAATCCTCCAGACAGCTTCTAGTTCTCCTTACTATTTTTTGTATGATGCTTACTGATTCAGCTTGCTGATAGTGCCTACTAACTTTTCTTGCTGAAAATCAACATTCGATACTCTTTCACAACCAACTTCTTGCTAACATCAGTATCCTCCATCTTTCTTATTTTTACAACTTCTACACATACAAATAGAAAGATAACATTACAGAACTAAGTTCCACTTAAACAATGTGGAAAAATGGGTACTCTAACTTCGTATACAAAGCTATTTGTGTCATCAAAATCCTATCAGAAATATCCCAACAAATCCAATATTATATAACCTACACATACAAAGGTATTCAAATCCCACTATTCTTGTGTGTTCCCTGTTTCTACGGATAGTTTTTTGCTAATTTTTTTATTTTTCATATAAATCTAATACAAAAATCGACATGCTTATTTATTACTTTTTTTGTCCTATAAGTTAGAGAGTCTAGCAATTTTGGATAAAAAAATTTCTAGCTGGCAATTTGGGATATTAAGTTGTTGGTCCTCGCCAATTTTGCCCAATTTCAGCCCGAATTATTTATTTGGGCTGAAATTGTATGTTTTTTACATGTGACTGCCCTAATTCGCTGATGTGGTGGGTTATTTAGCTATGTGGCATTTATAAATTAAAAATCTTCTCCTACGTGTAATAAAAAAGGGCAATTGTAATGAGAGGAAAAATTCCCTCCAAAATCCAGAAATGAACCCTCATTTCACTTAGAAGAATACCTTATTCCCTTCACCAAAATTTCCAGAAAAATACCCTATTTCCTTCACCAATTCTCAACCCTGAAAATCCTTATCAAATCCCAAATCTAAACCTCAAATAGTTGTGTTGCCCAGTGAGAAGAAGCCTATAACTCCAAGATTGAAGATGGTGAAAAAATACGATCACAAACTGAAACAATTCCCACCATCTTGATATGTTAAGTTATCCTTAGATTTTTCATTTTTGTTGTGTACTTATGTTCTATTGGCTTGTGAATATAAGTGTTGGGTAGGATTTATACTCGATTTTTTGCAAAATATGGACCACTGATAATTTGTTATTTTTTAATGGTTGTTGAACCTTTAAATATACGAGTCTTATTTTCCAGACATGTGGGGTAGGGGTGGGGGTTATATGGTTGTGGTCCATTGTTTGTGTATTTAATTGACAAGGGAATATTCTTTTTTATTGTGTGTGGATGGGGTTGTTAGGGTTTGAATATTAGCTTTATTTTTTTTTCAATTGACAGATTCCAGCATCCAACAAATTACAATTACCATTCATTATGGAGGTGAATTAATAAGTTATCATGTAGCTGAATATAGAGGTGGGGGTTACTAATTATGATTGTGTACTAGCTGAGTCTGTTACTTTAGAAGATTTGCAAAGGTGGACAGAACTAACAATGAGACAATGGAATAGGAGGTTATACTTTATTCAGAATAATGGGTTCAGTCTTTTACATAGTGATGCATTGTTAACTAAATGGGTATTAAAACATGTGAATGTTAGATGTTTTCATATTTATGCTGAAAAACTGGAAAGAATTGAATCTGATGAGGTAAATGAGGTGATTGTAATGACTTTCCTGAGTTAATGGGCAATGAAAATGGTGAGAAAAATACAAGAAAGAGTTCTGATGGTATTAATGATGAGGACTATGACATGAATTCTGAAAATGAAAATGAACAGGGGGATGGTATAAGGGGCAGCGACTGATGGTGGTGTAGAGAGGACAGGGACTGATGGTGAAGTAGGGATAGATATTGAGTCTGCCTATTTTGATGATGATGTTATTGGGAAAGGGGTTAACTTTGATGAGTATAAAGACTCTAATGGTGAGGATAGACCACCTAATTTCCCAATTTTCAATTCTGAATGTATGTATGCTGATATTGTGTTAAGTGTTGGGTTAACTGTGATAATAGATAGGATTTTAAAAAGGTTGTCAATTCATATGCTGTTAAAACACATAGATCTGTCACATTTACTAAGAGTGGTCCCAGTAAATGTTATGCAAGATGTGCTATGAATACATGCAACTTGAGGGTGAATTTGATTAAGGTTGTAGGTGAGAATACCTTTAGGGTTAGATTATGTAATGATAACCACACTTGTCCCACCACTAGGAATGTGAAAAATGTGAAATCAAGATGGTTGAGTGAGAGATACATGAAGAATTTTAGAAGTGACCCCAAAAGAAGAGTCCAGGGGTTTAGACAGTACATTATTGAGGAGATTGGGTATAGTGTGTCTAGGGATACAACTTATAGAGATAAGAGAAGGGCATTGAAAATGATAGAGGGTGATCCAGATGCTCCATATGGTAAACTTTGGGACTATGCAGAGGAATTGGGAAGACGTAACCCTAGTTCTACAGTTATTGTGGGAACTGAAACTGATGAAGATGGATTAGAGAGGTTTGATAGGTTATATATATGTCTTGCCTGTAAGGAGGGTTTTATTTCAGGGTGTCGGCTAATCATAGGTGTGGATGAGTGTTTCCTGAAAGGCCCTCACAAGAGGATGCTTTTAACAGTTGTAGGGGTAGATGGCAACAACAACATATTTCTTATAGCTTATGTTGTTGTTTTCAAGGAGAATGGTGAGATTTTGGAATGGTTCTTAAAGGTTTTGAAGGCAGACTTGAGCATATACAAGGACTATGAGATGACCTTCATCAGTGACAAACAGAAGGGGTTTATACAAGCATTAGATTAGGTTTTTCCAGGTTCTTCACATAGATTATATGTGAGGCATTTGCATGCAAACTTCAAGACAGCAGGTTTCAGAAGAGTAGGGTTGAAAAATACATTATGAGGGGCTACATGTGCCAGTACTATGGGTGACTTCAAGCAGACAATGATGGCTTTGAAGAATATGAATGAAGCTGCTTGGCAATGGTTAGATAAGAAGCCACCTGAACAATGGAGCAAGTCCCACTTCTCTGAATTTCCCAAGGGTGATATGTTGCTCAATAATGGATGTGAGGTGTTCAATGCATGCATATTAAAAGCAATGGAGATGTCCATTCTCAGCATGTTGGAATGGATTAGAGAATGGTTGATGAAAAAAATTAATCTTCATAGAGAAAGGGTAGAGAAGAAGCGGAATGGATATCTGTGTCCAAGAATCTCCAAAATCATCTAGAAGACAAATGAAAGAGTGAGTGATTACATACCCATCAAGGGAGACAGAGTGCATTATTAGATTTCTTGTTGTGATGGGAGTCAGTATACTGTGGACTTAGATAAGAAGGAATGTAGTTGCAGGCTTTAGACTTTGAGTGGGATTCCATGCAAACATGCACTATGTGTCATCTACAATGAAAAAGGTAATCTAGAAGATTATTTGGACTTGCATTACACAGTGGATGTGTATAAGATGGTGTATGATTCATCTATTAAAGGGATAAATGGACAAGCTTTGTAGGAAGAGACTCAATTTGCACCACCTTTGCCACCAAAGATCTCAAAAGGGGTGGGAAGACCTCCAACTGGAAGGAAAAAAAAAGTTCAATGAATCCCAAAATGGGGAAAAATATAAGAATGTTGTCATACTAAAAAGGCAACAAATCTTTATCAAGTGTAACATATGCAATCAACAAGGACATAATATCAGAAAATGTCCACAGCCAGATACGGATAAAGCTGAATGTTCTAAAGCCAGAAAATCAAAAAAAGCAAAGGTGAAAAAATTCAGTGTTTTATGTATGTTCTAACCAGTGTTAATTGCATATCACCTAACTCTATTTATTTTTCTATTTTGTGCAGAGAAGAAATGAAGATGTTGGAGTAGAGCCTGAAGAAAACCATGAGAATACTGAGGATGTAAGTGCTTTAATGTTTTTTCTACTATTTGTTTTTCTAATTTGTTTTGTGAATGGAACTTTGGGATTGAAGTTGTTGAGTGGACTGAATTTGTGAGTGGATTGAATGAATAAATTTGTGTATGTATCTGTTTCTATTTATTGAATGTATTGGGGATATATGGTTATACTCTGTTTTACTGTTTTGTTTATAGAGCAGATGTGGTGTATCCTCTTGAAGGCTAGCCACCTGCTGATATTGATTCTTCTATGCCAGACATAACAGTAAGTGCTTCACCATGCTCTTCTCATGTTGCTTTTACATTAAAGCTTTTTATTTCATTTTTAACTTTTTTTCACATAGGAAGAAGAGCATACTATTATGCAAGACATCCTAATACAGGATTCTCAATTTCCAATGACCTGTACTGCCCTAACACCAACAATTTTAGGGTCTTCAATGTATGAGCAACTACAACAAGGACAACCAACTGCAAGGCCAAGAGGTCCTACAAGTGAAAGAAAGAAATTTGTACTGCTTTCTCAACTACAAAAGCAGTCAAAAAAGGGCTAAATGTGTACTATTTTCTTGTATTTTTTAATGGCTAGTGGAGTTGATAGTCTGTTTTGTTTAAAAAAATACACTAGAATTTTATGTTAGACTGTATTACTCAATCAATTCTAGCTAGAATTTTATGTTAAACAAACACCAGTATTTTGAGAACAACAATCACTGATTCTATTATGTAACTACACAATGGTTGTGTTGTAGAATTCTAGTTGGAAGTGAATGTTTTTATCGTAAACATTGGTAGTATTTTGAAAATTCCAGGGCCTTCTCATGTATGCAGATTATTATGCATTTTACTATTCAATGCATTGATTATTGAGATTTTAATTTGGTTAAATTAAAACCTGTGCATGAAGATAATATTACTAAATAATTCACCATTGCAAGATAAGTAAGAATATAAACATTATTGATAGGTAAAACCACTACAAGCCATAAAATTTCACATTTCACCAAAATAAACATTACAAGATATAGTCTACATAATTAGGCCATTACAATTCACCAAACTAAACATTAGAATGCATTACATAAGCATTTCAAAATGCAATACACCATTGCAGACAAGATTAGACTAACAAACACTACAAATTAACCAACTCTACCCAACTAGTAGCTTAATCCATTCAAAATATCAACCATCCTAATCCATCTAATATCTTAATCCATCTTCAACCAAACCCATAACAAACATTTTCAGTAATAAATTACAGTAACATTTTCAGTAACCTTCTATTGTAATTTCAATAACAAATTACATGAATCAAAACAAACATTTTCAGTAACATTCTATTGTTATATTTGAGTTTCTCAATCTCCTCAACCATGGTACTGATGGTATTATTCAATTTCCATTCTCTGCATCCATTGCACTAATCCTTCTCAGGAGTCTAGGAATCAAATATATTGATCTACGTGTTAGGGATATACTGAAAAGTATGCTTTTAGTGCTACTTTGTATATAAACTGATTTATACTTTTATGAGAATAAATCTTTTTATCATAGTTTGCATTAAATATTATGAATGATATTTACTTAAATGCATAAATGTTCAATAAACTTTACATTGTAGACAATGTGGTGTGTAGAAGATCACATTGTCAGATTCTTGTAATAAGTATAGTAAAAATCACAACTTAGATGGAATAGAACAATCCATTGGTAGAAGTTGAAGTGTAGGGCTCGGATTGGTTTGTCTTGACAAAGAGATTACACTAGTACATTTGATGTGCTGAATAGGATCTATAGTAAGATAATTCTTCTAGACTGACTTGGAAAGAAGAATTAGATCTCAGTGGTTATTGATTTCTTAATTTCTGTCACTTAATTGGGATTGTATATAATTAATTGATATTGCTTTGATTTATTATGGGTAAAGGATCCATAGGATTCAATACTTTGTATTTTGGGCAATATTATTAATCATATGATAGATTGCTAAATTCATACAAAAAATCGTGTCTTGATACGTCAAGTTGAGAATGTCCCCTTAGTGGGCTCAGAACGTTTATATTATCAATTCTGGCCAGTGGATTAATTTTCGATATGATAATAATGTTGAGTTGTTTTTTCCCAAGGAATAAAAGATATTAATTAATTAAAGCATACAGTAGCTTAAATTAATTAATGGACATTGGATCTTAAACACATGAAATAATAATCGGGAGTCATATTTCATAATATGGGTTAGGATGGATAGTGGAATGAATTAATATTAATGGGCTAGAATAATATTGTGACTCAATATTGGTTTTTAGGCCCATTGGGAGGTCCAATCCTAATTCTCCTAAAAGCTCATTGAGTAGCCCAATAAAAGCCCATTTAACTAAGATGGTTAAAGATAAGAAATAATGGTACGGCTATCCACACCTGTCACGCCCCGAAATATTTTCGTATATTATCAGAGTTTTTACCCGGGCGTGAAGATAGAAAAGCAAGGGACGCTTAACATATACATAAAGAATTAAGTAAGGGACAATAGAAGATAGAGGTAAAAGATGATGAGAATCCATCTCATAACAACAATCGGTCTCAGCCGATATCATTTGGTCTCTCACCGATAATATACATCATATACAGCGGAAACTATTCATCAGGATCTTCCATCCTCACAAGTACTCAAAATATATACAAATCATAAATTGTTTGAAAATGTGTTTGGAAATGTTTAGCTACAACATTCTATGAAAGGAACCAACAGTCGGCACCAACTCCCTCCGTCTAGGGTTCATCAGCCTCCTCATCTCCTGTATTGTGAGTACAGATTAAAGGGTGAGTGCGTGGAATACACTCGTGGAGATAACATCCGCCTCATAAGACTCAAGACAGAAAATAAATACCGAAAAGCTAACCTACAACCACGTCGTCACAACAATTAAAATGCAAAGCAGATATTAGAAATGGCAAGGGACGAATAGGTGTGGGATTCCCCCGTCTAATCCTATAACGGTATCTCACCGTTAGTGCATTTCAAGAGGCTCACGACACCTCCACAAAGTAGTAGAAAATAGCAGGGGACGAACAGAATGCATGTTCGGAGGACCTCTGTCCTTCCACAATTATATCATGGCATAGCAAGTATAAACACAGCACTTAGTATTCCTCAATCATGCATATATAGGGAAAGCAGTAAACAGATAAGAGATTAGAATGTACCCCCACCTCGTATAGTGGTAACCACGTGAGTAGCTAGAACGATATGTCTGATAACCCCGAAACCTCAAAGCTCAACTCAAAGCTCAGTCCAACAAATATCCTACACAGTTATGGTGTTTTCTTAGATCTTAAATACAGTATAAATAAAGCTATAAAGGTTTCTGGTAGAACAACGTTCGTTAACGACACGACGGATCGTACAATCTAAAGATTGGAATTTTGGAGACAAGGCTGACAGTTCAACCCAAGGGGCTGAGATGATAGGAATTGGAATAAGGATAACAACGCAAAAAGAATGAGCTCAATCGGAGTTAAAACAAGCTCAAACGAAGCATTTTAGGTTTAGGGCTAAAATGGTAATTTTGGTCAAAGGGTTGACTTTGACCGGGCCCACGGACCCGGGTCAACGACGTCTCGTCGGCGATAACTCGAAAAAGATGAACGATGGAGAAAATGGAGTTCGGATCGGAAAAACGACATCGCGTGCGCGTCGGCACGCGACGGGCGCGTACAGGTGCGAGGCGGCTCGGCAGCTGCCGAGTTTTCTCAGCAGCCATGCATGACGCGTTCAAGTTGGCCGAGTTTTCTCAGCCAGCACCCTTTCCAAATTGGCCGATAGTGGCTGATCAACAACCACCTTCCCGGCATTGCCCGGTGCGGCGGCGCCATCCCCTGCCGCCACCACCTACCTCGCCGGATACCTTGCACCGCCGGCCACCACCTCCGGCCGTCCATCACCGGATTCCGGCATGAATAGTGCCTGAAAAATATGCCGTAAAATCCTTCGATACACTGATTCTCCAAAATTCCAACTCCAACCAATACTCCTGCCGACGACTTCCCGTCGCCGGCGACGACTCCCAACACCTCCACCGGCGACCCCTCGTCGCCGGCAACCTTTTCCGACCAACCAAACACACACACACGGTCTATACGTACACATGCATATACACACCCTTTCATGCTCAAACACACACACACACCCCTCTCCTTGGCCGGCGGCCACCTGCCGCCGGCGACCACCGCCGTCCACTCAGACCTTGGCCGGCGACCCCCAGTCGCCGGCCACCACCACCGTCGTCCACGCTCACACACACGCACACATAGCACACATACAGACACAACGTGAGGTGTGTTTACACACACCCACCCACTGCCTCTCTTGGCCGGCGGCCACCAGCCGCCGGCTATCTCCTCCTCCTCCTCGTCGGCGACCTCCCGTCGCCGGCCGTTCATTTTCTCACGGTGGCGCCCCCCGGCGCCGCTTCCAACAGCATGCGCATCAACACACACCAACTCACCATGAAACACACACACATGCGTGCATACATATATATTCACCCAATGTCTATCTCCGGTGGCGCCGACACTCCAACGTCTGGCCAAGACTTTCGGCAACCTCCGGCAGCTTCTCCGGTGCGGTGGAGAGAGAGAAAAGAGGAGAGAGAAAGGGTGATCAAGGGTTAGGGTTAGGGTTTCAAGGCTATTTTTCACCGTTTTCCGGCGAACGAAAACTCGGAATTGATTTCCGAGACCTATTCTAGAATTGTCTCGTCGAGACGAACGTCATGTGCGAAAATCATCCTATTCCGACAACGTTGAAATTTTCCGGCGACTGGTCGGCGGCAGCACGGCCGGAAACCAGAATTCCAGAAATGAAAGATGAGAAAAAAAGACTTATGTGTTTTCATCGGGTTCGGCTCGATCGAAGAAACGGTGATTTTTGAATCGAAATCACCTCTATTTATAGAAATCCGAAAGTTACTATTCACGTGAAATATCTAAGTTACTGTTCATGGTTGACTTTGTTAGGATGTATACTATAAGCCTAGTTTTTTGTATGAACATCGTTTATGGAATGAGAATCACTTTGGTCATATGTTTGCATTTTATATTTGTTATATATGTTTATGCAATGTCCAATTAATTTATATTATAGATAACTTGGTGTGTGGTGCCACACAGAAGATCATGTTATCAGTTTCTTATAAATTATAAATAGTAGCTCACAACCAAGATGGATTTGGACAAATCATCGGAATGGTTGTAGTGTAGTTTGGTATTAGTCTGTCTTGACTATAAAACTACACTAGTACACTTTGTGTGTATTGAGCAGGACCATTTGAGGTTGTTCGTTTTATACTGACTATATAATAGAACAAGACCTCTGTTATTATGGATGTACATCTTCTTAATCCCTATATAATAACGGGCACGTATGCTCAGTGTTTATTTCTTTAATTTGCCAATGGGTGAGATTTATTCATAAATCAATAAACTCGGTGAGTTGGGAGATAGCATTGTTTATATGGTGTTCTGTTGATTATAGAAGGAATCTGTGTCCTAATTATTTAGGATGATAATGTCCCCTTGAGGAGCTCATAAGGATTATCATGTAAACCCTGCAGGTGGATTTAATCCGACATGATAATAAGGATGAGTGGTACTACTCTTGGAATTAGATGTAAATTATTTAAGTTGTCAGTAACTTATTTAATTTACGGACATTCGATATCTTAAACACGGGGAAATAAATGTACACATAATAAGAAGGAGCCCATATTAAATATGGGATTGGGATGGTAGTTCAATAATAATTCTCTAGTGGACTGAATTATTATTGATGGGCTTCAGTTATGTGTTCGGGCCGAACACAGGATACTAAAGCCCATCAGGAGGCCCAACCCAATTCCTCCTCTAGGTCCCTGGTGTAGCCTATATATAGCTCTTTTCATCAGCGCCTCTCATAACACAGAACACAGATCACAGAAAACACGTGATAAGTGAGAGAGAGCGGAACTGATTTTTCTCGAAGGATCGTTGGCCACGCAACGTTCGAGAAGGGCTCAGAGGAATACATCAGAAGATCAAGAGGTCTACAAGGGTATGATTTCTTTCCGCTGCGATTTATCTTTGGATCCCGATTCCGATAGCATAGGGCCGGCGATCCGTCGGTTCCAACAGACTTTTCCGGGTTACTATTCATCGATAATATCTTCCGATTTTCTGTTCCGAAATTCCGAGTTTTGCCCCTTTCTTCGTCGTTCGGGCCACGGGTCTCCGATTGACCCCTAATTCGTTTCTATCTTCTCATTTTTCTATTACGCATCTAATGATAAAATAAAATTCTATGTTCCACGTCTAGAAAAAATATTTCCATCTTAAACATGCATTAAACATATATCTGAAACGCATGAAATAAATTAAATAGATAAATCATACGCACATAATTATTCAATTATGAGTTTTTTATATTTAATTAATAAATTATGCTCGTTTTAGTCCGGGGTGCTACATCCCTTACCCCTTAAAATAATTTCATCCCCGAAATTGAAAACGTACATAGAAAGATAAAGAAACGGGTACCTAGGAAAGGTATGTCAGGGTACTTTCTCAAAATCTCGTCCTCCAATTCCCAGGTCGTCTCTTCTCTCCCGTGTCGGCTCCACTGAACCTTCACTATAGCTATCTCTCTATTTCTTAATTGTCGCTTCTTCCTATCCAAGATGGCTATCGGGACTTCCTCGTATGTCAGATCATTTTCCAGTTCTATACCCTCTTGTTCAATGATATGACCTGGATCGAAGATGTATTTCCGTAGCATAGACACATGGAAGACATTGTGCACTCCGACGAAGTCCGGTGGTAGAGCCAGTCGATACGCGACCTCCCCAACTTGATCCAAGATCTCAAATGGTCCCACATATCTTGGTTTCAGTTTCCCCCTCTTTCCAAAACGGTAAACTCCTTTAGTAAGAGACACTTTGAGGAAAACTTTGTCCCCTACCTCAAACTTCAGCTCTCTTCGTCTCTTGTCCGTATACGATTTCTATCGATCTTGAGCTACTCGTATCCGGTCCTGAATCTTCTTAATTACCTCAACTGTTTGCTCCACTAATTCGGGTCCTAGAATTTTCTTTTCACCCACTTCATCCCAGTATATTGGTGATCGACATTTCCTTCCGTAGAGTGCTTCGTAAGACGCCATACCGATGGTTGATTGATAGTTGTTGTTGTAGGCAAATTCTACTAAGCACAGATAATCTTCCCAGTTTCCGGGAAAATCTAGAACGTAGGCCCACAAAATATCCTCTAAAATCTGTATGGTCCTCTCTGATTGTCCATCAGTTTGTGGATGGAAAGTTATGCTGAATGACAGCATGGTCCCTAACTCCTTCTGTAGGCTCTGCCAGAATCGAGAAGTGAACCGTGGATCTCTATCAGATACGATAGAAATTGGTACGCCGTGCAGTCGAAATATCTCTTCAAGATATATTCTTTCCAATTTGTCTAGTCCGAACGTCATCTTGATTGGCAGGAAATGGGTAGATTTTGTTAATCTGTCAACGATTACCCACACGGTGTGGTTTCCTCGTCTGGTTGTCAGTAGACCAACCACAAAGTCCATGGTTATGTGTTCCCACTTCCATTTCGGTATCTCTAATGGAGTTAGCATCCCAGCCGGTAGTTGATGTTCTACTTTCACCTGTTGGCAGATGAGGCACTTCTTGACGAACATTCCTATGCCTCGTTTCATATTCCTCCACCAGAAATTCACCCTCAGGTCTCGGTACATCTTTGTACCTCCTGGGTGTGCGGTCATGGGTGTGTAATGCGCCTCTTTGAGAATTTCTTCTTTTAATTCCTCATTCCTAGGCACGCACAATCTTCCTCTGAAGATTAGGGCTCCATCTGTAGCCAAAGAAAAACCTTCGGCTCTTCCGTTATCCATCAGAGCTTTCATCTTCCTTAGAAACTTATCTTCTTTCTAAGCCTCCACAATTCGGTCTCGCAGTGTGGGTGTTACGAACAGTGCTGCCATCCTGGATTCAATACTGATTGGAGACGAGACTATTTCCAAATTAAGCTTCGACATCTCCTCGACCAGTTGGTGCTGATTGGTGATCATTGATGTCACCACTCATTTCCCTTTTCTGCTAAGGGCGTCAGCCACTACAGTCGCCTTCCCAGGATGATAGTGGATTATGATATCATAATCCTTCACCAACTCTAGCCATCTTCTTTGTCTCATGTTGAGTTCTTTCTGCTCAAAGAAATACTTCAGGCTCTTGTGGTCGGTGTAGATTTCACACTTAACGCCGTAAAGATAATGTCTCCAGATCTTTAGGGTGTGTACCACTGCTGCCAGTTCCAGATCATGTGTCGGATAGTTTTGTTCGTGGATCTTCAATTGGCGTGACGCATACGCCACCACTTTTCCTTCCTGCATCAATACACACCCCAAACCTTGTTTGGATGCGTCACTGTAGATCACAAACTCCTTGGATACATCTGGAACTACTAAGACCGGTGCTTCTGTCAACTTTTTATTTAGTTCCTGGAAACTACGCTCGCACCGCTCGCTCCACTGGAACTTCACATCTTTTCTTATCAAGCGTGTCATTGGAGTGGCGATCTTCGAAAATCCTTCTATGAATCTTCGGTAGTATCCAGCTAGGCCGATGAAACTTCAAACTTCCTTCACATTCGTTGGAGTTTCCCAATTACTGACAGTTGCCAACTTTTCAGGATCTACCTCGATTTCTTGTGCAGAAACAATATGACCTAAAAAACCAACTTTGTCCATCCAGAACTCGCACTTCTTGAATTTAGCATAAAGCCTTTCCTTTCTCAGTACTTCCAGTACGATTCTAAGATGTTGTTCATGATGCGCTCTGTCGCACGAGTGGATGAGAATATCATCAATAAACACTATGACAAAAAGGTCAAGATAAGGATGGAAGACGCGATTCATCAGATCCATGAAGACAGCCGAAGCATTAGTCACTCCGAATGGCATAACTACAAACTCGTAATGGCCATACCTCGTTCTGAATGCTGTCTTGGATATATCAGCGTCATTGACTTTCATCTGGTGATATCCAGATCTCAAGTCAATCTTTGAGAACACACTGGCACCTCTTAATTAATCAAAGAGATCTTCGATCCAAGACAGTGGATACTTGTTCTTTATTGTTCTCTTATTCAGCTCTCGGTAATCAATGCACATCCGAAAGCTGTCATCCTTCTTCTTTACAAATAGTACCGGTGCTCCCCAGGGTGACACACTCAGTCTGATGAAGCCTTTGTCCAACAGCTCCTGCAATTGGATCTTCAATTCCTGCAACTCTTTCGGCACCATCTGATAAGGAGCCTTTGACACTGGCGCTGATCCAGGGATGAGATCTATCTCGAAGGTTACTTGTCGATCCGGTGGTGGACCTGGTAAATCCTCTGGGAATACATCTGTGAATTCTTTTATCACCGGTACCTCCTCAATAGTAATCGATTCATTCTCGGAGTTTACCATGTTAACCAACCATGCTTCGCATTCTCATTTGTTCAGCATCTGGGTTGCTTTCATGGCCGAGACAATCCTTGAGTTGACTTTAACTCGTGTCCCATGAAAGGTAAACTCCGGCTCTCCCGGTGCTTGGAAAACTATCTCCCTCTCACGGCACTTGATTACCGCATAATTGGACTCTAGCCAGTCCATTCCCAAGATTACGTCGAAATCTTTCATCTCCAGAGCGTGGAGATCGGCTAGAAGTATCCTATCCTCGAAGGCAATCTTAAGATGACGGTACAAGTGTTTTGTCTTTACTTTCTTCCCTGAGGGGATACTAACTTCTAAAGTTCGAGCGACTATCCTACCATCAACATGCTTCAGTAGTTTACAGAAGTTGACATATATGAAGGAGTGTGTCGCTCCAGTATCAAATAAGATGAATGCAGGTATATCAGATACTAATAACATACCTGTCATCGTCTCCGATCCCTCTGCGGCCTCTGGACGAATCAGAGTGAAAGCTCTTGCCCTACCTGCTACCGGCCTTGAGTTCAGCCCTATAGCCGGTGTACTCCTTGTCTTCCAACAATTCACCGCAATATATCCCGGCGCCCCATAGTTGTAACAGTTCCACGTCTCTGGCTGATACGGCCCTGTGTGCACCTTTCTGCACCTCGGGCACGGATTTCCAAGTCGGGAAACGGGAGGAAGTGGAGCGTTGCTTGCCCTAGGAAACTTGTTAGGGGCAAAGCTCTGGCTCGGGCCAGTCCACTTTCTCTTGGCGGGAACAGGGAAAACTCTTCTGAGGGGCACTGCATCCAATCCTATTCGGGAAGCGATCTCTTGGGCTCTTTCGATAACACTAGCATATGTCATCGTCCCCTGCCCGGTGAGAATTGAACTAATCTCTGAGCGAAGGCCCTTCTCGAACCTTTGAGCCTTTTTCAGATCAGTGTCAACTAGATGGGGGGCATATCGGCTCAAATGATTGAACCGACGTTCATAGTCCCCAACAGTCATACTCCCTTGCTTGAGTTGAAGGAATTCAGTTTCCTTCTGATCCCTATACGATTGAGGAATGAAATGGCGAGAAACCACCTCCTTGAATTCCTCCCATGTCATTTGTTCCCTCTGAGTCGGCAGAAGAGTCCGTTCGTATGAGTCCCACCAATGACTCGCCTCATCTGTTAGCTAGAAGATAGCGCAGCTAACCATCTGCTCCTTAGAGCAGGTGAGATGTCCGAACAACCTGTCCAATGACCGTAGCCACTCCTCTGCTACAATCGGTTCCCCTCGTCCATCAAAGGTCGGCGGATTAAACCGTCTGAATTGTTCATATATCAGATTCGGGTCAACCCTAGCTGGCTGAGGGTCGGCCCGATTGGTCTCGAAGTGCTGTGCTAATCCTCTTAGCACAGTTAACAGATCGCCGACGTTGGCGTTCTCTTCCCGCTCAGGTGGGTTAACCGGTGGTTGCGGTTGTTTTTTTCTTGGTCTACCTCTCGACATGTTTCTGTTACGATAAGTATATATGTATAAGTCGTTGTGATTATATAATAATACGATAAATAGATCAGACAACACTTCTCGTGATAAAACATAATCATAACATCATAAGATGAGCAAAAGGATGTATGTACATATATACATAATACAAAATATGGGTAGTACTACACCATAACAAAAGGGTGTATGTATACTACCTCTGAAGCATGAACTACCCTAACATACATGCGTAGAAGCATATACATATAGAATACTGTATCCCGAGTATATACATAAAACACATCTTCTAGAGTCATCTAATCTATATCAGCGGGAGGTGACGGGGGTGTTGGTCCATCCTGAGGGTCGTCCCCCTCAATATCATTCTCCTCGGGCTCCTCCTCCGGATCCTCCTCCGGATCCTCTTTCGGGTCCTCTTTCGGGTCCCCCTCTGGATCCTCTTCCGGATCCTGCTCCGACTCGGAGCTACTACTAACAGGGTCGTAGGGTGACGGCTTCGAGTTAGTCGGAAGGCCATGTCGGCCCCACAACTCCAGTACCCCTCTAGCCAAATTGCCAAAGTTAGCAATCGGCACCAAGTTGGCCGCAGAAAACACCAACTTGTCACGATATAAGAGGCGTGCTCTCTCCTGCCACTCCGGGGGCAGAGTATGAATCAAATGCTGGCACGCTCCTACTCCACTAACTCTGCCCTGCTCACCTCCGATCTCCCTCCAACAATGGAGGAGTCTAGCTACATGCTCTCCGACAGATCTATTATCTGTCACTCTACTCTCAAAAAAGCAACGTCGCAGTCGCTCCTCCCTAGTCTCAATCACCGGTGCTCTATAAATTCTATTCATCTGCCAAAAAATTTACACGAGATCTAATATCATATAACCCTATCTGATATGTTTCCCCCGAAACCTATCGGTGCAAAACAGAATAACATAGAGCAACCAATCATGCTACTTCCGCAAGTCACATTTCAGGGAGGGTCACCTATAGAGGGAGACTGGTGCCTATCTTATACTTTTCTGAAAACCCGTTCACATTTTGAAAACACACTTTTGAAATCACATTTTTCCCGTTTTTAAAACAAGTTCGAGCCAGCTCTCAACATTAGAACTGCTCTGATACCATCTGTCACGCCCTGAAATCTTTTCGTATATTATCAGAGTTTTTACTCGGGTGTGAAGATAGAAAATCAAGGGACGCTTAACATATACAGAAAGAATTAAGTAAGGGACAATAGAAGA
This sequence comes from Scutellaria minor, assembly GCA_954870855.1. Lineage (NCBI taxonomy): Eukaryota > Viridiplantae > Streptophyta > Magnoliopsida > Lamiales > Lamiaceae > Scutellaria > Scutellaria minor. The sequence continues at coordinate 7,255,584 of OX940733.1, forward strand.
TAGAGGTAAAAGACGATAAGAATCCATCTCATAACAACAATCGGCCTCAGCCGATATCATTCGGTCTCTCACCGATAATATACATCATATACAGCGGAAACTGTTCATCAGGATCTTCCATCCTCACAAGTACTCAAAATATATACAAATCATAAATTGTTTGAAAATGTGTTTGGAAATGTTTAGCTATAACATTCTATGAAGGAACCAACAGTCGGCACCAACTCCTTCCATCTAGGGTTCATCAGTCTCCTCATCTCCTATATTATGAGTACAGATTAAGGGGTGAGTGCGTGGAATACACTCATGGAGATAACATCCGCCTCATAAGACTCAGGACAGAAAATAAATACCGAAAAGCTAACCTACAGCCACGTCGTCACAGCAATGAAAATGCAAAGCAAATATTAGAAATGGCAAGGGATGAATAGGTGCGGGATTCCCCCGTCTTATCCTATAACGGTATCTCACCGTTAGTGCATTTCAAAAGGCTCACGACACCTCCACAAAATAGTAGAAAATAGCAGGGGACGAACAAAATGCATGTTCGGAGGACCTCTGTCCTTCCACAATTATATCATGGCACATCAAGTATAAACACAACACTTAGTATTCCTCAATCATGCATATATAGGGAAAACAGTAAACAGATAAGAGATTAGAATGTACCCCCACCTCGTATAGTGGTAACCACGTGAGTAGCTAGAATGATAAGTCTGATAACCCCGAAACCTCAAAGCTCAACTCAAAGCTCAGTCTAAAAAATAGCCTACACAGTTATGGTGTTTTCTTAGATCTTAAATACAGTATAAATAAAGCTATAAAGGTTTCCGACGGAACAACATTCGTTAACGACACGACGAATCGTACGATCTAAAGATTGGAACTTTGGAGACAAAGCTGACAGTTCAACCCAAGGGGTTGAGATGATAGGAATTGGAATAAGGATCACAACGCAAAAAGAATGAGCTCAATCGGAGTTAAAACGAGCTCAAACGGAGCATTTTAGGTTTAGGGGTAAAATGGTAATTTTGGTCAAAGGGTTGACTTTGACTGGGCCCACGGACCCGGGTCAACGACGTCTCGTCGGCAATAACTCAAAAAAGATGAACGGCGGAGAAAACGGAGTTCGGATCGGAAAAACGGCATCGCGTGCGCGTCGACACATGACAGGCGCGTACGGGTGTGCGGCGGCTCGGCAGCGGCCGAGTTTTCTCGGCATCTCGGCACTCATCTCGGCAGCTGCCGAGTTTTCTCGGCAGCCATGCATGGCACGTTCAAGCTGACCGAGTTTTCTCAGCCAGCACCCTTCCCAGATTGGCCGACGGTGGCTGATCAACGCGCCACCTTCCCAGCGTCGCCCGGCGCAGCGGCGCCACCCCCTGCCGCCACCACCTACCTCGCCGGATACCTTGCACCGCCGGCCACCACCTCCGGCCGTCCATCATCGGATTCCAGGATGAATAGTGCTTGAAAAATACGCCGTAAAATCCTTCGATACACTGATTCTCCAAAATTCCAACTCCAACCAATACTCCTGCCGGCGACTTTCCATCGCCGGCGACGACTCCCAATACTGTTGGAACCGACGGATCGCCGGCCCTATGCTATCGGAATCGGGATCCAAAGATAAATCGCAGCGGAAAGAAATCATACCCTTGTAGACCTCTTGATCTTCTGATGTATTCCTCTGAGCCCTTCTCGAACGTTGCGTGGCCAACGATCCTTCGAGAAAAATCAGTTCCGCTCTCTCTCACTTATCACGTGTTTTCTGTGATCTGTGTTCTGTGTTATGAGAGGCGCTGATGAAAAGAGCTATATATAGGCTACACCAGGGACCTAGAGGAGGAATTGGGTTGGGCCTCCTGATGGGCTTTAGTATCCTGTGTTCGGCCCGAACACATAACTGAAGCCCATCAATAATAATTCAGTCCACTAGAGAATTATTATTGAACTACCATCCCAATCCCATATTTAATATGGGCTCCTTCTTATTATGTGTACATTTATTTCCCCGTGTTTAAGATATCGAATGTCCGTAAATTAAATAAGTTACTGACAACTTAAATAATTTACATCTAATTCCAAGAGTAGTACCACTCATCCTTATTATCATGTCGGATTAAATCCACCTGCAGGGTTTACATGATAATCCTTATGAGCTCCTCAAGGGGACATTATCATCCTAAATAATTAGGACACGGATTCCTTCTATAATCAACAGAACACCATATAAACAATGCTATCTCCCAACTCACCGAGTTTATTGATTTATGAATAAATCTCACCCATTGGCAAATTAAAGAAATAAACATTGAGCATACGTGCCCGTTATTATATAGGGATTAAGAAGATGTACATCCATAATAACAGAGGTCTTGTTCTATTATATAGTCAGTATAAAACGAACAACCTCAAATGGTCCTGCTCAATACACACAAAGTGTACTAGTGTAGTTTTATAGTCAAGACAGACTAATACCAAACTACACTACAACCATTCCGATGATTTGTCCAAATCCATCTTGGTTGTGAGCTACTATTTATAATTTATAAGAAACTGATAACATGATCTTCTGTGTGGCACCACACACCAAGTTATCTATAATATAAATTAATTGGACATTGCATAAACATATATAACAAATATAAAATGCAAACATATGACCAATGTGATTCTCATTCCATAAACGATGTTCATACAAAAAACTAGGCTTATAGTATACATCCTAACAATCTCCCACTTATACTAAAAGACTATGCTTCTATAAGCGCCGCCACACATCTAATTCCCATCCCTTCAACATGCCCATCAAAAGCTTTCGCTGGGAGGGCCTTTGTGAAAGGATCTGCTAGGTTATCTGCTGATGCAATTTTGGCGACAACAACTTCTCCTCGCTTTACGATGTCTCGTATCAGGTGGTACTTGCGCTCAATGTGTTTACTTGCTTTATGGGCTCGTGGTTCCTTCGAGTTTGCCACTGCACCACTGTTATCACAATAAATTGTGATAGCTTTGGGCAAACCAGGAATCACTTCTAAGTCCATCAAGAAGTTCCTGAGCCATACAGCTTCTTTGGCTGCCTCAGAGGCTGCCACATACTCAGCTTCCATGGTGGAGTCTGAAACGCATTTCTGCTTAACACTCCTCCATATAATGGCTCCACCTCCTAAGGGAAACACATAACCCGAGGTAGATTTACTGTTGTCCCTATCCGACTGGAAATCAGAATTTGTGTAACCCACAGGAAGCACATCATCTGCTTGGTAAACCAGCATATAATTTCTAGTCCTTTTCAGGTACTTTAAAATATGCTTTACCGCAGTCCAATGTCCTTGTCCTGGGTTACTTTGATATCTGCTAACCATGCCCACGGCAAAACAGATATCTGGCCTCGTACATAGCATTGCATACATTAGGCTTCCTACGGCCGAAGCATAAGGAACTGCCTTCATGTCCTCTATCTCCTTTGGTGTCTTAGGACACATCTCCTTAGATAAAGGTACTCCATGTCGAAAAGGTAGAAAACCTTTCTTGGAGTTTTGCATGCTAAAACGAGCTAGAATGGTATCAATGTACGAAGCTTGAGATAAGCATAACATTCTTTTCTTGCGATCTCTTATCACTTTGATCCCAAGAATATGTCCTACTTCTCCCAAGTCCTTCATATCAAACTGCTTGGACAGCCATACCCTTACGTCTGACAACACCTTGACATTGTTGCCAATGAGCAAGATGTCATCTACGTATAGTACAAGAAATACCACCACGTTTCCATCACTCTTCTTGTATACACATGACTCATCCGGACATTGAATGAATCCATAAGACTGGATTACCTCATCAAAACGGATGTTCCAAGATCTCGAAGCTTGTTTCAATCCATAAATGGACCGATTAAGCTTACACACAAGATGCTCTTTGCCCTTTGCAACGAACCCTTCTGGTTGCTTCATATAGATGTTTTCTTCAAGACTACCGTTAAGGAAAGCAGTCTTGACATCCATTTGCCAAACCTCATAATTCATATGAGCAGCAATAGACAAAAGAATCCGGATAGACTTAAGCATGGCTACCGGCGAAAAGGTTTCCTCATAATCGATTCCTTCTTTTTGAGTGTACCCCTTCGCAACAAGCCTTGCTTTGAAAGTTTCTACTTTCCCGTCTGATCCTCTTTTTCTTTTGTAGACCCACTTACATCCAATGGCTTTTACACCATTTGGTGGTTCTACTAGCTCCCAGACTTGATTAGAATCCATAGATTCTAATTCAGAATTCATAGCTTTTTGCCAAGATTCTGCATCTTTATCTTGGAGTGCTTCGTCATAGGTCCAAGGATCAGATTCATGTTCACCAGATACCAAGTCCGAAGACTCTCCCAAAAACATGAATCTATCAGGCTGTCTAACAACCCTCCCACTACGACGAGGCACTTGTGGTAATTGTGTATCATTAGTGACACATGGTGCAGACCCCTGTGGTATCTCATCTTGTACTAGTGGTACTAAGGTAGGGATTTCCCCTCTGATTTCCTCTAGAACAATTTTACTCGTGGGCTTGTGGTTCATTACATAGTCCTCTTCTAAGAATCGGGCATTTGTGCTAACAATGACCTTCTGATCCTTAGGACTATAAAATAAACCACCTTTCGTTCCTCTAGGATAGCCCACAAACAGCCGAACATCCGTACGAGATTCCAACTTATCAGCATCTCCCTTCAGCACATGTGCTGGACTACCCCAAATCCGAATGTGTTTAAGACTAGGCTTACGCCCATTCCACAATTCTGTGGGAGTAGAGGGTACTGTCTTAGAAGGTACCAAGTTTAGAATATACGCTGCCGTTTCCAGGGCATATCCCCAAAACGAATTCGGTAATTCCGAATAACTCATCATCGATCTAACCATTTCCATGAGAGTTCTATTCCTTCGTTCTGCCACACCGTTCTGTTGGGGTGTACCAGGTGCAGACAATTGGGATTGAATCCCAGCCTCTGATAAGTAATTCCTAAACTCTCCTAAGAGGTACTCGCCACCACGATCAGATCGTAGTGTTTTGATACATTTACCATGACGCTTCTCCACATCAGCCTTGTACTCTTTGAATTTATCAAAGCACTCAGACTTGCGGCGCATCAAATAAATATACCCATATCTCGAAAAATCGTCTATAAATGAGACAAAATATTCGAAACCACCTCTTGCCTGGATAGTCATAGGACCACACAAATCAGAATGAACCAATTCCAACACTTCTTTGGCTCTATACCCCTTGGCTTTAAAAGGCCTCTTGGTCATTTTTCCTTCCAAGCAGGACTCGCAGGTCGGATAGTTTTCCACTTCCAATGAACTCAAAGGTCCATCGGCTATCAACCTTTGAATCCTACTCAAGTTAATGTGACCTAGTCTTAGATGCCAAAGATATGTTTGGTTCATTTTAGAAGGTTCTTTTCTCTTATTTGAGTTAGAAGATGTATTATTAATTTCCAGTTGTTGCATCGTAGGAGTTATTGGATTAAGAGTATATAAATTGCCAACCAACGTACCAGAACAGATAATAACCCTATTTTTCTTGACAACCACTTTGTCATCAAAAGAAACAGAATATCCATCCAAAAATAACTTAGAAACCGAAATCAAGTTCTTTCTAAAAGAAGGTACGTAAAGACAATTCCTCAAAACCAAAGTCTTGTTCCTATCAAAAGATAAATAAACATCTCCCACTGCAACTGCCGCCACTTTCGTAGCGTTGCCCATGTAGATGGTAATCTCGCCCTCACTAAGTCGCCTGGTTTCCTGGAACCCCTGCAAAGAATTGCAGACATGATCAGTGGCTCCCGTATCTACACACCAGGTACCGGTAGATAACACCGCTAAACATGTTTCAGTAATTAGTGAGTAAGATTTACCTTCTTTGTTCTCCTTTTTCTTGGGACAATCTACCTTCCAATGTCCAGGCTGCTTGCATGAGAAGCACTTGCCCTTCGGCTTTTTCACGCCACCTTGTGGCCCAGCCTTTTGAGGTCCATTCGCTTTGTTTGCCGAAGGATTCTGTTTCTTTTTCTTCTTTCCACCTTTCGGCTTAGAATTAGAAACATTTTCAGCAACGTAAGCTTGAGCACTTTGACGAAATAGTCCTTCTGCCGATTTGAGTTCTGTCAGAAGTTCCGCCAAGGAATACATCCTTTTGTTCATATTATAATTAAGGCGGAACTGCTCAAAACTCTTAGGCAGTGTTTGGAGCACGATATCGACCTGGGTTTCCCCATCGATTTCAGCTCCAAGGACTTCCATCTCATTCAAATGAGCCATCATCTTAAGGACGTGATCACTCACAGGTGTCCCTTCAGACATGGTGGTCGTCATTAAGTTTCTCATTGCCTCCTGTCTGGCAGCCCGACTCTGGTGTCCGAAGAGTTCTCTAAGATTGTGCATCATATCATAGGCAGTGGGCATGGCCTGATGCTGATGTTGCAGTACATTTGACATGGAAGCCAAAATGTAACACCGCGCCATCTCATCTGCCTTAACCCACTTTCTATAATGCGCTTTCTCCTCTTCAGTAGAGTTTTCATCAGGCATGTCAGGACAGTGCTCATGGAGTACAAACTTGTACTCCTCAGCAGTTAGGACAATATCCAGGTTTCTTTTCCAGTCAATATAATTAGGACCAGTAAGTTTGTTTTCTTTGAGTATAACAGCAAGTGGATTGAAAGACATAATGAAATCCTGAGAATCATATAAATAAATAAATAAATAAATACACAGGTCATAACATATAGAATTTAAAGCCTATATTGTTCCCTCAAACAATATAATTAAATTCACCAACACCTCAAAACACCGTGAATTTCGCATGCCACGATAGTGTGGACGTATGCTAATTCAAACATTTGTAAGAGGAGGTTTTACCCATTAATTTCATTATCTTGTCAAACAAAATAAAATTAATAGTTGGTTTAGCTTCAGCCATGCAAACAACAGCACTTACTCCGATGGGGAGGATACTATCATATGCACCTAAGTGTGTACCATTTCTTAATACTAAGTCCATTATCTAGGATTGTATCTCTTCAGATGGAGAAGATCATACGCTCCTAAATAATTTTCTATAATTATCCTTAGAGGAAGTTTGATCCAGTGATCCGCAATCAAACTCATCCGATGTGGAAGAAGGCACTCAAAGCCAACGTGTAAGTTTAAATGCATCACTCACAAACCAGTAATGGAGGCTATGGGATTTATTCAAAATAAATCCCTCTCCCACTTAGTTATTTAAATGAGGGATTTTAGCATGCAATAACATATAACATATAAAAGCATGCTTGATAAAACAACAAACAAATAGAAAGGCAATAAATACGGAATAATATAAATCCAACTATTATGGCCACTTCGATTGAATGTTTGCCTGCTAAACGGGGATCGACCTGCCCGGTCAGGTCGCGGGGAACAGCATCGAGCAAATCCAGCGATTGTTGCGCAAATCCAGCAGGTTGTTGCACAGAATCAGCGCCTATCTACTGATCTGATCGATTAGCCCCATCGAGCAATCTGTTCCAACGCCTAGCAATCTGATCGAACAGCCCCTTCGAACGCCAATCCTAGTTCGAATAGAAGTCTCGATCGAACAGGAATCCTATACAGAATCTAGTTCGAACATCTACCAATCCTATACAGAATCTAGTTCGAACATCTACCAAACCCTATACAGAATCTAGTACGATCAGAATACACCATATGAGATCGAACAAAATTACATCGAGAACAAATCAAGAATATGTAAAACCTAACACGACAAACCGCCGTGTTTTTACTATTACAATCATGCAACCAACCCAAAATAAAAACCTCGACAGGTCCGAGGGTTTAGATCATACATTAAACATACATACAGACCATAATAGTTGGATATATTGGTAACCTGCAAAACCGAGTTATCCTATGCAATCCTACTATCATACAATCTGAATATAAAACGTATGAAAAAGCATAAGATCGTAATATATAACCGATCCAATTACATAGAACCAGAAACCGTGGCTCTGATACCAATTGTTGGAACCGACGGATCGCCGGCCCTATGCTATCGGAATCGGGATCCAAAGATAAATCGCAGCGGAAAGAAATCATACCCTTGTAGACCTCTTGATCTTCTGATGTATTCCTCTGAGCCCTTCTCGAACGTTGCGTGGCCAACGATCCTTCGAGAAAAATCAGTTCCGCTCTCTCTCACTCATCACGTGTTTTCTGTGATCTGTGTTCTGTGTTATGAGAGACGCTGATGAAAAGAGCTATATATAGGCTACACCAGGGACCTAGAGGAGGAATTGGGTTGGGCCTCCTGATGGGCTTTAGTATCCTGTGTTCGGCCCGAACACATAACTGAAGCCCATCAATAATAATTCAGTCCACTAGAGAATTATTATTGAACTACCATCCCAATCCCATATTTAATATGGGCTCCTTCTTATTATGTGTACATTTATTTCCCCGTGTTTAAGATATCGAATGTCCGTAAATTAAATAAGTTACTGACAACTTAAATAATTTACATCTAATTCCAAGAGTAGTACCACTCATCCTTATTATCATGTCGGATTAAATCCACCTGCAGGGTTTACATGATAATCCTTATGAGCTCCTCAAGGGGACATTATCATCCTAAATAATTAGGACACGGATTCCTTCTATAATCAACAGAACACCATATAAACAATGCTATCTCCCAACTCACCGAGTTTATTGATTTATGAATAAATCTCACCCATTGGCAAATTAAAGAAATAAACATTGAGCATACGTGCCCGTTATTATATAGGGATTAAGAAGATGTACATCCATAATAACAGAGGTCTTGTTCTATTATATAGTCAGTATAAAACGAACAACCTCAAATGGTCCTGCTCAATACACACAAAGTGTACTAGTGTAGTTTTATAGTCAAGACAGACTAATACCAAACTACACTACAACCATTCCGATGATTTGTCCAAATCCATCTTGGTTGTGAGCTACTATTTATAATTTATAAGAAACTGATAACATGATCTTCTGTGTGGCACCACACACCAAGTTATCTATAATATAAATTAATTGGACATTGCGTAAACATATATAACAAATATAAAATGCAAACATATGACCAATGTGATTCTCATTCCATAAACGATGTTCATACAAAAAACTAGGCTTATAGTATACATCCTAACAAATACCTCCACCGGCGACCCCTCGTCGCCGGCAACCTTTTCCGACCAACCAAACACATACACACGGTCTATACATACACACACACATACACACCCTTTCATGCTCAAACACACACACACACCCCTCTCCTTGGCCAGCGGCCACCTGCCGCCGGCGACTACCGCCGTCCACTCAGACCTTGGCCGGCGACCCCCCGTCGCCGGCCACCACCACTGCCGTCCACGCTCACACACACGCACACATAGCACACATACACACACAGCGTGAGGTGTGTTTACACACACCCATCCACTGTCTCTCTTGGCCGGCGGCCACCAGCCGCCGGCTACCTCCTCCTCCACCTCACCGGCGACCTCCCGTCGCCGGCCGTTCATTTTCTCACGGCGGCGCCCCCCGGCGCCGCCTCCAACAGCATGCGCATCAACACACACCAACTCACCATGAAACACACACACATGCATGCATACATATATTCACCCACTGTCCATCTCCGGCGGCGCCGGCACTCCTGCGTCTGGCCACAACTTTCGGCAACCTCCGGCAGCTTCCCCGGCACGGTGCAGAGAGAGAAAAGAGGAGAGAGAAAGGGTGATCAAGGGTTAGGGTTAGGGTTTTAAGGCTGTTTTTGCAGTTTTCCGGCGAACGAAAACTCGGAATTGATTTCCGAGATCTATTCTAGAATCGTCTCGTCGAGACAAACATCGTGTGCGAAAATCGTCCTATTCCGACAACGTTGAAATTTTCCGGCGACCGGCCGGCGACGGCACGGCCGGAAACCAGAATTCCAGAAATGAAAAGACGAGAAAGAAAGACTTACGTGTTTTCGTCGGGTTCGGCTCGATCGAAGAAACGGTGATTTTTGAATCGAAATCACCTCTATTTATAGAAATCCGAAAGTTACTATTCACGTGAAATATCTAAGTTACTGTTCATGGTTGACTTTTCCGGGTTACTATTCATCGATAATATCTTCCGATTTTCTATTCCGAAATTCCGAGTTTTGCCCCTTTCTTCGTCGTTCGGGCTACGGGTCTCCGATTGACCCCTAATTCGTTTCTATCTTCTCATTTTTCTATTACGCATCTAATGATAAAATAAAATTCTATGTTCCACGTCTAGAAAAAATATTTCCATCTTAAACTTGCATTAAACACATATCTGAAACGCACGAAATAAATTAAACAGATAAATCATACGCACATAATTATTCAATTATGAGTTTTTAATATTTAATTAATAAATTATGCTCGTTTTGGTTCGGGGTGCTACAGCACCCCATAAATTACTAAACACATCCCATTCCTAGTGTTACTGTATACAATACTAAACACATCCCACAGTAACACTAGGAATGGGATGTGTTTAGTATTGTATACAGTAACACTAGGAATGGGATGTGTTTAGTAATTTCTATCCGCACCCAAGAATTAATTATTATTGCTAGATATGAGGAGATCATATCTTTCGATATATTGTTTCTAGCTATGAGGAGATCATATCATTCGATATATTGTTGCTAGATATGAGGAGATCAAATCTTTCGATATATTGTTGCTAGATATGAGGAGATCAAATCTTTCGATATATTGTTGCTAGATATGAGGAGATCAAATCTTGATATTTCTTCTCCTCCAAGGCTCAAATTTTCGGCTACTATGCCTATAAATAGGGGCAAAATTTTCAGCCTCATTGTGTGTGTGCATATACAAAATTGCTGATTTTTTAGAGTAACAAAATTGAGGAATTAATTCTTCCTACAAGAGTTAAAAAGAATTCGTTTGATCCTCCACTGAATTTACGAACTTGGACTTGGGGAATACTCAAGAAGGTGTTTGGGTTGAAGCTACTTATCTTCTCAATGGTGTTTCTCCAATCAAGAGGTAAATACATATCCCTTAATTTGATTTAATTGCTTTAATTCATAAGGTTAGATTTATGATAATTCTTATTTAAATTACACCTGAATAGATCCATGTAGATCTCGAACATATGGTATCAGAGCCATGGTTTCGGGCTTTGTTATTTAAATTAGAATTTAAATCTATTTACATTAAATTGAAATTGGATAGTAGAATTGTTAAATCTTTTTTGCACGTATCTAATTATCATGGTTTTTATTAATATATGTTTTAAATTCATGTTGTTTGAATGATATTTTTTTTCATCTGATTCGTTCAGATTCGTTTTTCCCGTGAGAAAATCCACGGGTAGATTATGATTTATTTTTTTGTAAATAAATTGTAACGGATCAAAGACGAAGATCGAAGAGAAGGATTAAAAAGAATGGAGGGGTACGACGGGCTACGACGCCGGACGTCGTACCTAGACGGACTGACCTGACCGCCCAGCTGCCCGAACAGGCTGCCCAAGTCGTCACGGTTGCAGCCCTGATTTTTCAAAAATTCGGGTTCTCATTTTCGAAACAGGAAATTAAACCATGATAATTGGAATTATTTATGTGTTTAATTTGGGTATATTTCTGTTATTAATTTTTTTTAATTATGCATGAATATCCATGAAAAATTTTATCATTTTAAAATTACTAAGTATGTAATTTAATCAATTTATTCTGGATAATAAATAAATTAATTGGCCTCCATAATTAATTTATTTGTAAAGTCTTTGGCTACGCATTGGCAAACACCTCTGTAGCACCCCAACCCATCTTTGTAGGATTGAGGCACTACCTTAACCTCTCTGTAGCACCCCAACCCATCTTTGTAGAATTGAGGCACTACCTTAACCTTATATGCTCAAATGATTTTGCAAAAGGCATAATAATTTTTCTTTTTGAGAGATTTCCGTAAATAAACTCAGCAGAAGACTTTATTAAACACGAGTACTTTTTTTTTAAATCGAAAAGCTTAGCATGCAAGAAACTAACTCATGTTCTACCCACATTTTTAAATCAAAACCTCGTCATTCATAAAATGTAATAAAAAATTTACTTAAGTCAACATCAGAAGTGTCAAAAGGGGCATTAAAGTATTTTAACTTCATACATATTAACATATATTAAAGACATATAATATATATGCTTCTAGAGAGGGGTCCGTATAGCTAGCTACACATCCGCTTCGTCGTAAGGGGGTCCTGAAAATGTTTGAACATAGTAACATAAGATTTGACAAATCTTAGTGGATAACACTTATAAACTATTACGTGAAAGAGATTAACCAATACACTGAAACATCATCTTCCAAGGTCTGAAGACCTGGCATAAACATCCAAGGTCCGAAGACCTGGCATCTAAGGTTCGAAGACTTGGCATCCAAGGTTCGTCAACCTGGCACTTCACCCAAAGGTGTCATTTCATTTCATTTCATCATACACAATATACAAGTTATTCTAATCAATATAACCGTAAATAAATGTTACCAACTTTGGACATTCATTCAAAAGTTGGGATAGCTCCTGAAGTATCCGGTCGCTCGTACTGCACTCGGCACATTCATAAATTCTTAGCCTTTAAGTTGTATTTCAATTGTATCATACTTATCTAACCTATCATGCGTATCGTACATATAACATATGTATATCACAAAAACATAGCTATTGATTTAGGAGAAATTTTAAAGTATACTTTCAAACAAGCATCGATTGTACCTTGAAGGGAATGAAAATCGTATTTTATATTTTAACTCATAAAACTCAAATTCATATGCTAAAGACTTAAATTATTTAACACTTCACACATAAGCACACATTTAATCACATAATATCAATTTTAAAATATGGTCAAAATGCATTCTTAAATAAGCATGCATTTACATAACAACCCTTAGTTAACCATGCTAAAATATTAGGGATAAATTCAAATCACAAAAGCTTTAATAAATTATTTAATAAAATCGAAAAGATTGTTCAAAAATGCTCTAAAACCAGTCTGTGTCATAAAATTCACCGTAAATTGTATATTTACCGAAACCTTCTGACATTAATAATGTAGACCTTTAATATCATGTACTTAAACATAGTAAAACATTTTTGAAAAATTATAATGGACCGATTTTATATAATTAATTTTCTAAGGTCTGAAACTGCATAAATCCAACTCGAACTGTACTATTTTTAACAAATCATCATAATTCATAGACTACTCCAAACATTACCAAATTTTAACCATAGACTCAACACTTCATGTAGTATAACATAACAAAACCGTTTTAAAAAATTCCAAGTATAAAATTTTACAAAAATCGACAAAGTGGACTGCCATACTCATGTTTTTCACAAGTTGATTAACTTCACTTATTCCATCAATCAAAAGATAACTCAAATTTTTAATAACTATATTAACCTCAAGATGATCATCATAACTCAATTTATCACACATGCAAGGAATTTTAACAAAGTAATCAAACATGCAAAGCCTATTTCAACAAGCAATTGCATAATCAACACTCAAGGATCACATTTTTTTGGAGATCAATCACATAGAACAAAATATCCAATAATTTCACCACAATTGTAGGGAATTACCCTTGGATCACAAATGCAATGAGTTTTGGTGAGGGAATCAAACATGCAAAGATTAATTCAACATGTATTTGTCAAATCAACATACAAAATGACATGTTTTGATGATCAACCACATATAATCTCTTAGATCACACATGCAATGGGTTTAGGTGAGGGAAAACAAACATGCAATACTTTCTTCAACATGCATTTCAATATTAAGAACCTAACCATGACTCTAAAGAGAAGATTGTTGAGATTTAGCTAAAATACCTCTTGGGTTGCACACAAAATTAGGAGTTCTTGAGTGTTCTTTGAATGGAGACTATCTCTTGAGCTTAACTCTTCTCCTTGCTTTGAAAACTCCCTTTTCTTTGATAAGTCCAAAATTTGTAGCTTTTTTTGAGGTGAGAATGAAGGCTTTTGGAAGGGGAAAAATGGTAGAGAGAAGGGAGAGAAATGGGCTTTACTAAGGAAGCTCAAAATGAAAGAGAGAGAAAGAGATCATCATATGGGGGTATGGAGATTCAATGTAACCTCCTAGCCATATATATAGGTTTCAAAAAAAATACTTTAATACATGTATTATACATGTAGATCATCTCTTATAGTATTTATCCACTAAAGGTGTGATGATTAGAAATATTGAAACTTGTGGTGGATTTGATGGAGGTATGGAAGAGAGAGAGTGTGGTTCAATCTAATTGTGACATGTACAAAAATGAATCTTGGTAATTATGTATAAACTTATTTCCAATTTAATACATCATATAAGTCACATAATTATGAACGAAGATATGTTTAATTTAATACACCATGTAAATCACACACTTTATTGCACGCAATTCACATGATAAAGAAAACAAAATATACTTAACCATAATTAAACATATTAGTTATGTTCCTTATATTAATTATTTAATCATTTTTATGTGTAACTTATCTATTTTTGGTCATTCTTTTTCTCGTGCATGTTCAGTGCCTCACGATCGAACCCGGTCTCTTCAGATAGCTATCCTGCAAGACTTAGATTTAAAGAAACATTAGCTCACTCATTCTTCATAAAAAGTAAAATTCGTCTTAAACTCGAAAATATCATACGCTATAAATTATTTTATAAAGAGTGAAATTTATATATATATATAAATATGCTATGATTTTTTTATGAAAAAAATGGGGTGTTACAACTCCTCCCTCTTAAAAAATTTCATCCTCGAAATTTGGGCTTACTAGTTAAAAAGTTCGGGGTAAGATCTTAGAATCTCATCTTTGCGTTCCCATGTCGCTTCTTTTTTCTTTTGACTACCCCATTGGACTAAGACCAGCGATATTTCTTTATTTCTCAGGGTTTTGGTCTTTCTTCCAAGAATGCTTATAGGCTGCTCTTCGTAGGTGAGATCCTTATTGATTTCAAATTCTTCAAATCTAATGAGGTGACTAGGGTCTAGTATATATTTTGGAAGCATTTACACATGAAAGATGTTATGAACTGCGGATAATTCTGGAGTTAAGGCAAGTCGGTATGCCACATCCCCAATTCGTTCCAAGATTTCAAAAGGTCCTATGTACCTTGGTCTTAACTTCCCTCTTTTCCCAAAGCGAACTATTCCTTTCATAGGTGCAACTTTAGAAATACTTTATCCCCTATCTCAAAATGCAAATCTTTCCTTCGCAAGTCAACATAGGATTTCTGCCGATTCTGAGAAGCCTTAATTCTTTCTCTGGTCTTACTGACTACTTTCATAGATTTTTCCACTATTTCTAGACCAAGCACCTTCTTCATCCCGACCTCATCCCAATGAATTGGTGTTCGACATCTCCTTCCATAAAGTGCTTCATACGGTGTCATTCCAATCGTAGATTGATAACTGTTGTTATAAGCGAATTCTACTAAGAACATATAACCTTCCCAACTACCTCCAAAATCAAACACA
This sequence comes from Scutellaria minor, assembly GCA_954870855.1. NCBI lineage: Eukaryota > Viridiplantae > Streptophyta > Magnoliopsida > Lamiales > Lamiaceae > Scutellaria > Scutellaria minor. Next base: position 7,271,191 of record OX940733.1, read on the forward strand.
CATACCCTTAGTAAATCTTCAAAAAATTTGTTTGTTCTCTCAGATTAACCATCCGTTTGTGGGTGAAAAGCGGTGCTAAAGTTCAGTTTGGTGCCCATTGCTAACTGTAGGCTCCTCCAAAATTTTGAGGTGAAACGCGTGTCACGGTCAGATACAATTGAAATCGGTACTCCATGTATTCGTACTATTTCATCAATGTATAACTTTGTCAACTGATCCATTAGGTATGTCATCTTGATCGGAATAAAACGAGCCATCTTGGTCAGTCTATCAACGATTACCCATATAACTTCATGTTGTTTAGGAGTTTTCGGTAGACCTGTAATGAAATCCATCGTTATGTGCTCCCACTTCCATTCCGGCACTTCCAACGGATTCAACAATCCAGCTGATCGTTGATGATCCGATTTGATTCTTTGGCAGGTAAGGCATCTGTTAACAAATTGTCCTATTGACCTTTTTATTCCTCTCCACCGGAAGTTTTGTCAGAGGTCTCTATACATCTTCATTTCTCCGGAATGCAAGGTGTAAGGTGTGTTATGAGCTTCTCTCATTATCTCACTCTATATCTCATCATCCTTCGACACGTAAATTCTACCTCTAAACATCAAAGCCCCATCTGAAGCTATTGAAAACTCTCTAGTTTTTCCTTCTTGGATTTTATGTCGTATTAAAATGAAGAATTTGTCATCCTTCTGAGCCTCTATCAACTGTTCTCTTAGGGTTGGCCTGATTGTTAGCGTGGCCAGCATTGCTGTTAATCGTGTTGGTTCAATGAATGTTAGCTTCAACTTGCCAAAATCTTCAATTAATTGTTCTTGTTGAGTAGGCAATGCTATCAAGTTAGTTTTCTCTTTCCTGTTGAGTGCGTCTGCCACTACGTTTGCCTTACCTGGATGGTAGTGGATGGTACAATCGTAATCCTTTACGAGTTCTAACCATCTTCGTTGGCGCATGTTGAGTTCTTTTTTTGTGAAAAAATATTTTAGGCTCTTATGATCTGTGTATATCTCACACCTTCCTCCATACAGGTAATGCCTCCAGATTTTCAATGCATGAACTACTGCAGCCAATTCTAAATCGTGTGTCGGGTAGTTTTGTTCATGTACTTTCAACTGTCGTGACGCGTAAGCTACAACTTTCCTATGTTGCATCAAAACACATCCAAGTCCTGATTTAGAAGCATCTGTATAAATCACAAACCCTTCAGATCCGTCGGGCACTATTAGAACAGGTGCTAAGGTCAACTTCTGCTTCAATTCAGGAAAACTAGACTCACATTCAAGGGTCCAAACGAATATTTTGTTTTTCTTTGTAAGATGTGTGAGCGGTTTCGCAATGCGTGAGAAGTTTTGGATGAATCTCTTGTAATATCCCGCTAGACCAAGGAAGCTGCGAACTTCATTTGCATTAGTCAGAGTTTTCCAGTTCAGAACTGCATCAACTTTTGTAGGATCGACCTCTATCCCTCGCGATGTGACCACGTGTCCCAAGAAAGCTACTCGGTTCAACTAAAACTCACACTTGCTAAACTTGGCGTATAACTTCTCCCGTCGCAATACATCTAATACATTTCTAAGGTGTTCTTCATGTTGTTTTGCATCTTTCGAGTAAACCAAGATATCGTCGATGAACACAATGACAAATTTGTCGAGATACTCATGAAATATACGGTTCATCATGTCCATAAACACTGCAGGTGCATTGGTCATCCCAAAAGACATCACGGTAAACTCAGAGTGACCGTATCGGGTTCTAAAAGCTGTCTTTGGGATGTCACTTTCTTTAACTTTCAACTGGTGATATCCAGATCTAAGGTCGATCTTGGAAAATATGCTTGCATTCTTCAACTGATCAAACAAGTCTTCAATTCTGGGTAGTGGGTACTTGTTCTTGATCGTTAACCGATTGAGGTCTCGGTAATCAATACACATTCTCATCGACCCGTCCTTCTTCTTCACGAAAAACACAGGTGCTCCCCATGGTGAGGCGCTTGGTCGGATAAATTTCTTATCCAATAGTTCTTGAATTTGAACTTTCAACTCTTGTAGTTCCTTCGGTACCATTCGGTATAGAGCTTTTGACACTGGTGTAGCTCTGGGAATCAGATCGATAGAGAATTCCATGGGTTAGTCAGGTGGTATTCCCGAAAGGTCCTCTAAAAAGACATCGGGAAATTCCTTTACAACTGGAATGTCGGCTGGTGTCGGCTTCTTTTCCATAACCTTTATGGTGTTCACTAGGTATGTTTCATATCCCTTTTTATTCCATAGCTTGACTGCCTTCATTACGAATATAACTGGTATATGCCCATGTGTCCTTGCACCGTTAAAGGTAAAATGACGACCATTTGGTGTTTCTAAATCCAATTCTCGTTCCGCACAATGAATCATGGTTTTATTCTTACACACCCAGTCTATTCCTAGTATAACATCGAAACCCTTCATTCCTATCACATATAAGTCACCTGCAAGATCATACTCATCTAACATCACCTTAATGTTCTTGGCTAAGTTCTTGATTTTGATGTTCTCCCCCGAGGGCAATCTAACTTCTAAATTCGTATCTCTCGCGTAATCTAGTCTAAGTTCTTTCTTAAAGACGTCAGATATAAAGGAATGGGATGCTCCTGTATCGAACAAAACATATGCTGGCATATTTGAAAGGTACAACATACATGTCATCGTTTCATTCGTTCCATTAGCTTCGTCTGGTTGATCCTCGTATGGATTCTCATTTTCTTCAGCAAATTCGATTTCTGGCAAAGCATTCAGTCTGGCCTTGCCTTTCAAGTTTGGGTTCCGAGGAACTCCTGGTCATGGTCCTGGAGTACTGCCACTTCCAACTGGTGCACTCATTCGATTAATGCACTCATTGATCTTATGGCCTGGCTGATGGCATCGAAAACATATATTTTTCCCCAAAAGACACTCTCCTCGATGATTCTTGTTACAAATTGGGCATAACGGTGGTGTTCTTGGGGGCCCCACAAGGATGGGTCGGATGCTCCTGACTGCGGTGTTATTTCTTGGTCCTATTAAGTGGTGTTCCCCTCCTCTTCAATTGATTTATCATTAGTCTCTACTCATTCTCCAACCTCAAACTCATTGAAACTATACGAGCCATTTCAAACACATCCCTGAAATGTGATAATCTCAATCCGAATACAATTCCTCCAACTTTTGGACACAGGCCTCTTTCAAACCTACGCGTCTTCTAATCATTAGTGTTGACTAAATGTGGTGCGTATTGGGAGAGAGAGTTAAACTTGTGCTCGTACTCAGTGACAGTATTAGTTCCTTGGCGAAGGTTATGAATTCAATTTCCTTTTGGTCCCTCAATGCTTGTGGGAAGTAGCGATTGAGAATAAATTCCCTGAATTCTTCCCACTCAAGTGTACGTCTCGCTTCCATTTTCATTGTTCTTTCATGAGATAGCCACCATTGGCCAGCATCTTTGGCTAACTGAAACCTCGCACATGAGACTTTTTGAGTTTCCGACAATTCCATGTACTCAAAAAAAATTTCTAACTCAGCAATCCATTATTCCGTAGCCATTGGCCCTCATTTCCCCTAAATCTGGGTGGCTGGAAACGTCTGAACTGTTCAATCACATGATTCGGCTTGGGTTGTTGTTCCTCTTGGTTATTTGGAGTAAGTGCAGTCCGCTGCAGCATAAAATCTCGCAAGTAGGCAAAGAAGTCTCTTACCATATCAGCGTTAGCATTCTGTCTGGTAGGTTGCTCTTCATTGTTCTGTTCTTCTTCGGTTTGCTGTCTATTCCTTTGTTGTCTAGTAGGTGAGTCCATAGTGTGTGCTCTACAAGATATATAAAATCATTTTCTTAAAAACTCTTATTGAAATCATTCGAAAATAAAAGAATTTTTTTTTACCGACATGAATTGAAAACATTTATAAATGGTACAAAATATATAAGTAAATGAAAATAAAGAAAAATAAGTTTCTTTTCAACAAAAGGGCAAGCACTACGTTTGTGACCATCTATACATCAAAAGATAAGGCGTGCAAGCCATACATCAAATCAGGACAACTACTGGCCTATCGGTAAAGCAAAAACTACTATCTACATCATCAAAAGGGTAGAGGATAAACCTCAATCCTCCTCCTCATCTATCCATCCATAGCAGGGACGCTTTGACATGCACCCTCCATCATCAACAGGCTATCCACTTGGACCTGTCTCGTCCTCAACTGAACATCTATTATCTTGAGCTGGAGCTATCGATGCAAGTGGATGTGTGCATGATTGATGGTCGCGTGAATCCGCTACTATCGGACCCTAGCTAGGCCTCGCGACGAGATGCTCCTCCAATCCAAGTAATGCTCTAAGGGATCCAGCTCCTTGGAATAACTCTTGGATGCGTTTACTAAGCCTTTCATGCTCAGTATATGCCTCAGCTAGGCTTTCCTCGATAGTATGTATGCGGACCTCCTAGTTCATCACCCGTATCCCATAACATTGCACATCTTCCTCAAGCTCGGCCGCCTCCTTCAAACACGCCTCATAACGCTCTACCGCCTCTTGCAGACTCAAGCAATATGCTCGAAACTCCATCTGTGCACCGACCTCGCAATCATAAACTAGCAATCGCCTGAATATCACCTGAGCTATAGTCATATATATCGGGAGCACTCTAGCTCCATGGTGCTCTACTGTCTCGATGACAGTGTCCTCCATCCCGTATATACGAGATCTCCTACAGCAATTGAAAATCCTAGCTATAAACTCTCGAATGTCCTCCATCCAACCTGGTAATAGTCTCTATACTCTCTCTCCAAACACTGTCTACGTGCTTCTTCACGATCCATCCTAAGTAAGGTTATCATTGAACGGCAAGACAACTCTAAGCAAACTCTAGTCTTATAATCTCGGGGTACATTTGTAAAATAAGGTATGCATTTTAATAAAAAACCACTTTCTCATTCAAGATACAAAGATAAATATGTAAAGAAAATAAATAAGCATTCCTAATCAATTTGAATGCAAGAGAACAATAACAACCATAAGGCATTAAAAAGGAACCAATTTCATACTTAATTATATCATTCATCATTCATGCTTTCTTTTCTCATCATTGACTCACGGTCATCATACATATTCAATGTACAATTACTTTACTCGTATCATATATGCAGAACATATTTTGAAAACTACCCCATAAACTATTTTAAAACTTTTACCCATGTGCTTACCTTGAAATGATTCAGACGTTTAGCTTCGCTACGGACTCCCTATTATTGCACTCTCTAGCATATTCATTACAAAGACATATTTCCTTTTATTCATTCATTTTGTAGAAATTCTAAATATTTATCATCTTTAAAAGAAACATTTTGACTTACAGTCCGAGGAGGAAAAATTCCAACCTCCGCTCTGATACCACGTTGTAGCACCCCAACCCATCTTTGTAGGATTGAGGCACTACCTTAACCTTATATGCTAAAATGATTTTGTAAAAGGGATAATAATTTTTCTTTTTGAAAGATTTCCGTAAATAAACTCAGCGGAAGACTTTATTAAACATGAGTACTTTTTTTTTCAAATCGAAAAGCTTAGCATGCAAGAAACTAACTCGTGTTCTACCCACATTTGTAAATCAAAACCTCGTCATTCATAAAATGTTATAAAAAGTTTACTTAAGCCAACATCGGAAGTGTCAAAAGGGGCATTAAAGCATTTTAACTTCATACATATTAACATATATTAAAGACATATAACATATATGCTTCTAGAGAGGGGTACTTACAGCTGGCTACACATCCACTTCGTCGTAATGGGTCCTGAAAATGTTTAAACATAGTAACATAAGATTTGAGAAATCTTAGTGGATAACACTTATAAACTATTACGTGAAAGAGATTAACCAATACACTGAAACATCATCTTCCAAGGTCTGAAGACCTGGCATAAACATCCAAGGTCCGAAGACCATCCAAGGTTTGTCAACCTGGCACTTCACCCGAAGGTGTCATTTCATTTCATTTCATCATAAAAAATATACAAGTTATTCTAATCAATATAACCGTAAAAAAATGTTACCCACCTTTGACGTTGATTCGAAAGTTGGGATAGCTCCTGAAGTATCCGGTCGCTCATACTACACTCGGCACGTTCATAAATTCTTAGCCTTTAAGTTGTATTTCAATTGCATCATACTTATCTAACCTATCATGCGTATCGTACATATAACATATGTATATCACAAAAACATAGCTATTGATTTATGAGAAATTTTAAAGTATACTTTCAAACAAGCATTGATTGTACCTTGAAGGGAATGAAAACCGTATTTTACATTTTAACTCATAAAACTCTAATTCATATGCTAAAGACTTAAATTATTTAACACTTCACACATAAGCACACATTTAATCACATAATATCAGTTTTAAAATATGGTCAAAATGCATTCTTAAATCATAGATAAAATTTTGATCTTGAAGTTAGTAATATATAAGAAGAAACAATACTCTTTGCTACATTTTAAACGATCATCCAAAATTCATAAAAATAAGCATGCATTTACATAACAACCCTTAGTTATCCATGCTAAAATATTAGGGATAAATTCAAATCACAAAAGCTTTAATAAATTATTTAATATAATCGAAAAGATTGTTAAAAAATGCTCTAAAATCAGTATGTGTCAAAAAATTCACCGTAAATTGTATATTTACCGAAACCTTCTGAAATTAATAATGTAGACCTCTAACATCATGTACTTAAACATAGTAAAACAGTTTTGAAAAATTATAATGGACCGATTTTATATAATTAATTTTCTAAGGTTTGAAACTGCATAAATCCAACTCGAACTGGACTATCTTTGAAAAATCATCATAATTCATAGACTAATCCAAACATTACCAAATTTTAACCATAGACTCAACATTTCATGTCGTATAACATAACAAAATAGTTTCAAAAAATTCTAAGTATAAAATTTTATAAAAATCGACAAAGTGGACTACCATACTCAAGTTTTTCACAAGTTGATTAACTTCACTTATTCCATCAATCAAAAGATAACTCAAATTTTTAATAACTATATTAACCTCAAGATGATCATCATAACTTAATTTATCACACATGCAAGGAGTTTTAACAAAGTAATCAAACATGCAAAGCCTATTTCAACAAGAAATTGCATAATCAACACTCAAGGATCACATTTTTTTGGAGATCAATCACATAAAACAAAATATCCAATAATTTCACCACAATTGTAGGGAATCACCCTTGGATCACACATGCAATGAGTTTTGGTGAGGGAATCAAACATGCAAAGATTAATTCAACATGTATTTGTCAAATCAACATACAAAATTACATATTTTGAAGATCAACCACATACTATCTCTTAGATCACACATGCAATGGGTTAGGTGAGGGAAAACAAACATGCAATACTTTCTTCAACACACATTTCAATATTAAGAACCTAACCATGACTCTAAAGAGAAGATTGTTGAGATTTAGCTAAAATACCTCTTGGGTTGCACACAAAATTAGGAGTTCTTGAGTGTTCTTTGAATGGAGACTATGTCTTGAGCTTAACTCTTCCCCTTGCTTTGAAAACTCCCTTTTCTTTGATAAGTCCTAAATTGCAGCTTGTTTTGAGGTGAGAATGAAGGCTTTTGGAAGGGGAATAATGGTAGAGAGAAGGGAGAGAAATGGGCTTTATTAAGGAAGCTCAAAATGAAAAAGAGAAAAAGATATCATCATATGGGGGTATGGAGATTCAATGTAACCTCCTAGCCATATATATAGGTTTCAAAAAAAATACTTTAATACATGTATTATACATGTAGATCATCTCTTATAGTATTTATCCACTAGAGGTGTGATGATTAGAAATATTGAAACTTGTGGTGGATTTGATGGAGGTATGGAAGAGAGAGAGTGTGGTTCAATCTAATTGTGACATGTACAAAAATGAATCTTGGTAATTATGTATAAACTTATTTCCAATTTAATACATCATATAAGTCACATAATTATGAACGAAGATATGTTTAATTTAATACACCATGTAAATCACACACTTTATTGCACGCAATTCACATGATAAAGAAAACAAAATATACTTAACCATAATTAAACATATTAGTTATGTTCCTTATATTAATTATTTAATCATTTTTATGTGTAACTTATCTAATTTTGGTCATTCTTTTTCTCGTGCATGTTCAGTGCCTCACGATCGAACCCGGTCTCTTCAGATAGCTATCCTGCAAGACTTAGATTTAAAGAAACATTAGCTCACTCATTCTTCATAAAAAGTAAAATTCGTCTTAAACTCGAAAATATCATACGCTATAAATTATTTTATAAAGAGTGAAATTTATATATATATATATAAATATGCTATGAATTTTTTATGAAAAAAATGGGGTGTTACAACTCCTCCCTCTTAAAAAATTTCATCCTCGAAATTTGGGCTTACTAGTTAAAAAGTTCGGGGTAAGATCTTAGAATCTCATCTTCACGTTCCCATGTCGCTTCTTCTTTCTTGTGACTACCCCATTGAACTAAGACCAGCGATATTTCTTTATTTCTCAGGGTTTTGGTCTTTTTCCCAAGAAAGCTTATAGGCTGCTCTTTGTAGGTGAGATCTTTATTGATTTCAAATTCTTCAAATCTAATGAGGTGACTAGGGTCTGGTATTTATTTTCGAAGCATTGACATAAGAAAGTCGTTATAAACTACGGATAATTCTGGAGTTAGGGTAAGTCGGTAAGCCACATCCCCAATTCGTTCCAAGATTTCAAAAGGTCCTATGTACCTTGGTCTTAACTTCCCTCTTTTCCCAAAGCGAACTATTCCTTTCATAGGTGCAACTTTAGAAATACTTTATCCCCTATCTCAAAATGTAAATCTTTCCTTCGCAAGTCAGCATATGATTTCTGTCGATTCTGAGAAGCCTTAATTCTTTCTCTGATCTTACTGACTGTTTCCATAGATTTTTCCACTATTTCTGGACCAAGCACCTTTTTCACCCCGACGTCATCCCAATGAATTGGTGTTCGACATCTCCTTTCATAAAGTGCTTCATACGGTTTCATTCCAATGGTAGATTGATAATTGTTGTTATAAGCGAATTCTACTAAGGACATATAAGCTTCCCAACTACCTCCAAAATCAAACACACATGCCCTTTGTAAATCTTCCAAAATTCTGTTAGTTCTCTCAGATTGACCATCCATTTCTGGATGAAAGACGGTGCTAAAGTTCAGTTTGGTGCCCATTGCTAACTGTAGGCTCCTCCAAAATTTTATGGTGAAATGTGTGTCACGGTCAGATACAATTGAAACCAGTACTTCATGTAGTCGTACTATTTTATCAATGTCATACTCCATCTTGACAAACTGTCCATCTTCCTCTTCCGGACCTAAAGGTAGGAAGAAGAAGAAGAAGACAAATGGTCAGAAACAGGTTGACAAAGTAGGAAAGGAAAAAACACCCACTGAGGGTGGTGTCAAGAAGAAGACAACCAAAGAAAAGTGCTTTAACTTCGGTTTGAAAGGACATTAGAGGGAGGTCTGTCCTCAGCCTAAGAAGGCTTGAAAACAAGATAATTCTTACACACTAGTAATTGAAACATATTTAGTGGCGTATTCTTCCCATTCATGGGTGGTGAATACGAGAGCCACATATCATGTTTGTTTCAATATACAGGGTTTCAGCTAACCCGACAACTTAGTGGGAGTGAGATAGTCATCACTATGGGCAATGCTACGAAAGTGGCAGCGTTGCAGTGGGAGATGTGCACCTATCTTTTAGTGATAAAGTTTTAGTTTTAAGAGATGTTCTTTTTGTTCCAAGTTTTAGAAAGATTTTAATTTCAATTTCTAAATTGTTTATGGATGGATATTCAGTTTCTTTTAATAAGAATGTCATTATTCCTCGTAGTAATGAAATTATCTGTTCAGGAACATTAGTGAACAATCTCTATACTATTAACTATGCACAACCCACACACATGCAAAATGAATCATATAACACATCATCTATTTCTAAGAAAAGAAAGTATTCTTCAAGTATGAACGAAACACTTGTATGGCATCTTAGACTTGGTCATATTAATCTAAAAAGGATTCAAAGGTTGGTGAGTGACGACTCGTTGGAATCACTCCATATTAAGTCGTTTCCAATATGTGAATCATGTTTAGAGGGTAAAATGACTAAGAGAGCTTTTGGAGCTAAGGGGAACAGAGCCAGTGAAGTGTTAGAACTTGTTCATTCTGATGTATGTAGTCCAATGTCGATTCAGGCAAGAGGTGGTTTTGAGTATTTCGTTACGTTTATCAATGATTACTCGAGATATGGATACATTTTCCTAATGCGGCATAAGTCTGAAGTCTTTCATAAGTTCAAAGAATTTAAGGCTGAAGCAGAAAAACATAGGGGAAAAAGTATCAAGTTTGTACGATCTGATCATGGAGGCGAATACCTCAGCAATGATTTTTTGGACTACTTGTTAGGGTAAGGGATGTATCCCACTTAACTGTACCTGGAACCCCTCAACAAAATGGGGTCGCAGAGCGAAGAACAGAACTTTTTTGGAAATGGTCAGATCTATGATGAGTTATTTAGATTTACCCAAATCGTTCTGGGGATATGCTTTGGAAATAGCGGCTTATATTCTTAACTTGGTACCTTCCAAATCAGTTCCAAAAACCCCTTTAGAATTGTGGACTGGATGAAAACCCAGTCTGAGACACATGAGAATCTGGTGGTGTCCACATAAGTGTTGGATAAAGAAGCTGATAAATTGAAACCTCATTCGGAATTAAGGTTGTTTGTAGGATATCCTAGAGGAACGAAAGTGGGATTATTCTATAGTCCTAAAGATCAGTGGATCGTGGTAAGCACGCATTCTAGATTCTTAGAAGATGACTATATGAGTAATAAAAATCCCAAGAGTAAGATTACCTTAGATGAAATGAGGGGGCCAACTCCTATACCAACTATACAAATAGATATACCAAGCGATACACAAATTCAATCAGAACCTCGTCGTAGTGGGAGGGTTGTTCGACAACCTAAACGATTCATGTTCGTGGGAGAGTCTTCAGACTTAGTCCCTAGAGAGGATGAATCTGATCCCTAAACTTACAATGAGGTAATCCAAGACAAGGATGCAGATTCTTGACAAACTGCAATGAAGCAGAAATGGGATCTATGGATCGCAACAAAGTGTGGGAGCTTGTTGAACCACTCAACGGCATAAAAGGCATAAAACATGTTAGATGCAAGTGTGTTTACAAGAGAAAAAGAGGATCTGACGGGAAGGTTGAGACCTTTAAAGCTATGCTTGTGGCAAAAAGATACACTTAGAAAGAGGGGATCGATTATACGGAAACATTTTCGTTTGTAGCCATGCTTAAGTCTATTTGTATTCTCTTGTCGATAGCTACACACCTAGACTTCGAGATATGGCAAATGGATGTCAATACAGCTTTCCTAAATGAAAATCTTAAAGAAGACATCTACATGTGTCAACCCAAGGGCTTCATTGAAAAAGGCCAAGAAAACCTTGTATTCAAGCTTAAGAAGACAATCTATGGCCTTAAGCAAACATCGCGAGCTTGGAATCAATGTTTTGATCAAGTAATCCAATCATATGGATTTGTTCAAAATGAATTTGAGAGTTGTGTTTTTAAAAAGTGTGTCGGAACTACCTTGGTATTCTTAATACTATACGTAGATGATATTCTGCTTATTGGAAATAATAAAAAGGTGTTGTTAGACGTAAAGGTATGGTTATCAAAACAGTTTGACATGAAGGACTTAGGAGAAGCTGGTCATATCCTTGGGATCAAGATTACTCAAGATCACCAAAAAATGATGATATGCTTATCTCAAGCCTCATACATCGACACTATTTTGAAACGGTTCAATATGCAAGATTCCAAGAAAGGTTTTGTATCTTTCAGGTATGGAATTCATCTAGCAAAAGACATGTGTCCTAAGACACAAAGAGAAATAGATGAGATGAGGAAGGTTTCATATGCTTCGGCAGTTGCAAGCCTCATGTATGCAATGCTGTGCACGAGACTAGATATATTCTATGCAGTAGGCATGGTAGCAAGATATCAAAGTAACCTGCGGAAGGAACGTTGGATTGCGGTTAAAAACATTCTTAAATATCTTAAAAGAACTAGAGATAGAATGTTAGTTTATCAATCAGACAGTCTATGCCTCGTGGGTTACACGGACTCAGATTTCCAATCAGACATAGACTCTAGAAAATCTACCTCGAGAAATGTGTTCTGTTTAGGAGGTAGGGCCATAACATGAAGGAGTGTGATGCAGAAATGCATCGCTAACTCAACTATAGAAGCCTAGTATGTTGCTGCTTGTGAAGCGGTGAAAGAAGTGGTTTGGCTTAAGAACTTCTTAGTGAACTTGGATGTGGTTCCGGATTTGCCTAGCAGTATTACAATCTATTGTGATAATGCTAAAACAGTTGCAAATTCAAGGGAATCACGGGCCCACAAGGCAAGAAAGCACATTGAAAGAAAATACCATCTTATACGAGAAATCGTTAAGAGAAGAGATATAGTGGTGGCAAAGATAGCATCGGCGGATAATCTAGCTGATCTTTTCACAAAGAGTCTGCCTCAGATTACATTCGAGAGACATGTGGAAGGAATGAGAGTCAAGTGCGTCACCAAGCTGCTTTGAGTATAAGTGGGAGAATTATTAGGACATACTGTAGTATACTTAAAAGCAGACTTTGAGTATAAGTGGGAGATTGATAGGGATATACTGAAAAGTATGCTTTTTGTGCTACTTTGTATATAAACTGATTCTTGCTTTTATGAGAATAAATCCTTTTATCACTGCTTGCATTAAATACTATGAATGTTATTTACTTAAATGCATAAATGTTATTGTACACAATGTGGCGTGTAAAAGATCACAGAAGATCACATTGATAGATTCTTGTAATAAGTATAGTAAAATTCACAACTTAGATGGAATTGAACAATCCATTAGTAGAAGTTGAAGTGTAAGGCTCGGATTGGTTTCTCTTGACCAAGAGATTACACTAGTACATTTGATGTGCTGAATAGGACCTACAGTGAGATAATTCTTCTAGACTGACTTGGAAAGAAGAATTAGATCTTAGTGGTTATTGATTTCTTAATTTCTGTCACTTAATTGAGATTGTATATAATTAATTGATATTGTTTTGATTTATTATGGGTAAAGGATCAATAGGATTCAATATTTTGTATTTTGGGCAATATTATTAATCATATGACAGATTGCTAAGTTAATACAGAAAATCATGTCTTGATACGTCAAGTTGAGAATGTCTCGTTGGTGGGATCAGAATGTTTATCATATCAAATCTGGCCAGTGGATTAATTTTCGGTATGATAATAAAGTTGAGCTGTTTTTTTTCCAAGGAATAAAAGATATTAATTAATTAAAGCATTCAGTAGCTTAAATTAATTAATGGCATTGGATCTTAAACACGGAAAATAATAATTGGGAGTCATATTTCATAATATGGGTTAGGATGGATAGTGCAATATTCATTCTATAGTGGAATGAATTAATATTAATGGGCTAGAATAATATTGTGGCTCAATATTGGTTTTTAGGCCCATTGGGAGGTCCAATCCTAATTCTCCTAAAGGCCCTTGAGTAGCCCAATAAAAGTCCATTTAACTAAGGTGATTAAAGATAAAAATTAATTATTGTTGCTAGATATGAGGAGATCATATCTTTCGATATATTGTTGCTAGATATAAGGAGATCAAATCTTTCGATATATTGATGCAAGATATGAGGAGATCAAATCTTGATATTTCTTCTCCTCCAAAGCTCAAATTTTCGGCCACTAAGCCTATAAATAGGAGCTAATTTTTTAGCCCCATTGTGTGTGTGCATATACAAAAGTGTTGATTTTTTAGAGCAACAAAAATGAGGAATTAATTCTTCCTACAAGAGTTAAAAAGAGTTTGTTTGATTCTCCACCGAATTTAAAAACTTGGACTTGGGGAATACTCAAAAAGGTGTTTGGATTAAAACTACTAATCTTCTCAATGGTGTCTCTCCGATCAAGAGGTAAATATATATCCCTTAGTTCCACATGTTTAGGGTTGTGTATAATTATTCGTTTATTCAAATCATGAATTAATTTGATTTAATTGCTTTAATTCCTAAGGTTAGGGGGTCCTCTCAAGCAAAAAAACGACAATCACCTCTCTGCAACATTCAAACAAGAAATTAACCAGTGGCTCTATTTTCATGCCTATTTCAAACCATAAACTTGGCTCTGTTTTCATGCCTATTTCAAACCACAAACTCAAGCAACTAATTTAAGTGTTCAATATCGAACAAAATAAGGTAAAACCTACGGATTTCGACAACTATAGCTAAATGTTTACTTATATTATAATGGAGGCAAGAATTGAACCTCCTTCCTGGGTTTTCATTACTCCAAGAAGTGTGAATTACAACTCTTCTTCCACAATTGCTATTCATATCACGTATTATGAATGGCATTTGGAAGATTGAGGAGCTCTTGAACTTGTACTTTCTTCTTCAGAGAAATTCTGTTAATGGCGAGCTCAATTTTAATACAACTTAGGATTTAGGGATCCAACATTTCCTCATTTTCATATTGTCCCATTTTTTTAATTGTGAGGTGTACAATAGGCCCTTTTTTATTACACGTGGGAGAGAATTTTTAATTTACAAATGCCACATAGCTAAATAATTTGCCACATCAGCGAATTGAGCCCATAGAACCCAAATTAGGGCGGTCACATGCAAAAAATATATAATTTCAGCCCAAAAGTAATTCGGGTTGAAATTGGGCAAAATTGGTGAGGCCTGATAACTTAATATCCTAAATTGCCAGCCCGAAATTTTTTTGTCCGAAATTGCCAGACCCCCTAACATACTGGGCAAAAAAAGTAATAAACTATATATTATATTTTTGGTAGAGATTGTAAAATATATTTTACACAAAAACCTATTGTTTTTGGTACATCACTTCCTTTGGTACTCATGATGAGGTAATTATTGTTTATATATGTCTTTTTATCTACATTGATTTGATTATTTGATGCGAATTTTTAATCTCACTTTTTTTTTTGTGTTTATAGGGAACCAAATTGAAGTTCTTTCACTTCACAAGATGCATTTCCATTTTCAGGATAAAGTTTTTGGAAGATTCGGTTTCTTATAGTTTTCTTCTAGATTTAGGGTTGTACAGGATTCAACAGATCTTAAGGTGTGTAGTTTTTAAATATCTCACGAATATAAATGGTGTAAACATTTTGTATTGAATCATATCGTATTCAAGATGAAATGAAGAAATTGTATAGATCTCTATTTTTATTGGAAACAAACGAGATCATAGAAGAACTAAATCAGATGGTATATATATTGTTATATACTTATTTTTTTTAAAAATAAACTGATAGTTAGATGTTAATTTTGTTTGTTTCAGGTGGTATTTATAATGGAAGCAAAAGAAGATGCTACATGGGCGATTATTGAGGTTAAACCTAGAGCCACGTAAGTCTTTCTATCTAACTACAATGGTGAAGACAATTAAGACTATAGAATATAGATACAAATATCAAGAAATCATGTTTTCTTTCATGACAGGTTCATCTATTTTGATAATCTAATATGGAAGGATCCATTGAAAGTTAAAAGATCAGCTAAGCATCCTTGAAAAATTAGGTGATACGATGAAATATTACAAACAATATTGTTTATCTTAATTTCCTAGGTGTGTCTTTATAGAGCGAAGAGCTCTCGCCTCGATTAAACAATCATAATGGCTATCATCATTGTGATCATTTACCTGCTGATTCTTGAACTTGCAATGACCACGTTCAGAAAGGTTGTGTGGAAGATTGCATACTTGGAGCAGGCTCAAATGTTTTCTTTCCAATCTAACTTTGGCTAATGTCAAAGACCTGTCAGATCTAAGAAAAGAGAAGCTTGAAACTAAACTCAATGCTTATAGTGTATGGTGATTAATCTAACATAAAACAAATCCAACTTATTATTGATCTTTTATTTTTAAATGTTTGGCTTTCAATTGAATATGATACACTTGATGTCATAATTCGCTGTAATGGTCACGGTCCCTGTCGCAGTGACCACCATTAAGGTTACATTGTAATTTCGTGGAGATTTCGCGGCAGTACCAGACAATTTAAAAAAAAACTCTAAAATTTCTAGAACTTCATGAACATTATTTATATTATGTTTTTACTAAATTAACGTAAAAAAACAATATTACAACTAGAATTAACATATAAAACATATAATTACATACATTATTAGTACCACATGGAATGCCGAGGTGGTTCAAAATCATCATTATCTTCCCTTTTAGGATGAATAGGAAAATATGCATAATCATAATGAGTTAAACGAAGCATAGGTTGTTCACGTGAGTACTCATGATATGCATTAGATAAATCTCGATCAACATATCGTGTTGAACTTGTCTACGATGGTAGTTCTTGATCATGATGATAATATCCAAATCCTCGATATCCTGTATTATCAGAAGATCCATAATGATGATCATGGTACCCAGCACTAGTAGGAAATGAATTCGCGCTATGTCTCCCACTAGTATAACTAGAAGATCTATATTTGTGACTAGGTTGCCGAGCTCCAACCGAACCATAGATATGCCCTGTATTCTGAGGACCATAATCAAATGTATACCCTCCTAACCCAAGACTTTACATTTGGTGATCTACATTTTCATATCTTCTAGAAGTTCCACCAAAATATAATTGATCGGTCCCACTCGAGAAGTCTTGCAAGCCTGCCAAAAACCGAAGTTCTTCTATCCCTGGATGATATCCATGATCAGTGTCTTGAATGACATAATAGTTCTCTTTTCCTTGTGCCCAAGACATGCCACTATCATGTTGAGCATCCCCTGTTCGAGCACTTCTATCATCACGCATCTGACCACCATCATCCCCATCGTTGCCACTACCATCATCTCCATTGTTGTCACTGCTATCATCACTGGTATAATCAGTATCCTAGGGTAATGCAACGCTTTTTCCTTTGTTTTTGTTGAAGGTTGCGACATATTACTCTTACCGACGCGCCTTTGAGTATGACCTTCAACTTCTAGTTCATGTCCATGAGTATCTTCATCTAACCATTGCATGTCATCATGTGATAATACAGGCGGTTCATTCTCTCGAGTCCATTCATCCAAGATATAATGATCATCAAACACATGATTAAGATCAATGGGACTATATTAATCATCTTCTTCCCCTTTATACATCAAGTTCATCACTCTTAGTCGCATATTGTAGTGGACAAAAACTAACTTATGCAACTTAGCAATAGCTAATCGATTGCAGATCTTCGTATGAATCAATGACCACGTACTCCAGTTTCTCTCACAACCAGATGATGAACATGTTTGACTTAGAATTTTGACCGCAATTTTTCTCAGATGAGGAACATCTTCACCATAGTTAACCACCATTTAGCTGACATAAATGTAAAATTATAACATAATTTTTTTACATAAGGTTATCTAATTTTAGTTCAAAACATAAGAAGATAGTAAACCTGGAAGTGTTGTTTTCACGGCTCTTTCTGCAAGTGTAGATCCAAACTCTCCATGTTTATCAAGAAACAACTTAACCTAAAATAAATAACAGATATATTATCTGAAAGTACAGAAATATATATAACTTTTAATAATATAAAAATGATATACCTCATTTATTGCTTGTGCTTGTGCATCCAAGTTTGGTTCAAGTCTTTCAATTACAGTTTTCAAACCTTTTCTGACCTCATCGGTATATACACAAATTCCAGAATATTGAAGCGATGGGTTCAAAAAATATGCTGTTATAAATTTTTAAAAATTAATAAATGAATGAATTTAAATGTATTAAAAAATATGATGTAATATTTAAATAAAGCCTCAGATTCTGCAACATGCAAATGTTGATGTAATTGTTTGTACCACCTCTCATCTATCACATCTCAATAAATTTGTCAATCTTTAACAGCCTCTTTTATTGTTAGTTTCGTCATGTCCATTGCTTCATAAACAATAGATAATGTTGGTTTCTTATCTTCATCCAGAAGTTTGAGCACCTTTACTAGTGGTTCCATCACCAAAGAAATTTCTCGTGCTCTCTTCCAAAATCTGGCATCCATTATGATAGTTGAAACATTTTCAACCTTCTTTCTTCTTTTCGAACTTGTATTATTGAATGTTTCCCACTCAGTAGTTGTATACATTCTCTTCAACTCCACATTATGCCGAAGAAGACTTTCAATGGCAATAAATTCTGTTGCAAATCTGGTAATCTCTAGCCTTAGCAATTCTCTGTTTTTTGTGTATGATCTCATGAGATTAACAAGTTTGTCACTATTGTAAATGAAACTTGTGATCTTTCACACCTTCTCGATACATTTTTTTACCTTTTTCATCTTTCCAATATCTTCTAGCATCAAATCGATGTTGTTGACGTCAGATTTTGTAGAGCACAAAATCCTAGCCAAACACCAAAAAATATCGATCCGACTCAAAGAAATCGAACTGAATTGAAGTATGGAAAATTGAATAAAATAAAAAAAGCACTGTGCCCGGTACCTACTCGGGCAAATTTATTTGGCTTGTTCTGGTCAGTCAATTCTGGTCGGACAGAACATTTTTTATATAAGAATTGAGAGAAAAGAGCTCTCTAATTGCTTGAATACAATGATTTTCCAGCCCCTTTTACAAGGATCTAAGACTCTTTATAGGCTAAGCATAATAATACAAAACTTAGTAGATAAGATAAAATCCCCCGATTTTAGGGTCTAAATAAGGAATAAATCGGGTATGAGTCTACCTAAATCAGATATGATTTATTCTTGATTTGTTTCCTTATTTGGAGACCTCCTTTTGAAATAAACTATCTTTTTCTGGTCTTCCTATGATGATGCTTTGTTATCCGATCTTCTGCTCGATCTAGTGGTCGGATGAACATTGCCACGGGCTTCCTATGGTCGGGTCGGTACCTATTCTGCTCGGTCCTACTCTGGTCGGCCCCCATGTAGTTCAGCACCTAGCCAGATTGGTCCTAGTCGGATCAACAGGTCTAGGTGCTAATCTTTGGTAATTTGGTTTCTTTTGGTCGGTTCATCGATCGGGCCAACTATCGAACTGGGTCAGCTAAGCAGGGGGTCAACATTAGCCTCTTGGGTCATGATGAGAGATCTTTATTGATCGGGGCCCAACCCTGGATGCCACTTGCTCATCGATCCTAACGCGAATGCATTGATTTTACATTGGCTGGGTATTGACACGTGGTGGTACCTGGACCGTGTGATCTTCCAAGTGGCATTATCGTGACCGTTGGAAGTTGATGGGACGTCGGCTCCTCCTATAAATAGGTACCGGGCTCCTCCTATCATTTCTCCACTTCTTTTCTTGCGAATTCAAAACTCTTGCTAATTTTTCTCTTGAACCCTATTAGATTCGACCGTGCAAATTTCACCTTCCAGTTTCAACCAAGCAATCACATAGGTATATAATCTTTTACTTTTATCATTTTTCTTATCATGGATTCTAGGAGTGTATCTTCCAACGACGATTCGGCTTGGGACTATGACCATATTGCCACTCCGGCTTTCACCTCCTCCAGTTCGCCCAGCTTGAACTCATCCGTCCGATCTGTCGAGCCCCTTCACATGCTCGACCCCGCTTCTGCTGCCACCCATCCAGAAAATATTTTTGGTTGGTTTGTTGAAGCCTGCTAGTCTGACCCTGCTGAGGATCGACCAGAATCTCCCGACCAGAGCTCCGAAGGAACGGATCGAGCCTCAAGGTTGGGTCATCCGGATGATGTGACCATCGGGGTTCGCCTCTCGGACCCTAGTTTCTTATTCGGGGGCTCAGATGAGGTTGGGACCTCAGATCGGTGCTTCATTCCCGAAGGGATCCCTATCCGTCATCGTTATGGATGGATTGAGGAGCCGTCTCAAAGTTCTGAGGCATTTTCTTGCCCGTCGATGGTGACCCAGGCCGAGTTGGATAGGTGGCATGCGCTCCACCACATTCCCGACTCTGTGACCTTCTCGATGTTAGGATGTATACTATAAGCCTAGCTTTTGTATGAACATCCTTTTAATATGAGAATCATTTTGGTCAAATGTTTGCATTTTATATTTGCTATATATGTTAATATAATTGTCCAAATTAATCTATATTGTAGATAACATGGTGTGTGGTGCCACACAGAAGATCATACCATCAGTTCCTTATGATTATAAATAGTAGCTCACAACCAAGATGGATTTGGACAAACCATTGGAACGATTGTAGTGTAATTTGGTATTAGTCTGTCTTGACTATAAAGTTACACTAGTATATTTTGTATGTATTGAAAAGGACCATTTGAGGTTGTTCGATTTGTACTGACTATATAAAAGAACAAGACCTCTGTTATTATTGATATGCATCTTCTTAATCCCTATATAATAACAGGCATGTGTTCTCAGTGTTTGTTTCTTTAATTTGCCAATGGGTGAGATTTATTCATAAATCAATAAGCTCGGTGAGTTGGGAGATATCACTGTTTATATGGTGTGCTGTTGATTATACAAGGAATCTGTGTCCTAATTATTTAGGATGATGATGTCCCCTTGAAAAGCTCATAAGGATTATCATGTAAACCCTGCAGGTGGATTTAATCTGACATGATAATAAAGATGAGTGGTACTACTCTTGGAATTAGATGTAAATTAATTAAGTTGTCAGTAACTTATTTAATTTACGGACATTTGATATCTTAAACACAGGGAAATAAACGTACACATAATAAGAAGGAGCCCATATTGTAATATGGGATTGGGGCGGTAGTTCAATTATAACTCATTAGTGGATCGAGTTATAATTGATGGACTTAAGCTAGGTGTTCGGGCCGAACACAGGACGCTTAAGCCCATTAGGAGGCCTAACCCTAATTCCTCTTCTAGGTCCCTATTGTAGCCTATAAATAACCCTAACATCAGAATGGAAGCTGGGCTCTGCTTACCCCTAACCCTGATACCTACATATTATCTCTGGCAATGGGGGATAGCCCCTGGTTAGTTGCATCAGAATAGTTGGGCGTCCATTCTGAGACTGCTCGTTCTTTATTGGAGGTTCGACCTTAGGATGCCCATCCCTCACAAGTTGGCGTAGATGTATAGCGTCAAGCTCATGTCGGGCTTGAAAAATCACTTCTATTATACTCTGCTCAAAAGTACCATCCTCAGCTGGTTCGGGGTATTCCCTCCTCGATCAAGGACTGAAGGACGAAATGGTTCTGGGTCGGGGGTGACTGGATGAGCCCGGGGCCAAACTCGCATGATCTGTCCCAAAAGGTCTCTTGTCCCACCACTTTTGGGGATGTTCATGGTATTTGTTTTTATTTTCAACTTTTCCATCACTTTTCTAATCGTTAATAGTTATTATTCTTGCAGAAGTCCGACCAAGAAGCTTCTGATCGGAGATACCTTCTCTCAGAAAATACGATTTTTAGGGACAACACCGTTCCTGAGCACAATATCTTCAAACTTTTAGTTACCGAGGAGAGTCTTGCTCGGGCCGGCTTGGTTTACCCTTTCATTCCTCATCCCAATAATTTTCCAGGTTAGCTCGTATTTTCTCGATTTTTATTCAGTCTGGTCGGTCGATGGCAGTGGTCGGGTCATCCTTAAATACCTTTTATTCTGACTTCAGTTTATTTCTCCCGGTGCAGTTCATCTCTCTTCCCAAGGTCTGTCTCTTAAAATGGACCCGACCGAGCGCATTCGCCTTCGAGCCGCGAAATAGAAGACCCAATCAGTTTGGGGTTGGGGGCACGGTAAGGGACGGGTTTCGAATCGTCTTGTGTCTGTCATGGCAGTTGCTGGTCATGGCTCCTCCGACTCGACTCCTGCCCCGATCAAAAGGGCGAGGGAGGTGGAGGTAACTGCCTTCGACTTTGGTCGGTCTGCCCCCCGTCAATGCTTCTCGATAGAGGATTCCTGAGCTGGGTCCATCAGCATCTGTGGCTGGGACCCGAAAAAGGTGGAGGGTTCCAGGAATATGTTGGGAGGAAGCCACCCTTCCAGATCTCTTTCACCCGAGCTCAGACTCTGAGCTCGTATCTGATAAAGAACTTCCCTGAGGGGGTCAAAGCCGCCATGAGGCTCCTGTCAAGGCCTGGATGGAGGAGCTGGAAGACTATGCCCAGCAGATGTCTGGGGTCGACATGAACATCTTTTCTTCTGTCCTCATGGCCCAACTCTCCGTTTTTACTTGGAGAGCTCATCTTGCCCATCTCGACCAACTCAAAAAGTACGAGGTGAAGAAGGTTGAGTTGTGGGAAAGCAGAGAGGCTCTGGCCGCCGCCGCTTCAGAGTCTAAGGCCCTAGCAGGGGAGCTCGCCGCCAACAAGGAGCTGCTCGTCGAGGCTAAAAAGGGTCGGGAAGCTCGATCGTCGGGGGGTTACTGACCTGAAAGTCGAAGTTGCCCATCTGAAGGCGGAGCTAGACGCCACCCTAGCAGCCAAGATGGACGAGATGGCGGTTGTCCAAAAGTATTTGAAGTCGGCTGAATGCAAGTATCAAGGCATTCTGGCCTACCTCTTTTACTTTATGGACAACATAAACACCATTCGGGAGGCGGGACTGGATGATGCACCTCTTCAGGTGCCCTTGCTATCTACCTACAGAAGCAGCCTTCTTGGTTCCGGCTTACTTCTTAGGCCTCACGGATGATCTCCCGGAGTATCTGCTATCGGGCTCGGAATATCTGCTCGCCCCGGCTCCTCTGATAGACTTCATGTCCATGCCCAACCCGGAGGTGGGCGAGGCATCAGGAGCCGGCGAGGATGGCGTAGGCGAGCTCGAGGTGGGGGCGGCTGAGGTGGAAGCCAAGGTGGAGGTGGTGGATGTCCCCGAGGCATAAGTGCTCGGGTTTTTGTTCTTGCCTTGTATAATTTTTTTTTTCTACCTCATCAGGCCTTTTTGCACGAGGTTCTGGCCTCCAAACCGGATCTGTTTGTATACAACACATTTTTTCTCGTCTAATTTTGTCTTCTATTCAGAATTGCCTAGTGTCGGTGTTCGGATATGTAGATATCTAGTTGGTGGGAGCTCGGATTGAGCCGGATTATGATTTTAAAATTTTAATCTAAAGACGAGCTGAATCATGAATTTAATTAAAATTTGGTAAAATAACGATTCAGAAAAGAATAACAAGTAGGAGTAAATTTACAAAACATCTTCCTAGCAGACTAGTGATAGTATTTTTTCAGATGTTCTGTATTCCATGACATGAATAAGGTTTTGCCATTCAGGTCGGCAATTTCATATGCTCTTCTGGACAGTACTCTAACTATCTTGTATGGGCCTTCCCAGTTTGGTCCAAGAGGTCCAGCATTCTACTCTTTTGTGTGTTGTATGACTTTCTTGAGGACTAAATCTCCTAGCTCGGACATTAGAGTTGTAATATCTTGCGCTCCTTTATTTGTAGATTGAATTTCTAAGCTCGGAGACTCCCTTTTTTTCCTCTACCAAATCTAAGTTGGTCAATACAGCAACCTTGAGTTGTTCCTCAAAATTTTGGGTCCTCCAGGTCGGTATGCCGATCTCAACGGTATGACGGCATTTGCCCCGAATGCCAAGGAGAATGGGGTTTCACCTGTTGATGTTCTGGTCGTCGTTCTATATGACCAGAGGACTCCAGGAAGTTCATTAGCCCAGGAACTGTTGGAACCGACGGATCGCCGACCCTATGCAATCGGAATCGGGTTCTATAAAGATATACGCAGTGGAAAGAAACCATACCTTTTGAAGATGAACAGATCGAAGTATAGACCTCTCGATCTTCTGCTGTATTCCTAGCCCTTTCCTTGGACGTCTCGTGGGCGACGATCTTCCAAGGACTCAGCGATCTCGTCCCTTTTTCTCTCTTTCACGATTATGTACCTTTTGTACACGTGAGATTGAGAGTGTCTCTTAAGGGAGACGCTGATTTTAGGGTATATATAGGCTACAACAGGGACCTAGAAGAGGAATTAGGGTTGGGCCTCCTGATGGGCTTAGGCGTCCTGTGTTCGGCCCGAACACCCAGCTTAAGTCCATCAATTATAACTCGGTCCACTAAGGAGTTATAATTGAACTACCGCCCCAATCCCATATTACAATATGGGTTCCTTCTTATTATATGTACGTTTATTTCCCCGTGTTTAAGATATCGAATGTCCGTAAATTAAATAAGTTACTGACAACTTAATTAATTTACATCTAATTCCAAGAGTAGTACCACTCATCTTTATTATCATGCCGGACTAAATCCACTTGCAGGGTTTACATGATAATCCTTATGAGTTCCTCAAGGGGACATCATCCTAAATAATTAGAACACTGATTTCTTCTATAATCAACAGCACACCATATAAATAGTGTTATCTCCTAACTTACCGAGCTTATTGATTTATGAATAAATCTCACCCATTGGCAAATTAAAGAAATAAACACTGAGTACACGTGCCCGTTATTATATAGGGATTGAGAAGATGCACATCCATAATAACAAAGGTCTTGTTCTTTTATATAGTCAGTATAAATCGAACAACCTCAAATGGTCCTGCTCAATACACACAAAATGTACTAGTGTAACTTTATAGTCAAGACAGACTAATACCAAATTACACTACAACCATTCCAATGGTTTGTCCAAATCCATCTTGGTTGTGAGCTACTATTTATAATCATAAGGAACTGATAGCATGATCTTATGTGTGGCACCACACACCATGTTATCTACAATATAGATTAATCTGGACAATTGCATTAACATATATAGCAAATATAAAATGCAAGCATTTGACCAAAATGATTCTCATATCAAAAAGATGTTCATACAAAAGCTAGACTTATAGTATGCATCCTAACAGGAACCTTTCAAACCTTCGAGCCTGGCCTACAAAGTATGCTTGATGATTTTGTTTATGGTCTCTACTTGGTCGTTTCATTTGGCGAATGGCCAAGGGACCATTATTGAGATTAGCTCCTCTGGTGGGGATTTTATGAATGGAGCACATTTTTGGCATCTCTCACATTTTTGTGCAAAGTTAATTGTATCTTTTTTTAAGCTCAACTAGAAATAGCCTTGTCTAATGATCTTGAAAGCCAGAGCTTGTCCTCCAGTATGATTACCACAAATGCCTTCGTGAACCTCCCTTAAGGTGTAATCAGCTTCCTGCTCATCTATGTATCTTAGTAGGGGTAGGGAGAATCTCCTTTTGTATAAGATTCTGTCCTTCAGTGTGTACCAAGTAGAACGTATTCTCAATTTTTGAGCCTCGATTTGGTCATCGGGCTCCTTCCCCCCTTCCAAGTATTGGATGATCGGAGTCATCCAAGTATCTTTCTGCTCGGTATTGTATATTGTCTTCTGCTCTAAAAGACTAAGCTTTCAACCTACCAATGTTCACTTATCCTATGTCTTCTGCTCCTTCACTCATTGCGAGTCGGGTCAGGACGTCAGCTTGGGTGTTTTTTATCCTTGGGACCTGTTCTGCTTGGATTCTCCGAAAACCTACTAGGGCCACTTCCACCGACCTTAGATACTTGGCCATCTTTTCATCTCTCGCGGTGTATTCTCCTGAAATTTGATTGACGACCAGAAGTAAGTTACTAAACACCTCAAGGTCGTCTGCCCCGAATTTTTTGGCCATCTCCAGAACGGCCAAAAGAGCCTCGTATTCTGCTTCATTATTCGTTGTTGGGAATTTAAACCTTAGTGCTGAGCAGAAGTATTTGTTTGTGGGGCTGATAAGCACAATTCCAGCTCCAGCTGATATCAGTGTGGAAGACCCATCCACAAACATCTTCCAAGGTCTCTCGACTTTCTCCTCTTAGAGCACGACCACAGGGGTGAACTCGACAATGAAATCTGCTAGTGCCTGACATTTGATTGTCGTCCTTGGCGAATAATGGATGTCATATTGTCCAAGCTTCACCGACCATTTTAGCAACCGACCCAAGGCATCTGGTCGGCCTAAGACCTACTTCAAGGGAAAATTTGTTAACACTTCAACCTGGTGGGGCAGAAAGTATGGCCTCAATTTTCTAGCCGAGATGACCAGAGTGTATGCCAACTTCTCCATGGATGGATATCTCATCTCGGAATCATGCAGAGACTGACTCACGTAATATACGGGTTGTTGGATTTCCTTTTCTGCTCGGACCAAAACCACACTGATTGCATATGTTGAGACTGCCAGGTAGAGTTGTAATTTATTCCCGGCCTGGGTTTTGCGAGCACTAGGGCCTCCATTAATGATTTTTTTAGCTCCTCTAGAGCTACTTCACATTCATTGTTCCATTTGAATTTACTATCCTTTCTGATCAAATTAAAGAAAGGTCTCCATTTGTCTGTTGACCTTAATATGAATGTGTTCAGCACGACAACCTTTCCCGCAAGCTTTGGACATTCTTTACCCTTCTTGGGGTGTTAATTTCATAATTGCCTCAATCTTCTCCGGATTAGCTTCGATCCCTCTTTGGCTTACCATATAGCCTAGAAATTTTCCGGATCCGACCCCAAAAGAGCATTTCTTTGGGTTCAATTTCATCCTATATTTCCTTAGTACTCCAAACATTTCTACCAGGTTTTTCGATTTTACCAACATATCATCCACGTATACCTCCATTATCTTTCTTATTTGGGTAGCGAACATTTTGTATTTGGTAGGTAGCTCCGACATTTTTAAGGTCAAAAGATATTATTTTGTAACAGTATTGGGCTCGGTCAGTTACAAATGTTGTATGTACTTGGTCTTGTTCGGCCATTGGGATCTAGTGATAACCTGAATACGCATCCATGAAACTCATGACCTCATGTCCAGCAGTAGTGTTGACGAGCTGATCTATGTTTGGCAATGGAAAACAATCGTTAGGACATGCTTTGTTGAGGTCGGTAAAGTTCACACATAGCCTCCAAGCCCCATTTGCCTTTTTCACCAGATTGGGTTAGCTACCTAGACGGCGTACTTGTTAGGATGTATACTATAAGCCTAGCTTTTGTATGAACATCTTTTTGATATGAGAATCATTTTGGTTAAATGCTTGCATTTTATATTTGTTATATATGTTAATGCAATTGTCCAAATTAATCTATATTGTAGATAACATGGTGTGTGGTGCCACACAGAAGATCATGCTGTCAGTTCCTTATAGATTATAAATAATAGCTCACAACCAAGATGGATTTGGACAAATCATTAGAACGGTTGTAGTGTAATTTGGTATTAGTCTATCTTGACTATAAAGTTACACTAGTGCATTTTGTATGTATTGAGCAGGACCATTTGAGGTTGTTCGTTTTATACTGACTATATAATAGAACAAGACCTCTGTTATTATGGATGTACATCTTCTTAATCCCTATATAATAACGGGTACGTATACTCAGTGTTTATTTCTTTAATTTGCCAATGGGTGAGATTTATTCATAAATCAATAAGCTCGGTGAGTTGGGAGATAGCATTGTTTATATGGTGTGTTGTTGATTATAGAAGGAATCCGTGTCCTAATTATTTAGGATGATAATGTCCTCTTGAGGAGCTCATAAGAATTATCATGTAAACCCTGCAGGTGGATTTAATCCGACATGATAATAAGGATGAGTGGTACTACTCTTGGAATTAGATGTAAATTAATTAAGTTGTCAGTAACTTATTTAATTTACGGACATTCGATATCTTAAACACGGGGAAATAAATGTACACATAATAAAAGGAGCCCATATTGTAATATGGATTGGGGCGGTAGTTCAATTATAACTCTTTAGTGGACCGAGTTATAATTGATGGACTTAAGCTAGGTGTTCAGGCCGAACACAAGACGCTTAAGCCCATCAGGAGGCCCAACCCTAATTCCTCCTCCAGGTCCCTGTTGTAGCCTATAAATACCCTAAAATAAGCGTCTCCCTTAAGTGACTCTCTCAATCTCACGCGTACAAAAATACAGAATCGTGTATCAGAGAGAAAGGGACGAGATCGTTGTTTTCTTGGAAGATCGTCGCCCACACGACGTCCGAGGAAAGGGCTGGGAATACAGCAGAAGGCCGAGAGGTCTATAACTTCGATCCGATAGTCTACAAGGGTATGATTTCTTTCCGCTGCGTATTTTCTTTGGATCCCGATTCCGATTACATAGGGCCGGTGATCCGTCGGTTCCAACAGTACTCACACTCTAATGAAACCATTTCTGAGCAGCTTTTGGACTTCTAATTCCAATCCCTCATATCTGTCTGGACTCAGCCTCCGTCTCTTTTGGACTATTGGCTTTGCGGCAGGATCTATGTTCAGACAATGGCATGCGTCCTCTGGTCTCATGACACCAAGCGAAGACATCTATGTTTTTCTTGAGAAAGACGATCAGCTCCCCTTTGAATGGTTCTTTCAGCTCCTTTTCGATTCTGAGTTCCATCTTTGATCTATCTGCGTCTAGCTGGATCACGTCTAGCTTTTTAATTGGTGTTGCTCTTTTTGTAGGCATTTCCTTCATTGGGTCTAAGGTCTCCTATTCCTCATCGTCTTGGTCTGCATTAATTATCCCCATGTCTGCTCTCTGGTCAGCCGAACCTGAACTTATGCTGACCTCAAATTTTCTGGTCTGCTCTTTGGTCGACTCCTGCTCATCTGGTCGGCTTATTATGAGCTCGGGTTCTAGCTCCAAGTTCGGGACATTTTCGGCGAACTCCATCATGCTATCCTCGAATGACATCATCTGCTCATCCTCCAATCCTAGCCTATTTTTCTCTATAATGTTGAGCTCTCTTGGTTTCAGTCCCGCCTCACATTCCTGTACAGCCAGTTGATTACCTCGAATGACATACACATCATCTCCGACTGGGAATTTGATGGCCAGATGATGTATTGATACTACTGCCTTTATTTTGGCTAAGAGTGGCCGTCCCCAGATTGCATTATAGATCGAATTAAGGTCCACCACTTTGAACTCGGTTGTTGTATGTACTGTTTGATCTCCAGCCCCAAATACAACTTTGAGCTCACACTTTCTGACTATGCATGTTATTTTTCCTCCGAAACCTTGGATCGAATCCAAACAGGGCTGGAGGTCGGACTCGCGAAGACCCATTCTTCTGAACGTGTTCAGATGGAGTATGTTGGCATAGATCTCTATGTCGACTAGAACTCTATGGACCATTGTGAGGCCGATATTTAGTGATACCACTAGGGCATCACTGTGGGGTTGTACCCTTCCTTTGGCATCCTGCTCGGTGAAGGTTAGTGGTGGGTGGATCGGTTCTGGCCTTGGAGGATTGCATCGTTGATATCTGTTTCTTGTCTATCTAATCTGCTCTCTCCTCACTCTTTTGGAAAATCTCTGCTCTCCAAAAATATTATTCACGAGGGTATGAATTTCTCGAACTGTTCCAAGTTGGGGTGGTGAGGGAGGATGTTGTAAACCTGGTCCCTGTTCGGGATTCTTGACATAGTCTTTGAGATGACCTCGATCAATTAGCCTTGTCAGCTCGATCAAAAGAACCTTGCACTTGTCAATTTCATGTCTTGGGGATTTATGGTATTGACAATATCTGCTCTGATTTAATCAAGCAGGATCGGCCTTCATCGATTTCGGACTGGCAGCATGTTATGGCCCTTTAGCTCAGTAAGTACTTGAGCCGGGCTGACTGTTAGAATATGTTGGACCCGATCGAGCTCTTCATTCTGATAGACTTTGAACTTCCCTGGAGGTTTAAAGGATGGTATGTTCTTCATTTTCTCTTTTCCATCTACCCTTTCTGGGTCGGTTTTTCTTCCGGGATGGCTTCTTCAGCTCCGATATATCTCTCTGCTCGGCTCAGGAAGTCGTGATATGTCTTTAGGCCGTGTTAATGAACATTCCACCAGAACCTGGTTTTTGGGAGGAATTTAAATAAATGAATGAATTTAAATATATTAAAAAATATGATGTAATATTTAAATAAAGACTCAGATTACCTGCAACATGCAAATGTTGATGTAATTGTTTGTACCACCTCTCATCTATCACATCTCAATAAATTTGTCAATCTTTAATAGCCTCTTTTATTACTAGTTTCGCCCTGTCCATTGCTTCATAAACAATAGCTAATGTTGGTTTCTTATCTTGATCCACAAGTTTGAGCACCTTTACTAGTGGTTCCATCACCAAAGAAATTTCTCTTGCTCTCTTTCCAAAATCTGGCATCCATTATGATAGTTGAAACATTTTCAGCCTTCTTTCTTCTTTTCAAACTTGTATTATTAAATATTTCCTACTCAGTGGTTGTACACATTCTCTTCAACTCCACACTATGCCGAAGAAGACTTTCAATGGCAATAAATTCTGTTGCAAATCTGGTAATCCCTAGCCTTAGGAATTCTCTATTTTTTATGTATGATCTCATGAGATTAACAAATTTGTAACTATTGTAAATGAAACTTGTGATCTTTCTCGCTTTCTCGATACATTTTTTTATCTTTGTCATCTTTCCAATATCTTCTAACATCAAATCGATGTTGTTGGTGTCAAATTTTGTAAAGCACAAAATCCTAGTCAAACACCAAAAAATATCGATCCGGCTCAAAGAAATCGAACCAAATTGAAGTATGGAAAATTGAATAAAATAAGAAAAGCATTGTGCCCGGTGCATACTTGGGCAAATTTGTTCGGCTTGTTCTGGTCGGTCAATTCTGGCCGGATGGAACGTGTTTTATATAAGAATTGAGAGAAAAGAGCTATCTAATTACTTGAATACAATGATTTTCCAGCCCCTTTTACGAGGATCTAAGACTCTATTTATAGGCTAAGCATAATAATACAAAACTTAGTAGATAAGATAAAAATCCCCTGATTTTAGGGTCTAAATAAGGAATAAATCGGGTACGAATCTACTTAAATCGGATATGATTTGTTCTTGATTTGCTTCCTTATTTGGAGACCTCTTTTTGAAATAAACTATCTTTTTCTGGTCTTCCTATGATGATGCTTTGTTATCCGATCTTCTGCTCGATCTAGTGGCCGGATGAACATGGTTGTGGGCCCCCTATAGTCGGGTCGGTACCTATTCTGCTCGGTCCTAGTCTGGTCAGCCCCCATGCAGTTCGGCATCTGGCCGGATTGGTCCTGGTCGGATCGGCAGGTCTTGGTGCTGATCTTTAGTAATTTGGTTTCTTTTGGTCGGTTTATCGGTCGGGCCAGCTATTAAACCAGGTCAGCTATGCAGGGGGTCAACAGATGCAATGTGCAGCACAAGGTGACCAAAATATATGTGGTCTTTCCAACATCGATTTTTCTCCAGCAGCTTTGTTCGCGGCTTCACTATCTGTAACAACTTGAACAACATTTTGCTTCCCTACATCATCAATAACTTTATTCATTAGAGATAAAAGAAAATCATCTGTCTTTCTTTTGTTCGTGCAGTCTACTGAAGTATGATATATCATTGCTCAATCACAATATATCATAAAATTGATTATGGGATGCCTGTTTTTAGTACTCCACCCGTCATACATGATTGTGCAACCATATTCTGGCCACTTAGACTTCAATATTGATATATAACCTTCAATTTCAGATACTTCATCATCAAGATAAGTACCACCTATTTGACACCCTGAAGGTCTTTTAATTCCTGGCTCAGCCTCAACAATGGTATTTATCATAGATTGGTAATATGGTCCACTATCAGCAACATTAAATGGAATAACATTAAACACAAACCATTTCAAAATAGCCTTACCAACATCTTTTATTTTTCCGGGAGCAAAAAAATTCTTGATACTTTTTTATTTTGATGGGAGCATATAAGAATCAATCCCACTTGAAGACTTATTAGGTCCTTCTCTAACACTAGAACTACGAAATGTTCCTCATTTTACACCTGATGTGGACTGCGATGCTCCGACACCAGAATGTTCTGTAATAAAAAAATATAAACATTAGATATATTGATTATTAAATTCATCCTCACTTTCATCACAATCCTCGATGTCAATGAAACGCTCTTTTCTGGTTTCTTCTAGAATTGTCGCGATTATCGCTTCTCATTTCTTGTTTAATGAAGCACTTGCAACTTTGGATTCTTGAATATGT
Organism: Scutellaria minor; assembly: GCA_954870855.1. Lineage (NCBI taxonomy): Eukaryota > Viridiplantae > Streptophyta > Magnoliopsida > Lamiales > Lamiaceae > Scutellaria > Scutellaria minor. The sequence goes on from OX940733.1 coordinate 7,303,366, forward strand.
TTTCGAATCATTGCAGTTGCTTCTTTTGGAGCCTTAGTACATCTCTCCACATTTCCGGAAACATGTGTAATATGTTCTTTTACTCTCGTAATTCCACCGGTTATAGTTTTGCCACAATAGTTACATTTTATGCCTTTACTACCATCACCAATAGGACTACAAAAATTCCAACCAATATCACGTTTGGGAGGCATCCTACAAATATTATGAAATCAGTAACTTAATTAAAACAAAAAATAGCTAATCTAGCACAAAAAATAACTACAAATTTAGATATATACTATTAGAAATTTAGTTTGGTACTATTATTTATAAAATAGTAGTACTAGAGACTGGTATTTCACTATAATTTTACTGTATAATAATTATATCACCTGTAATGCTAGAAATTAAATAGAATTTAAAGTTGTTCGGCATGAAAAATATATAGCATCTTTATTATTATTATATATATATAAGTAAGAACCGTATGGACTCATGTCATTCATACAATTGTTTGATATTAAATTCTCTTATTAATATAAATGTTAATATATAGATAAGTAAAGACTTAGAATATTGAAAGAGATAATTGACAATTTTCTCACTACAAACCATAAAACATCTTTTAAAGTATAAATATTTTATGTTAAATTTTCCAGAGTAAAAATATTATTCATTTGTCGCTCAAAAGGAAAATGAATTAACTGATAGAACTTGTCGCTCAAAATCAAATACTAAATATCTTGTATTAGTATTACCTTTCTTTTGATATTTTTATCTTTAAATATCTTGCAGCTCTCCTCCAACTTCGTGTTCTCTTTCAACTAGTTTGCAGAGAGGGTAAGAAAATATGGTGAAGTTTTCAGGTTTTGGTGATATCTATTTCAAGAGTGGTAGTTGTTGGTGTCGACTGAGGCAATATTCTTGGAGATAATGTTATAGTTTTCAATTTTATCAACATATTAGGTGAAATAGATCATGTAAATTCACTTTTGTGCAGCTTTATTCTTTTGTACAGTGAACAGATAATACAAGATATTACATACAAGATATTGCAGCTTTATTTTTGTCAATTTTACAACTTTCACTTTTGTGCAGCTTTGTTTTTATCTCTAATAATATTCTAAGAAAGCATGGTATTAAAGCCTACTAATCAGCTTTTGTGCAGCTTCTTTCACTATAATTCTTTCAAGTTGCAATGGTACATTTGTACTTAATAAGTTGATATACTGTATATATACAAATTAATATACCCATATATAATAAACATGTATAAAGAATATTACATTCAATCGAAAAAAAGAACATAGAGTATTGAAATTCAATCATCTATCCATCATCTCCGCTTTTATACCCGTTAAAATCCATTTTGTCCGTTATATACAGGTGTTATCAGCCGATATCATACCCAATAACGTAGCCGACCGTTTTTAACTGAATCGGTGATGCGGAGGTGGCCATTACCGTTATGTTAAAGTCGTCACAACCGTTATAATACCGTTACGGCGAACCATGCTTGATGCAAAACTTTCATGTGATATGATATGCTTTGTTTTATAATGATTTGTTGGACCATTGGAGATTTGGTGTGTTTGATTTTGTTCAAATGTCTGATTTTTTATTATGTTTGATGATTATTTGTTAGACAAAAGAGAGTGTTGAGTGGTGTATTTTATTTTGTTCAAATATCTGATATTTTTTATTAGGTTTGATTATTATTCGTTAGACAAAAGAGATTGTTAAGTGGTTTCTATAAATTTATTTGTCCATTATTGTATATATTATTAATCTTCTTTCTCAAGATGCGTTTAGTTTGTTAATGTTTAATGTTTTTGATTGCTCAACCATTAAGTTTCTCACTTTCGACATCATTTTGTACTTCTTGGTGCTGATGATTATCTTACACACAAAGATACAAGTTTTTGAAAAACTTGATTTTTTTTATCCAGATGTATATTGTAATTTTAAATGCACAAAAATATCTTCTATATGAGTTTTTTTTTGTATATCTTAATTTGCGCTATGGAGGTTAATTGAGGAATATTTATTTAAATTTTGATAATATGTAATTTACTGTAAATTTTAATTCATATCATGATTTCTGTTGACTTATTTTTTTGAAATAACTACCTAATTTGTTAGTGTTAACAGTAATAAATGTATAAATAATTGATTTTACGATAATCATGCTACTACTAAAATAATATATGATTATTTATCAAGAGAGAGACTCATGTGCAACTTGTGCACGGATCCATTGATCTGTGCACAACAAAATGGATCATTTTCTACCCCAACCGCCTACAATCGTGATTCCACATGCATCAATCACGCGCTACTAAATGACGGGCGCATGTTAACACGTACCCTTAATAAATAAATAAAAAAATTTACGCGTCACTGTAGCAGCTTGGGGAGAAAACTTCTTTCAACAGCCATGGATGAAATCGCGAAGATAATATATTTTTCGACCATAAAATAGATTAATACTGTAATTTAATTTCCATCCATTCACATAGCATCCACCATTGATGAAGTATCGAGATAATACTATTTATGATAAAATTGTGTCCGCCATTGATGAAGGTTTGAAGCTAATACAGTGTTCGAATACCCATTGATGAAGGTTTGAAACTAATACAATGTTCGAATAACCTAGCAAATATAAATCGCATCAAGATTCAAGGTCGGATCTCAAAAAATATGGCAGAGAATACTGGTAAATTGTAATCCACTGAAGTAATACTGTTATGTTAAGTTATGTAGTACTGAATCTTTTTACATGTTGTTATGTTGTTTTCTGCTATGTTACTTGTTATGTTAGTTGAATTAAGTTATATAGGACTAAATGTTTTTACATACTGTTGTGTTATTTGAGTGATATTGTTGTGTTAATGAAGTGATACTATTGTGTTATTTGAATGACACTGTATTTATAATTGCAGAATCAATGACTGTAATAATTGTTGAAGATGAAACAATAAATGTGGAAGATTTAACAAGGAATGCAACAATTGAAATTGATTCAGGGAGTAGTCAATTGATTAATGATACTGAAGATATTGAAGTCCTAGCTGGTTCACTTATTGGATACAAACGAAAGACTATTGATGAAATATATGAGCTCTACAGAAAACATTCTCGTTTGATTGGATTTGGAGAATGGAAATCAAATAGTAGATACTCCACAATTGATACATCTATACTACTTGGGAAAATATTTATTTGCTCATCTGCTGGATCGAAACACAAACAGAAAGAGGTTCCAACAAGTTTAGGTGTGATGGAAAAGAAAACCAAGAAGACAAAAACAACAAGGACAAACTGTAAGGTATCGCTTACAGTCAAGTTGAATCATCAAAATAAGTATGAGGTGGTAAACCATGAGACTTTCCATAATTCAATCACTTACAAGAAAAGAGTGGGGTCATTTATATCGTTCAAAAAGACATATAACAGATGAAAAACGTACAGTAATTCAGATAATGCTAGATTTAGGGATGAAACCATCAGACTCTAACCGTTACATGGCATGTGATTTTGGTGGAGAGGAAATAGTTGGGCACACAATGAAAGATCACTTGAACTTGGTGCATCGAATGAAAATGAAGAAAATCGAAGGGGGTGATGCACAAACAATTTTAGATATGATATAAGAGCAAGATGCAAAGGAAGATGATTTTTATTATAAAGTAAAATTGGATGACGAAGGCAAGTTATCAAATATGTTTTGGAGGGACTCTATGATGAAGGAAGATTATGCATTATATGGTTATGTGATGATATTCGACACAAAATATAGGACAAACAAATACAATTTGATTTGTGCCCTCTTTGTTGGTGTCAACAACCACATGAAAAATGTCATGTTCGCTTGTGCATTCATTTCGAATGAGAAGATAGAAACATTTGAATGGTTGTTCAATGTTTTCAAGAAATCAATGAGTAGAAAAAGTCCCATCACAATTTTCACAGATCAAGATCAAGCAATTGCTAATGCAATTGAGAAGGTATGTCTAAAATTGTACTGTTATTTTTTTACTCTATTTTTTGTCATCATCTAATACTGTATATCTTAGTTAGTAACACTCTTTAGTATTACAAAGTATAATTGTTCAGTCTTATTGCTGCATTGCTAAATCTGTTTCAAACAACAGGTTTTTCCAGCAACAAGGCATAGATTGTGTATATGACATCTTCAACAAAATGCAATAAGCAGATTTGCAAAGTTGAAATTTGACAATTTGTTTAAGAGTCAGTTCAACAAATGCTTAACTGGATGTGACGATGAAGAAGAATTTGAAAGTTGTTGGAAAAACATGGTGCAAAAATATAAGCTCGAAGGTCACTCTTGTTTTATAGGACTCTATGGATTAAAGGAAAAATGGTGCACAGCTTTAAATAAGAATTACTTAGCTGGTATTGTTTCATCACAAATAAGTGAATCGACAAATAATGCACTTAGATTTAATGCTAAGAAGACAACCAGTTTGACAGATTTCTTTACATTTTTCACTAACACAATAAAACGTTGGAGGATGACTGAGAAACAAGATGAATTCAATTGTGCAAGGTCAGTTGCAGAAAGTCAAATGCATATGAATGGAATATTGAAACATTCTTTTGAAATATACACAATCAGTGTTTTTAGATATTTTGAAGAGGAGTTCAGAAAGTGCATTGTTTGTTATTCAAAAGTGATTGGAGTGGAAGGTAGCACAATGCTTAATGAAGTATCCAATCCTAATAATGGTCAAACAGCAAGCAAGCAAGTAGTATTTGATTACCAATTCATGATGGTGACATGCTCTTGCAAGATGTTTGAAGCAATGAGTATTTTGTGTTGTCATTCCTTGAGAATACTCCACATAAATTCTGCACAGTCTATACCTGAAATGTACATTAAAAAAATATGGACAAAATTGGTAAAGTCGATGGTGTGGGACAAGCTCAATAACAATGATAACAGCATAGCAAGGGGCAATGAAGGGGTTCTTTGGCATCACACGGTGATAAGGAAATACTATAATTTAGTCCTGAAATCACAAAACAATAGGAATGTGAGAAATCTTTTGGAAGAAAGCTACAACAAAGATTGTATTATTGTTAATTCTTTAACAGCTTCTGTTAGTGATGCAGAGGTCGGACAAACTGAAAACAACACAAAATCTTCTACTTCTATTCTTGATCCAGATCGTGCAGTCACTAAAGGTAGGAGCAAGAGACTAAAGGAACATTTTCAGAAAAACAAGAAGAGAGGAAGTTCATCAAAGAATGATTCAACATCAGAATTTGGCAGTTTAACACCATACGTACCAAAAGAAAGTTTGTTTTAGATCATAGCTTTAAGTAATACTGTTGTATTTTTGAAGTAATATTGTTACTGTTCATCAGTAATACTGATCTATTTTTAAGAATATTAATGCAACTATCTTACACTATAATTCTTTATATATATTAAATGTTACATTTAACAGTAATACTATTATATATTATGCATTAATACTTTATATTTGAGTGTAAGTAATTTTTACGTTCAAGAATGATACTGTTAATGTAGTACCCCGGACCAAAAACAAAGCATAATTGGTTAATTAAATAATTAAACCCTTAATTAAAATATTTTATGTGCGTTAATTCTTAATTGATTATGTGCGTTAATTCTTAATTGATTATGTGCGTTTTCGAATATACGCTAAGGTATGATTTAGACCGACGAAAACTCTAGATGTGGAACATAGAATATTTTTATACCATGAGATGCGCAATGGAAAAATGAGAAAATAGAAATAAACTAGAGGTCAATCAGAGACCCGTAGCTCAAATGGCGAAGAAAAGAGCCGAATACAAAGGTTCGGTAAAACGGAAGGGGTAGAATCCGAATGAACGGTAAAATGGAAAATAATATTCTAATGAACGGTAAATTAATTTTACTAGGTAAATAGAACTTTGAAAATCTATAAATAGGGGCTCAGTCAATTCAAAAAATTTCATTTTCCGCCGACGACGAAAGCGACGCGAACAAGTAAGTTTTTCTCTCTTCTCTCTTTCTTTATTTTTTTCGCCAGCAAAGTCGCTGGAGTGCCGCCCGAAAAGTCGTCGGAGCTGCTGCTGCCGCCGGAGCCGGAACCGCCGTCGCCGCCGGCAATGGTGCTGGTGGTGGTGGTGCACCGGGTGCCGGGTGTGCGATGGTGCGTGAGCGTCGGGTGTCGGATTGTGCGTCGGGGACGGAATGCGCGCACGACGCTGGGCACCAGGGGGGCCGGGTGTGCGTGGGCTGGGTACCGGGGGTTGGAGGCGCACACGGGTGCCGGCCGTCGAGTGCCGGGTGCGCGTGGGCGACGGTAGCCGAGAAAACTCGGCAATCGGGAGCTGGGTGCGCAGGTGCGGGCGACGGGAGGTGGGCTGGCTGAGAAAACTCGGCAGTCGGGAGCTGGGCATGCGCGGGTGCGGCGATGGGGGCCGAGCTGCCGAGAAAACTCGGCAGCTGTCGGGTGAGCGCGCCTGCGTCGGGTATTTTTCACCCGACGTAGAGTGCTCGCGTGCCCCGACGCACACAACGCCATGTTTTCGACCCGAACCCCGTTTTTTCCACCGTACATCAACATCGAGTCATTTTTGACGAGATGTCATTGACCGAGGGTCGCGGGCCCGGTCAAAGTCAACCCTTTCACCAAATTTACTGAAATACCCCTAAACTTAAAATGCTCCGTACGAGCTCATTTCAACTCCAATTGAGCTCATTCTTTTTGAGTTGCGATCCTTATTTCATTCTCTACCACCTCAGCCTAAGAAACTGAACTTTCACCCTTATTGCTTCAACCTCAAATTTTGAGATCCCTCGATCCGGCGCACGTTAAATGATCGTTCTTTCTTCGAAATTATTTATAATTTTAAGTATATTTATTAAGAATCTAAGGAACACTGTAACTTGTGTAGGTTATCAGTTGGACCGAGTTGTGATACCTAGTACTAGCTACTCGACAAGATGGGGGTAACTTCTAAATCTTTATCTGTTTATCGTTTTCTAATCAACGCATGATCTACAGGATATTACGTGCTGTGATTTAATTGTTGTGCCATACTTATACTGTGAACGGACTAAGGTCCACTTTGATCATGCATTCGTCCCTGTCTCTTTTCTACTACTCTTAAGGTTTGGTGGTCCTCTTGAAACGCACCAGCGATATTGAGACCGTTTTATTGGGTGTGACGGGCAGATCCCGTACCCATTCTCCTCTCTTTCTAATATCTGCTGTGCATTTTACGTGTTGTGGCAACGTGCTATAGATGTTTACTTTCTGTTGGTTATCTGTTAAGTGTCATAAGATGCAGATGTTATTTCCACGGGTGTATTCCACGCACTCACCCCTTAATCTATACTCACACTACAGGAGATGAGGAAACTGATGAACCCTAGTCGGAGAGTGGTGGTGCTGTCTTGGGGGATTGTACTTTCAGAATAATGTTACTCAAACATTTTCAAACCATGTTTTGAACACTTTACGTTTTGTGGTGTCTGGATATGTATGTTGAATGTGGGATCCTGATGAAATATTCCACTGTACATGATGTAAATATCGGTACTGAGACCGATGGCTATCGGCAGAGGCCGATTGATGTGTGAATGATATATATTTTGTTCCTTATCCCTTTCTTCTATCATCTCCTGCTATTTCTTTCTGTTGTCATATGTGTCCCTCACTATTTTCTATCTTCACGCCCGTGTGAAAACTCTGATATTTTAAGTGAAAGAAAATGGGACGTGACAGGTGGTATCAAAGCTTAGTTCTACCCTTTGTAGGACTTTGCTCAAGCTTGTTTTTAAACGTGTTTTAAATGTGAGTCGTTTTAAAAATATAGATCGGCACCATCCTCTCTCCATAGGTGTCCCTCCCTGCTTATGATACTTGTGGGAAAATGTGTTTATTTGTTATGTAATACTGTATTAGCATAATATAAATTGTTAGGATATAGAAGAAGTGATAATGGATATAGACTGATAATGGAAATTCGTGTAACTTCTTAGGAGAAACTACGGTGTTGCTTTTTTGAGAGTCGAGTGACAGAGGATAGGTCAATAGGGGAGCATATTGCCCGACTTTTATACTGTTGGAGGGAGTTAGGAGGTCTCAAAGGTAGTATTAGTGGGGTTCAGGCATCCTTACATCTGATCCACACCATGCCTGGGGATTGGGAGACTAGGACACGTTCAGCATATAGGGATGAGCTTGTGCACTTAGCAATAGACTTGATACCTTTTGTTAACTTCGAAAATATGGCAAGGACAATGTTAGACGTATGGGGTCGGCACGGTCTTTCGATTCAGGATGAGCCGAGTCCTTACGATCCATCCAGTAGTAGTAGTAGTTCGAAATCTGATGCTGATATCGATGAGGACCCACAGGAGGATGAGGACCTTGAGGAGTATGATCTAGGAGCAGCACCGGGATCGCCAGGACCGCCGCCTCCAGCTGCAGTTGCATAGAGGAGAGATCTTACTGATGTATATGTATACTATATGTGATATATTTCTTCTATGTATATGTGGTAGCTTTTATTTCATGTAGATAGTGTACATAATCCTTTTGGCAAGATGTAAGGGCTACCCCTATTTTGGCAGATATGTATATATTATGTCCGTGTAATCCCTTTTTGGTGTTGGGATACACGTTTATACCTCTTCTTGCCTATCATGGTTATTTTCCTTTATCTATATGTTGTTATGTATGGTAACGATATATATATAGGTAGATAATCTAATAGAGTCATGCCGCCTAAAGGACGACCCCGGAAAGTACAACCACCAATGGCTAATCAGCCGGGACCGCAAATAGCCAACCAGCCAGAGAGAGCTGACAATGTGAATATGGGAGATTTAGCTGCAGCAATAAGGGGATTAACCCAACATTTTGAGGTAACCCAAGCCAACCCCTAGCCAACACGATCTGATCCCAATCTTATATACGAGCAGTTTAGGTGATTCAATCCGCCGAAATTCGACGGGAATGGTGAACCAGCGAATGCAGAAGAGTAGTTATGGTCGCTCGACCGACTATTTGGACATTTGACCTGTACCTAGGAGCAGAAGGTCTCCTGTGCAATCTTCCAACTTACAGAAGAAGCGAGTCACTGGTGGGACTCATACGAATGAACTTTATCAGCTGCCCAAAGAAACAGAATAACTTGGGAGGAATTTAAGGAAATGGTTTCTCGCCACTTCATCCCTCAATCTTACCGGGATAAAAAGAAAATGGAGTTTCTACACCTCCGTCAGGGAAGTTCGACGGTAGGAGAGTACGCCATGCACTTGGTAGATACCGACTGTAAGAAGGCTCGGAGATTTGAAAGAGGCCTTCGTCCAGAGATTGGATCCATCCTAGTTGTACAGGGGGAGATGACGTATGCAAGCGTCATTGAGAAAGCACAGGAGATTGCTTCCCGTTTGCATTTGGATAATGCACCTCCTAAGAGAACCTTCCCAGCTCCTGCAAAGCGAATGTGGCCTGGCCCAAGCCAAAATTCTGCCCCGAATAAATTTTCAAGGGCAAACAATGTTTCACTCCTTCCTAACCCCAGACTAGGGAATCCGTGCCTTAGATGTAAAAAGGTGCACGTGGGGCCGTGTCAGCCATAAACCCGGACTTGCTTCACATGTGGAGCACCAGGGCATATAATGGCCAACTGCCCGAGGGCGAGAAACTTGCTAGCCACAACCCCAAACTCGAGGCCGGCAGCAGGTAGGGCACGAGCCTTTGCTCTCACCCATCCCGAAGCTGTGGAGGAGGCTGAGGCGATAACAGGTATGTTACTTGTATATGATATACCTGCCCTCATCCTATTTGATACTAGAGCGACACATTCTTTTATATCTATCAACTTCTGTAATTTGCTGAAGCATGAGGATGATAGGATAGTCGCTCGAACCTTAGAAGTAAGTATTCCTTCGGGGAAGACAGTTAAAATAAAACATCTTTACTGTGACCTTAAAATCGCTTTCGAGGGTAAGATTCTTCTAGCCAATCTTCATGCTTTGGAGATGAAGGATTTTGACGTAATCCTAGGAATGGATTGGCTGGAATCCAATCACACGATAATCAAGTATTACACAAGGGAAATTGTCTTCCAAACCCTAGGGGAACCGGAGTTCATCTTCCACGGAACATGAGTTGGGGTTGATTCAAGGATTGTTTCAGTCATGAAGGCAACCAAGATGCTTAGCAAAGGAAATTGCGAAGCTTGGTTAGTCAATATGGTAAATCCTGAGTAGGAGTCAATGTCTATCGAGGATGTGCCAGTAATAAGAAAATTCTTGGACGTCTTCCCAGAGGATTTACCCGGTCCTCCACCAGATAGACAGGTGACTTTCAAGATTGATCTTATTCTAGGGACAGCACCGGTGTCGAAAGCTCCTCATCGGATGGCACCGAAAGAATTACAGGAGTTGAAAGTCCAAATACAAGAACTTTTGGACAAAGGTTTTATTAGACCAAGTGTGTCACCTTGGGGAGCTCCAGTGCTTTTTGTAAAGAAGAAGGATGGCAGCTTTCGAATGTGCATAGATTATCGAGAGCTGAACAAGCGGACTATAAAGAACAAGTACCCGTTACCTCGAATTGAGGATCTTTTCGACCAATTAAGAGATGTCAGTATGTTCTCTAAAATTGACTTAAGGTCTGGATATCTCCAGATGAAAGTCGAGGACACAGATATATCTAAGACAGCCTTCCGGACGAGATATGGCCACTATGAGTTTGTAATAATGCCATTTGGACTTAGCAATGCTCCAGCTGCCTTTATGGACTTGATGAATCGTATCTTCCATCCGTATCTCGATCTCTTTATTATTGTATTCATTGATGACATTCTCATTTATTCGTGCGATAAAATGCACCATGAACAACATCTCAGAATTGCATTGGAGGTTTTGCGTAAGGAGAAGCTTTATGCAAAATACAAGAAGTGCGAATTCTGGATGAACAAGGTAAATTTCCTTGGTCACATTGTCTCTTCCCAAGGGATCGAAGTAGATCCTGAAAAGGTGAAAGTAGTCAGTAAATAGAAGGCCCCAACAAACGTCAAGGAAGTGCGGAGTTTTATGGGTTTGGCTGGCTACTATCGAAGATTTATAGAAGGATTTTCGAAAATCGTTGCTCCTATAACTCGCTTGATAAGGAAATGTTGGAACCGACGGATCGCCGGCTCTATGCTATCAAAATGGGGATCCATAAATAATATGCAGCGGAAATAAATCATACCCTTGTAGACCTCTTCGATCTTCTGATGTATTCCTACAGCCTTTCTCGAACGTTGCGTGGCCAACGATCCTTCGAGAAAACTCAGTTCTGCTCTCTCTCACTATCACGTGTTTTCTGTGATCTGTGTTAAATAAGGTGCTGATGAAAAGAGCTATATATAGGCTACACCAGGGACCTAGAGGAGGAATTGGGTTGGGCCTCCTGATGGGCTTAAGTATCCTGTGTTCGGCCCGAACACATAACTTAAGCCCATCAATAATAATTCAGTCCACTAGAGAATTATTATTGAACTACCATCCCAATCCCATATTATAATATGGGCTCCTTTTATTATGTGTACATTTATTTCCCCGTGTTTAAGATATCGAATGTCCGTAAATTAAATAAGTTACTGACAACTTAATTAATTTACATCTAATTCCAAGAGTAGTACCACTCATCCTTATTATCATGTCGGATTAAATCCACCTGCAGGGTTTACATGATAATCCTTATGAGCTCCTCAAGGGGACATTATCATCCTAAATAATTAGGACACGTATTCCTTCTATAATCAACATCACACCATATAAACAATGCTATCTCCCAACTCACCGAGCTTATTAATTTATGAATAAATCTCACCCATTGGCAAATTAAAGAAACAAACATTGAGCATATGTGCCCGTTATTATATAGGGATTAAGAAGATGTACATCCATAATAACAGAGGTCTTGTTCTATTATATAGTCAGTATAAATCGAACAACCTCAAATGGTCCTGCTCAATACATACAAAATGTACTAGTGTAACTTTATAGTCAAGATAAACTAATAACAAATCACACTACAACCATTCCAATGGTTTGTCCAAATCCATCTTGGTTGTGAGCTACTATTTATAATTTATAAGAAACTGATAACATGATCTTCTGTGTGGCACCACACACCAAGTTATCTATAATATAAATTAATTGGACATTGCATAAACATATATAACAAATATAAAATGCAAACATATGACCAAAATGATTCTCATTCCATAAAAGATGTTCATACAAAAGCTAGGCTTATAGTATACATCCTAACAGGAAAGACGTAAAGTTTCAATGGAGCGAGCAGTGTGAGTACAGTTTTCAGGAACTAAAGAAAAGACTAACAGAGGCACCAGTCTTAACAGTCCCTGATGCAACTGGGGAGTTCGTAGTTTACAACGACACATCCAAACAAGGTCAAACAAGGTTTGGGATGTGTTTTGATGCAGCAAGGAAAAGTGGTGGCGTACGCATCACGCCAATTAAAGGTTCACGAACTAAACTACCTAACGCACGATCTAGAGCTAGCAGCGATGTTACATGCTCTTAAGATATGGAGACACTATCTCTACGGCACGAAGATTGAGATCTACACCGACCACAAGAGTCTGAAATACTTCTTTGAGCAGAAGGAGCTCAATATGAGACAGCGAAGATGGCTAGAGTTGGTAAAGGATTATGATCTTACGATCCATTACCATCCTAGAAAGGCAAACGTAGTAGCTGATGCTCTTAGCCGAAAGGGAAAAGGGATGGTGACATCTATGACCACCAATCAACACCAACTGGTCGAAGAGATGTCAAGGCTGAAGTTAGAGATAGTCACGTCTCCGGATAACATCGAAGCTAGGATAGCAACGTTATCCGTGAAACCCACATTGCGCGATCGAATCATTGAAGCTTAGAGGAAAGATAGCTTTCTAATGAAGATGAAAGCTCATATGGATAAGGGACGAGTTGAAGATTTTTCTTTAGCATCTGACGGAGCTCTTATCTTCAGAGAAAGGATCTGCGTGCCAAAAGACGAGAAATTAAGGAAAAAAATCCTCGAAGAGGTACATTGTACGCCGATAGCAACACATCCAGGAGGTACAAAGATGTACCAGGACTTGAGGGTAAATTTTTTGTGGAGGGGCATGAAGAGAGACATAGGGCTTTTCGTTAAAAGGTGTCTCGTTTGTCAGCAAGTGAAAGCAGAGCATCAATGACCGACTGGGATGCTAACTCTTTTAAAGATACCAGAGTGGAAGTGGAACACATAGCCATGGATTTCGTGGTTGGTTTCCCAAGCACCAGACGAGGGGACCACGCTGTATGGGTAATAGTTGATAGACTAACAAAGTCTGCCCACTTTTTACCAATCAAGATGACTTTTGGGTTGGATAAGCTAGCACGAATATATCTTAAAGAGATTGTTCGATTGCATGGCGTGTCGGTTTCCATCGTATCAGATAGAGATCCTCGGTTCAACTCTAGATTCTGGAAAAGTCTACAAAAAGAGTTAGAAACCAAGTTGTCCTTCAGTACAGCCTTCCACCCACAGACTGACGGTCAAATTGAAAGGACCATACAAATCCTTGAAGACATGTTAAGAGCATGCGGTTTGGACTTTCCCGAAAGCTGGGAAGACCACTTGTGCTTAATAGAATTTGCCTACAACAACAGCTACCAATCGATAATTGGTATGGCACCTTATGAAGCTCTCTATGGAAGGAAATACCGCTCACCCATCTGTTGGGACGAAGTGGGCGAAAAGAAGTTTTTGGGGCCTGAATTGGTTGACCAAACGGTTGAGGTAATAAAGAAAATTCGGGAAAGAATGCGAGTGGCCCAAGATCGACAAAAAGCATACGCCGATAAGAGATGGAGGGAATTGAATTTCGAAGTAGGAGACAAGGTTTTCCTCAAGGTGTCACCCACAAAAAGAGTCTATCATTTTGGGAAGAGGGGGAAGCTAAAGTCGAGATATGTAGGGCCATTCAAAATCCTCGACCGAATTGGGGAGGTTGCATATCGTCTAGCTCTACCGCCAGCCTTCACCGGAGTACATAACGTCTTCCATGTGTCTATGCTCCGAAAGTATGTATTCAATCCGAACCACGTAATTAGTCAGGAAGGTATAGAACTTGAGAAGGATCTAACCTACGAAGAGGTTCCGATAGCCATCTTAGATAGAAAGATTCAATGATTGAGAAATCGAGAGATGGCTATTGTAAAAGTTCAATGGAGCCGTCATGGAAGGGAGAATGCGACTTGGGAGTTAGAAAACGAGATTCTAAAGAAGTATCCCGATCTACCCGTATTAGGTACACGTTTAATTTCGAGGATGAAATTCTTTTAAGGGGTGAGGAATGTAGTACCCCGGACCAAAAACAAAGCATAATTGGTTAATTAAATAATTAAACCCTTAATTAAAATATTTTATGTGCGTTAATTCTTAATTGACTATGTGCGTTTTTGAATATATGCTAAGGTACGATTTAGACCAATGAAGACTCTATATGTGGAACATAGAATATTTTTATACCATGAGATGCGCAATGGAAAAACGAGAAAATATAAACAAACTAGAGGTCAATCGGAGACCCGTAGCTCAAATGGCGAAGAAAAGAGCCGAATATGAAGGTTCGGTAAAACGAAAGGGGTAGAATCCGAATGAACGGTAAAATGGAAAATAATATTCTAATGAACGGTAAATTAATTTTACTAGGTAAATAGTAACTTTGAAAATCTATAAATAGGGGCTTAGTCAATTCAAAAAATTTCATTTTCTGCCAATGACAAAAGCGACGCGAACAAGTTTTTCTCTCTTCTCTCTTTCTTTATTTTTTTCGCCGGAAAAGTCGCCGGAGCGCCGCTGGAAAAGTCACCGGAGCTGCTGCCGCCGCCGCCGCCACCGATGTAGCCAGAGCTGCTGCCGGCAGTGGTGCTGGTGGTGGTGGTACGCCGGACGCCGGGTGCCGGGTGGGCGATGGTGCGCGAGCGTCGGGTGTCGGGTTGTGCGTTGGGGACAGGACGTGCACATCGGGGTGGGCGTCGGGGACGGGATGCGCGCACAAGGCTGGGAGTTGTAGGGGGGCCGGGTGCACACGGGCTGGGTGCCGGGGGTCGGAGGCGCGTGCGGATGCCGGCCGTCGGGTGTCGGGTGCGCACGGGCGACGGGAGCCGGCTAGCCGAGAAAACTCGGCAGCCGGGAGCTGGGCGCGCAGGCGCGGGCGACGGGGGGCGGGCTAGCCGAGAAAACTCGGCAGCCGGGAGCTAGGCGCACGCAGGCGCGGCGACGGGGGCCGAGCTGCCGAGAAAACTCGGCAGCTGCCGGGTGGGCACGCCAGCGTCGGGTTTTATTCACCCAGCGCCGGGTGCTCGCATGCCCCGACACACGCGACGCCGTGTTTTCAACCCGAACTCCGTTTTTTCCACCATATATCAACATCGAGTCATTTTATACGAGATGTCGTTGACCGAGGGTCGCGGGCCAGGTCAAAGTCAACCCTTTCACCAAATTTACCGAAATACCCCTAAACTTAAAATGCTCCGTACGAGCTCATTTCAACTCCGATTGAGCTCATTCTTTTTGCGTTGCAATCCTTGTTTCATTCTCTACCACCTCAGCCTAAGAAACTGAAATTTCACCCTTATTGCTTCAACCTCAAATTTTGAGATCCCTCGATCCGGCGCACGTTAACTGATCGTTCTTTCTTCGAAATTATTTATAGCTTTAAGTATATTTATTAAGAATCTAAGGAACACTGTAACTTGTGTAGGTTATCAGTTGGACCGAGTGGTGATACCTAGTACTAGCTTCTCGACAAGGTGGGGGTAACTTCTAAATCTTTATCTGTTTACCGTTTTCTAGTCAATGCATGATCTACAGGATATTACGTGTTGTGATTTAATTGTTGTGCCATATTTATACTGTGAACGGACTGAGGTCCACTCTGATCATGCATTCGTCTCTGCCTCTTTTCTACTACTCTTGAGGTTTGGTGGTCCTCTTGAAACGCACCAGCGGTATTGAGACCGTTTTATTGGGTGTAACGGGCAGATCCCGTACCCATTCTCTTCCCTTTCTAATATTTGTTGTGCATTTTACGTGTTGTGGCAACGTGCTGGTAGATGTTTACTTTCTGTTGGTTATCTGTTAAGTGTCATAAGATGCGGATGTTATTTCCACGGGTGTATTCCACACACTCACCCCTTAATCTGTACTCACACTACAGGAGATGAGGAAACTGATGAACCCTAGTCGAAGAGTGGTGGTGTTGTCTTGGGGGATTGTACTTTCAGGATAATGTTACTCAAACATTTTCAAACCATTTTTGAACACTTTACATTTTGTGATGTCTGGATACGTATGTTGAATGTGGGATCCTGATGAAATATTCCGCTGTGCATGATGTAAATATCGGTACTGAGATCGATGGCTATCGGCAAAGGCCGATTGATGTGTGAATGATATATATTTTGTTCCTTATCCCTTTCTTCTATCGTCTCCTGCTATTTCTTTCTGTTGTCATATGTGTCCCTCACTATTTTCTATCTTCACGCCCGTGTGAAAACTCTGATATTTTAAGTAAAAGAAAACGGGGCGTGACAGTTAATGCTTATGGCTATTACTGTTTATGTTTGACAATAATACTGTTAAAAAAACATGTATAATATTGTTTACGTGCAAGAATGATACTGTTAATGCTTATAGCTATTACTGTTTATGTTTAATACTAATATTGTTATAAAAACATGTATAATAAAGTTACGTCCAAGAATGATACTGTTAATGCTTATGACTATTACTGTTTATCTTTGATACTAGTACTGTTAAAAAACTTGTATAATACAGGTTTCATTGATTACCTTGTTTTTCATTTTATACTTTCCCACTGTATCCCTACATCAAAAAAAATATAATATAAAGTTATAACCAATATAAATATATTATAATTGTAATATGATATCAAAACATACTTTTCAAAAACACTAATTCAAACATCAGAATTCATTACAAGAGATGCAAGCACACATAATACACACAATTATATAACACATTCACTAGCCAAAACAGATATTGTTGTTTTTCACCACCCAAAAACATTCACCCAAAAACTAAACTAAGATTGTTTTTCATCAACACACTTCCTTTTTGGTCTCCCCTTTCTTGAAATAACAGTTTTTCTTTTTTTCATTGCAGCAACAACCTCTTCTCTCTTAAACTTTATGAATCTGGGTTTTGCCACATAGAACCTTCTAACCCTATCAATGACATCTGCCCGTTCATCATTTAAACATGACGTGACAATTGCATAAGCAAATTCTGCCCTCAGGACTTTCCTCAAAAGTGGCTGCAATGAGAAAAAAATAAGTTAAAAACTAATAATGTTTCTTCAACATATAAAATTATTCATTGTAACAAAAATAATACTGCATAACATTATTAACTGTACGATTTAGTTAAATAACTAATACTGTTTATGTATCCCTTATCAGTATTACTAAAATATAGCTTAACGTACTATTATATATTACTAAATAGTATTGCTTCATAGAAGAATAACATACCTTTCTTAAATCAGGTTTATCATATGGAGCACCATTGAAATACGTCATATGGTGCATCATAAATATTCCACAATCATTTGTTTCTTTGAACTCAAATGCTCTCTACGGTAAATCCACATCTTCCATTTCATATTTCTTAATTTCATCAGCCCTAGGATATTGTTTTCGAATAAGATATTTGGCCATGCAACACTTCTGCAAAAAGAAATATATAAGTTTTAGATAGTACACCAGATACTTATATCGTAACTTTATTAAATGGGCATATCATCAATATAGCAATCTTCTTGTATTTATTGTCATCGTTGTCATACAACTGGTTGTCAAGATAATGAACCTTCTTGTTTGCAAAGTTTATGGCAATACAAAAGAAGTGTTGGGACAACCAGATAGGAACAAATATCTACAATCAAATATAATAATAATTGTTAAACTAATACTGTTTATTATGTAAAGATAATACTATGTAGTTTAATAACTAACATTGTCCTATATTAAAACAGTATATTAATAACAATTAACATACCAGATCAACGATATTGAGAACTAGTTCCTGCATTGAAAGCCAAGCATCCCAAATATTAAAAATATTCTGCTCCAAAACTGTGATCTTCTTCGAATCCTTCTCTTCTAAAAGTTCAATCATGTTCGTCTATAAAAAAACACAACAATTTTAAGAATAAAAACAAATAAAAAAATAGACTACAAAAAAATTGAAATTATACTTACGGAATGATCAAGTGTAAAAACAAATTTACTTAAACCATCATTTGCAGATTTGTTGAGTATTAATGCCCATAAGTTCACAACACACGACTCGATCTGCGAGTCGGGGAACAGAGAAAGTATATCTTTTCTACCAATAATGAGGAGTAGTCCATGACGAAATAGAGTTTCACTGTAAATATAAACGTAAAGATTTATCAATACTGGACAATATTAAATTAATAAGTACAAACTAGAGAACTGACTCATCAGTGCCTTCATGATCATCATAAGATGCATAATCAGTAAACTCTTTCGATTGATCGTCCATTTTCTGCAAAAATCTTCTCATCCTACGAAAGAAACCAGACAAATATCCATGTTTCCCAATAATTTCGATCAAAGTCTCTTTCTCACAGCCCTTCATCTTCCAAGACATGGAACCATGAACCTCAAAAATTTCATGACTATTCACTTTAAGAGGGTCATCGATGTTTTCAGTCGGAGTTGCAGGAACTTTGTCATCACTGCCTTCTTGTTCTGCATTTTTTTCTGGTGAAGCACTTAAATGAAGATCAAAAGAAGGCATGCCATCAGCAACTTTAGGACAGGTTCCTTTATTTTTGTCCACTGCATTTGACGAAACTCCCTTTTCCTTACTTATGAAATCATGAATAATTTTATCGATAATCCTGTATACTTTTTCATTAGAAAAAAATTTTTGAGACTCGGATATCACTTCAGCAGACTTCTCAGGGTCACTCTTCTTCATACATTTGAAAATGGATATGTAGTGGTGAGAGACCACTGAAATATCTCTCTTAAAAAGAAGAGAAATCCTGTCTATTTCCTAAACAAAAAAGAACAAATATACATAAAAAACAATATATGTAATCCTGTTTAGATTACGAAATCAACAATATATACCAATAATGTTTACTATATATATATTGTTATAGAGCACAAATCATATAGTGACTTGACAATAATACTGGATAAAACTTAAAAGTATTACTAACTTATACTTATTAGTATTAGTAAGTTATACTTAATCGTATTAGTAAGTTATACTTAATAGTATTACTTAACTTCATATATAAGTGTTAATAAAAAACTTACATCCTTGGTAGCTTTCCTTATTTCTTCATCATCCATTTCTCGCTTCATCAACTCAAAATGGATAAACTTCTTATGTCCATCATCAAATTTCTAGCCACTCCCTTCTTTGTTTCTCTCACCGGCTCTCCCAGTTTCTTCATTGACTTCCTCATCCCCATCCTTCTTCCCATTCCGGGTAATGGGATACACATCAATTATAAGTTCACTATCACCATACAAACTTGCAACAGCCTCTTCGATGCACCTTTTATGCAATTTATCATCGTTCCAGTGTTGAATTAGAGACAGTAAAGATGGTGCAGCAATACCTTTCTATTTCAGTCTATACATATAGACTATTTGCAGAAAAATCGTACAGCCAGAAACATTCTTTGATTGCGAGTTATTATACACATAGACACCGTCACACAATCTTTCCAATACATATTCACACCAATCAAACTTACATATTCTATTAATGTCATCTAATGATTTCAAAACACTAATGTTTACTGTTCTATTACAAGTAGGATTGAGGAATGAATAGAGAGCATACAACACAAACAACCTTTTAAAATCGTCACCACCGCCAGAAAAACGACAACAATCAAATCAAATAAAACCTTACATTGAACACCAACCTGAACACCCATATCCCTAAATCGCTTAACTAATACAGAATCATCATTCTTATTATATTTTAACACAGGAAAACCTACGTTCCTAGGCAATATGAATACATCGTCATCAGCAGTAATCACGAAACTTCTACCTTTACCTACAGATAATATCCTACTACTACTATTAAAATTCGTAACTAGCCAACTAATCATATTAAGATTTGCACATTTTGTGACCGATAAACTGAGCAAACCACCAAAACTAATATCAACCAGATCCTGTTTCTGCCTGTCAGATAACTGACAGATCAATTTGTGTAGACCCTTAGGCCTAGACCGTGTCACAAAATCACTGCCCAATAAAAAACAGTGAAAATTATAATTTTTCAAAGCTAGAAACATATTTTTTAAGTACATAACAATAAAAAAACAACAGTGTACATACCGAACATCATTATCACTATTATCAACTACTTCTATAACATTGTCATCATCTTGAAACTTTTTTCTCTCCTTCTTCAGAGCAGTTTCTTTCAATTTCTTAGCAATGGCCTCCTTCTTTGGCCTCACCACCTTCTTCGGAACCTTCTTATCAACAGTTTCCTTCTTCAACTTTTTTTTGGAGGATCTTGTTTAGAATCCTTCCTTTTGTGCGCCATTTGTTTTAAATATCTTTTCACTGGCCGTCTAGTTGATTCTTCAGTTGCATCTCTCTTTGACGATCTAGCTTTCATCCTAAAAACTATATAACATTGCAAGCATCAATAGTCAAAAACTGAATAACAAATAAACAAATAATGTATGACAAATATACAAATACTATTTCACAATTACATTAATACTGTTATACAAATATACAAATACTGTTTCACTATTACATTAATACTGTATTCCAAAAAACAAAAATATTGTGTCACAATTACATTAATACTGAATAACAAATGCAATCAGAATGTTTTCATTAATATTCAAATAAACACATAAAAAAATAATCAGAAATAATCAATGTGAAATGCTAGTTTATTCTCAACCCAACTGTCAAATTGTTTTAACAAAATCAGCATTGGTGTTCATTACACTAATACTGTTTCATTCAAATACACAAAATACTGTGACATAATTACAGTAATATTGTACACAAATTACACTAACACTGTTTTGTGCATGCTTTGCAGATGCTTTTGTTGTTGCAAGTGTCAAATACAATATAAAAACTGCTTCAAGAAAATGCATTCTAACTATATATGTTCAAATCATGTTCAGGAGTATTATCACTTCTAAACACTTTGAATACTTGACACTAAAACTTATATCACCTACATACTCAATAAAGAAATAAGTACTATCAGGAATAACAACATAACTATTCAAGACACGATACATGTTCAAGTAAAATTCCAGATCATACAAGTATTAAAAACAGTTTTACTATATGTGTTCAAGTATTATGTATGTATAACAAATTAACAAATACTGTGTTACAAATATACAAATACTGAGTTACAATTACACTAATACTGTATAACAAATAAACTAATATTGTATAACAAATATACTAATACTGTATAACAATTACACTAATACTGTATAACAAAGAACACTAGGACTGTTTCATTAATATTTTACTAATCTAAGAAACACAAAAAACAGAGACACATACAAATGCGATGAAAATTTAATTACATTGTAATCATCCATTGTAACAAAGTTCAATTTTATATAGATATTTAGTTGAACTTTGTCAAAGTATAACATTGCAAGTATTAATAGTCAATACTGTACAACAAATTACATTAACACATAAAAAATAGAGACACATACAAATATGTGAAACACAGAATGAAAAACCTCCCATATTGCAAATGGTATATCTTCTCCTGTTCAAAATCACACTTGTAAAATCACACACACAAAATGCGCAAAGAACACACAACACAAACGCGCGAATAACACAAAAAGGTGAGAAAAAAAACAGAGAACACAAAGTGTAAAAAAAAATCTCAAAAAATAAAATAAAATTTAGAAAACTTACCGTTGAAGAAAGTAAACCAAAATCCAGATAATGGAAACCTAAAATGCAAAAACAAATAGTATATTAGATGATTGAAATACGATTGCATGTAAGGTTTGAAGAAAACAAACCGAAATCACGAAATCGTGAAATCTCAGAAAAAAACTTACAGAAATCGCGAAGAACTATTTTAGTTACAATCTTCTCGCAGAAACCGCGCAGAAATCGCACAGAAGAAGAAGGATTCAACTTCAAACAAGGTTTGTAGAGACAATTCGATTTGAACTTCGAACTGCAATTTTGAAAACGAGAGAAACTTCTTTGATTGCACACGCAAAAAAACTTAACAAAAATCAACAGTTGAAAAGGATACTCAGCCCATTTGTATAGAATAGTTGGGCTATATAAATAAAATCAAGCCCATTTGACTGAATAAAATAGTTGGACCATATAAATAAACTCAGCACATTTGACTGAATTATGAAGTTGGGCCCTGAATTTATTGGACTGATGGGCCAGGCGGGCGGACGGGTTGGATACCAGATTAAGGTGCATGGATCTAGGATCCATGCACCTTGTGTATAAAAGTTTTTGTCATTTATCAAATTAAAAAAATTAATATTTTGTTGGAAAGTTAATCCGTAAATTCTAATTTTTGTTAGCTTTACCAACTCTTCATTTACCTAATTTTGAAACTTTTATTTTATAATTGTATCCATGAAATCCAATTATCAACTAATAATATTATGAATATTTGGAAGTAAAAAAATATGTTAAATTTAAAATGTACTATTGTTTGAACAAAATGTTTTGGAATGTTATTATTTTGAAGCCTATTTTCTTGAATGTGTATCCAAGGAAATTTAATTATCAATTAACAATACTTTGAAAATTATTTATTTGTTTAGTTTTATAATGCATCATTATACAAAATCATCAATCATAGCAAAAAAATATATACATGGTAAATTCATTATCACCTAAACAAATGGTTATAGTAATTTGCTTAATATATGGTAAACTTTTTTATTTCCTTTATCATCTAAGCTGAAGTTATATATTTATTAAGTGTTCAACTCTCAATTGGCGAGAAATTTTTGGAAAGTTTAGTTTGAAAGGAGGGATTTGGAATATTGCGTGGAACAAGAGTCATCTAATTTGATATTTGGATATTCAAATCAATTCACATTGTATTTTTTGATATAAAATCAAAGGGTAGGTCTTGTGTGCCCCCGGGGCACGTGCCCCCTTCTTTTTTATTTTTATTTTTTTTTTTTTCATTTTTTTTTTTTTTTAAATATTCATGCAATTTTTTTTTTCTTACATCACATGGATTGAAGGTGTCCATGGAATACTTTTCAGGTATCACATATATACATTAAAGGTATTCCATAGAATATCTTTTCAGGTATCACATGTATACCTTTAAGGTATCCATGAAATACTTTTTTTTAAACATCACATGTATACATTGAAGGTATCCATGAAATACTTTTTCAGGTATCACATGTATACCTTCAAGGTATCCATGTAATATATTTTTTGAGATATATATTTGTCTTATAGGTATCACAAACATGAACTAAAGGTATGTGATACCTGAAGAGTATATGTGAGATACCTTTAGAACAAATGTTGAATACCTATAGAATATATGTTGGATACCTTTAGAACAGGTGTGTGACACCTATCAAGTGCGCGCACAGTGGACAAATGGCTGGGCGCGTGGGTGCGCGCGGGGTGCAGCCCCAGCCCCATCCCACCGGGATGGGGCTGGGGCACATGCCCCGGGGCACAGAAGTTATTGCGAAAATCAAAAGTTAATTTCAATTTTGGTCCTGCATATAAGACATATTTTTATTTTTTGACAACTAATTAGTATCCGTTTTTCAATTTTGGTTCTATATGTTTTAATTTTAATTCAATTCGAAATTTTCAAAATGGTTGACGTAACCACTGGAAATTATGACGTGGCCAACAAATTCCAACAACCAAGTCAATATTTTTAAATTATATAAAAGGATTTTAGATATTTTATTTACACAATAAACAACAACAACAACCAATTAGAAAGTGCATTTTATACAATTTTATGAAAATTATTTGAAAATTTCTAAATTATATACTTTGATTATATATTACAACAGTATAATACATAATTATATCTATAATACATAATTATATCTATAATTATAGCACATTATAAAAACAATCCAATAATTGAAAATGATATCTCGTGCATCGCACCAGCCTACTATTAGTATATATATATAGAGTGTTAATCAGGCACGCACATGAAGAATGTGCACTGTACGCACTTCTTTAAAATTTTCTTTTTTTTTTATTTTTAATATCTCAGATTATTTCTTTTCTCACATACGAAATTCTCATCTCACACATGGACTTAGCCCATCATCAATATATACAATTTGCATTCACATATCAACATAGATCTTCTTCCCAATTCCCATCTCACAGTTATCATCAAAAGTCATTTGTTAAAAATTACAAAATATGAACAAATATGATAAATCCTCAATCAATTCTCAAAAATTCATTTGTTAAAAATTACAAAATATGAATTGGTTAACAAATATGATAAATCCTCAATCAATCCTCAATAAATCCTCAAGATCAATCCTATTGTAACCCTCCATTAAAGAAAAGAACAAAAAATATTTAATTAGTTAATTCTCAAGAAAAATCCTAATCAACGTTCAAAAAAAATCCTCAAAATGAATAATAAAAATTGAATGAAATCCTTAAAATGAATAATAAAAATTGAAATATGAATCAAATAACAAAGAGAATAAATTATCAACAAATCCTCAAAATCAACAAACCATATCCTCAAATTCAATCAAACTCAACAAATCCTCAAAATCAACAAATCATATCCTCCAACTCAATCATCAATTTTCAAGAAATTTTCAATCAATCCTCAGAATTTTTAATATTTTATATTATTATACACATATTTTTTTCTCACCCTACCACTTCTCAATTCTCATCACAAATAAAACAATAAAAATATCCAATTAATCAATTAAAGGAAATAATGAATAATATTCAAGTAATCAATCCTCAAGAAATTCTAAATCATAATCAATGAAATTTTTAATATTTTATATTATAATACACATAATTTTCTAAATCATAATCAATGTAATTTTTAATGTTTTATATTATTATACACATAATGTTTAACAAATGACTTTTGATGATAACCAAATTTTCATGGTGTAGCATCTGTGAGATGAAAATTGGGAATAAGATCTATGTTGATATGTGAAATGCAAATTGTATATATTGATGATGGGTTAGGTCATGTGTGAGATGAGAATTTCATTTGTGGAGTGGTAGCGTGCAAAAAGAAATAATATGAGATATTAAAAATTAAAAAAAAAATCTTAAAGAAGTGTGCATTCTTCAGGTGCGTGTCTGATCAACACTCTATATATATATATATATATAATAACAAGAATATAACTAAAAATAATAGCTTCAATTTTCTCGCCCAAAGTTAGTTACTAAAAGTAGAAATTTGATTAAAGATAGAGAAAATTATTTATAAAAAAAGAGAAATCATAGCATCAAAAGTCGTGCATACAAATGATTTGGGGAAGGTGGGGCGGGGTGGAAGGCGACTATTGGGGTTGGGCTTGGGTGGAGGGGATTAATAGTTTCTACTGATTTTATAAGTTAAAACTAAATAAAATATTCATTTAATTTTCACTTTTAGTTCATAGTGTATCGAATTTATCATTTCTTTTTCTAATTTTATTTATTGTAATTTCATATTTATAATTGGAAGGGGGTAAGGGTGATGAATATTTCTTTACTCAAATCATAATTTCAAATTATAACTTACTTTTTTTTAATTTATGATATATTAAATTTCTCATTTTTAATATTTTTAATTTGTTATTTACAATTAATATAGAAAAGCAAAATAAAAAAACTAATATATTTAAACTTTGATGTATTTTAGTTTATTTTTTAATTTATTTGTAGTAGTTTCTTGTAGCGCCCCGAACAAAAAACGAAGCATAATAAATTAATTAAATATTTAAACCTATGATTTAATAATTATGTGCGTATGATTTAACTGTTTCATTTATTTCGTGCGTTTCAGATACGTGTTTAATGCACGATTAGATCGATAATTTTCCTAGACGTGGAACATAGGATATATTTTTATACCATTAGATGCGTATCGAGAAAACGAGAAGATATAAATGAACTAGAGGTCAATCGGAGACCTGTAGCTCGAACGGCGACGGAAAGGGCAAAACCCGAAGTTTTGGAAAACCGAAAGATATTTCCGATGAATAGTAATGAGGGAAAAGTCAACCGATGAATAGTGTAGAGATATTTTTGCGTGAATAGTAACTTTCTGGAATTCTATAAATAGGGTCTTCCCCGATTCATTTTTCACCATTTTTCCGAACGAGCCGAATGCGCCAAAAACTCGTAAGTCTCTCTCCTCCCTTCTCTCTTTCATTTTCAGTTTTCTGGTCGGCGGCGCCACCGCCGGCATCGCCGCCGGCCGGAAAAATCCAACGTTGTCGGATTCGGCCGAATTTCGTATACAACGTTCGTCTCGACGAGACGAATCTAGGATATGTCTCGAAATTTAAATCCGATTTCTCGTTCGCTGGAAAACGGCGAAAAATAGCCCCAAACCTAACTCTCACCACCCTTTCTCTCTCTCTCCTCCTCTTCTCGCCGGAGACGTGGCTGGTGGTGTGGTGGAGATGCCAGAGGGCCGGAACAGGTTGTGTTTGGAAGCATCGGGTGTGTGTGTGTGTTTGAGTGTGAGATAGTGTGTGTATTGCATGTTGTGGCTATGGGGACGGCGCTGGGTGGCGCCGCCGTGTGGAACCTAGAGGCCGGCGCCTATGATGCACCGGCGATGGTGGTGGAGTGGTGGCCGGCGATTGGAAGTCGTCGGCCAAACAAGGGATGAGTGTGTGTTTGTGCTTTCATACGCGTGTGTGTGTGTTGCTCTGTGGTGGCTGTTGCGCGGCGGCAGGTGGCGGCCGGCGACTGGGGGGTCGTCGGCTAGTGTCTCCGGTAGCAGGTGGTGGTGGCCGGCGGCAAGTGGCCGCCGGCCAAGGCTGTTGGTTGGTTAAGTGTTTGCTTGAGGGTGTGTATGTATGAGTGTGTGTATATATATGTGTATGTGTGATGGTGGCCGGAGTTGGGGGGTTGCCGGTGACTTCCCAGTCACCGGCCGGTGTCCGAAGGTCAGGGGGGTAGTCGCCGGTCGGAGAGTTTTTGGGTGAGGTTTGGTTTTCGAAAAATTGGGTATCGAAGGTTTTTGTGGCGAGGATTCGAGTACTATTCACCGTCGGAATCCGATGAGGGATGGCCGGAGTAGGTAGCCAGCGGTGCGAGGTATCCAGCGAGCTAGGTGGCGGTGGCGGTGGGAGGCGCCACCGCGTCGGGTGGCACCGGGAAGGTGGCATGTTAGTCAGGCCCGGCGCCGGGAGCGCCGAGAGAGGAGTTGCCGAGAAAACTCGGCAGCTGGTCGAACATCGGGAAGCCTGGCCGAGAAAACTCGACCACCGTCGAGTCGCGTCACGTCGCTGCCGAGAAATTGCACCAGGCCGCCGGGTTTTTCTCTCGGCGCCGGGTTCCCGCGTGCCGACGCGCATGTGACGCCGTGTTTTCGATCCGAACCCCGTTTTTTCTGTTGTTCATCTTTCTTCGTGTCGTCGCCGACAAGACGTCATTGGCCGGGTTCGTGGGCCCGGTCAAAGTAAACCCTTTGACCAAAATTACCATTTTACCCCTAAACCTAAAATGCTCCGTTCGAGCTCGTTTTAACTCCGATCGAGCTCATTCTTTTTTTTGTCGTGACCCAAATTTCATTTCCAATCATCTCAGCCCTTTAGATTTGACTTTCAGCCTTATCTCCTAAATCTCAATCTTTAGATCTCTCGATCCGTCGCGTCGTTAACAAACATTTTTCCACCAGAACCTTTTACAACTTTAATTATAATTTATTAAGGATCTAAGAAACGTCATAACTTGTGTAGGCTACTTGTTGAGTTGAGCTTTGTGATATCTGATCCTTCGGTACTTGTTGATCACGTGGTAACCACCGAACAAGGTGGGGGTAATTTCTATCTCTTTATCTATTTACTGTTTTCCCTATTAAAAGCATGATTAAGGAACACTATATGTTGTGAATACATTTGCTGTGCCATATTATTACTGTGAAAGGTCTTCGGTTCACATTGCATGTTCGGAGGGTCCTATGGACCGTATAAGAATTGTCTCCTCCCTTCTAATACTCTGAAAAGGTCTGGCGGTCTTTGAAATGCGCTTGCGGTATTGAGACTGTTTATTAGGGTAAGACGGGGAATTCCCGCACCTATTCGTCCCTTGCTATTTCTAATATCTGCTATGCATTTTATGTGATGTGACAACGTGACAGTAAGTTATATTTACGGTATTTTATAACTGTAAAGTGTCACAAGAGGCAGAGTTATTCCCACGAGTGTATTCCACGCACTCACCCCCTTATTTTGTACTCACACTACAGACGATGATGAGCGTGAGGAACCCTAGACGGGGAGAGGATGGGTTGTTTCTGACTTTTTTGTAATGAGACGATGTCTCCAAACATTTTTCAAAATAATATTTTAAAGTTTATTCACGTTTTGTAACTAATTCTGAGTATTCTGTGAACGAGAGATCCTGATGTTGTTTTCGCTGCTTTATTATGATGTTTATATCGGTAGTGAGACCGATTGTTTTCGGCAGAGGTCGACTGTTGATATGTGAATGATCCATATCATCCCTTACCTCTTTCTTCTGGCGTCTCTTACTCCTTCTTTCTGCTTGCGTTACGTGTCCCTTGCTTATTCTTTCTTCACGCCCATGTGAAACTCTGATAAAATTACCAAAAGATTTTGGGGCGTGACATTTCTGCTATAATAATAAACTAAAATATTATAGTTAAAAATATGCATATTCTAAATAAAATATTATCTTTAAAGATTTCACAATACAAAATAAAATGACAATAAACAAATAAATCAATTTTTTAAAATTCTTTGACAAAAAAATTATCAACAAACCTTTGATATAAAATCTAACTAAAATTATAGACAATCCGTGCAACACACGACATATGAAACCTACATTTGTTTATTTAGTCAAGACTTCATACAACAATTTTCTAAAATTATAAAATATAACTAAAAAAACAATAAAAATATGAAACCTACATTTTTATAGTCTACATGTTCTAACCTTTTAATTTATGCACTTTCATTATCTTAATATCAATTATACTAGTAGTCCACCCGCGCGATGCGCGGTTTGTTATTTATTATGTTAATATTTACAATGTGTAATAATATAATGAAGTTGCATAAATTAACATGTTATTCATAACATCTTTTATAATTTTAATATAAAACATGTACAATCAAAAAATGATTTTTTATGTTTCTCCAGTGCGTTGCACAAATTATCATATAACTTTAATAATTTTAATGAAACTTTCCTTTCACTAGGACTAATTTGATTAAAAAAACGATTCATATTATTGTTAATTTTATTTTTAAATATTTTTTTATATGTTAATTTTATATTGTTTTCAAATTAATACTGATATAATAATGAATTTTTTCGATCATAATTAATATTTCCTTTAATATTTTTTATTTGTATATTCCACTTTTATCTTCAATCATCATATATAATTTTCTTTCTTCATTTCCTCATTTTTCTCTCACAAAATTATTTGTTCATAAACAATTTGGTTGGATCTCTTTGAAAATGAAGGTTTGAGAGAATAAGACCTGAAAGAACTTTTCTACCTTTGAATGTTTAGTAAATCTTGAATTTTTTTTTTTAATTATATATATATATATAGATTTGAGAAATCATTATATTTATTGTTTATTTTTGTCTTTTTTTCTTCATTCTTTGTATATCTTGTTTTTTTTCTTCATTCTTTGTGCATCTTTATTTTATTGAGAAATCAATACATTTTCTCAATTTCTTAATTTTACATAGATTTGAGAAATCAAATGAATCTTTCTCTTTCATTTCTTAGTTTTATATAGATTATGTAATAGCTTCTAGAGTAAGATTGATCTTTTAATTTTATTTTTTTAATTATTGAATAGTTTATTAAGTAAGATTTACAATTTTGTTTAATTTTTTATTATTTATTGACAAGACATTTTTAGGTGGGAAAGTGGCATTCTTGTAATTTTGGCCAACTTTCTTACTTTAATATATAGTATAGATATACTACCATAATAAATACTATACCGCGCATCGCGCGGGTGAAATACTAGTAAATTAAGAGCAAGTCTTATGCGAGATCGTCTCACGGATCTTCTTACTTGAGATGAGTCAACCCACAACCTATAATTCACACTTCACATGTAAATTTGTTAAAATGGGTTTGGGTTGTGGGTAATAAGGATCCGTCTCACGAAAATTATCCCTGAGACCGTCTCACATAAGTTTTTCTGGTAAATTAAAACATATGCTTCTATGGAGTGTTTGTACAGCTGGCTACACACTTGTTTCATCGTAAGTTGAACCTAAAAATATTTTAACATAACATCATGAGACTCCTCCAAAGAGGAAGCACAGTAAGACAATTGTACTCTCTAATACACTAAAGCAATCAAACTATTAAGCACATACTACATGTCCTTCGGACATGCTCACCCATAGACCATATCATAACATCAAGGAATGTGGGATCGCTCGCCCACTAGACCTTGCTTCATAGACCAGATACTTTCGTTATTATAATCATCACCTGATAGGGAAACTACACACCAGTTATAGCTACGGGGCTTCTAGCCGTAGATTTTCATACATGACTTATTAATTCAATTATCAACATGCCGTAGAGAGTGGAAGTTACTGACTTTTGAGGTTTGACTTGAAGCAGGATAGCTACTAAAGTATCCAATCATCTCGTACTGCACTCGGCACGTCATTAACTTTTATTCTTTAAATCACATTTCGATTACATCATACACATACATACATATTCATATTCATATTCATTTGTTACTTAGTTAAACATATTAATCAGTGTTTATTGTTGTACTTCAGTTAATTATTGTAGCACCCCGGACCAAAAACGAAGCACAATTGATTATTTAAATATTAAACCCTTAATTGAATTATTATGTGCGTTAATCTTGACTGTTTAATTTAATTATATGTGTTTCAGATACGTGATTAATGCATGTTTTAGATGGAAATATTTTCTAGTCGCGGAACATAGATTATAATTATACCATAAGATGCGTAATGAAAAAACGAGAAGATAGAAATGAATTAGAGGTCAATCGGAGACCCGTAGCTCAAATGACGGAGAAAAGGACAAAATTTGAAGATTCGGAAAAACGAAAGATATTTCGATGAATAGTAATCCGAGATATTTTTGGTCAATAGTAACCCAAAATTTTTTTGGATGAAGTGTTTTTTCAAAAATCTATATATAGGGGCGTTTTCGATTCAAAAATCACCGTTTTTCCGAACAAGGCAAAATCGACGAAAACACATAAGTCTCTTTTTCCTCCCTCCTCTCTCTTTACTGTTTTCTAACCACCAGCGCCGCCGCCGGTGGCCGGAAAAATTCAACTTTATTGGTTTCGACCGATTTTTGTACAGAACGTAGATCTCGTCGAGATGAGTCTAGGATAGGTTTTGGATTTCAATTCCGATGTCTCGTTCGCCGGAAAATGGCAAAAACGTCATCAGAAAACCCTAACCCTTGTTTTTCTACCCTTTCTCTCTCCTCGGTTCTCTCTCGCTCTCTCCTCCTTCGCCGGAGTGGGGCTGACCTTCCCGGGATGTCGGGCTATCAGTTGGAGGTGGTAGTACCGCCGGGATCGAAAGTGGTGGTGGAAAGTGGTTGTGTGTGTATGTAGGCTGGTGTGTGTGTGTTTTTTCGTGATAATGTGTATGTTTTTGGGTTGTTGGTTGCCGGTGATGGGAGGTCGCCGGTCGGAGTTGAGTGTTGAGGCGGCGCCTCGTTGCACCGCCATGTTAGGTGGTGTCGCCGGCGATGGGAGGTCGCCGGCCATGGCCGGAATTTGGGGGGGAGAAAACGGTTGAGGGGCTGGTCTGGGCACACGACGCCGGGAGACGCTAGGCGCGCTGGGCACACGGCATCGGGAAACGGAAAGCGTACGCGCGATGCCGTGTGACGGGTGCACGTGCGGCACCGTGTTTGCGATATGAAATGCATTTTTTCCATCGTACGTTATCATCGAGTCATCGGCAATGAGATGTCGTTGACCGGGAGTCGGGGGTCCCGGTCAAAGTCAACCCTTTGACCAAAATTACCAAAATACCCCTCCATCTTAAAACGCTCCGTTTGAGCTCGTTTCAACTCCGATTGAGCTCATTCTTTTTCCATTGCGACCCAAATCTTACCCTCTTTCTTATCAGCCTATTAAACTGAACATTCACCCTCGTTTCTTTAACCTCAATCTTTAGATCTTCTGTTCAATCTCGACTTTATTGATCGTATCTCCTCCGATATCGTTTGTATCTTTAATTATACTTATTATGGATCTAAGAAATATTGTAACTTATGTAGGCTACCAGTTGGATTGAGCTTTAAGATACTCGATATTTGATACTCGCTACTCACATGGTAACCACCGAATAAGGTAGGGGTAATTTCTAAATCTTAAGGTAGGGGTAATTTCTAAATCTTAAGGTAGGGGTAATTTCTAAATCTTTATGTGTTTACAGTTTTCCCTATTGATGCATGATTTGTGGAATACTAAATGCTCTGATTATATGCTATGATTATGTGTCTGTAACTTATGTAGGCTACCAGTTGGATTGAGCTTTAAGATACTCGATATTTGATACTCGTTACTCACATGGTAACCACCGAATAAGGTGGGGGTAATTTCTAAATCTTTATGTGTTTACAGTTTTCCCTATTGATGCATGATTTGTGGAATACTAAATGCTCTGATAATATGCTATGATTATGTGTCATATTTATACAGTGAAAGGACAGGGGTCCACATTCATTCTCTGTAGGACTTATGGTCCGAGAAAAACATCTGTCTCTTACCCCCTCTAGGACTTATGGTCCGAGAAAAACATCTGTCTCTTACCCCCTCTAGGACTTATGGTCCGAAAAAAACATCTATCTCTTACCCCCTCTACTACCTGGAAGGTTAGGTGGTCCTATAAATACACCAGCGGTTGTGGACCATTTTGTAGGGGTCCGAGAAAAACATCTGTCTCTTACCCCCTCTAGGACTTATGGTCCGAGAGTAGGACTTATGGTCCGAGAAAAACATCTGTCTTTTACCCCCTCTAGGACTTATGGTCCGAGAAAAACATCTGTCTCTTACCCCCTCTACTACCTGGAAGGTTAGGTGGTCCTATAAATACACCAGCGGTTGTGGACCATTTTGTAGGGTCGGGAAATACCCGCACTTGAGATGTAGGGGATGGGTAATACCCGCACCTGAGATTTATAGGGATAAGTCGGGAAATACCCGCACCTGAGTTTGGGTTACGAAATATGATGTATCCGATGGTTTATATATAATGATTCTGTTCGTCTCTCACTACAAAGTGCTGAAGTGTTGACGTCATCATACCACGTTGGCAAAGTGCCGACGTCATCATGTCACATCATCAAAGTGCTGACACATCAGCATGTCAAATATTGCGCGTTGTCTGGGATTCGAACCCGAGTGACAAGGTGGTACTCCAACCACTAGATCACTAGTGCTTTATGTATTAATATTCTACATGCATTTCTTTTATTTCAATTTTTGATATTTTTCAATTTTCTATTATCACATACTTTTTGTTAATTTTTATTATTTGTATTTTTAATATATTTTAAAAGGTTAAATATATATATATAATTGGAAGATTAATGACTAATTAATATATTTAGTAATATTTGATCTAATTTCATTTTAAGACAATTATAAAATATACTAGTGCATATTTTTAATATATTTTATAAAAATACTATTTCTTAAAATTATGAGTTTGTTTATATAAGATAATATTAATGCAAATAATAAGATATATATATATATATAATTGGAAGATTAATGACTAATTAACATAAGATAATATAAGATAAAATCATAAAATAATTAAACTTTTCAAATTTAATTTAATTAAAAAATAATTAATATTATCGCATATTTTTTGTTAATTTTTATTATTTGTATTTTTAATATATTTTAAAAGTTTAACAATATATATATATATATACATATATAAAATTGAAAGATTAATGACTAATTACCATAAGATAATATAAGATAACATCATAAAATAATTAAACTTTTCAAATTTAATTTAATTAAAAAAAATTAATATTATCACATATTTTTTGTTAATTTTTATTATTTGTATTTTTAATATATTTTAAAAGTTTAACAATATATATATATATATAA
Organism: Scutellaria minor; assembly: GCA_954870855.1. NCBI lineage: Eukaryota > Viridiplantae > Streptophyta > Magnoliopsida > Lamiales > Lamiaceae > Scutellaria > Scutellaria minor. The sequence continues at coordinate 7,337,842 of OX940733.1, forward strand.
TTGAAAGATTAATGACTAATTAACATAAGATAATATAAGATAACATCATAAAATAATTAAAATTTTTGAATTTAATTTAATTAAAAACAATTAATATTATCACATATTTTTTGTTCATTTTTATTATTTATATTTTTAATATATTTTAAAAGTTTAATAATATATATATATATAATTGAAAGATTAATGACTAATTAATTAACATAAAATAATTAAACTTTTCAAATTTAATTTAATTAAAAAATAATTAATATACAGCATTTCTTCTTTCATTTAAAAAAATATATATTGTAATATTTGACTTTTTTTTTAATTAATTAAATTGGTCTACGACAACGCTTCTACGAGGCTACGACAACGTTAGAAAACAACCCTTGTCTATGAGAGAATTTTGACTATGACAAGGGTTTTTTTAAAAAACTCTAGTCTTAGGGGTGTAGTTTATGAGAGAATTTCTTGTAGTGGTCCTAGGACAACACGTCTACGATAACGGTAAGTTCAAACTCTTGTCTATGAGAGAATTTTTCGGGCAAAGACAATGGTTTCATCTACGACAACGGCTGTTTAGACTACGACAAGGGTTTTTTTTGAAAAAACCCTTGTTTTAGGGGTGTAGTCTATGAGAGAATTTCTTGTAATGACTCTGATATTTTTTTAAGAAAGAAAACAGGGCGTGACAATTATAATATTACTAAATCATATCAAAGTTGTAGCGCCCCAGACCAAAAACGAAACATAATTAATTAATTAAATATTTAAACCTAAGATTTGATAATTATGTGCGTATGTTTTAACTGTTTAATTTATTGCGTGCGTTTCAGATACGTGTTTAATGCATGATATAGATCGATAATTTTCCTAGACATGGAACATAGGATATTTTTATATCATTAGATGCATATCGAGAAAACGAGAAGATAGAAACGAACTAGAGGTCAATCGGAAACATGTAGCTCGAACAACGACAAAAAGGGTAAAACCCGAGGATCCGGAAAACCGGAAGATATTTACGATGAATAGTAAAACGAAGATATTCACGTGAATAGTAATGAAGACTTGTCAACCGATGAATGGTAACAGAGATATTTTCGGTGAATAGTGTTTTCAGAAAATCTATAAATAGGGGTGGTTTCGATTCGAAAATCACCGTTATTTCGAACGAGTCGAAAGCGACGAAAACACGTAAGTCCTTCTCTCTTCTCTCTCTCTTCCCGTCTTTTTGTTTCCGGCGCGCCGCCACCACCGGCGCGACAGCACCGCCGCCGGTGGTGGCCGAAAAATCTCGACTTTGTCGGTTTCGGCCGATTTTCGCATACAACATTTGTCTCGACGAGACGATTCTAGAATAAGTCTCGGAATTCAATTCTGATTTGTCGTTCACCGGAAAATGGCAAAAAATAGAAGCAAAACCCTAACCCTAACCCTTGCACCAACCTTTCTCTCTCTTCTGTTTTTCTCTCTCCACCGCGCCGGAGCTGCTACCGGAGGCCGTCGGAGGTAAGAGTACGACGCTGGAGGGCCGGCGCTATCGTGGGTGGCGGCCCCGGAGATGGACAGTGGCTTATATGTATGTTACGTGCATGTGTGTGTATGTAGGTGTGTTAGTGTGTGTGTGAGTTTGCATGCTGTTGTGGGCGGCGCCGGGTGGCGCTGCCGTACGGGAAGTGTTGGCCGGTGCTGGTGATACACCGACGGTGGTCTCTAGTGGGTGGCGGCGACTGGAAGTCGTCGGCAAGGAAAACCCGATGGTGTGTGTGTGTGTTTCACCATGCGATGTGTGTATGTGTATGCTCCTGTGTGTGTGTGCGCGGTGGCTGGTGGTGGCCGGCGACTGGGGGTCGCCGGCCAGGGTTACGGTGGGTGGTGGTGGTCGCCGACGGCAGGTGGCCGCCGGCCAAGTCTGGGGTCAATGTGTGTGTATATGAGTGTGTGCGTGAGTGTGGAAGTACATATATATATGTTGTGTATGCATGTTGGGTTGGCCGGAAAGGGTTGCCGGCGACGGGGGGTTGCCGGCCGGGGGTCTGGGAGTGGTCGCCAGCGACTGGAAGTCGCCGGCCGGAGTTTTGGAGTTGAGGTTGGGTTTCGAAAAACAAGGTATCGAAGGTTTTTGCGGCGAGGATTCGGGTACTATTCACCGTCGGAATCCGTCGAGGGATGGCCGGAGGTGGTAGCCGGCGGTGTGAGGTATCCGGCGAACTAGGTGGCGGTGGCGGAGGGCAGCGCCACTGCGCCGGGTGGCACCAGGAAGGGGGGCAGTTGGTCAGGCCCGACGCTGGGAGCCGCCGGGTGGGAGCTGCTAAGAAAACTCGGCAGCTGGTCGAGCGCCGGGTGACCTGGTAGAGAAAACTCGACCCTCACGCGCGCCGGCAGCTGGTCGAGGGTGATGCCTAGCCGCCGGGTTTTTCACCCGGCACCGGGTTCGCGCGTGCCGACGCGCATGCGACGCCGTGTTTTCGATCCGAATCCCATTTTTTCCGCCGCTCGTCTTTTTCGAGTCATCGCCGACGAGACGTTGTTGACCGAGGGTCATGGGCCCGGTCAAAGTCAACCCTTTGACCAAAATTACCAAAATACCCCTAAACTTAAAATGCTCCGTTTGAGCTCGTTTTAACTCCGATCGAGCTCATTCTTTTTCCGTCGTGACCCAAATTTTATTTCCTATCATCTTAGCCCTTTGGATTGAACTTTCAGCCTTGTCTCCTAAATTCCAATCTTTAGATCGCTCGATCCGTCGCGTCTTTAACGACCGTTTTCCGCCGAGAACTTTTACAACTTTAATTATACTCTATTAAGGATCTAAGAACACCGTAAACTTGTGTAGGCTACTTGTTGAGTTGAGCTTTGAGATACGAGACCTTTGGTACTTGCAACTCACGTGGTAACCACCGAACAAGGTGGGGGTAATTTCTATCTCTTTATATGTTTACTGTTTTCCCTATTAAATACATGATTGAGGAATACTAAATGTTGTGAATATAATTGTTGTGTCATATTATTACTGTGAAAGGACCGAGGTCCACTCTGATCATGCATTCGTCCCTTGCTATCTTCTACTACTCTGTTGAGGTTTGGTGGTCCTCTTGAAGCGCACCAGTGGTATTGAGTCCGTTTATTAGGGTAAGATGGGGGAATCCCGCACCTACTCGTCCCTTGCCATTTCTAATATCTGCTGTGCATTTTATGTGCTGTGACAACGTAACTGTAGATTATCTTCGGTATTTATTTCTGTTATGAGTCATAAGAGGCGGATTTTATTCCCACGAGTGTATTCCACACACTCACCCCTTAATCTGTACTCACACTACAGGAAATGATGAGATCTGCAACAAGATAGATATATAAAAGAGATATGCAACAAGTAAACAAAAGCGATAAACACACAAGGTTTTATAGTGGTTCGAAGGTGGTATAATCCTTCTACGTCCACTCTACTCCTTCTTAAAAGAGGAACTTTGTCAGGTCAGTTTGCTTTACAAGACTCAACTTTACAAACCTCTTCCTATCAAGTTAACCTACTAGAATTAACAGATTTCTAGGCCAAATCCCACATAGGGTACAATAACTCACACAGAGTAAATAGCCTACACAAGACTCAACACTTAGCAAGGATCTAATTCTTCCAACTAAGGACACCAAACTAAAACAACCTAGCACACAGCAAATGGTTAAAAGTATATAAGTGTTCTTCAATTAGTGCAACTTGAAGACAGCCTTTGGAACTTGAAAGTTCGAATTCTTGGCTTGACTGCTTCTAAAGGTTAAGTGACTGAACTTGCTTTAGATAGCTTGAGAGAGATTAGAAATATTAGATGCTCAGTAGTCCAGTTGTCTCCTCAGTTACACTAACCTTCAATATATACTGTATGAAAAATGCCCGTTAAAGAGAGGTATTGTCCTTTGAAGAAATTCAAATGGATCTTCAAAATCTTTCACAATAAATGCGTCTGGAAAAAACTGGGTTGTAGGGTATGTGTTTTTGCGCCATACTTCGGCTACAGTGTTTTTGCAGAGACGCGGTCCAAATGGCATCACCTCATAGGTTGGGTACTAACTTCCATCTACCAGTTACTTTGATAAGGTAGAAACCTCATACTGCATTCAACATATTCCTCGTACTGCATTGAATAAGATAGAAAGACTTACAACTTGCTGTTCAGGTTGTAGTAGCTGTTTTTTGTTCTGCGTCAGCTTTCTATTTCAGAACAACTTCCTGTTCCTAAAATATGTAGTCAGCTTCCTGATTCTGAACAGCTTCTTGTTCCAGAATCCTGCAGTCAACTTCCTGACCTGCGATAGCTTCTAGTTTCCCTTATTGCTATTTGTTTGCTGCTTACTGATCCAGCTTCCTGATTTTGTTTTCTACTTCAACTTACTGACTTTCCTTGCTGAGAATCAGTCTTTGAAACATCTTCATCTCCAGAATCTGCTAATATCAGTATTCTCTATCTTTCTGATATATACATCTTTACAAAACAAAACTTAGAAAGATAACCTTATCAAACTAAAATCCACTTAAACAAAGTGGAAAAATGGGTACTCTAACTTCCTATCCAAAGTTACATTGTCTCATCAAAACCTAATAGAAATATCCCACAAAAATGTAAATAGACTTTTATATCTCTATTAACCTCAATAAAATCACCTTAACTCAGTTTATCACACATGCAAACATCTTAGAAAAGATAATCAAATATGCAAAGCTTATTTCAACATGCAATTACATATTTTGAAGATCAACCACATAGAACAAAATATTTAACAAATTTCACCACATTTGTAGGGAATCACCCTTGGATCATAAATGCAATGAGTTTAGGTGAGGATATCAAACACACAACACTTCTTTTCAACATGGATTTGCACAATCAACTCCAAAAAATGACATATTTTGAAGATCAACCATATAGAATCAACTCCAAAAAATGACATATTTCGAAGATCAACCATATAGAATCAACTCCAAAAAATGACATATTTTGAAGATCAACCATATAGAACAAGATATTAAAAAAAAATTCATCGCATTGGTAGGGAATCGACATTAGATCTTACATGCAACTCCATCTTAAAAGCCTATTCATGCTCCTAATGAAGAAATTGGTGAAGATTAGTCAAAAATACCTCTTGACTTGCACACAAACTATGAGTTCCTGAGTGTTTCTTGAATGAAGACTATCTCTTAAGCTTTACTTCTCTTCTTGCCTTGAATTGGTTCTTCTTCTTTACTTAATCTTGAATTGTGCATATTGTTTAAGGTAGAGATGAAGGCTTTTGGGAAGAATAAATTGGTATAGAGAAGGAGGAGTGACTATACTAGAGAGAGAGCTCAAATGGGAGAGAGCGAGATACACACACATATATATCATTGTATTTGTTTAATGTAAGGAGTAAAAATAGCTCATAAAGTGTGGATTCACCTTATATATATTGTACAATCTTAATATAATACATAAATGATATATATAGATCATTACTTGTAGTATGTATCAATTAAATGCATAATAATTAATAGCATTGAGAGTTGTGTAGATGTGATGGGGTATGAGGGATTGAGCGTTACTTTATCTAATGTGAATGCACAAATGACTTGTAATCATGATAATTATGCATGAATTTATGTTCAAATTAATATATCATAGAAGTAACATAATTATATATGAAGATATGTTTAATTTAAAGTTTAATTGTCTGAAAAATCACTAACTTTAATTAATATGCAATTTTAACCAACATTTTGAATATGAGCAAATATAACATGAACTTTCATATTTTTTTGCAATTTCAACCAACATGCAGCGTTCGAGTATGTTTATTTTGACAATAACTTCCACCATTTAAAAATTACTATCATCTTGTATGTTAAGTCATTGTATTTTGAAACATTAAGAGTTATTTCCAAAATAAGCATATTTAAAAACTACATGTTGGTTAAACTTTTAAAAAATATGAAAGTTCATGTTATATTTGCTAATATTTAAAAAGTTGGTTAAATTTGTAAATTAAGTAAAGTTCGTGATTTTTTCGGTAATTAACCCTTAATTTAATATATCATATTAGTAACAAACTTTATTGCACACATAAATATGTAGTAAAAATCTATCTAACTATAATTGAACACATTAGTCACATTTCTTATATTGATTATTAAAATTATTTTATAAGCAACTTATCTATTTTCGTTCGTTCCTTTACTCGTACATTGTTGAGTACATCATGATTAACTCGGTCTCCTCGGGTAGCTATCTTGCAAGTCTTTTCAAACTTAAAGAAACATTAGCTCATTTCTTCTTGATAAATGTTCACTAATTTCTTTTAGCTACTTCCGCAAGTGTACGGTGTAGGGTGTAGAAGTGGTGAGCAAGGTCGATCCCACAGAGACTAATTATCTAGGAACTAACTAATTACTCAAATTCAGTTTCCAATTTTATCTAGGGAAAACAAATCACACTGATTGCAGATTAATTCAATAGAAAACTAACTATGTAGATAAATTCACTCAAGAATAACAGATGTCTAAGACAGGTTCTAGGACATGTTTTCATCTAATTCTCATCAAAACATCACTTTAACCAACTCAAGTTCATTAATCAATCATCCTATATGAGCAACCACACATATCGAATTAACAGCTCTCCCGAGTCAGTTAACCGGTTGATTATTATACCACCAGAGGTATCCCTACTCAATCTGATTGAAACATAAAAACTCCCAAACATACCTAAGATTGATTTCTCATTACATAAATTCCTTAATCTCCCGATATAAGTTTTTTTGTGTATCATGTGTTTATTCTTCCATAATTAAATCTCATCTCCCGAATTTTGATCTAATTACTAAAACATGCTCAATTACCGGCCAAATAATCAAACAATCAATCAAATCATAAACACACAAATAGGAGAAACGATCATGAACTTTGAATTGAAATTAAAGATCCATCAAGATTCAAATCAGATTACTAACAAGCCCTAGAAACCCTAGGAAATTAGCTAGACATGATGATAAACAAACTCATAGACAAGATTGGAAATATCATATCAACTAAAATCTAACAAGAGAGAAAATATTAAAAACTCTAAATAACGATGATCTCGCGATTCCTCGATCTCTTGAATCCGTCTTCAATTCCTCTCGTTGCTTGTTCGACTCTCGTGTTTTTCTCCATATGAATCCCTTTATCTTTTTTTCCGCCCTCCTATGTCTCTCTTTGTTGCTGAGTATATCCGTTGATGTGGAAGTCTTCCAAGTGAAGTAAAAGATGAAGATTATCCGAGAAAACAAGATCCTATCGACCTCCTGTGCACCCGGGCACGGTCGTGCTATCCAATACGGTCGACCGTGCCCTGACCATAGGCCACTGGTTCTTGCACGGCTTTGACCGTGCTGTGGGGCACGGTCGTGCTCCACACTTGCACACTCACTGTAGGCTGGCGCACGGTCGTGCTGCATGGCACGACCAGACCGTGCGCCACCAATATTCCTCGCAATCTCGTATTTCACTTCTATTCTTCCTCGTTTTTCCGTGATTCCTTCCTTGATCATCAATTACACTCGAAACTTTGCACTTTTCTCATTAAAATCATGAAACTAAGCACAAACACGTCAAATGCAACTTATACAATATAATAACAGAAATCACCATAAAAACGTATCTAAACATATTCAAATGAATACATAAATATACGCAAAAATACGTGAAAAACGACACTTATCAATAAATCATAAAGCTTGTCTTAGAGGTTATTAACAATAAATTATTAAAAATAAAATTTGAATTTATATATAAAAATATGCAATGCAAGTTTTTCTGAAAATGGGGTGTTATAAAGAAGCAAAACACATAACATAATTGTAGCATTGAAGCAAACTATTTCTCATTCAAGTAACATCATAAATAGAAATTCCTCAACCAAATGCCAAAGATCATCTTTGAACCTTCTAATCTATGCTACAGGTCAGAAAATATCGGAATTTAAAGAAGAAATTAAAAGATTTAGCCAAATACCTTTAAAGTTACAAGGGAGGAACTTAGACTTTTCTTGCTTTTGTTGAGAGTTTCCTTTAATTTTAGAAGTGATATCTTCATTTTAGTGTTGCTTGGTCATTTCTTAAGATGAAGGGTGTTATGGCGAGATGTCGAGAATGAGTCATGAGTCATTAAGTGAAACTGAACAACAATTTTTCTCTCTTATTTTTATTAAGTGAAACTGAACAACAATTTTTCTCTCTTATTTTTTATTATTCTATGATCTTTGCACATATATATTTAAATATTAATATTATATATATTGTATAGTCTTATCTCCCTTTTTTTTTTTTATATAATTTGATGTGTGAATAGGTAGCATGACATGTAGTAGGAGGTGTTGAAAGTGAAGTAGGAGATGGCATGCCGTAGCTTAGTCATAAAGGTAAGATATTTGTGCAAATATACTTAAACTTCTGTATTTCCCTTTCATTCCTTCTTCTTCCTTTGTTTTTCTTTCTTTGATCTTTTTTATTATATATATATATATGTCTATATATAAGTTTATATATTTTATACATGTTTACGATCACCAAGAAAGAGTAAGAGATAATACTACAATGAAAGTATGTTTACTAGATAAATTCTTTATAAAAGAAGACAAATTATTCATGAGATACACTTGTGTAAGTACTCTTGAAAAGGTATTTTGATACATATTATGATAAATTCATTTTGTAGTAAAATATTTTTATCATGTAAAGTCACATATATCGATCATACGTAAAATTTCATAAAAATAAAAACATTCATGACACAATGAGCAAGCTTAATAGTTAAACCTAAATTTTTTTAATCCATTTAAACTTATCTATTATCTTTTTTTTTCATCCATGTGTGCGTGTCGAGTACGATGTGATCAAACTCGATTTTCCTTGTATGTTATCCCTGCAAAACTCTTTAAAATCTCAAAAAAAAAAAAAATTAGGTCATAAATTCTTTAAATTCATCAATCATATATTAAAAGAAATTTCATAAAATATGCAAATGAAGGATTTTCTAAAAACGGGGTGTTACATAATACCTTTGAAATAAACAAGTAATACCTTTCATGTAAGCAAATAATACATTTGATAAAACAAATAATACCTTTCAGATTAACGAGTAATAGCTTGCAAGTGAACATATATTTCAATTATACAAATAATAGCTTATTAATATGCTACTAATCCTTTATAAATATACAACTAATACATTAATTGAAGGATGTATGTAGGATTCAGGTGGGTGCGGACACACATTAATTAAGATGTGGGCACGATGTGTGAAGGGGTCCACACCTCGGGTCAGGTTGGGCATACGGCATGCTCTGCGTACTTAAGTTTTTGTGAAAGGATTATAGTTTCAAGACAGAAAACGAAAAACAAGGGGCATTAGTATTGCTATTTAGTGTACTTGGTTGTTAGTTTGATAGCATGACATAATAATAGCTGAATAAAACTGTTAATAAAAACTAAAATGTTGAAAAGGAGTTGGCAAGAGAAGAACGGGGAAATTGAGAAACCCTTTTGAAAATGAGAACAAAAGTTGGCAACAACCATTAAATACAATTCACCAATATTATCTCAGCGGTGAAAAGCTCCAAAGCTCCTCCATAAATTGGTATGCTTTTGTCCATAACACTTGCCCACAAGGCCGATCGCCACCTATCTCTCGTAGCCTACTCCACCTCTTTTATATATATATATATATATATATATATATATATATATATATATATATGCCCATTTTTCTTCAATTCCTTCTATTGCTCTCTTACTTCTTCCCTTTTCGCATTCTTAATTTTTCTGATGATTCAATGCTGGGAAGCTGGCCTTCTTACGACCCTCACAACTTCAGCCAGTTCAAGCCCAATGATCCTGCCAATCCTTCGGTAATCCCTGTATTTCATTTTCAAGATTCCAGCTTTTGTTTGTTTTTATGCGCCCATTTGCTTTTGGGAGAATTGTTTTCAGATTCTGCTGTTATTTTGCTGTTAATTTGCGTTTCTTGAAAGTAGAAGGTGTTTTTTTATTGTGGGTTGTAAATTTTTGTTTCTCTTTTGGTGTTAGGGCACATGGTTCTTTGATGTAATTATTAAGTTGTGGTGAAATTTGAAGTTGTGGTTTGCAGAAATGGGCTTTGTGTTTTTGGGAAGAGTGCTAAAGCAGCTTGAAATTATGGATTTTGTGAACTTATAACCAGTGAATGAAGTTGATCTTTAACATTTTTTCTCTTTTATTTACATGTTGCACTTAAGCCAAAAATCACTGATGGTTGAAGCTTTCTAGTTTGATTTTGAAATAGTTTGCACTAATCACGTGGCAGATGCTCCTTATGTTCCAGAAAAAATAACAGATCTTTTATTGAATGGAATTATCATTAGCTGTATGAAGAGATGTAACTGAGTTTGTGGATTGTTGGTGGTTGTATTGAACTTCTTTTTCTTAAAAAAACTTTGATATTTTGAGAATTATGGGTATAGTTGAACTATACTTTTACAGTAAGGAAGTTCAATTTATCAAGTCAGGGCTGGTTCAGTTCGATTTGGTCTTTTACGAGTAATAAAGTTAGCAACTGTATGTTTTTGGAAACTCATAGGTGTAATAAAGATCGTATGGTTCCAAAGGTTCCCTTAAAAAGAATAAAGTTGTTGGCTTCTAATGTGTTGGAATGATAATTTTGTTGCTTTATGAATTGTTGTACGTGTTTATACGTCAAAGGAGTAAATGCAGATAACATGGTGGCTTTACCAACATTTTTTTGTCGTTTCTCATGTTTGATTAAATGATCCTCGTGGCATGTTAGCCGCTGGCTATTCATGTTGTACTTGTTTCCTTATTAGAAGGATTCTATTCTATTGTTAAGCCATGTGGAGTAGATGATTAGGACTTTCTTGAAAACACATGTTCAAGTGATCATATATAAACCCTGCTCTAATCATTTCATTGACTTGCAGAAACATCATTAATATGTTATGCTAACTTTTCACTTATTTGAAGAACTATCTATAAGGATGCATCTTGCACATTTTCACTTGCTTATTTATTTCAAGAGCTAAATGGCACACTTCATCTGTTTTCTTGAAATTCTTAATATGGAACGTAACATTTACTGTCTCATACTCTGAAACTATATTGCTTATTGTCTTCAGAAAATGACACCTGTTACTTATCGTCCTACTCATGAGCGCGCCCTCCCTCCACCTGATCAGGGTAACATAAATAACTCTTCTTTCTTCATTTCACATAAAATCTCCATATTTCTTGATTCTAACATAAATATTCATACATGTTAATCTGCAACCAATTGTTAGTAACTTGAATTGGTGAGATCTTTTCTGGATTATACATATATTTTGAAGTATATATAGATATCTTTAATACATTAATAGCTCAATTTGGAGCATCATTGCTTCGTCATGCTCTACAAACATTCGTTTTTATCTGTCTCAGTTATAGCTCCAGAAGCCAAAAACATTCTTCTGAGGCGCTTCTACCAACATGCTGAAGAGAAGGTTGGAATTTACTGTAAAACCCTCCTTAGTCCTTACCTTACCGTATTCTCGTATAGCATTCATCACTCAATAATTTGTACTTGCAGCTGAGAACCAAGAGAACTTCATCGGAGTATCCAACACCAGAACGTGCGTCCAAGCTCCACAGGGCTTCTTCTTCTAATAATAATGTCTAGTGAGCTTCATAAAAAATGTGAATAAGATATCTCCTTATAGACCTATAGAGTATATGTCTACTCAAAACTGATGGCCAAGTTTGCTTCTGCTCTATTATAAAGCTTGAGGTGGTTTATATGTTAACTAAGCTGCCTTTACTCAGTTGCTAATGCTATCTATATGTCTTATATATGAAAGCTTGTCCATCTTTTTATTTATATTGTTCTATTACTATTTTCTGCATTATTCAGGTTCTTGTTTGGTGATCTGAGTATAAAATTTTCTGATAAACTAAGATATTTGCTGATCCACATATATGGATGCTCCTTTTCATAAAGTAGAAGTAGAAGTAGATAATTTGGGGTAGCCCATTCCCAGCAACCTAGGGGTAGGTGTTAATTTGTTGCTTTCATGTCATTTTGCTTCTTTGTCCCGTGGGCTTAGCCCAAGATTTCCAACACTCGGTAGAGTTTGTGGACTCAGACCAAAAAAAATTCCAAGATCTTAAAGCCCCTATTTTAAATATTATGATTACACAAGTAATTACTTTGAACATGTTAGGTAAATTATATTTTAGGAAAATAGAGTTTTTTGAATTTTTCATTCTCTCTTTTTCCTTTTTCATCTATATTTAAAAAAATTATTTTTTGATTTACTCACCTGCTAGGCTGCTACAATAGATAAATGCCCTTTTGTTTATGAATTACATCTCACTCTAAGTTTGGTAAAATTACCAAATAGACCACAAGGTTTGTGAAAATTCACAAATAGACCATGTAACTATGAAAATACTAAAAACTCACGCATTGTTTCGATTAGTTTCTCTGAGTAATTTCATCTAAACTTACTCATTTTATTGAGTAATTTCATCTAAACTCACTCATTTTATTGATATCATACTTATATTATCAAACTTTAAATTTTAACTTTCTAAGAAGTCATATAATGAAAAATTGATTGTTGAAAGAGTCGACTTGTAATAATAAATAAAAATAAGACATTTACTTTTTATAGTAGGTAGGTGAACCAAAAACTGTATCTTTATAAACATAGATTATTATAAAACAAAATGAGAAAGTTAAAAGATGGAACATACAAAATGAGAGATAAAAGATGAAATTTTCAGTAAAGCAAACTTAGTGGATACAAAACTTTTTTTTCCCTACAGTTAACTTAATAAAAATGTTTTATGCAATACAGATTATTTAGTTCTCTTATATTTTTGTTTGTAAGATAAACTCCGTTGCTAGAATAGAAAAATCAACCGTAAGACTTGTAGTTCAAGTGGTATCCATCTTTATCAATGTATAAATTATGATGATCATAATTTAGATGTGGATCACACAAATTATCTAATTTTTATTCCATTCATTCCACTCCCTGTAAGTCATTAAAAAGAATTGATAGAAAAATCATTTTCGCTCATTCACAAAGTTAAAAATAGATTGCTTGAAAAATCAAATTTGCTCATTCATAAACCATAATAACGTCTCTCCTTTATACCGGCAACAACATATATATATATATATATATATATATATATATATATATATATATATATATATATATATATATTTTGAATAAATGAAGAATATATTATCAAAAGAAAATAAAAGCATCCAGAACAAAAGAATAAAATATATTATCTAGATATATAAAATATATATCTAGATCCATGCAATCTGGGTCAACCCGTTCCGATATGGCCATCTACGCACCGACATGAACATCCACACACCGGCACGTGCCCCAACGCGCCGGAGAGGGGACACCACACACTTAGTTTAGTTTTTATATTTTCTGGATAATATATATACCTTTTAGTTATAAACTTTCATACATTTATACGATAACTTTCATACCTTTATGTTATAACTTTCATACCTTTACACTTTCTATGAAAATTTTATACCCTTTTAGTTATGCAATTCATACCTTTTAGTTAAGCGTATCAAACCTTTTAGTTATGTGTATCAAACCTTTTAGCTATGGTAATATTACCTCTATGTTTATATCTTAGTAAATAAGGTAAAACTTTTATATGATACAACTAATACCTTTATGTAATACAGTTGATATCTTTATTCAATAACTAATATATTCCAATAAAGCTGGAATAAGATAATATACGACCATTTTTTTATTAAAATAAGATAATACCTTTAAGTAAATATAGTAATACTTTTATGTTATATGATTAATACATTTACTTTATATTTCAATAAAATGAGGCAATACCATTATGCAAATGAAGTAATACCTTTATGTGAAACAACTCATACCTTTATTCAATAAAACTTATACCTTTATGTGATAGAATTAATATATTCCAATAAAATAATAAAATAATTTTTTAAGTAAAATAAAGTAATACCTTTAAATAAATACACTAATACCTTTACGTTATGTGGTTAATACCTTTATGTAATGTGGTTAATACCTTTATGTGATACAAGTAATACCTTTATCTTCTATTTCAAGTAATACTTTTATGTGAATGATATAATACCTTTATGTGTTACAAATGTCACCTTTGTGTAATACGATCAGTACCTTTAAGTTATATAATCCATAATTTTTCTCAACTTTCTGTAAATGATTACTTGTTTAATCTTGTTGATATGATAGATTTTTAATTCTTAAAATAATTGTAACAAGGATTATCTACGAACATCGCATCACCATCCTGAAAATCAAGGAGATCGCGATCGGATTTGGAGAAGATCGTAAGAGATCGCGATATGAGAAGAGGAGTTTTAAGAGAAAAAGGGTAAAAAGTCAGTGGTTTGAGAAAGAAAGACAAAAAACGAAGAAGAAAGAGAGAAAAGATGAGAAGAAGATGAAGAGTGTGCAGAAGAGGCGCCGAGAAGAGAAAGAAGGCACAAAAGAGAGGCACGGATAAGAGATAGCGTGAAAGTGATGAAGAAAAAAAAATTTATATATACTTTCCATATGGATCCAGATCCGGGGCGGGCAGTCCAATTGCACGGATTTAGATCTGTACAACTGGTGTATGTGAGACTTACTCCTCTCAAAGCAGGTATCATTAAAATCTCAATATAAGAAAACTTAGAGGGAAAAACCTATTGGAGAAAAAAGTACCTTGCTATCAAAAACAAAGTACGAGAGATTTTTGCCAATAAAAAAAAAAGTACCATGCTATTAAAAACAAAACAACTAAAATTAAAATATTCTTGTCCCGGAAAATCCGGGAATACAAAATGCTTAATGACTATGGAGTTAGTTGTTCGCTACAAATTAAATTCCATATACATCTTTGAAAGAGTGTCAGCTATTTGATTTCTTTCTAGAAGATGTGAGAAACTCTAAAATCCATAGAAGCAAGCATTCTAAAGACGTGAGCCATCATGTTCTGATAGTACCTAGTAATGCTGCTGCAAGAGCGATTGCTAAAACCCACCACATACGTCGAATCCGATTCAAGCCATAGTCTTCGTCATCCTCTTGCATAAGCAGATTTAATGGCAAACATAACTGCTTCAAGTTTTGCAATGAACGCATATTGTTAGAAATTTGATGTTTAGATTTTGACGAGATAAAACAAAGGTATAATAGGAAATTAGAGTTTGAAGATTCTTTGTGATCGAGTTTGTTATTACATGGGAAGAATTAATGATTTGGTTTTCAAGGGAATTCATATAAGTCTCATAAGATGTTTATTTTTTTCCTATGTTTTAACGCCCAAATTTATACATATAGTCCTTTCTAGACTATAAATTAATTCATGATTAGAAATGGTATGTGGAAAATGCTCTACCAGCTTTCTAATTGAAATCAATTCCTAGATCTAGTTTAGTTTCTCATTTTTCACAATATTTAAGTGAAATTAGAATTGGATTTGAGTCCTTAGAATAGGTTGAAGAATGAAGAAAAGTAAGTCAAGACTTTACTGCAAGCTGTTAGGAAAATAACTTCTGCAAGTTGCGCAAAGAAAGCATCGTTGCAAGCTGCAAGGTTGCAACCGTTGTAAGCTATCTCTGAAAACTTGCTGCATGAAGATCAATGTTACAATGATTGTCTGTTGTAAGCATTTGCCTTAGACAAAATTCATTGATAAACAAAATACAACTAGTCAACAATGCAGTATGAGAAAGATCAATATTAGTCTGAGGATTAGTCTTATCAATAAACATAAAATTAGTCAGTAGAGACAAGATGAAGGTTGCAGAGTTGTAAGCCAATGACAAGCTGCGATCTGGTCTGATAGACTGCATAAAGCTACAACCTGGTACAATATAATTAAATGCCACATGAAGAAAAAGACAAAGCACATTCATTGCTGACTTTGTACAAGCTTTAGAGGATTCAAAATTAAGGATTTTGGCCTCCTTCAACAGGTAGAAATCTACTCTTATAAATAGAGGAAGAGTTGACTGATACAACTACTAAAACTACAACATTCAAATTCATAAGCAAGAAAAGCTCTCAAATTTTCAAGTGCTCTCAAGCAGAAGTTTCAGTCACTCAACCTTAAGAAGCAGCCAAGTGTTCAAGCAAAGATTCATAGATCTTAAGGTTGTTTACACTAGTTGAAGACCAATTTTATATACTTAAACCTTTCAATTGTGTGCTAGGTTATTTTTGGTGTTTTCAGTTTATAGGAAGTTTATTTCTTGCTGAGTGTATAGTGTCAGTGTTTAGCACTTAGCATGTGTGGGTTGTTTAGAGATCATGTGTGCGTTTACCTGTTTGTCTGCAACAACCTGTGTGGAAGCTGAGATTAGTAGGTGTTTCTTGTTGAGTCTAGTGTTTGTTACGAAGAAAGTCATGTAAATCTATCAACATTTAAATAATGTTCCTCATTGTAAAGGGGTCGAGTGAATTAGATTGATTACACCACCCTTAAACCGCTATAAGTTCTTGTGTGTTTATTTAAGTTTCTATATTTTTGTTGTATCTTTCATATTTAGCTGTCATATCCTACATTCTATCATATAACATAAAAGAGATATTAAAATTCATATTTCATAAGGCAACATAAGCATAAAATTATATTTCGTTGTACGAACTCTCACTTATCCAGATCCTTGTGTCTTTTTGAAATCTGTTTTCCTTATCTGCTTTTCAAAACCCATTTTTATGATGATTGGAAGATTAGAATACAGGCACATCTATCAGAAATGCATGATGAGATGTGGTATGTCATCACTGAAGAACCACCATTTATCACCAAACCTAATCCACTTTTTTGAAGATATGCTAGAAGAAATACAGCTCTAGGAGGAAATGCAACAGAGGTTGGAGTAGAGGGTGAAAGAGAACAAGCTGCAAAAGCTGTTGAAGAACCTGACCTAAGAAGAGTTTCTCCACCATCAATTCTAGAGAAGACTAGACATGAGTGGACATCTGAAGACATAAAAAGACCCAATCATGTAATATGACCAAAAATGTCTTATTTATCACTCTTGAATAAGGTGAAACATTACAAAACTACAAAGGATATATATGATAAAGTGAAATAAATATGTGAGGGAACTGAGCTCACCAAGAACAACAAGATATCCACTATTACATAGTTGTTCGATCTGTTTCAAATGAAGCTAGAAGAGATCCTTGAGCAACTGGACTTAAGATTCACATCAATTGTGAATATAAAGTCTCTAGGCAAACATTACTCACAAAAAAAAAACATGAAAGTGTTGAGAGCACTACTGACTGAGTGGAATAGCAAAACCATTGCCATGAGAGTATCAATAGACCTGAAGTCCATGAGAACCTTTGATCTCTTCTCTGACCTTAAAGCTTTTGAGTTCGATATCAACAAAAGCAAGAATGAGATGGAAGAGATAATCACAAAGGTTACAACACTCATTGCAAGATCTCCTAAACATATAGTAACTGCAACCTATAGCAAGCAACCTCAGCTTATAGTGGAGAATAAAAAAGAGAGTAAACTACTTTTTTCACCCATTATGTTTGTCGTGTGGCAATTTTGTCCCTTTTGATTTCGGGCTAGCAATTTAGGATTTTCTGTTTTACGGGCTGATAATTTAGGACTTTATTTTTTATAAATGACAATGTAGGATTTTATGTTTTCAAAATTAGCAATTATTGCCTAATTTCAGCCCGAATTGTTTATTAGGGCTGAAATTACACGTTTTTCGGGCTTAATTTGATGAGGTGGCGAGTGATTATTTGACGTGGAATTTTGCAATTAATTGCCAGGCGCCATGTGTATTTTAAGTGGGCCCCACTAACTTATTCAAAATTAATTGCCGGGCTCGGATCAGCCATCCGACGCCGCCTCCGCCGCAATCGGCCGGAGAAGTCGCGACTGTTTCTCTCTCTAAAACCCGTTTTTCTCTCTCTTCAAATTCAGGCCATTCGGCCACCGATCGGAGTGATTCTTGTGCTTATCTTGAAGTTCTTACCGAGCCCGTTCCGAATCCGGGCTCGGATCAGCCATCCGACACCGCTTCCGCCGGCAATCGGCCGGAGAAGTCGTGACCATTTCTCTCTCTTCAAATTCAGGCCATCCAGCCACCGATCGGAGCGATTCTTGTGCCTATCTTGAAGTTCTCGCCGAGCCCGTTCCGAATCCGGGCTCGGATCAGCCATCCAACGCCACCTCCGCTGGTAATCGGCCGAAGAAGTTGCGGCCGTTTCTCTCTCTAAAACCCATTTTTCTCTCTCTTCAAATTCAGGCCATCCGGCCACCGATCGGAGCGATTCTTGTGCCTATCTTGAAATTCTCACTGAGCCCATCATGAATCTGGGCTCGGATCGTCGATCGGACATCATCTCCGCCGGCAACGGCCGGTCAAACTCTCGGCCTTTCTCTCTCTCTCCTCCCTCTCTCCCTTTCTCTCGATTTTTCTCTCGCCGGCGGGCTGACGTGTCCAGGTGGGTCCCACTAAATAATATACATGTCAGTAAAAAAAATAAGAAAGAAAATCCACGTCAATAAATGATCAGCCACCTAAGCAATTTCAGCTCGAATTGAGGTGTCACATGCAAAAAACGTGCGATTTCATCCCAAATAAGCAATTCGACTGAAATTGGGCAGTAATTGCGAAATTTTAAAAAATAATGTCCTAAATTGCAAGCCCGAATTCAAAAAGGGCAAAACTGTGAAACGACAAACATAATAGGCAAAAAAAGTAGTTTGCTCTAAAAAAGAAGACATGACACTGCTCTTGAAGAAATTCAAGAAGTTCATGAAGAAAAATGCAAAAACCAATAACTTAAAAAAGAAGTCTCCCACCCCACAGGTAATATCCAATACACGGTCTAATACAGTTTCTTTTCACCTTTGCTATAATTGTAGGAAGCCTGGTCACTATGCCACACCCTCAAGTGCACAAGTATCTAGAGGAAGAAAAGAATCAAATAAGAGAAAGGAGAAGGCCTAACAAGCAAAAGCTCAGAGCACTACTTGGAGAAACAGAAGTTGCTACAACTATAAGCTTTTCAAAAAAGAAAGTAGAAGAAAGCTCATCAAATATGTTAAGAAATTAATGTTTATTTTTTGATGAGACAAAACACAAGTGTAATAGAAAAATAGAGTACTCAATTTTTTCACATTGTTTAAGTGAAATTAGATTATATTTTGAATTCTCAAAAAGAGTTAAAGAATGGTAGAAAGCAAGTTAAGACATTGTTGTAAATTGTATGGAAAATAAGTACTGCAAGCTGCATGGATAAACATTGATCTGCATGCTGTAAGTTGGAAGTTATAGCAAATGCATTGTAAGGTGGATTATTGTATGAAGACTAGGTTGCAGGGACTACTTGTTGCATGTCATTGAACAAAGTTAATGAGAAGACACTTACATATCAAATATAAATACGGTACAAAGAAAATCAAGATCAGTCCAAGGATCAGTCACCTCAACAAAACAAATATAGCCAGTAAAGACAAATTGAAGGTCACATAACTGTAAGCCAATGAACAACTGCTATTTGGCCTGGCAGATTGCATAAAGCTATAGCCTAATACAATATAATTAAATGCACATTGGAGAATAAGACATATTGCATTTAATGAAAACCCTACACCAAATATAGAGCATTCAAATGCAAGAATTTATGTCTCCTTCAATGAGCAAAAATTCACTCCTATAAATAGAGGAAGAATCGACTATTACAACTACTAAAACTACAACATTCAAATCCACAAGTAAGAAAATCCTTAAAGTTCTCAAGTGCTCTCAAGCCAGAGTTTTAGTCACTCAATCTCTAAGAATTAGTAAAGTATTTAATCAAAGATTCAATATCTCAAGACTGCTTCATGCACCAGTTGGAGAAAAACTTTATATAATTTTACCATTTGATGTGTGCTAGGTTGTTTTAGATGTCCTTAGTTGATAGGAAAGTATTTATTGCTTAGTGTGTATTGTTAAGTGTTTAGTAATAACCATGTGTAGGTTGTAGAGATCTTGTGTGAGTCTTCTTTTGGAGCTTGCAACAACCTGTGTGGAAGTTGAGCTTTAGTAGATGTTCTCATTAGGTCTAGTATTTGTTAGACAATGTCCTGTTAACCAAACAATTCTTAATAAAGTTCCTCCTTCTAAAGGAGTGGAATGGACGTAGAGGGATTACACCACCATTAAACCACTATAAGACCTTGTGTGTTTATTTATCTCATTGTTATATCTCAGCATATCTATCTTATCTTGTCATGCAACATAAAATCC
This sequence comes from Scutellaria minor, assembly GCA_954870855.1. Classification (NCBI taxonomy): domain Eukaryota; kingdom Viridiplantae; phylum Streptophyta; class Magnoliopsida; order Lamiales; family Lamiaceae; genus Scutellaria; species Scutellaria minor. The sequence goes on from OX940733.1 coordinate 7,358,180, forward strand.
TTATTTTTAAATAAATCATAGAAAATAAATAAAAGAAGTAAAAAAGATACAAATCATCCCATATTCATCGAGGAAAAGAGAATGCTGGCCTCATTAAAACCTTACTATAGCAAAACCTATTGGAAAAAAACTATAGCAGTGAAAAAGTGTATCAATCATATACAAACTCCAAAAAGAACTAAACAAAATGTTAAAATGATTGCCCATGCTAATCTAAAAGAAGGCCTCTTCTAATAAAATTCGGAGGCTCGTCCCACCCGCATGCATTAATCGACATCTTTGATAAAAGATCAGCAATGTGGTTGCCTTCTCGATAAACATGCGACACATAAAAATCAATTTCTGCAAGAAGCTTCTTCATGCAAGCCCATCTGTTACGGTAAATCCATAACACCAAGTCACTTCTATCACTCAAAAGCATAACGACAATCATTGAATCTGACTTTAGCCAAAGCGTTCTATATCCATGCTTCAAAGCACACTCAACTACTATCATAGCCACTATCAACACTTCTTGGAAGACAAAGCCGACACCATACAGAGTAGTGAAATAACCTAAAAAATAACCTCTATTGTCTCTAAAGACTATACTAGCCTAAGTGTGACTCGAAGCCCCTATCATATTGCCATCTGTATTAGCTTTAATCCACCCCTGAAGCGGCAATCACCATCGGACAGTAAGGACAATTGGAGATTTACCCGATCTTCCTGTAACACGTAAATGAGACAAATAGAAGAGATCAGTTTGAGAAATATTAGGTGTTATGTCATACCATACCTCATAAGGAGTCTTGTCATGATCTTTGTTGATCAAGCATCTATTCTGAGTGTAGCATGTTGTGCTAGTTGCTTCTGCCCAGAATCTCTTGGGAATTCCAGCATCAACAATTATAGTCCTTGCAGCTTCCTTCAGGGTTCTATTTCTTCTTTTTGCAACTCCATTCTGTTGAGGAGTTCTTGCTGCAGAGTACTCATGACTGATCCCATTTTCTGAACAAAATTTCTCTATGAACATGTTTGTAAATTCAGTTCCTCTGTCAGATCTTATCTTTACAATACTTAAGCTCTTCTCATTCTGTAACTTTTTCATGAATTCCGGCAGCCTGTTTTGAGTTTCTGATTTCTTGGCCAGGAAGATGGTCCAAGTAAATCTAGAGTAATCGTCCACAATTACTAGGGAGTATTTCTTCCCACTTACACTGATAGGCTCTACTCGTCCAAATAGATCCATGTGCAAATCCATTATTCTATGAGAGGATTTCGGAACCTTATTTTTGAATGAGCTTCTTATTTGTTTTCCCTTCTGACAGGCTCCACATGCATTCTCCTTTTTATAAGCAACATCAGGTAATCCTCTTACTAATCTTTTCCTTGCCAGTCTGTTGATTGTTTTGAAGTTCAAGTGACTCATTCTCTTGTGCCACAACCAACTCAATTCAGGATTACTTTTTACAATAAAGCATGTTGGCTGCACTATTGAACTCCAATCAGCAAGGTAGATGTTGCCTCTCCTGGTGCCAGTAAGCTTAACCTCATTCATTTTGTTATCTCTAATTAGACACTTATTGAGATTAAACTCAACTGAGCATCCTTTGTCACAAAACTGACTGATACTTAGGAGGTTGTACTTCAGTCCTTTGACATATGATACATCACTGATACTTGCATTGCCTCTGATCAAGCTTCCTATGCCTCTGGTGCTTCCTTTTGAATCATCTTCGAAGACAACCTTAGGTCCTTTACATGATTGGAAGTCCCTTAATCCGGCTTTGTTGCCAGTCATATGTCTGGAGCAGCCACTATCTATATACCATACATCACTGCTGCTTCCTGGCAACTGTATCTGCAAGTAAATCAAGGTGATTTAGGTACCCATACAAGTACGGGTCCTGGGTGGTTAGTCTTCTTTGGAACCCACACTTGCTTGATGATAATTGTTTTACCATAAGCATTGGTGGTTCTCATTCTGTTGATATTCTTGGCAGAAAACTGTTTGTGATGTGTGTGTACTGGAGGCTTCCAGGTTCTATACTTCCTGTTTGAAGAAGGTACTCCCTTATACCTTTCCTGAGCATAAACTCTTTGGAATTTTGGCATGTAGGCCTTGGTATTTGAAGGATAGAGTTTTTGCTGTTTTCTGGAAGTCTGAGCAGACTTATCATAGTCTTCCTGTAGCAGGGGTTTCTTACCCTTATCCTTAGTACTAGTTTTATTCATACTATCTTTGATTGGAAGGAGATCCTGAGCATAGGAGACTCTAGCTTGAATAAACTTTCCATCATTGGATTTGTTGACAATTCTTTGAGAAGTACTGGCACAGTATCCTATACCATTCCTTGTAAAGGTATTTTGATTTTCTTGGATACATTCATGTGTCTTTCTTGCTGATTTGTTGTACACATTGATTGTGTTTTTCAATCCAACTTTCTCAGATTCTAGCTTAGTGACTAGCAGTTTGAACTTAGAGACCTCAGCTCTAAGATTATTGCATTATGTACTGTAGTACTCCAGGTCAGCAACTTGTTCCTTTAGTACAGTATGCTCACTTTTGAACTGGAGGTTTTCCTCTTTAAGTTCTTCATGAGCTGAATTTATCTGCTCAAAGTCACGCATGATCTGTCTAAAAGACTGGATCATGTTAAGTTTTTCACAACTTGTGAGGTTACCTCATCTTTTTCATTGTCTTCACAATCTTTGGCCATTAGACATAGTAGTGTCTCTTTATCGGAGGTAGAGCTGTCAAAGTCGCTCTCAGATGAACAGTTATCTTTGGTTTCCTCTTTAGTGCTACTTGCTGCCTTTAGAGCTTCAGCTTCACTAAGAAAAACTCTAAATCTTTGTTTGTCATCCCTCATCTTTTCTCTTCTTTGCACTCTTTCATCCTCCGTATACTTGTAAACTTGAGGATGAGGACAATTTCTAGCGAAGTGACCAGGTTTCCTGCAATTATAACATAAGTCAGATATACTTGTGTTTGTTTGTTGTTGTCCTCTTTCCGGTGGACTCCTTTCTGATGTTTGAGGCTTCCTTTTGTGATTGGTTTTCAGAAACCTCTTGAACCTTTTTAACAAAAGTGTCATCTCTTATTCAGTATCATTGGTAGGTGCTTCTTTTTGTTTGCTCTTCAGCTTATTACTGCTTGTGGTGGCAGTATCTTGTGCCCTAACAGCAAGTGCTATTACTCTGGATGTTGATCCTTTAGCCTATTTTTTCCTTCGTTCAATGTCAAATTCAAAAGCCTTGAGGTCTGAGAATAGATCAAAAGTGCTCATTGCATTGAGATCAAGTGAGACTCTCATTGTTGTTTCCTTGCTATGCCACTCCAAAGGTAGTGCTCTCAGAATCTTCAAATTTTTCTCATTTTGTTTGTAGGTTTTTCCCAGAGATTCCAGCTCACTGATGATTGCTGTGAATCTTAAATCAAGCTCTTCGAGAGTTTCTCCAGAGTTCATGGTGAATTGCTCATAAAGTTGTGTAGCTTTTGAAATCCTGTTCTCCTTGGCAAGTTCATTGCCTTCACAGATTAACCCTAGTTTACTCCATATCTCTTTAGCTATTTTGCAGTTCTTTACTTTGCTGAACGTGCCTCTATCCAGCGTAAGAAATAGAGCATTCTTAGCTACATTGTCAAGATTGGCTCTTTTCCTTTCTTCAGGAGTATATTCATATCTTTCTTTGACAATATATTCTTGTGATGGAGGTGCTCTCCTGTTACTTGGTGCAGCTTCTCGTGGGCCGTTTCTTGGAGTGATTTCAGCATCATCGTCGATGATTGTTGCGCCTTCTGTTTCTCCACCTACTGTAGTTGCAACTTCTTCAGCTCGCCTTTGTTCGCGAAGCTGTGCTACATAAGTAGGGTTTGCCTTGTAGATTATTGGAGGTCCTTCAGTAATAACATACCATATTTCGTCATGCATGGCTGACAGATGAGCTTCCATGCGTATTCTCCAATCGTCATATTCATCTATGGAAAACATAGGTAGCTTGTGATGTGAAAAATCCATGCTTATGCTAAAGTTATGAACTTTGGTCAGAAAACAAAAAAAGGTTTATCCAGCAGAAATGGGTGGATCTGGGTAGGTAGCCAGATAAGTTGGTTGTTAACCTAACTTGCTCTGATACCACTTGTTGGGTCCCAAGTGGTCAGAGGTTCAGAGGGGGGTGAATGAACCTCTATCGATTTTTCAAACTTTTCAAAAACATATAACTGAACAACAGGTTTCTGTCTCACTTGGAGAACAGTATCCTGTCTCGAGTCAGCAACCTGGCCCTTGGCTGAATCAGATTACTGTCTCGGTATCAGAATGCAACGCAGTGGAATAAACTTGATAGAGTTTCTGATGAAAACCAGTTTTCTTTTCCAAGTATGATTTTGCAACACGCGTTTTGACAGTATGCTTTATAAGAAATGCAACATAATAGATATGCAAGTAAAGCAATACAATAATTAAAATAAGCAGTTAACACGTATGACTTATAGTGGTATGAAGGTGGTGTAATCCTTCTACGTCCACTTTACTCCTTCTTTCAGGAGGAACTTCGTTATGCTCAGTTTGCTTTACAAGACTCGTCTTTACAAACTTTTTCCAAAAAAAAGTTATACCTACAAGAATCCCAGATTCACACAGGGAAAGATAGCCTACACAAGACTAACAAACTTAGCAAGGATTTAATCATATCAACTAAGTACACCAAATAAAACAACCTAGCACACACATCACAATGGTTAAAAGTATATGATTCTTCAACTGGTGGAGCTTGAAGACAGTCGTGAGCTTGAAAGTTCTGATGCTTGGTTTGACTGCTTCTGAAGGTTGAGTGACTGAACTCGAAAGCTTGTAATAATGAAGAATAGTAAAATAACTTTGAAGAGCTCAGTTTGTTCAGTAGTCTTCACATTCCTCTCAACCTTCTATTTATAGATGTCTGAAAAATACCCGTTGAAGAGAGGCATGATCCAAGTTGCAATTCAAAAAGATCTTCAAATCTTCATAATTAATGCGGTGTGAAAGATCAGAGCTTCATAGCACATCCTACTCTGAATCCGCATTAATGGTGCCATACTTTAGATACAGTACTTTGCAGAGCTGCTTTCCACGTGACAGTTTGTCAATGGCTCTTCACAAACTTCTATCTCCTGGTAACTAATCAGGATTCAATCCTCGTATTGTTTCCAGCATTTTCCTCGTACTGTATTAAGTAGATTAGGACTTACTGCCTATTATTCTGTTTGCAGTAGTCACCTGGTTGTGCTTCAGGATTCTGTTCCTGATCAGCTTTCTGTTCTTGAATACTTTACTCAGCTTTCTGATTTGCGTATCCCTTCTGATATGCTTCTTATCTTCTGATCAGTTTCCTGTTGTCTGCTTCTTGTTTCTGGCTTTGATTAACTTTGTTGACTTCCTTTAATGCTTTCTTCAAAGCTTAAAGTCCAGAATCCTGCTAACAGAGTTCTACCTATCTTTCTGGTACTATAGACTTCTAAAAAGATACACCTTGAAAGATTTGATAGGCAAACGAAAATCCACTTATAAAACGTGGAATATGGGTATTCTAAAAGTTCATTTAATATTATATTGTCTCATCAAAACCTATACAGAAATATCCCAACATATGTTAGTATGGTTGTGATATTAATGTTAATTTTAATGTTGATTTATGCAATTATATTAGTATAAGTTGTTAATAATGTAATATTAGTCTAATATATTTAGGTAAGTTTACATTTAATTATGTTATATGAGTATATATAGTTGTGATAATATTGTTAGTTTATGTTTAATTATGTTAGTATAGTTGTGATATTAATGATAATTTTTGTCACGACCACATTTCTAGTATAGCTAGACATGAAATATATTTTTATATTAAAAGACCTGTAAGTGAGTGTGACTTTTTTTTTAAACACTGTAACAAATAACTTTTCTTGCACTCGAAACTAAATAAGAAAATATATAGCATGCTTCAAAGCATTCATCATAAAGTCAAGCCACACCCACTTCTTTATTTTGCATACTTATTCCCAACAAAAGTGAAGATAAAACAGAAATCCACGTTTTTCATCAAAACATTGTTTAAAGCAAAATAAGTTCATAACATATCCCAACAGGTCGTCATCCATGTACACCATCTCTGGACCCGTAGGAACTCAACAACACAGTCAGTAAGTCCATGAGCTTATACATCAACAGGTTCACCTACAATGCATGAACTATATGAGTTAATAAGCTCAGTAAGCAGAAATTATGTACATAACATTAATGATATGAAATGATGTCAATGATGCATGCTAATGAATAAAAACATTTCTTTACAAAATCATTTTCCTTCATTGGGCCCCTTGACCACCTCGCTACTAAGCACCAGATAGAGCTCAATATAACATCATTCATCATTATAGCCATATCCATGTTTCACAGGCCCCCAGTTGAACGAATCAAGCCGTAGCGATGTCTCACATGCCACCGGCTAAGCACATAGTAATGGTAGCCGTAACCATGTCTCACAGGCCCCCAGTTGAGCGAATCAAGTAGTGGCTATGTCTCACAAGCCCCCGGCTACCCATATAATATATCGTAAGCATGATTACATGTCTCGGTGCTAGTAGTGGTCAATAAAATACTTTTCATCTTGAAATCATGTCTTGCATGCAGAATGCAATAATTTTCATCATTTACATATGCACGTATTGATGCTCGTGATTGACATTCGTAATGCATCACATATATTTCCCCTTAGCATTTTGCAACCACATTAATTCTCAAGGATACATGAAATCATATAATATCATTTCACATAGCATCACTCAAACACTCCAATTCTCAAGGAGATGCAAAATAACATGATGTCACTTAATCAATATACATATACATCACGAAATACTATGTTCATACATTGTAGTTGCAAATGAATTTCTACTTACCTTAAAAACTTAGTGTTATCTCGACGCCTTGAATCACCTTTTAAGCATTCCCTTATTTTGTGGAAGTTAATTAAAATTATAAACAAAACTATAGAATAAAATTAGTACTGAACTTTAACTCGTGTTATTCAAATCACAATTTTACAATAAACTATTACATACGATGCTTATTATTATCATTGCTATTAATATTTTCTTTCACCTGATTCTCTGTTATCTCTTTTACTCTATTTATTTAATAAGATTAATGACTAATATTTGTAGTGAAATTCGTTGTATTGTATTCAATTAATATGACAAGTGTATTGTTATGAAATTCATGGTATGTCATGCAGATATCATAAAGTGGATATCAAATTAACTAAGTCAATACATGTAATCAAAGTTTCAAACTGGGATAAACAAATTTTCAATTTCTTAAGCCATCATAATTAATTATCCTATATTTACTTATATGCTCGACTGGTTCCATCCATTACAAAAATCAACTAATAATTATCAATGGTTGTAAATAAAGATTTACCTTAATTCCCTGTAGCCTCAACTATTTGGGTTTCCTTCTTCTTTCTCTCTCTAAATTATCAAGCCACTCTTCTCCAATATGTTTCTTACCATTTATTGTGTTATTATGGTTAGCCTTATCATTGAGGAAAATAAACAAAACATGGGATATTTAGGCTTATAATGGAAGCCACCGCCATTTTCCACGGCCATTTGAAATCTTCTTCTGTAAGACTTTTTTTTATTATTATTATTATTATTATTATTATTATTATTATTATTATTATTATTTTAATATTATTCTTAATGTTATGCATAATTCCTTTATGCATTATGTGTATATGTGCTATAATATATATAAATATTATAACATGATATTAGTTTTATGATTGCACGCATTTACACGTATATATATATATATTAATATAAAATTATATAATTAATTATTAATACTATTAATTAAACAATTTATATTATGGACTCGAACATTATTAGAGTCTCAAGCAATTATAATAAAATTTTCTCCTCTCCAATTATGTAAGTGCATATAAATAATTCAATATTTGAAAGCTAAATATAATAATGCAAGATCACAAGTAGCACATAAATAATAAGATATGCATATGATGCATTTAATTTCTCATTCCCAATACACCCTTTAGCACATAATTTAGGGGCTAGCAATTACTGATAATAAAAAACAAATACGAGATTTAACAAGTTTCAATAAATAAATAAATAGAACAAACACACTCTATGATATCAATGTAAATTCAAACGTCACATAATAAACAACCCGAAATTCATAAAATGCATGGATGCATGAACTCTATTAGTCAATGCGTCACGAGGGGCTCGGGTCTCACAGTTTTAATCTTATTTTAATAATATATGTTGTTAATAATGTAATATTAGTTTTAATATAATGAGGTTAGTTTAGGTTTAATGTAACGATAATATAGGTGTGATAATTGATAATTAAATTAAATTGGTTGTTTAATTAGCTTAATTAGTTTTGTTGTTTAAATAATTTAATTAATTCACTTATTTATTTATTTTAATTAGCATAATTAGTTTAGTTAATATAATTTAATATAAAATTAATTTACTTATTTATTATTTTAATTAGCTTAATTAGTTTAGTTAAAATAATTTAATATAAAAATTAATTTTTTTAATTTTTTTTCAGATTACCGATGGAATTTTTCATTGGTAATTCCGTCAATAATGTGTGACTTTTAATTTCTTTATTTTTTTAAATTTATTTGGCAAATTTACCGATGGAAATTTCCGTTGGTAATATCTTTTCTTTTTCATCAGTAATTTTATGAAAAAAATTTCCACAAAATCAATACTCGATGTTGTCGGTAAATTATTTACCGATGGAATATTCTGTCTGTGATTAGCGACAGAAAAAATATTCATCGGTAAGAATTTATTGACGGGCAAAATACTGATGGATTTTTTCTGTCGGTATTCCGTTAGTAAATAGTTTACCAATGGAAATTTCAAGATTACCAATGGAATAATCTATTGGTAAAACTGTGATTTTTTGTAGTGCATTTCCTGGAACAATTCATCGGTAAAAATTTATTGACGAGCAAAATACTGACGGATTTTTTTTGTCGGTATTCCGTTAGTAAACAGTTTACCAATGGAAAATTCAAGATTACCGATCGAATAATCTGTTGGTAAAACTATGATTTTTTGTAGTGCATGTCCTGGAACAAAATGACAATGTTGCACGAACTGATATCTAGCAGCAAGTGCTTACTATTCTTGAAATAGCTAAGAATCTAGAGTTGATTGACATGGTTGTTTAGATTGTTGACTAGGTGATAGAGAACATAGTTTAAGGGCAGGTCGTTGAGGTAGTGCCCCTGATGAAGACCTTAGAGCAGCTAGAGTCATCTCTTATGGAGATTGATGATCTCAGGTCGGTTGTTGAGATAGTGTCCATTGAAGATGGTGGAAAGAAGAATGAAGACATGCAGCTAGAGACACCTCTCAAGAAGGTTGATGTTATATACGGATAGGAAAAGCTGCTAAGCTACCAAGAGATCTGATGGTAATGTTTGCTGAAGAAGAGAAGGCCCCAGTGAATTAAAGAGTTTATCTTTCCTCCAGCCCAATAAAAGGATGGAAGTTCATCTTCCAGTTTGGGAGATATGGATATTTCAGTTACAAAGACTCATTTTTCTCTCCATAAGCCTGAATGACCCCTCCTTCTGATGCAGAAGATGATGATAAAGATGGTGCTCCTAGCAGCAGAACAGTGCTAGCAGCATCATGTAAGGATCAAGTTGAGCCATCTATGGTAATAGTCCCTTATGAAACTCCTACTAAATAGCAAGTGGCAGCTGCAGATGAAGAAGATAGTTCACAATATGTGCTGCAAGCAGCTCGGATGTTGGTTACAGCGCTGCAAGCTCATGAGCAGCGTGCATAGTTTGCTGTAACGGTCACGGTCACTATTGCGGTGACCACCGTTAAGGTTACATAGCAATTTCGTGGAGATTTCGCAGCTGTAACAGACAATTTAAAAAAAAAAAAAACTCTAAAATTTCTAGAACTTCATGAACATTATTTATATTATATTTTTACTAAATTAACGTAAAAAACAATATTACAACTAGAATTAACATATAAAACATATAATTACATACATTATTAATACCACGTGGAATGCCGAGGTGGTTCAAAATCATCATTATCTTCCATTTCACGATGAATAGGAAAATGTGCATAATCATAATGAGTTAGACGAGGCATAGGTTTTTCATGTGGATACTCACGATATGCATTGGATAAATCTCGATCAACATATCATGTTGAACTTGTGTGTGATGGTAGTTATTGATCATGATGATTCTAAGTGCATAAGCTCTGACCAATTCTAAGTGCATAAGCTCTGACAAATACAAGACAACTTTCAGTAGACTGCGGAAGTCACTGCAGAATGTAGCCCTCAAAATCAATGACTTAATGCAAAAGAATGGCTCTCTCATTTCAACACACTTAGAAAGATGGATGAAACTATGAGAGAAACAGCTAATGACACCTTTCAATCCCTAAAGAACATTAATGGCATGTTGACTTTGCAGGCACTGCACTGGAGTCAGTATAGAAGGATGTCTCTGCTGAAGGCCAAAGGATACAGTAGATTAGTGAGCATGGGAAACATAGAATTTGTCTTGGGAGAAATGCATGAGATGCTGACTGAGCTTACAGTTAAATCTAACAAAGTAGGAAAAGGATGGGGCATAGGCTAAGGCCAACGAATAGGCAAAGACATAGGTAGAGAATCGATTTTTCATGATGTAAAAAGGAGGAAGATAAGTAAGAAGAGGTACATGAACAAGAAGAGAAATAAGAGGAAACATTGGAAAAAAAAAAAGACTACATCATGTGCTGATCATAGTCCTCCTAAAAGAAGAAAGGATGATAAAACATAAATAGGAGCTTATAATGCACTAGCAGCACCTAGCAGCATTGTTAGTAGTACATCTAAGCTTACAGCAGAACCACCAATACAATAACATCAGCAACAACAAAGACGATTACAGCAGTAGTAGCATAAGAAGAGAGATGTTAATTTCAAAAGGGGCACTCAGGCTTACAAAGATCGAAAGATTGCTGAACAAAGAAGTGCTGACGAAAAAGCTGCTAAGAAGAAGAAGAAGAAGAAGAAGAAGAAGAAGAGGAAGAGGAAGAAGAGGAAGAGGAAGAAGAAGGTCATACATGGGACATGGAGAAATTCAACAAAGTTGTTTTACCTACTCACATGAATCTATCCCTCTTAGAAATCTCTATGTTCAAAAGATCTAAGTACTTGAAGTACTTCAAACATCTATACAAGCAAAGATATTTGAGAAGTTCAACAACTGCAAGAATGCCATAAGATTCTATGAAGAGCTAGCAAGAGAAGGAGAACTTGTAACTCAGAAGAAGCTGATAAAGAAGGTCGAGAAAAGAAAGAGGATTTCATTTTGTGAAGACTTTTGGCTGAGGTGGATTCAAGATCCGAAAATCAAGAGTAAGCTGGAAGAGTGGAGTCCATAGAGAATTGGTGGAAGGAAAACAAATATGAGAAGGTTACTACTAAAAGATCTACAAAGAGGCCCCTCTTTCCTCTATGAAACTAAGATGTTGCAAGAAAACTGAAGATCGGAGGATACAGCAATGCAAGTTTTAGCTTTTGTTATGTAAGCCTATTTTATATCTTATCTTCACTGTAAGCTGGAAGAGTGGAGTCCATAGAGAATTGGTGGAAGGAAAACAAATATGAGAAGGTTACTACTAAAAGATCTATAAAGAGGCCCCTCTTTCCACTATGAAACTAAGATGTTGCAAGAAAACTGAAGATCGGAGGATACAGCAATGCAAGTTTTAGCTTTTGTTATGTAAGCCTATTTTATATCTTATCTTCACTGTTACTTGTACTATATTGTTTTCCAAATTATAATGAAACAAGTTACCTTCTGCTCTAAAAGTTTACTTCTTGTGATCTTACTGTGCTTAGAAAAATCATCTTTATGTATATGTTGAGATCAAATAGTTGTGATACATAATCTGTGCATCCAAGATTTAGTTCTCAATTTATCATTTATGGATGCTCTAATATTAAATGTGCTCTACAAATATGTGTTTTACCACAATTGATGGTACATCTATTAAGTTTGAAGTGTGCTTTGATACTCTATTCTTTTTGCAATGAACTGCATAATATATGTGTTTGTCATCATAAAAAATAGGGAAATTGTTAGGAATTTGATGAGACAAAATACAAGTGTAATAGAAAATTAGAGTACACTATTTTTTATAATGTTTAAGTGAAATTAGAATAGGATTTGAGTCCTTAAAATATGTTGAAGACTGAAGAAAAGCAAGACCTTGTTGTAAGCTGCAAGCTATCTCTGAAGACTTGTTGTACGAAGATCAAGATTACAATGACGATGTGTTGTAAGCATTTGCCTAAGACAAAATTCAATAAAGAACAAACTTCAAACCAGTCACCAATGCAATACGAGGAAGATCAATATTAGTCTAAGGATTAGTCTTATCAATGGACATAAAATTAGTTAGTAGAGACAAACTGAAGGTTACAGAGTTGTAAGTCAATAACAAGTTGCCACCTAGTCTGACAGATTGTGTAAAGCTACAACTTACTACAACAGAATTAAATGCCACCAAAAGAAAAGGACATGCACATTCAATGCTGACTTTGTACAAGTTTTAAAGGATTTAAAAGCAAGGATTTCGGCCTCCTTCAATGGGTAGAAATCTACTCCTTTAAATAGATGAAGAGTTGACTGTTACAACTACTGAAGCTACATCGTTCGAATTCATAAGCAAGAAAAACTCTCAAACTTTCAATTGCTCTCAAGCTCAAGTTTCACTCACTCAACCTCAAAAAACCAATAGGTGTTCAAGCAAAGTGTAACACCCCATTTCTTTTTAAAGGTAATTTTCACTAAGGCACTAGTTACCTACAAAATTCACATTTTTAAGAATAAATAAAAGTAAATAAAATCAATAATAATTATGAATTACACGTTTCTAAAATTCATGAAATAAAACTCTTTAAATAAATTTCTTCTACAATAATTAAATATCGACTACCAGCATCCACCGCTCTCGCGCACCCTGCCCTAAACTCTTCACACTTAAATCATTTAATATAGAGGGGTGAGTGTTTGAAATACAGTTAGTGAGGGAGATCTGAGGCAACAATAATTAAATTTAAATAAATAAATAACAGAAAGCAAACACATAAAACCATCGCTTCACAGTTGCAATTTCACAAGTGTGGGATTTAGTCCGACTTATCATAGATGCAGACACACATAACCATTACAATGAAACACACACTTAATTGTGGGTCTTAATCGCCTTGAAATCATGGATCATAACCACCATGAAAATATTACAGATCTTAACTGCCATGAATACATTGTGGGTCTTAACCGTCTTGAATCACGGGTCTTAGCTGCCATGAATCGTGATTCTTAGCCGCCATGAAATCATTTCATTTGTCACATATGCACGTATTAACTTCATAATCAGTTACATATTTACCCATATTATTCTTCACATTTGCATCAATAAGCTCTTATTACAACATTCATATTTTTATTGCAATCACATTGATATATAATAAAAGCAATCTCATTTCAGGATAAAAGCACATATATTCGATCGAGCACATATTAAAAGAAGGCATATATTGAAGAGACATAATTCATAAAACACTTGAATAAAGTAAGTTACCCCCGTCTTAGGAGTTGCTTGAGCTTTTATTCGTAAGTCATCGAGTAAGCCTAGATAATTCCTCTTTTCTCATTTCCTATATCAAACATTTAAAGGGTCTTAGTACCTGGTCTAATTATAAGTTCGTAATTTAAGGTTACTAACTATAATAATACGACCTTTAGCATTCTCCTTAATCACCAGAACATCCAATGTAGCTTTCGATGAGTCTATGGAATAAAGAAAGAAAGAAAGAAAGAAAATGACTTTAAGGGTAAATATGGAACATTAGAACATAAATACATTATAACATGTTGATTAGAATATTAGAAAACTTAATTAAGATTAAATTAGATCTTGAAAGAATTGAATTTAGTTTTAGGAAAGCTATACGTAACATAAGGACTTGAATTAGATCTTGGAAGACTTGAAATTAATTATAGAAAGAGTACTTATAAAACTAGGGTTTAATCAAACCAAAGATAAAAGTTTAATTTATTTAAAAAAATAATTCTATAAACTAGTTTTTCCACTTCAATTCAGCTCAAGAACAACATATAATGTAAAATTCACCAAATCTTATATAATTAATAAACGCTTTTGAAATTCTTATGAAAGATACATAACTTTCTGAAGTATATCAGGTAAAAATATGAGTCACATAATTAGTTATACGTTTTAGATGTTGACAGAAAATAAAAAGGAATTAACTTTGTTGAAAACAGGCTATCTTGTAAGAGTGACACTCCTGTGCACAAGGTGCACAAATCCAGATTTGTGCACAACAATACAGTTATATCATATGAAGTAATATTGTTATATTATATGAGTAATACTGTTAAAACTATATATAATATAACAGTATTACTCATATAATATAACAGTATTACTTCATATAATATAATAGTATTGTTGTGCACGATTTGGATCCGTGCACCTTGTGCACAAAAGTTTTTGCCATCTTGTAAAATATGGCATAAAACATACAATTCTTCAAAAATTGCATGGTAAATTTCTATATCTCTTTAGAACCTATATTGTAAGATAGTAGAAGGTAACATATTATTTTGAAGGGTGTAAGTCAGGGAAACAGTTTCATTCAAACCTAAAAACAGAGCAAATTTGTCTCTAAACAACAGTTTATTAGAAAAATCATAGTAGATTGAATTTAAATCCAAATCTTTCGAAATTTTACAAGCATGTTCTTGACTTCAAATACTTGAATATAGTAAAAGGGTTTAGGATAAATCAATTTCTAAAAGCTCATGAATATTACAAGACAGATCTGTATATATCAAACTTCCATTTCTCCATCGACAACTTAACCAAATATAATTGAGTTCTCTAGTTTACACACATATTTATATGTTTTAGACAGTTCTTCATTTCAACTTAATAATTAACTAACCTATTTCCATTCAATCAATTAACATGTATATAATTAATTAACTTGGAAATTAATGAAATCATGAAGTAAGAATTGAAACTCAGAGACAATATTATGGGCAACATCTCGCTTTCCTTCACCATGGCTGGTGACTGGAAGTCGTTGGTGATGCACGTCCTCATACACAACGCAAATGCATGAACTACCCATCCACCATGACCGGCAACGGTTGTCGCTGGCAACACCCACTCAACACAGCCACACACATACCACCGCAATAGAGAATCTGCTGCAAGTCGGAGAAGATTGTGCAAAGAAAAGAATAAAAGAAAGTTAGACGAGGGAGCAAGAGGAGAGGTCGACAAAGGGAGAAAAAGGAAAGTAGATTTTGGGTGTTCGCCTCTTTATTTTTTTTATTGAATTTCTCCCCCCAAGTCCCCTCTTTTGTTGTTTAAGTTTTAACTTATATTTTAATATTTATCCTAGCCTTACTAAGATTGTCCAAGATGATGAGAATTTTCTTATTGTCCAAGATTGTTTAAGTGTGTGATGACTGATGAAGTATCACCCATTTTTATCCCATTTGCTTATTTATTTATATATTTACTTATTATTATACTATTACTACTATAAAAGGTGGCAATCTACTATGCACCTCATCACCACTCATATTATAATATTAAATGAGCTTTCTTATATATATAAATATATGTACACCCGTACTAACTCATATATATAATAGCATTGATTAAATTTAATTTGTATATTCACACACATATACAACACTTATATACATATCTTAATATTATATATATATATATATATTAAATTTGAAATTCATTCTTCCATATTACATGATTTATACTATCATTAATAAATAATTGTAATTATTAATATTTAATTCTTATTTTAATTATACAAAATTCTCGTTATATTTCACATAGCTGAATTTTAATTCGGGGTGTTGTACAAAAATTCATAAATCTTAAGGATGCTTGCACTAGTTGAAGACCAATTTTATATACTTTAACATTTTAGTTGTGTGCTAAGTTGTTTTAGGTGTATTTAGTTAATAGGAAGTGTGTTTCTTGCTGAAGGCATAGTGCTAGTGTTTAGCACTTACCCTGTGTGGGTTGTTTTGAGATCCTATGTGGGTCTACCTTTCTACTTGCAGCAACCTATGTGGAAGCTAAGCTTAGTAGGTGTTTCTTATTGAGTCTAGTGTTTGTTATGAAGAAAGTCATGTAAATCAAACAACAATTAAGAAAGTTCCTCTCTGTAAAGAGGTAGAGTGGATTAGGGTGATTACACCGCCAATGAACCACTATAAGACCTTGTGTGTTTATTTAAGTTTTTATATTTTTGATGTATCTTGCATATCTATCTGTCGCATCCTATATTCTGTCATATAACATAAAAAAGTTTTTATAATTTATATTTCAAAAAGGACCTCATAGACACAAACTCTCATAAACATTGTAAGTTGCACTGCTGAATAGTGCTGCTAGCAGGACTGCATAGAGCATTGTAAACTCAGGTAGGTTATAGCATAGATCAAAGTTTGAAAGATTTTGAAAAATTTATAGAGGTTCATTCACCCTTGTGAACCTTTGTGTCAATTGAAACCAATACATATTTCATGCCTTGTTAAAAGAAAAACTACCATTGCAAAACCCACGATAGTTTCATAACATCCCACTCGTCTAAATCCTCCCTAGCACACCGATCGCACTTTTGTCTGTATTCACCTTTAACCCGTCGAAGAAGGGAAAAACCATCTAACAGAAATGATGTGTGGCACCCTAGGTGGTCCCCCTGAAATGCCCAATTTTGAATAATTAATAATTGAAGTTACATTTCATTGATTTCAATTTTGCATGAATTAATAATTGAACTTAACTCTCCTGTAAGTCCCAATGAACAGCAAATACATTATATAACCATTTTAAAGGTCGTTAGAAATTGAGCTGTGAAAAAAAAAATATGATCAATTGATTCCGGTGAAGAGAAGCAAAAAGAGTAGACAGACGGTCCGGTATACCCCCTCTTTACAATAAAGTCTAGCACGTCAATTCGTTCATGAATAATTCTCCACACAACAATAGATCTTCTCGCAGGACACACTTATTCCAAATCCACTTACCCCATTTAGTCGTTGTAGCGCCCCGGACCAAAAACGAAGCATAATAAATTAATTAAATATTTAAACCTATGATTTAATAATTATGTGCGTATAATTTAACTATTTAATTTATTTTGTGCGTTTCAGATACGTGTTTAATGCACGATTAGATCGATAATTTTTCCTAGACGTGGAACATAGGATATTTTTATACCATTAGATGCGTATCGAGAAACCAAGAAGATAGAAATGAACTAGGGGTCAATCGGAGACCCGTAGCTCGAACGGCGACGAAAAGGGCAAATCACGGAGTTTCGGAAAATCGGAAGATATTTACGGTGAAATGAAGCGAAGATATTTACGTGAATAGTAACTCGGAAAAGTAAACCGATGAATAGTGACTTGGATATTTTTGGATGAATAGTAACTTTTCCAAATTCTATAAATAGGGTCTTCCCCGATTCATTTTTTACCGTTTTTCCGAACGAGCCGAATGCGCCGAAAACTCGTAAGTCTCTCTCTCTCCTCCCTTCTCTCTTCCGTTTTCAGTTTTCTGGTCGGCGGCACCACCGCCGGCGCCGCCACCGGCCGGTGGCCGGAAAATTTCAAAGTTGTCGGTTTTGGCCCATTTTCGCACATGACGTTCGTCTCAATGAGACAAATCTAGGATAGGTCTCGGATTTCAATTCTGATGTCTCGTTCACCGGGAAACGGTAAAAACATCACCGGAAAAACCTAATCTTTGTTTTTCGTGATTTTCAACCCTTTTTCTCTCCTCGGTTCTCTCTCTCTCTCTCTCTCTCCTCCTTCGCCGGAGTGGTGGCTGACCTTCCCGGGATGTCAGGCTATCAGTTGGGGGTGGTGGCGCCGCCGTGGGTGACGGTGTCGAGGCCGGAAACGGTGGTGGAAAGTGGTTGAGGGTGTGAGTAGGCTGTTGTGTGTGTGTTTTTACGTGATAGTGTGTGTGTGTTTGGGCTGTTCGTTGCCGGCGATCGGAGGTCGCCGGCCGGAGTTGAGTGTTGGGGCGGCACCTCGTTGTGTCGCTTTATCTGGTGGTGTTGGTGGCAACGGGAGGTCGCTGGCCATGGCCGGAATTTGGGGGGGAAGAAAACGGCTGAGAGGCTGGCCGGCGCAGGGAGCTGGGCGCGCTGGGCGCGCCGGCGCCGGGTAACCGTCCCTCAAATTTAAAACGCTTCGTTTGAGCTCGTTTCAACTCCGATTGAGCTCATTCTTTTTGCGTTGTGACCCAAATCTTTTCCTCTATCTTATCAGATTGTTGGATTTAACTTCCACTCTCTTTCTTCATCCTCGATCTTTAAATCTTAAAACACTCCGTTTGAACTCGTTTCAACTCGATCGAGCTCATTCTTTTTGCGTTGCCATCCAAATCTCCCCCTCTTTCATGTCAGTGTACTGAACTGATCTTTCCCTCTTGTTCCTTCAACCTCAATCTTTAGGTCTTCCGTTCCGACTCGTCTCTATCGATCGTATCTTCTCCGATATCGTCTAAACCTTTAATTATACGTATTTAGTATCTAAGAAACGTTATAACTTGTGTAGGCTACTTGTTGAGCTGAGCATTGAGATACAATACTTTGGTACTCGCTACTCACGTGGTAACCACCGAACGAGGTGGGGGTAATTTCTATCCCTTTATCTGTTTACTGTTTTCCCTATTAAAAGCATGATTGAGGAACATTATATGCTGTGAATACATTTGTTGTGTCATATTATTACTGTGAAAGGACTTCGGTTCACATTGCATGTTCGGAGGGTCCTATGAACCGTAAAAGAATTGTCTCCCCCCTTCTAATACTCTGAAAAGGTCTGGCGGTCCTTGAAATGCGCTAGCGGTATTGAGACCATTTATTAGGGTAAGACGGGGAATTCCCTCACCTATTCATCCCTTGCTATTTCTAATATCTGTTATGCATTTTATGTGCTGTGACAACGTGACAGTAAGTTATATTTATGGTATTTTATATCTGTAAAGTGTTACAAGAGGCAGAGTTATTCCCAAGAGTGTATTCCACGCACTCACCCCCTTAATCTGTACTCACACTACAAGAGTTGGTGAGCATGTTGAACTTAGGTGTATTCCACGCACTCACCCCCTTAATCTGTACTCACACTACAAGAGCTGGTGAGCATGTTGAACTTAGGTGGAGAGAGGTGGTGCCATCTCTGGACTTCTATATTTAGGTTGAGGTTACACAAACATTTTCAAACAATATTTTAAGTTTATTCACGTTTTGTAATTATTTCTGAGTATACTATGAACGTAAGATCTTGATGGTTTATTCCGCTGCTTTAATATGTTGTATATTTTGGTATTGAGACCGAATAGTGTCGGTAGTGAGACCGACTGTTGATATGTGAAAGATTCACATCGTCCCTCACCTCTTTCTTCTGTCGTCTCTTACTATTTCTTCTTCACGCCCAAAGCAAAACTCTGATAAAAATACGAAAAGAAAACGGGGCGTGACAGTCGCCGGGAAATTTTCACTAAGAAAATTATTAGGATCATTTTTGTTTTTGTTTTTACACAAAAACTCATGTGAGACGGTCTCACGGATAGTTTCCGTGAGACGGAGTCCCATCCCCACAAATAACATGTTAATTGTAGGGTTTGGGTGGTGGGTAATTGAGTTGTGGGTTGATCCGTCTCACGCAATGCATTAAAATTCGGTGAGACGGTCTCACAAGAGATTTACTCTTGTTTTTAAGAGTGGTACTTATTCAATAATTTTTTTAGCTACTATCGCAAGTGTACGGTGTAGGTTATAGAAGTGATGAGTAAGGTCCATCTCACAGAGACTATCGAATTATAAACTAATTATTACCCAAATTTAACACTTAATTTTATCTAGGCAACCAAATATCAAGATTTTAGATAAAGAACTATAATAAAATAAAACAGCTAATGAACACAATAAATCAATATAGCGTAGGCAGGTTTTAGGATATGCTTTCGTCTAATTATCATCAAAATATCACTTTGACCAATCAAGTTCATTAATTATTCCCCATATATGAGCAATCACAAATATCGAATTAGCAGCTCTTTCAAGTCAGTTAATCAGTTGATTAAAAGGCTATCGAAGGTATCTCTACTCAATCCGATAAAACAATTTACCTCCCAAAAGCTCATAGGATTGATTTCTCATCACATAAGTTCATTAATCTTTCGATCTAATTCCACTTATATATCATGTGTTTACTTTTTCATAATTAAATCTCCTCTCTCAAATTTCGATTTAATTACTTAAACATGCTCGACTAGTGGTCATCTAATCAAAAACAATCAATCAAATCGTAAACACACGAATAGAGTTTAGAAACTAAGAATATGAATTAAAATCAAACATCAATAATGATTTCAAATTAAACTACTAACAAATTCTAGAGACCCTAGAAAATTAGCTTAGACATGATTATCAAACAATTCATAGAAAATTTGAAAAACATCATATCTAAACCAAAAATCTAACTATAAGAAAGAAATAGAAAAGAATCTGGGAAAGATGATCTCCCGCTTCTCCAATCTTTTGGATTTTAATCTCCTCCAAAACGCCTTTAAAGATGATCTGTCGTGCTCAATTCTTTCTTCGAATGCTTCTCAGAATAATGATTTGTCTCTCTCCATGTGTGTGTATGAACCATCTCTCTTTTCCATCACTTTTGGGCTTATATAAAATCTTCGACGTCTCCTAAGTCAAGTACAAGTCGAAATATAACATCTCGTACGTCTCCTAAATGGATTAGAAGTGTAAAGTACACCAAAAATCAAGTTTTCACATGAATTTGGGTCATTCGGGCATGGTCATGCAGTGTAGTACGATCAACCATTCCCCACTGCACAAGTGTTCTAGATGATTGAGCATGAATGTGCACTATGGTACGACCGTGAGCAACAACAACGTCTGAATTGGGCTTCATTGTCATCTTGAACATTTTAGTTCTTGAAGTGAGCTTTTCAATGCCACAAATTTCAGCTCAATATCAATTTTCTAGAGGAAGTTATGACCAAAATACTAAAGTCTTATTGGGATGAAAATATAATGTCACGACTTTCACTTTCTTTGAATATTCTGCTTTCTTAAAGAGAGAATTGAGAAAAGTGATCAACATAAAAGTTTTAGATCTCGTCCTTAAATTTCCAACATAATAAAGATCTTTAAATTTGGACCTCTAAATTTAGAGTTACACTCTTTCTCCCACAATTGCACGTATGAGCTGGAACTCACGTTTTTTGTACTAAAAATATGAAACTAACTACAAAAACCATCAAATGTACTTATACATGATAATCATATAAATTACTCACAAAACATACATAAATATATTCAAAAACATGTACTGAATTGGACTTCCGATAGATAAGAGCAAATCGGAAATCTCTTTTATCTCATACTACTCTCTTGATACATAATCAAATTGTTTGAAAAAAAAAAAAACAATACAAATTTTTTTCATACCAAACGTCTAGCATTCCCTCACACTTGGCGCCAATGGTTTTTTTTTATTTGAGAGAAAAAAGAAAACTATACCTTCGCCATATGAATATTAAGTAATAATAGCACGGCGTAGGGACCCATATGTAAACATAGTATCTATTTAGATTTCTCGAATGACCCCTTGAGAATGTATATAACCCCATTTTGACATTGTCCAGTATGGAATGAACTTTGAATCATAGAATAGTGACACTTACCAATCAACGTTCATGCACCATCAGTTCAACACTATAAGAATGATGTGGATACTTTTTAGACATTGGCCTCAAGCTCATGATCTGAGAAGCACAGATAAGATGTGGGTGCTCTCAATGTGGGTGGTCTCAAGATGGATTTTGACCCAATATAATATAAATGTATGACTAACATACTAATATAACATAAATATATGACTAACATAGTATGAAGGCCAACGAATTTTTTTTTAAAGTTAAAGTATTGCATTAAGGGTATGAAATCTTGACATAAGAGTATGACTAATATAACATAAAGTTATGACTAATAAAATATAAAGGTATGACTAACATAACATAAAGGTAATGACAAAAAAAAAAAGAAAATACGTGGATCTGGGTCGGCTCTAGCCTGACTCAAACCGAGTGCATGGATCTAAGAGATCCATGCACCAGTTGCACAGGATACCTACTCAATCTCTATATATTTTGTTTATGCTACTTTTTTGGTGTTCTTTTCCTAAAAGAGTAGGTTTCTTGTGCAACTGATTCATGCACTCGGGTCGGGTTGAGTCGGGCCGGATCCGATCTGGATCCGCATATTTTTCTTTGGTTTTTTTTCCCTGACCTTTATGTTATATTAGTCATACATTTATCTTATATTAGTCATACCCTTATGTCCAGATTTAATACCCTTAGTGCAATACTTTAACTTAAAAAAAAAATTAGTTGGTCTTCATATTATGTTAGTCATACATTTATGTTATATTAGTCATACATTTATATATAAATATCATACCTTTATGTAATACTTTAACCATAAATACTAAATCCTAATTTCGGCACAAGTTGTACATGTTCAACTTTATGTGATATTACTCATACATTTATGTGATATTATCTATACATTTATATCAATATAAACATATATTTATGTAATATATAAAGGTACAACTGACATAACTAAAATGTATGACTAACATAATTAAAGATATTACTAATATAACTAAAATGTATGAAAGATATTAATACCTGTCTGAAAATATGTTAAGGTACATATAAAAATCTAAAAGGTATGACTAACATAATATAGAGGTGCGCTTAACACTACATAAAGGCATAACATCTGTGATCGAATTTGGGTGAATTTGTGCATGACCTTGGGGTGCGTGCGGACGTGTGGCTGTTGTGGGAGGCGAGTGCACAGTTTCAGAACTGTGCAACAGGTGTATAAAAGTTTTTATCTTCCCAAAAACTTACTTTCAATTTTAAATTGTATAGCATTATAATTTTAGTATTTCCTATTAGAGTAGCACTCATGTGCACTTGATGCACACATGCACTCGGGTCGGGTTTGGGCACGAGTTGACCCGAATCAGAACACTTTTACTTTTTTTTTTGTCTTGACATCTATGTTATGTTAGTCATACTTTTATATTATATTAGTCATATTTTTATGTTATATTAGTCATACCCCTATGTCCAGATATCATACCTTTATTTAATATTTTTAACTCTAAAAAAACCTTAATTTCGCCACAATTTGTATATGTTTATCTTTATGTGATAATACTCATACCTTTATACGATATTATTTATACATTTATATCAACATAGTCATACATTTATGTAATATATAAAGGTACAACTAACATAACTAAGAGATATATATCTAACGTAACTAAAAGGTATGATTGTTATAACTAAAAGGAATAAAAGGTTAATATGTCTATCTAAAAATAATGTTAAGTACAAGCTAGCCTTATAAAAGGTATTACTAACATAACTAAAAGGTATGACTAATACTACTAAAAGATATAGTTAACATAACATAAAGGTCTAGCACCTGGGAGCATGTTTGGACGGATTTTGTCCGCGACCTTATGGCGCATGCGGACGCGGATGGACACGTGGCGGGTCAAGTCGACCCAAGTGCATGGATCTATGGTCCATACACCAGATGTACAAAAGTTTTTATCTTCCTATTATTATGGATACCTTATTTATAATATCCGAATTCGTCGGGATCTATAATAACTTAAAATAAATTTAAAAAACAATCTGATTGGCTGCCAATTAACTAACACTAGTCAAGATTGGCAGGTCAATAATCAATTATTACATAGACGGCTTTGAGCAACAGTAGAGTAGGTTTTATACCAATTATAGTACTCCTATATTTCAATTCAGCAGAAATAATAATAACGCCACATCAAAACAAGGAACCCGTGCTCCACAAGTTTCTCAACGGACACGCGCCACCGTACGCGCCCACGAAACGTTATCGTTATGGCTATGGCTAATTCGCTCTGCTACACCGGCCCGTTTTCATTTAAAGCCTCCTCAAAGCAACCCAGTTATGGCTATGGCTAATTCGCTCTGCTACACCGACCCATATTCAATTAAAGCCTCCTCAAAGCAACCCACCGTACAAGTAAATTTACCTGGAGTCGGCGCGTGCATGGCGCGACGCTCGCTCCCCTCTTTCAAACTCACAGCGGCTGTGGTTGCTGCCACCGTGAAAACGGTTGAAGCCGAGCCACAGTCGGAAGTGGCTGCACCAGCGAAGGTTTTGCCTTTCCACGTTGGCCATGGATTCGATCTTCACCGACTCGAGGCGGGGTATCCTCTCATCATCGGCGGTATTAATATTCCTCATGATCGAGGCTGCGAAGCTCACTCGGACGGTAATTTCTGTTTTAACCATTAATTTGAACTTAGAAGAGGATTTAGATGATAGATGATTTGCAGGTGATGTATTGTTACACTGTGTGGTTGATGGGGCATTAGGGCTCCCAGATATCGGGCAGATATTTCCGGATACTGATCCCAAATGGAATGGCGTTGCTTCTTCATACCTCTTTTCTTTTTAATAATAAATTTCTCTTGGAGATCCAATAGTTTTTACTCATCATGTTGTTCGAATTTTATTTGGATTTTGAACTATATAATCAATTATCTGTAAACCTCAAGTTGGAGAACCTTGTACTGTGAATTCTTATGAATTATGATTCTAAAGTTCAAGATTTTTTTTGCAACAGAGTTTGGTTGTACTGATTTCTGTATACTCTGTTTCTTTTGAACCTGGATTTTTGTGGCTCTATTATCGCAATCTGAATTTTTTTTTTTTGGTTGTATTTTAATTACAGTGAGAACTGATGCTTGATTATGATTTGAAGTTGTAACTTCTTTTATCTTCATAAAATTGCCAGAGAAAGTATATGTTGAAAACTTAATTCTAGTGTGGGAATTCGTAATAGAGAGTCATTTAACTTCTGATTACAATATAGCCATTTTCTTATTGTGTCCATTATAAGAAAAAAAAACTAATAAGAAAACACAAAAACTCACGTGAGACGATCTCACGGATAGTTACCGTGAGACGGAACTCCATCAAACTCACAAATAATATGTGAATTGTAAGGTTTGGGTTGTGGGTGATTGGGTTGTAGGTTGACCCGTCTCACGCAATAAAATAATAATCCGTGAGACGGTCTCACAAGAGACTTACTCATAAGAAAAACATAATAAAATAGATATGAAAAACTATATAGTACATTCCGAATATAAATTTATTTCGTGCGACTGCCCAGATCCACGCCCAAGTTTTTTTTTTATGTCGTATCCTTTATGTTATACGAGTATAATCTTTATGTTATATTAGTATAACATTTATGTACAGATATCATAACCTTTAAGTGAATAACTTAGACTTTTTTCAATATAAAAATTCATGTAGTATAGTTGAACTTTTATGTTATAATAATTTAACATTTACGTTATATTAGTATAACATTTATATACAAATATCATAACTTTTATGTACTTAAAGATTAACATAAATTTTATATTATTATAGCATAAAAGTTGAATTATTATAAATGTAAAGGTTAAATTAAAACACTAAAAAAGTTAAAAAGGTATTATAGGTCAGTAATATACTGTGAAAAAGTTAAACTAGCAGGTTAGGTGAACATAACTAAAAAGTTAGACGCGAACATAACTAAAAGGTTAGGCGAATATATTAAAAAGTTAGGTGCGCGAGATGAGGGTTTGTGCGTGGATTTAGAGCGCGTGGGAGCACGTGAAAGACATTGTCGGGTCGGGTCGACCTAATTACATAATATTAACATAATTAAACCTAGTTACATTAAAGTTAATTCACATAAAAAATATAATTGCATATTTAACTAAAATAATATAAAAAAAAAAGGAAACTGTACCATGACGGCGGCGGCTCGACGATGGTGGCGGCAGGTCTCGACGGTGAGTTGGAGGGGAAGGGTAGCTAGGGGAGCCAGAGGAAGGGGGTTTGGGTGGGCGGGAAGGGGGACTAGGCGGGTTTGGGTAGGGGCAGTGGTGGCCGAAGGGTGGCGTCGGCGGTGGTGGGGGGCAGACAATGGTGAGGGGGGAGAGAGATCTATATATATAAAAGGAGACTTTGGATCTCTCAAATGTTGACAAATGGAGTTCTCAAACGCTGACAAATGGAGTTCTAAAAACATGCCACATCAGCTTTTTCCAAGACTTCAAAAAAAATAATTCCTCTCTCTCATCTCTCCCAGGGTCTTTTCTTCTACTTTATTACCACTCCAGCGTTTCTTCTGATAGAAACGGAAAAGAAATAAAAGCTTAAATTATTTTCTTTTCCCTCCCCCACTCCAGCATTTCTTCGTCCATCTTCTCAAACAATCAAAATAGAAAGCATTCTGATATCAACACTTTCATATTTGGAAGCAAGCAAAGCATTTTTGAAAGAATCAGTAGAGGAGAAACACGAAACTAATTCTCCTTCGGAAGTTGGTTAGTTGACAAACATCATTCTTAATTTTTTTAGCTTTTTTATGTGTTTGTTTTGATATTACATTAAGGGCCAGAGTGTTTTGCATTATGCTACTAGAATGGGCTTTATTAAGATCTGCAAATATTTATAGTTGAACAAGTCGGAGTCGAAGTTGATGTTAGAGCTCTTAAGTCTCTCTCTCTAAAATGTTTATCAATTTGTTAAGATTTGGAATACTTCTCTGATTTCAGGAAATACTCCTCTGCTAAAAGCTGTCAAAGAAGGGCATATCAACACTGCAAAGTATCACATTAAACGAGGTGTGCAATTTCTATGAGTGATTCTACGGGATTTAACCTATTACATTATGTTGCACAAAAAGGTTGGTTATGCACTGGTTTGTTATTCAGAAGATTTTTTTTCGTTAATGTTTGTGTTGATTTGATGTGTATTAGAGAACAAGGAGCTTATGAAATTATTTATGATAAAAGGTGTTATATAGAAGCTAATTCTGTGGGTGGAACACCTCTACAATGTGCCTTCATTTGGAAGCTTCAAAACTGTGAAGTTTGCAAAGAGTATTACAGGTGCACTCTTCTTTGCAATAGAATCAACATAAAATGCAGATGCTGGTTTTCTACCTCAATGCACATGACTAATTTTCTTAATCTTCTCAATAATTGTGACGATGAAATCAGATAGGACTTCTATGATATATTCATGTATTTCGAATTTTGTTATTCTATATCTGAAGTGTATTATAAGAAAGTTAGACAATCCAGGGGAAATTACTACGTTTACATTTTGAATTAATTTTATTTCCAAGTTTTTACCATATTTAGAGTTTCTCTTACATAAGATTTGGAAGTTTTAGTTTGATATTCTTTTGAATTTTTTTCATTTGAGTAGTCTATGCAGTTATGACATTTCCTATTAAATTTTCCAGTAGAATTTCTAAGTTAGATAATGGCTTGCTAGCAAAAAGCTCATATCCACTAAATTCACATGTGCTTTATATGCATTCAGAAATGTGCCAAAAATTTGTCCTAACATTGAGGAAGCATTTTCTCCTCTCTTGATTCTAAGTTGGCCTCTTAGATTAGCACTTTTGAACATGAGGTAATTGGAGTAAAAAACTTGAATACTATGATTTGCAAGTCCGCTCTGAGCCAACATTGTGATTAAGTGGTTCACCTTATTCTTTTGTGGAAAGTTCTCAACAGGCAGAACATGTGTCCTTCTTTACAACACAACAAGGTATGATGCAAGAAGCCTTACAAGGTATTGATATGATCTGTGTCGAAAATTGGTTGCAATCATGTGATGGATGTGTATTGTCAAGGATTGGCCTCTTAGAGAGGTCGATTTCAACACGATTTGGAATTTTCGAAACTGTAGGTTAATATATATGATTTTTCATTAAATTGCCCTCTCACTCTCTGTATAAATTATTTGAAATTGCTGACATCCCTTTTTTTCTTTATCTAACGTCTGTAGTATGAAGCTGTTTGGCGTGCTGGAAATTGGGATTTTGTCCATTTCTTTCTGGTGCAAATGCATTTATTTGATATCGATTCAGTGATGCTAAACAAAGAGCTGCAATACTGAAGTGGTTGCAGAAAATATGAACTGCATTCTAAAGTTAAAAGGAAGGCATAAAGAATGAATGGACCATCACACACAACAATGCAGTACGAGAAAGATCATTGTTGTCTTTGGATCTCTCAAATCACGCCACATCAGCTATTTGGAGGAATCTAGAGCCGACACATCAACATCTTGGAGAAATGTGGAGTAGCCATGTGTCCTCCTCCCCCTCCATCTTCTTTAACCTACAACTGTTACAAACTCTGTTTTGTAACCTGTCTCTTCCTTTTCCATCTCAAGTTTTAACAAGTGGCTTTCTCAAAGATCGACACATCAGTTTTTTCAAGACTTATCAGGAGGCCACCTGTCCAAATTCTTTTCTCATCCGTTTCTTCTCATTTCTCTCCTACCAAGCATTTCTTCTGAAAGAAACTGAAGTTCTTTTCTCCTGTCTCTTCCATGTTCTCTCTCACTCCTTCCTCAACTCTTAATTGTATTAAAGAAGAAAAAAGTAAATGCTGAAACAGTTCTTCATAATGGCTTGCACAGTATAGTCTCATCTCATGGGGTTCAGGTAATTTTCTCCCCAATGTTCGTGCAGGAATCAAGGTTCGTGTTTATTATCCAGTTGGTAAAAGTGAAAATGGGAAGTTTGCCCTGTATAATGCAGTGAAGACACTTGATTTCTTCCAAATTTACATCTTTTTTTGTTTTCAAATCAAAATTTTTCGTTTTCAGATAGTCTCAATTGCAGGCTTCCTTTTCATTTAATGGAATTTTACATCACTTTGAAATGCTGCAGATATTTTTCAACCACATATCCACTTCTCAAAATGGATATGGCAGTAGTTCCAGAATTTTCTGGTGGAGCCATGGAGAATATGGTTTGATTCAATTGTGAGAGAATGAGCTATTCAAGATGTTTTACATTCTAAAGCAGATAACATGCAGAGGGTATGTAATAAAGAGTTTTTGTGAAATATGATTTCCATTGATGACAAGAGGAGTATATATACAAGCCTCAATACAAGTCCTACTCAAAGTACAATTGTAATTGAAAAGGAAACTAATTACAAACAAACAATTGAATATATATAAAAACATATATATTCCTAATATGCCCCCTCAAGATGGAGGGCCAGAGGCAATTCCAATCTTGGACATAAGAAACTGCAAGCGATAGCGAGAGAGTGGCTTCGTTAGAGCATCGGCAAGCTGATCAGAAGAGGAGACATGCGAAACACACAACTTGGCACCCTGAACAAGTTCACGAACAAAATGGTAATCAATAGCAATGTGTTTCATATGGGAATGAAACACGGGATTAGCACAGAGATACGTAGCACCAATGTTGTCACTATAAATAACTGGCGTAGTAGACAAAGGGACGTGCAGATCACGAAGAAGTGACCCAATCCACTGAATTTCAGCAGCAGCAGAAGCAATGGCGCGATATTCAGCTTCAGTGGAGGAGCGAGCAACAGAACACTATTTCTTGGAGCACCAAGAGATAGGATTTGAACCCAAAAACACAACATACACCCCCGTAGAAGTACGATCATCGGAGTCATCCCCCCAATCAGCATCCAAAAAGCAGTGTAAGGACGGTGAGACAAACGGTCGAAACACTACACCATGATCACGGGTTCCATTAAGATAACGAAGTAACCGTTTGAGCGCCCCCCAACGTAGCTCAGATGGAGCATGCATAAACTGTGAAAGTTTGTTAACAGCGAAGGCAATATCGGGCATTGTAAAAAGAAAGTACTGTAGACCACAAATTTAGCTCAGATGGCATTGGATATGTTCCGTCCATATATCGGTAAAGCTTGTATCCATAGAGGATGGTCTCAAATTGAAACTTCCAAGCTGTGTAATTGGTGGAAGTCAACTTGAGTGGTGTTTGGACAGCGGTATTGTCCGCAATAGGGGCGGTAGTGGTGCCTGAGTTGGAAGTGGAAGCCATAGATGGCTTGAAAAAAGAACTGAGATCTTTTAGGGTTAGGGCTGCACGGTCGTGTGTTAGGAGGGAGAGAAAAAAATTCTCTAGTGGCTCGATACCATAAAGAGTTTTGTGAAAGATGATTTCCATTGATGACAAGAGGAGTATATATACAAGCCTCAATACAAGTCCTACTCAAAGTACAATTGTAATTGAAAAGGAAACTAATTACAAACAAACAATTGAATATATATAAAAACATATATATTCCTAATATGTATAAGTTATCAATAACTCTTTCAATTTGTATAAACCTTTCTATCCCTTCTGAATTTT
Source organism: Scutellaria minor (assembly GCA_954870855.1). Classification (NCBI taxonomy): domain Eukaryota; kingdom Viridiplantae; phylum Streptophyta; class Magnoliopsida; order Lamiales; family Lamiaceae; genus Scutellaria; species Scutellaria minor. Next base: position 7,388,699 of record OX940733.1, read on the forward strand.
CTATCTCATGCATAGTAGAAAGAGAACTCTTAGATAATCAATTTTACATATCAACTTACAATTGTTGTGGCTCATGATGCACCTTTAGGAGTAGCATTTTAGAGTGGCGGCTTCAATGTGAATCCGGTGATTTTCTTAATGTTTGATACATTTAAATGCTAATTAGAGTTGTGATGAGTGTGTGGTGAGGCTCTAAGACAAACGATAACTCTAGGTGCTGATTTGTGTACTATAATGATTTTCTTCAGGATAATGATTCTGGTATATATATATATATATGTAGATGGGATAGGGGAACTTTGCTGGCTATTGTTTTCAGTAAATATTTTATATTTGCAGATCCCTATTTTAAAATTGTTTAGATCATAATTGTATAGTAAGATTATGAATACAACCTGCAATTCTGTTTTTCCCTCTTAGTGTGAGTGATGGTTGGGTGTTAAAAGTGGCCACTTTTGCTCCAAAGTTGAGACTACTTCATTATGTTGGCAAAAAAGAACATATACGTAAATTGTGTAAGGACACATCTTATGTAATTAAATTATCTAAGAAACCTCCGTTATGGCATTACCTCTACATGTTGAGAGATTCTACAACAAACGAGAAACCGATCGGGTATGTGAACTCGAACTCTTTTCACTTATTTGTGGTTAAATATTTAATTCTAATTTTTAAATCAAGTAAAGTTTAAAATTATTTCCATAGATTTCTGGCCACAGGCACAACTCCCAGTTAATCTGTAATGGGTTTGATTTATAGTGGCCTGTGGCTTTTGTTAATTTTGGCTGGATTTTTTTTACAATTGGGTATTGAATATTAGTGGAATTGTTTCGTAATTTGATTTGGTTATGTTAAAACTGATGGAATTTGACAGGTTTTGGAGGAAGTTGGTGGCTCAATGCACTTTCAGAAACAATGGCATGTGTTGAGACTATCATTGGCTACTCCGAGACATCATATATAACATTTGGTATCCCTATCTGCAAAGAATTTGATGCAGGTTATACCCGGAAGGATGCAAGATTGTTCATTCTTTTGCAAGGATATGGAATAAGCATCTTTTATATTTATGTGAGATCAATTTCAATGATCAAATATCTCTTTATTTGTAGCAATTGCTTGAGAGAAATTATCAGAGTAGAGTTTGAGGTTCCTCTTCCACAGATGGAGGGTTTAGACGAATTTTATTCTAAGCATATGCTTCGAGGAAATTGGGGCCTTTCATAAAGAGAAAGAATCGGTAACAGTGACTGAGGATATGGGGGACAAACATATTGAAGCAAGATAATTCACCGTCGGTAAATGGAAGAAATCAACTAGGATTTTATCACGAGCTACCATAGCTAACAATTTCTTAATTTTTCTAAGCCAGGAACTGGCACTCTAGCCGGCGAGATATGTTTTATACATTTCCCAATAATTTTTCGGTGATTTCATTACTAACAATTAGTCTCAGACTCATGCTTAATAAAAAATAAGCGCAAGGACACCTATTTATATTAGAGCTCCCAGACTAATTAAAACTAGCTTTACAACCCTTATTTATATTACAGCACCAAAACTAATTAAAACTAGCTTTATGACCCTTATTTATATTAGAGCTCCCAGAGTAATTAAAACTAACTTTGTGCAAACATACTTTGATACGCATAACTATAATACGATTGAGATGAAATTTCAAAATTAAAATAGTTATATACTAGGTTACTTTTGCATACGCAATGAATAAACTCAAACAAATTAATGTGATATTGAATCTTCGGGACAATATAATACAAATGAAGTGGATAAAATTCATATCAAGTCGTTAGAGGAAAGAGTAAAAATATGCAATTTTTAAAAATATTTCGCCCCCCAAATAAATTATGATATTGATTGACTTATAGTAAAAAAATAAGAAAAATTTAAAAGGTTATCTAATAAAAACAAACATTTCAGGAATAAATTTTATAAGTATTTAAGTGAACTTACCATCCTATTTTAGAACTTCAATATTTTTCAAGAATATCGAAAAATGTCATATATTTAAAAATGAATTAATAAAATCTAAATGTACTTCAACTCAAACAATATGGTATCGCATATCTAATTATAATTTGAAACATATTAATAAATCTTAATACAAATTTTTAATTTACTTCGATACATGACATAATACATTAAGTTTAATTTGACTACCAATATTTTCGATTTTGGATTTCACAATGCACAAAGTTTGATTTCTAATCACATAGACTTTTATTTACAATATGTTTTAATCGTTCAAAATGACAAAATTAGACAAGGATAAAAGAACAAGAGAACAAAAACAAAGCCAATTAAATTGAGAATACATAACTAATTTATCATTTGCAATGTCATGCATATGCGTCTCCATTGAATACTAAGAATATCTATAGCTAAACATGTCAATATATATGCATCGAATATATAGCAAATAACTAAAACAAATTTAAATTAGACGAGTTAGGCAGCCCGTGCAACGCACGGGTTAAAACCTAGTTGAAAGAGTAAATGAGAGTGAAGGGGGCGGGGAGGAAGAAAAGGATGTTGTTTTTATTTTAGTCGAATTTACCGATGAAATTTTTGTTGGGTAAATTCACTAAAATATTTGGGGGAAAAATATAATTTACCAACGAATTTACCAATAGAATTTCTATCGATAAATTTTTCAAAGTTTTTAGGGGGAAAAATACTCTTAATTTAAAATGAAAACAAATATGTAAAATCGTTTGAACAACATAAATAATAAAATTATATCTTTTTGATCGATAAGTATCATTTAATTACTAATCGTGAATAAACATTTAAATGATAAGTTATATATTAATTAGATTAAGATAAAATTAGCTAGACGAATGTTGACTTATTAATTATATATACATATATGTATGTCACATACATAATTATTATAATATAACAACATTATTCACATATAATTATTAATACAATATAACAGTCATTAATTATAGATTATTGAAAAAAAATCATTAAAATAAAGGTTTTTTAAAAAATCGCTAAACCATAAATTTAGGTCTAGCGAGTGATTTATCGATGGAATAGTCATATTCTGTTGGTAAATTTGCGAAAACAACAAAAAATATTTCTTTTACAATTTTAATTAAGTATTACTGATGATTGGCAAATTTTAAATTATATTATTAATTTTAAAAAAAATCGCCAAATTTACCGTCGATAAATTTTGTAATTTTTTTTATAATTTTAATTAATTATTATCGACAGAAATGTTCGTGGACAAATTAACGATGATATTTATGTCAGTAAACCTAATTTACTGATGAAAACTTTTCGTCACTAATAACGATGAAATTTTCGTCAGTAATTCTTTGGTATTTTATTTTTTCAAAAAAATGGTTCCGTCGGTAAATTATGTCGATAAATATCCACATTTTTATAGTGATTGAAAATGATATAAATTTAAGTATTAAGATTATTCTATATTATAAGTGTTCATAACTATAAATATTAAATAGACAATATTTTAATGAATTTTTTTGTCCCAATGAGGACAAATAACTAAATTAATATAAATCTAATAAAAATATATCAACTAATCAAATACCCTAAACTCTCTTGATATTTCCCGAATCAACACTAAATTATGATTTGTTAAGAAAAAGGGGAAAATAGTTTTTAGTCCTTTATGTTTGCATCATTAGATTTTTAGTTCTCTATGTTTAAAAAAAATATCATTTTTAGTCCTTTTAACTACAATAGCACATAACTTTTTTTTTTAATTACAATTTAATTTTAACACAAAAAATTCTTTATCTAAGATGTCTTAATTAATATTAATAATTAAAAATATTATTTTTCATCCCAATACGAGTGAGTTAGAGTTTTGTGACTGAGAGAAATAAAATATTTTAGCATCAAAATTAATTTTAAACAATGAACAAATTTATTTTCCACAAATTATATAAATTTTGTGTCGGAAACAGAAAATACAAACTAAAAAAGTGACATTAATCATATTTTGTCAGTTCTCTCCATGGAGTTGTAGTCAATTATATTCTCCAATGAAATAATTTGAGAACTAGCAGAATATGATTAATGCCATTTTTTTAGTTTTGTGTTATCCGTTTCTAACACAAAATGTCACGCCCCGAAACTTAACCCTATTTTATTACAAAAGATTAATAAATTTTATGAAAAACATTTTTATATTATCAGAGTGTCCCCGACAGGCGTGCAGGAAAGAAGAAAGAAAGAAAGGAGAAACGAAGATGATATATATATATGTATATAACGAACTTTATAAGTTAACTATGTACAGCAGCGGATCTTAAAATACGTGTTTAAACCCAACAGAAACGTAAATGTACGTTGTTTCGAAACAGTTTAACAAAATATCGAAATTAACAAAGGGGAAACTTTAGCAGACAGGGCACATCTCTCCCTTCAACTTCTCCCAACAAAATCATCACCTGTAACGAACACGTAAGCGGGGTGAGTGCATAGAAATACACCCCGTGGAGGCAAGTTCATAAATTAACATAAAACTTTAAGACAGATAAGCAGTTAATCACAGCAAGTACAATGCACAGCACGTAAATGATGTGGGCGCAGGTATATCCCGTCTTACCCCACCACCTTATCCTCCTGGTGATTATTTGGTCAGGGGGACTTCACCAATCCTCCGTTTTCCTGTTAGGACTTAATCCCAACCTGTCTTCCCAAAGACCGTGCACATGAACACATATCTTAATTCCAACAAAAGATTTAACTCACAGCACGTAGTCAAAGCATATAAATACGAACATGTATAACGCTTAATAGCATACTGATATCATCAATCACCTTTCATGCTCATAAACTCAAGTCGTAAATCATATAACATTCGTCATCATAATATAATTTATCGAAAACCCTAACATGCGACTATGCAGGATAAACGTAAAGTTAAACATTAATTTAGAAATTACCCCCACCTCAACCTGAGCGGTGCGATTAACACGTTCTTTTCCTTTTAATTTGGTGATGAGTTCGATGCGTTTGGGCCTACAAACACACAACATAAAATTATTAGATTATGTATTTAAGCGTTTATAATTAAATGCTCGAAAGAAACGACGAATTGAAAATAGAACAGAACTCGACCCGATTAGGTCTAGAAATATAGAGGATTCAAAAAGGAAGGTTTAGAGACGAGAACGGATTAAAACGGATAAGAAACAAAGCTAAACGAAGCATTTTAGGGTTTGGAGGGTCTGAGGGGTAAAACTGTAATTACAGATAAAGTTTGGGGTCGAAACGAGGTTTCAAGAATCTGGAGGGGTCGAATTGCAATATCGGAAAGTCTTGGGGTGAAAATCCAAGCCTTGAGAAGTTTTGGGGGTGGAAATATAATTTCCAAAACTTCAAGAACCAAAATGTAGATGTTAGAAGGTTAAGGACCAAATTGAAAATCAACACAACTTTGAGGAATTGCAAAGAAGCCCCTAGAGATTATCTAATTCTCAAAACCCACCCCAACCCCCAAACCACCCCTGCTCCCGCCACCTCCACTGCCAAACCCAGCTTCCGGCGCCGGCGGCCCCTGCCGCCGGCGAACCCCGCCCCAACATACCCTCCTCGCCGGCGCACCAAGCGCCGGCCTTCTTCCGACCACGGCGGTGCTTGGAAAGCCGCCGCCAAACACCACCTCACCACCACCCAAAACATCCAAACACAGCCCCATCTCCACTCCAAACACCAACCATCGCCGGCGCTCCTTGCGCCGGCCAATTATCTCCACGGCGGCGCTGCATGCGCCGTCTCCACCGCCGATCCAGAGGGAGAGAGAGAGAGAGAGAGAGAGCTGAGCGAGAGAGAGAGAGCTGAGCGAGAGAGAGAGATGATCGGGGAGAGAGAGAGTGATGGGAGGAGAGAGAAAGTGACATGCAGAAACTTTGACCGGCCACCACCGGAGTTTGGCCGGTTCGATCAACGATCCGAGCCCAGAATTGAGACGGGCTCGGCGAGAACTTCACTTTAGGCATGAGAATCACCCCGATTGGTGGCCGGATGGCCGAGAAAAGAAGAGAGAGAAAACGGGGGTTTTAGAGAGAGAGAGCCGTGTCTTCTCCGGCGAATTGCCGGCGAACGCGGCGGCGGATGATGATTCCGAGCCCGGGGTTGGAACGGGCTCGGCGAGAGCTTCAAGATGGTGTAGGTTACGATACGTTTCGGTTCGATGAAATTTCCGGCGACGGTGGTCGCCGGCGGCGGCGACGGCGGCGCTCCGGCCGGCCGACCGCCGGAGAGGATGAGAGAAGGAGGAGAGTATCACATATTTTACCTTAGGTTAATATTTAGTGTATAGTATTTTCACTTAGGATAATGATACACATTATATACTTAGGTTAATTAAATCATTAACATATTATAATCTTAAACCTTATATTAAACTTTCTTATGATATTAATTAATTTGGGATATCAAACGAACTCCGATTTGATCCATTCTTTTTGCGTTTTGTTCGATTTTTCGTTCTCGTTCATCTCGTCCCAGTTATGAATTATTTTGTTGACTTTGTATTTTTATGAAATAAATCTCCCAAAAGTTAACTTAATTAAAGTATGCTTATAATTAAATTTTCCGAAACGCACGTAAAATAAATCAAATAATTAAGGGTTTAGATAGTTAATTATCATATTATGCATCGGTAAAGTCCTAGTCGTCACACCCCTTACCCCTTAAAAGAATTTCGTCCTCGAAATTCAAAAACATACCTATGGACGGAAGATCTGGAAACTTTGACAAAATCTCGTCTTCATACTCCCATGTTGCTTCTTCCAATCCGTGGCGATTCCATTGGACCTTTACTAGAGCCATCTCCCGGTTTCTCAACGTACGCATCTTCCGATCTAGGATGGCCACTGGAACTTCTTCGTATGATAGATCGTCTCTAACTTCAAGGTTGTTCTGGTCGACCACATGGCTCGGATCGAAAACATACTTTCTCAACATGGATATATGAAATACGTCATGTACTCCTGCAAGATTAGGCGGCAGTGCTAAGCGATAGGCAACGTTTCCGACTCGTTCCAAAATCTCGAATGGTCCCACATATCTTGGTCTTAGCTTTCCTCTTTTCCCAAATCGGTATACTCCTTTTGTAGGGGATATCTTCAGAAAAACTTTGGTTCCTACCTCGAACTGTAACTCCCTGCGCCTTTTATCTGCGTAAGCCTTCTGTCTATCTTGAGCTGCTTTGATTCGTTCACGGATTTTTCTGATTACCTCGACTGTCTGCTCAACCAAATCAGTTCCCAGCACTTTCTTTTCACCGACTTCACCCCAGCACAATGGAGATCGACATTTTCTTCCGTATAATGCTTCGTATGGTGCCATGCCGATTGTTGATTGGTAGCTATTGTTATATGCAAATTCTACTAAGCAAATATGTTCTTCCCAGCTCCCGTGTAAGTCTATGGTGCAGGCTCTCAACATATCTTCTAGAATTTGAATCGTCCTCTCTGTCTGTCCGTCTGTCTGAGGATGAAAAGCAGTGCTAAAAGCTAGTCGAGTCCCTAGTTCCTCCTGAAGTCTTTGCCAAAATCTTGATGTGAATCGTGGATCTCTGTCGGAAACGATGGATACTGGCACTCCATGTAGTCTGACAATTTCCTCGAGGTAAATCCGAGCTAACTTGTCCATTCCGTATGTCATTTTGACTGGCAAGAAATGAGCGGACTTAGTCAGTCTGTCCACAATCACCCAGACGGCGTGGTTCCCGCGTTTAGATCTTGGTAATCCGACGACGAAATCCATAGCGACATGTTCCCATTTCCATTCGGGTATCTCCAATGGGGTCAGAAGTCCCGCTGGTCGTTGATGTTCAGCCTTCACTTGCTGACATGTCAAACACTGTTTTACGAACATTCCGATGCTAGACTTCATGTTATTCCACCAGAAGTTTTTCTTCAAGTCTTTATACATCTTTGTACCTCCAGGATGTGCTGATAGAGGCGAACAATGAGCTTCTTCTAAGATCTCTTTTCGTAATTCTTCGTCTTCTGGTACGCATAGTCTTCCTTAAAAAATCAAAGCTCCATCTGGTGATAGGGTAAATCTTTCTTCTTTTCCAGTATCCATACGAGTCTTCTTCTTCTTCAGAAACTCATCCTTTCCTTGAGCATTGATTATACGTTCGCGAAGTTTGGGTTTCAGAAACAGCGTTGAGAGTGTGGCCTGGATGCTATCTGGTGGTGTGATTATTTCCAAGTTTAGCTTCGCCATGTCTTCGATTAGTGAATCTTGAATTGTAATCATCCTTGCTATAGATCCCTTTCCCTTTCTGCTGAGTGCGTCGGCTACCACATTTGTCTTTCCTGGATGATACTGAATCGTACAATCATAATCCTTGACCAGCTCTAACCATCTTCTTTGCCTCATATTAAGTTCTTTTTGCTCGAAGAAGTACTTCAAGCTTTTGTGATCGGTGTAGATATCGCAGCGTCCGCCATAGAGGTAATGTCTCCATATCTTGAGTGCATGAACGACTGCGGCTAACTCCAGGTCGTGTGTCGGATAGTTCTGCTCGTGAGGTTTCAACTGTCTTGACGCGTAGGCCACCACTTTTCCTTCCTGCATTAGAACACACCCCAAGCCTTGTTTAGAAGCATCGCTGTAGACTACGAAGTCCTTTGTTGCGTCTGGAATGGTCAGCACTGGTGCTTCCGTCAATCTTCGCTTCAATTCTTGGAAACTGTGTTCATATTGCTCTGTCCATTGGTACTTTATCCCCTTTCGAGTTAAACGAGTCATCGGATTAGCAATCTTCGAAAATCCCTCAATGAATCTGCGGTAATATCCAGCTAACCCCAAAAAACTTCGTACTTCATTAACATTTATCGGTGTCTTCCACTTGCTGACCGCCGTTACTTTTTCTGGATCTACTTCAATTCCTTTAGCAGTTATAATATGTCCAAGGAAGGCCACCTTTTCCAACCAGAACTCACATTTCTTGAATTTGGCGTAGAGTTTCTCCTGACGCAAGGTTTCCAATACGATCCGGAGATGCTGTTCATGTTGAAGTTTGTCACGAGAATAAACCAGGATGTCATCTATAAAACTATGACAAAACGATCAAGATAAGGGTGAAAAACACGATTCATCAAATCCATGAAGACGGCGGGTGCGTTGCTGAGTCCGAAAGGCATGACCACGAATTCATAGTGCCCGTATCTCGTTCTGAAAGCCGTCTTTGGTACATCCGTCTCCTTTACTTTGACTTGATGGTATCCCGATCTGAGATCTATCTTTGAAAATACACTGGTACCCCTTAGTTGATCAAAAAGATCTTCAATTCTGGGCAGAGGATACTTGTTCTTGATGGTACGCTTGTTAAGCTCCCGGTAGTCAATACACATCCGAAAACTTCCGTCTTTCTTTTTCACGAATAACACTGGAGCTCCCCAAGGTGATACACTCGGACGAATGAAACCCTTATCTAACAGTTCTTGGAGTTGGACCTTTAGTTCCTGCAGTTCCTTTGGTGCCATTCTGTATGGTGCTTTTGACACTGGTGTTGAACCTGGAATGAGGTCGATCTCGAATGCAACCTGACGTTCCGGTGGAGGGCCTGGTAAGTCATCTGGAAAGACATCAACGTACTCTCTGATAACAGGTACTCTTTCAATAGGATTCATCTCCCGTTCGGAGCTCATAACGTTCACTATCCATGCCTTACAATCGTCGTTCTTGAGAATTTTGACTGCTTTCATTGCTGATATAACTCTCGGGTTGCTTTCGACTGGAGTCCCGAAAAATGTAAATTCTTCGCCATCTGAGGTTCGTAGAATAATCTCCTTGACATGACATCTAATTACCGCACGATTAGCCTTCAACCAATCCATCCCTAGAATGACATCAAAATCTCGCATATCCAGCACATGTAGATTGGCAAGTAGGATTCTGTTTCCGAAAGCGATCTCCAGATCTCGGTATGAATGTTTCGTTTTTATCACTTTTCCAGAGGGAATGCTAACGTCTAGGGTTTCAGCGACTATCCTACCGTCCTCATGTTTTAACAGATCACAGAACTTGGTAGATATAAAGGAATGAGATGCTCCAGTGTCGAATAAAATTAAAGCAGGCACGCCACACACTGACAACATACCTGTCATTGTTTCCGGTCCTTCAGCTGCCTCTGTTCTGGTAAGAGCGAAGGCTCTTGCTGGTCCGGTTCCGGATCTGAGTCTTGGTGCAGCATTTGTTCTTCTTGGTTTTGAGCAAGAGTTCGCTTTATGACCCGGTTCTCCACAGTTGAAGCAGTTTGGACAAGAGGCCGCAATATGGCCTGGTCTTCCGCACCTGTAACAAGTCGGAGGCGTCCTCATACAAGGCCCCACATGGATTCTTCCACAGTTTTGACAAGGGTTTCTTGAATTAGGATTCTGAAAGAGAGGAGCATTGTTGGGTGGTTGTGGTCGGTTCTGAGTAAAGCTCCGGTTGGGTCCCGTCCACTTCCGTTTCCCGAGTCGCGTCTCTATCTTCTTGGGAGGCGCGGTGTCTAACCGTAGTCTTGAGGAAATCTCCTGAGCTCGTTCTACAACCACTGAATATGACGTTATGCCTTGTCCGGCAAGAATGGAACTGATCTCGGGACGGAGGCCCCTCTCGAACCGTCGAGCTTTCTTAACTTCCGAATCTACTAGGTGAGGTGCATACCTGCTCAACTGATTAAAACTTCTTTCATATTCCCCTACCGATGAAGTCCCCTGTCGTAGATGTAAGAATTCAGTTTCCTTTCGGTCCCTGTATGACTGCGGTACGAAACCTTGAGTAACCTGTTCTTTAAAGTCTGCCCAAGTTAGCTCTTCTACTTGTTCTTGTGTCAGAGTCCTGGCGTGTGACTCCCACCAATGACCAGCTTCCTCGATCATCTGAAAGACTGCACAAGAAACTTTCTGGTTTTCGGTGCACGATAAATGTCCAAACAGGCGATCCAACGCCCTCAGCCACTCCTCTGCCTCGGCCGGACCTCCCTTGCCTGAGAAGGTCGGGGGGTTGAAACGTCGAAATTGTTCCACTACTTGATTTGTATCATTCCTGCTCGATGTCGTTGAAGCCGGCTGAGTTGATTGAAAATGTTGAGCTAGGCCACGTAATACTGACACTAGGTCTTCCATGGTATTGTTTGCATTAGCCAACGATGGGTCCGCCATTGATGCTGGATTCTTCCTGGGTCTTCCTCGGGGCATAAGTATCTAATAAGAGACATGATATAATCATCACACACAAGGCTCCAAGTAGAAATCTTCGAGGAATATGATAAATTCCATACGCTCATCGTAGAAAAGAAAAGATCTGAATACGTCATAAAGAAATGAAGAAACAGAAAATACGCGAGTCGTAGAAAAGAGGTAAAGATATACATAACATCGCAAAAGATAGATAGGAGAGTAGCTCGGAACCATACAACAGAATCCAAAATAAAAAGTGTCAAGCACCAACATACATCTGAACAAAAGTAAACATAGTCTCGAGCAGAAAAGATAGAAAAGAAAGGAAAGGAAACTAGGAGCAGCTACACAACAATCGCTGCAGCTCCGGCAGCTGGGGGCGGTGGAGGTGGTCCCCTGAAACGACGGTGAGGAGGGCTGGGCACCTCCTCTGGATCTTCTTCAGGCTCTTCTTCTTCATCGCTGCCTGGAGGATCGAAGGGTCCGGGTGGAGGCATCATCGGCTGTCCCTCGCGTACCCATATGTCAAGGAGTATACCAATAAAGTGAGGAAATGAGATGATCGGCTGTCCCGTACGGATATCGTAAACGACTTCATTCTGGTGTACCCTTTGGGCGACTTTGGTCCACCGTCCGGGTAGCATGTTGACCACGTGTTCGCTGGCATTTGTCTCAGAGATCGCTCCGTGGGTTCTCCTCCAGAGAGTAAGTAGACGCGTTAAGAACATACCTACTGACTCTCCCGGCTCCATTCTAGCTCCGTAGAATGCCATCCAAACTTGAGCTGGTATTACTTGTCCACCTGTGCTTTTAGAGCCGTGAGTTTCGTCCTTGCCATCTGTGTCGTCATAACATAACTACCCGACTATACGCAACTAACTTAAAAGGAAAGCATAAAATAGAAACTACAGAAAATCCCAACTATCACATAAACATAAACATAAACATCAACATAAAATAAATAAACAATACTCAGAATATCAAACTCAGGGTGGAGAAGTCTTGCGGAGAGAGATGTGCTTGTCCCTGTTTTCAAAACACACGTTAGAATAAAAAGAAGCGAACAGGGTCCTAAAGGGCAGGACCTTGCTCTGATACCATAATTGTCACGCCCCGAAACTTAACCCTATTTTATTACAAAAGATTAATAAATTTTATGAAAAACATTTTTATATTATCAGAGTGTCCCCGACAGGCGTGCAGGAAAGAAGAAAGAAAGAAAGGAGAAACGAAGATGATATATATATATATGTATATAACGAACTTTATAAGTTAACTATGTACAGCAGCGGATCTTAAAATACGTGTTTAAACCCAACAGAAACGTAAATGTACGTTGTTTCGAAACAGTTTAACAAAATATCGAAATTAACAAAGGGGAAACTTTAGCAGACAGGGCACATCTCTCCCTTCAACTTCTCCCAACAAAATCATCACCTGTAACGAACACGTAAGCGGGGTGAGTGCATAGAAATACACCCCGTGGAGGCAAGTTCATAAATTAACATAAAACTTTAAGACAGATAAGCAGTTAATCACAACAAGTACAATGCACAGCACGTAAATGATGTGGGCGCAGGTATATCCCGCCTTACCCCACCACCTTATCCTCCTGGTGATTATTTGGTCAGGGGGACTTCACCAATCCTCCGTTTTCCTGTTAGGACTTAATCCCAACCTGTCTTCCCAAAGACCGTGCACATGAACACATATCTTAATTCCAACAAAAGATTTAACTCACAGCACGTAGTCAAAGCATATAAATACGAACATGTATAACGCTTAATAGCATACTGATATCATCAATCATCTTTCATGCTCATAAACTCAAGTCGTAAATCATATAACGTTCGTCATCATAATATAATTTATCGAAAACCCTAACATGCGACTATGCAGGATAAACGTAAAGTTAAACATTAATTTAGAAATTACCCCCACCTCAGCCTGAGCGGTGCGATTAACACGTTCTTTTCCTTTTAATTTGGTGATGAGTTGGATGCGTTTGGGCCTACAAACACACAACATAAAATTATTAGATTATGTAATTATTTAAGCGTTTATAATTAAATGCTCGAAAGAAACGACGAATTGAAAATAGAACAGAACTCGACCCGATTAGGTCTAGAAATATAGAGGATTCAAAAAAGAAGGTTTAGAGACGAGAACGGATTAAAACGGATAAGAAACAAAGCTAAACGAAGCATTTTAGGGTTTGGAGGGTCTGAGGGGTAAAACTGTAATTACAGATAAAGTTTGGGGTCGAAACGAGGTTTCAAGAATCTGGAGGGGTCGAATTGCAATATCGGAAAGTCTTGGGGTGAAAATCCAAGCCTTGAGAAGTTTTGGGGGTGGAAATATAATTTCCAAAACTTCAAGAACCAAAATGTAGATGTTAGAAGGTTAAGGACCAAATTGAAAATCAACACAACTTTGAGGAATTGCAAAGAAGCCCCTAGAGATTATCTAATTCTCAAAACCCACCCCAACCCCCAAACCACCCCTGCTCCCGCCACCTCCACTGCCAAACCCAGCTTCCGGCGCCGGCGGCTCCTGCCGCCGGCGAACCCCGCCCCAACATACCCTCCTCGCCGGCGCACCAAGCGCCGGCCTTCTTCCGACCACGGCGGCGCTTGGAAAGCCGCCGCCAAACACCACCTCACCACCACCCAAAACATCCAAACACAGCCCCATCTCCACTCCAAACACCAACCATCGCCGGCGCTCCTTGCGCCGGCCAATTATCTCCACGGCGGCGCTGCATGCGCCGCCTCCACCGCCGATCCAGAGGGAGAGAGAGAGAGAGGGAGAGAGCTGAGCGAGAGAGAGAGATGATCGGGGAGAGAGAGAGTGAGGGGAGGAGAGAGAAAGTGACATGCAGAAACTTTGACCGGCCACCACCGGAGTTTGGCCGGTCCGATCAACGATCCGAGCCCAGAATTGAGACGAGCTCGGCGAGAACTTCACTTTAGGCACGAGAATCATCCCGATTGGTGGCCGAATGGCCGAGAAAAGAAGAGAGAGAAAACGGGGGTTTTAGAGAGAGAGAGTCGTGTCTTCTCCGGCGAATTGCCGGTGAACGCGGCGGCGGATGATGATTCCGAGCCCGGGGTTGGAACGGGCTCGGCGAGAGCTTCAAGATGGTGTAGGTTACGATACGTTTCGGTTCGATGAAATTTCCGGCGACGGTGGTCGCCGGCGGCGGCGACGGCGGCGCTCCGGCCGGCCGACCGCCGGAGAGGATGAGAGAAGGAGGAGAGTATCACATATTTTACCTTAGGTTAATATTTAGTGTATAGTATTTTCACTTAGGATAATGATACACATTATATACTTAGGTTAATTAAATCATTAACATATTATAATCTTAAACCTTATATTAAACTTTCTTATGATATTAATTAATTTGGGATATCAAACGAACTCCGATTTGATCCATTCTTTTTGCGTTTTGTTCGATTTTTCGTTCTCGTTCATCTCGTCCCACTTATGAATTATTTTGTTGACTTTGTATTTTTACGAAATAAATCTCCCAAAAGTTAACTTAATTAAAGTATGCTTATAATTAAATTTTCCAAAACGCACGTAAAATAAATCAAATAATTAAGGGTTTAGATAGTTAATTATCATATTATGCATCGGTAAAATCCTAGTCGTCACACAAAATGTATATAATTTATGAAAAATAAATTTTTTAATTGCTTAATATAATTTTGACTAATATCGGGATGAAAAATAGAATATTTAATTATTACTATTATTTTAGATGTGTTACATGAAGAAGAATTTTTTTTGTGTTAAAATTAAATTATAATTAAAAATAAAAAAAATTACCTACTATGCAAGTAAAAAGACAAAAAAAAAAAAATTATACATAAAAAACTAAAAATCAAAAGGTGAAGGATAGTATAGATGACTAAAAATCTAAAGAGACAAATATAGAGGACCAAAAAATATTTTTTACCTAAAAAAATCCTCACATCTCCTCACCCATCCCAATCAAAATTATAAAAAAAAAAAAATATATCAATAAACAAAACTATAAATAAGATTGATAAAATTGAATTATCATACATTGAGATTGAATTTTAAAAGAAATTATTTAATTTGAAATTATGATCATTTCACCCCGCCCAATTCTTAACAGCCCACCCGAATTCAACATTATATATATTAAATAAAAATGACAATAAAAAAATATCAAATATGAAATACAAATATGACACATGCATTTAAATTTGACGCATGCATTTAAATATGAAATACAAATATGACACATGCATTTAAAATCGAATTTCAAATTTATAAGTTGTTGAATTTGAAATTATATATATATATATTTATTTAGCTAATTCTAATTTTTCTAATTTTTAAATATAACTTGGTTTAAGTTTATATATGTAATCTTTTATAATACAATTTCATTTGTGGTTTTTTTTAGTTAAAATTACTAATAAATTACTCAACACACTTATCATGTATCATACAAATATTTAAAGCAAATAAAAACGCACTCATAACCAAAAAACAAACATTTCAAAATTTTTAATGTTATATATGCAATATGAATATCAAATTAAAGTTAGTGGTGTTCAACCTGTTTGGGAAATTGGAGTCAAATCGAAGTTGAACCGGGATCAATGGTTTTTTTGGGAAATTGGAATCGAACTGTCAATCGTGGTTCAACGGTTCAGTTTCTGTTTTAGAATTTTCAAACCGAGAAATCGGTTGTTGAATCACCAGTGAATTACCGGTTTATCTTTTTTATTATTATTATATATTATATTATGTATTTATGTTATTTTACTCTTTCATTTTTAGTTGTATTAATTATTATTTTAATTTGTATTATAAGTTGTAATTATTTTAGGTATATGCTTTGTATTTCATTATATTTAAGTTGTAATTTCTAATTTTTGAAGTTGCATTAATAATGATATGAATGTGTAATATGGTGGTATTGGTTGGTATGATGTGAAATATGATGGTATGGAATAGTATGAAGTGAAGTATGGTGGTATAGGTGGGTACGGGGTTAATTTCATTAAGGATACAATGGTCCAAAAAAATATTCTATTGGCTAAAACCTAATACTTCTAATCTTTTGGTTAAAAAATATTGTTTCATTTTATAGTTGGCTACTTATAATTTCATCCAATAATATACATACCACCGTATTTCACCTCGTACCAGTCCGTACCACCATATTATACATTCGTACTATTATTAATGTAGTTTGTATCATCATAGTACACCCTGTACCACAACTTATGTAGCTTGTACCATCATATTATACTCTATACCATTTATTGGTCCCAAGTGGCATAAAGGTTCAAAGGGGGTTGATGAACCTCTATCAGATTTGAAAATTCTTTCGAACTTACTATACTGTAACCTAAACAGCTTACAGCGTAGGTTACTGTTTCAACTTACAGCGTTGGATACAACATTGCTTGCAGAAACTAGAGTTCTTAGCACAACGAAAACTAAAACTTTTGATAGAGTTTCTTTTTGAAAAGCTTCCTAAAGTATTCACTTTAGCAAAGCTTTAATGCAAAATGATGAACACTGTAAATAAAGCCAGATAAAGCAATAGATATGCTAAAATAGAAAATAAACACACAAAGGCTTATAGTGGTTCGAAGGTGGTGTAATACATTTACGTCCATTCTATTTTTCCTCTAAGGAGAAACTTTGTTAAGCAAGTTGTTTTACAGGACTCAAACCTTACAACTATCAACCGAACAAGTTACACCTACTAAACCTTAGCTTCCACACAGGTTGCTCAAGGTTTAAAGGCTGACCCACACGATCATATAAACTCACACAGAGTTAGTCTTTTCTCCTAAGGTTAAACACTCAGCAAGGATCAAAATCCTGTAAACTGAGGACACCTAAAACAACCTCATCACATAGCACAAATGTTAAAAATATTGGTTCTTCCACTGGTGCTTGAAGCAGCCTTGAGAGTCTTGAGCTTGATAGATCTTAGGCTTGACTTCTTCCTTCGAGGTTGAGTGACTGAAACTTGAGATTTTGTAAGCTTTTTGGAACGTAAGAGTTTCTTGCTTGCAGATTAAATGTAAATGTTTCAGTGGTTGCTTCAGTCGATCTCTTCCTCTATTTATAGGTGAATGAATATGCCTGTTGAAGAGAGACACACTCCTTTATATTTGAATCCTCTTCAAATGTTGTTGATCTCGCATTTAATGTCCCTCAGCTTTGTATTAATTTTCTTGTCTTGTATTCCAGGATATTGAATGCGGCTGTACTAGGTTGCATGTTGGGGATCTATATGGAACTATTCGGGTGTAATTTAAATAAGAATTATCATAAATCTAACCTTATGAATTAAAGCAATTAAATCAAATTAATTCATGCTTTGAATAAACGATGGATTATACATAACCCTAAACATACGGAACTAAGGGATATGTATTTACCTCTTGATCGGAGAGACACTGTTGAGAAGATTAGTAACTTCAACCCAAACACCTTCTTGAGTATTCCCCAAGTCCAAGTTCGTAAATTCGGTGGAGAATCAAACGAACTTTTTTTAACTCTTGTAGGAAGAATTAATTCCTCACTTTTGTTGCTCTAAAAAATCAACACTTTTGTATATGCACACACTGGGACTGAAAAATCAACAACTATTTATAGGCATAGTGGCCGAAAATTTGAGCCTTGGAGGAGAAGAAATATCAAGATTTGATCTCCTCATATCTAGCAACAATATATCGAAAGATATGATCTCCTCATATCTAGCAACAATAATTAATTCTTATCTTTAACCACCTTAGTTAAATGGGCTTTTATTGGGCTACTCAAGGGGCATTTAGGAGAATTAGGATTGCACCTCCCAATAGGCCTAGAAACCAATATTGAGCCACAATATTATTCTAGCCCATTAATATTAATTCATTCCACTATAGAATTAATATTGCACTATCCATCCTAACCCATATTATGAAATATGGCTCCCGGTTATTATTTTTCGTGTTTAAGATCCAATGTCCATTAATTAATTTAAGCTACTGAATGCTTTAATTAATTAATATCTTTTATTCCTTAAGAAAAAACAGCTCAACTTTATTATCATACCGGAAATTAATCCACTGGTCAGATTTGATATGATAAACGTTTTGAGCCCACCAAGGGGACATTCTCAACTTGACGTATCAAGGCATGATTTTCTGTATTAATTTAGCAATCTGTCATATGATTAATAATATTGCCCAAAATACAAAGTATTGAATCCTATTGATCCTTTACCCATAATAAATCAAAGCAATACCAATTAATTATATACAATCCCAATTAAGTGACAGAAATTAAGAAATCAATAACCACTGAGATCTAATTCTTCTTTCCAAGTCAGTCTAGAAGAATTATCTCACTGTAGGTCCTATTCAGCACATCAAATGTACTAGTGTAATCTCTTGGTCAAGATAAACCAATCCGAGCCTTACACTTCAACTTCTACCAATGGATTGTTCAATTCCATCTAAGTTGTGAATTTTACTATACTTATTACAAGAATCTGACAATGTGATCTTCTGTGATCTTCTACACACCACATTGTCTACAATGTAAAGTGTATTGAACATTTATGCATTTAAGTAAATAACATTCATAATATTTAATGCAAACAGTGATAAAATTAAATGATTTATTCTCATAAAAGTAAGAATCAGTTTATATACAAAGTAGCACTAAAAGCATACTTTTCAGTATATCCCTAATATTGCAGAGATGCGCAGTGTGTCAGGCCACGTGTTTGCTGCTTACTGGCCCTAGATTCTGCTTCAGTTAGATTTTCTCTGCTGACTAGTTTTGAAGAGACATTTCCTTGGACAACACTGATCTTTCTCGTACTGCATTGGGGTGAGGTTTAATTTATTCTTCTTGTCTCCTTGTCTCCTTGTCTGGCAACACTTTTTTAGTTTCAACTTACTGCCTGCAGTAACTAAACTTAATACTCTGCCAGAATTCTCATTTTTCAATAAATTTCTTTATGCTTCTGTAGAATTTGCTTTCTTACTGCTAGCAATGTTTCTTCACTTCAATTCTTTAGTTACTGAATCTTGATCTTCTACATTCTTCAACCTATAGAATCTAAACTCAAACTTACTCTAGTTTCACTTAAACATTTTGAAAAATGGGATACTCTACTTTCCTATTACAAATATGTTTTGTCTCATCAAAATCTAAACAATAATTTTCTAACACCATTATTAGTGTAGGTCGTACCTGTGACGACTAGGATTTTACCGATGTATAATTTGATAATTAAATATCTAAACCCCTAATTATTTGATTTATTTTACGTGCGTTTCAGAAAATTTAATTATAAGTATGTTTTAATTAAGTTTAACGTTTGGGAGATTTATTTCGTAAAAATACAAAGTCGATAAAATAATTCATAAGTAGAACGAGATGAACGAGAACGAAAAATCGAACAAAACGCAAAAAGAATGGATCAAATCGGAGTTCGTTTGATATCCCAAATTAATTAATATCATAAGAATGGTTAGTATAAAGTTTAAGATTATAATAGGTTTAATTAAATAATTAAACCTAAAATATAAAGCATGTATAATCCTAAGTAAAAGATCATATCCTAAAAATTAACCTAAGGTAATATTTCATGAAAAGCTCCTCCTTCTCTCATCCTCTCCGGCGGCCGGCCGGCCAGAGCGCCGCCGTCGCCGCCGCCGGCGACCACCGTCGCCGGAATTTTCATCGAACCGAAACGTATCGCAACCTACACCATCTTGAAGCTCTCGACGAGCCCGTTCCAACCCCGGGCTCGGATTTGTCATCCGCCGCCGCGTTCGCCGGCAATCGCCGGAGAAGTTCTGTTTCTCTCTCTAGAAACCCCCGTTTTCTCTCTCTTCGTTTCTCGGCCATCCGGCCACCGATCGGGGTGAATTTTGAGTCTAATTTGAAGTTCTCGTCGAGCCCGTCTCGATTCCGGGCTCGGATCGCTGATCGGACCGGCTGGTCTCCGACAACGGCCGGTCAAAGTTTCTGCAGATTATCTTTCTCTCTCCTCTCCTCTCTTTCTCTCTCTTCGAACACTCTCTCTCTCGCTCATCTTTCTCCCTCTCTGGTCTGGTTGGTCTGGTGGTGGAAGGCGGCGCATGCAGCGCCGCCGTGATGGTGGATAACCGGCGCAAGGGGCACCGGCGGTGTGTGCATGTGGAGCCGGCGGCAATGGCCGCCGGGAAAGTGTATAAATGCATGCGTGTAGGCTGTGTTGGTGGGGTTGGTGATGGTGGAGAAGGGTGTTTGGGCAGCGGCTTTTCCGGCGCCGCCGCAGTTGGAGGAGGCCGGCGCTCGGTGCGCCGGCGAAGGAGGGTGCTGGTGGTGAGCTCGCCGGCGGCAGGGGCCGCCGGCGTCGGAACTGGGGGCGGCAGTGGCGGATGGCGAGAGGGGCAGTGGTGGTTTGGGGGTTGGGGTGGGTTTTGAGAATTGGATGTTCTCCAGGGACCTTCTTGCAATTTTTCAAAGTTTCTCCTATTTTCAGTTTGGTCCTCTAGCTTCTTTTCTATACATTTTGGTCCTCAAAGTTTTGGAAATTATAGTTTCACCCCCAAAACTTCTCAAGACTTGGATTTTCACCCCAAGACTTTCCAATATTGCAGTTCGACCCCTCCCGGATTCTTGAAACTTCGTTTCGACCCCAAACTTTATCTATAATTACAATTTTACCCCTCAAACCCTCCAAACCCTAAAATGCTTCGTTTAGCTTCGTTTTTTATCCGTTTTAATCCGTTCTCGTCTCTAAACCTTCCTTTTCGAATCCTCTATATCTCTGGACCTAGTCGGGTCGAGTTCTGTTCTGTTTTCAATTCATTGTTTCTTCCGAGCATTTAAAACGCTTAATTAATAAGTGTAACCTAATAATTTATGTTGTGTGTTTGTAGGCCCAAACGCTCCGAACACATCTCAAAACTAAAAGGAAAAGAACGTGATAATCACACCGTCCAGGCTGAGGTGGGGGTAATTTCTGAATTAACGTTTAACTTTACGTTTATTTTGTATAGTCGCATGCTAGGGTTTTCGATAGGTTATGATATGATGATGAACGTTGTATGATATGCGATTTGAGATTATGAGCATGAAATGTGATTGACGATATCAGCATGCTATTAATTATTATACTTGTCCGTTATATGTGCTTTGTCTACGTGCTGTGAATTGAATCATTTGTTGGGATTAAGATATGTGTTCATGTGCACGGTCTTTGGGAAGACAGGTTGGGATTAAGTCCTAACAGGAAAACGGAGGATTGGTGAAGTCCCCCTAACCAAATAATCACCAGGAGGATAAGGTGGTGGGGTAAGGTGGGATATTCCTGCGCCCACATCATTTACGTGATGTGCATTGTAATTGCTGTGATTAACTACTTATCTGATTTAAAGTTTTATGTTAATTTATGAACTTGCCTCCATGGGGTGTATTTCTATGCACTCACCCCGCTTACGTGTTCATTACAGGTGATGATTTTGTTGGGAGGAGTTGAAGGGAGAGATGTGCCATGTCCGTTAAAGATTTCTTTTGCTATTTCGATATTTTATTATGATGATTTGATAACTGTTTCGAAACAACGTACTCTTACGTTTTCTTTTGGGTTTAAACACGTATTTTAGAATCCGCTGCTGTACATAGTTAACTTTCAAAGTTCGATATATATATATATTCTCCGTTTCTCTTTTTTTTCTTTCTTTCTTTCTTCTTTCCTGCACGCCTGTCGGGGACACTCTGATAATTTAAAAATGTTTTTCCTAAATTTATTAATCTTTTGTAATAAAATATGGTTAAGTTTCGGGGCGTGACAGTACCATTATAATACATCTCTGTACCATCATTAATATAGTATGTATCATCATATCATAATACAAATGTTAGAAGGGTATAATTGGACAAAAATCATTTCTCTTGATTAGAAATGAACAAAATTTAATAACTTGACAAAAACAATATTTACAAGTAAAGATGTTTAAAAATGAAGGTTCCCACAAAAATATTCACATCAAGTTAAGGGCAATTTCGAATCTGAAATATTACTCAAGTTAAGATTACATATGTCGTTATAAGTCTAAGTATTTGGATACAGACTTAAATATTTGAATAGAATTGGCGACTAGAAAATAATCATAGTAAATGGATATAAGGTACGTAGAAATTGCATAGATGGGTCAATTTTCGATTTTCTTATAGTGGCAAATTGGCATTTGAGCTTCCACTTGACCAAAGTCAAAAACTTTACTATCTGATGACCATTGACTTACAGACGTATAGCTACCTAATTAAGAACAAATGAGATTGATACTTTAACTAGTAAGACATATTCTAATATTATTTGATGCTATAATCGGGTTCAAATATATCAAAAGACTCCAATTTTTCTTAAAAGTAACTCAAACAGTTGCGTGGTTATATAGATGATGTCTTTTGACATTCTTTACCTAATTTCTTTTCAAATATGATAACTCAAATTAATTCACGTTTTTCCATATTACTAAATAGCACCATATGAAATGTGTGATAATAATTAAAGAATTTTCAACAATTTAAGTTCAAAGTCATCTTACCCACATTTATAATGTTTCTTTCTCATAAAAAAAAAAAAAAAAAAACTCATATACAGTTATTTCATGGATATATATCAATGAGATGAAGTGATTCTACCACAATCCAAATTCTTCGTTTTTTTTTTCTTCTTTTTTGCAAAGAGAATCTCATTTCAAGAATTGGTTAATTTCTCATTTAATTCTTTATTATTATCTTTGTGGGGTGGGGGTGGTTGTGTTGATCATAGGAAGCTTCGTTAATAGTTAGTAATAGTCATCCTCTTTGTAGCTTCTGTGTAACAACTATAAATATGTGACCATACCCTTCAGTTTAACAACTTAGTACTCCACACAATCTTCTAATACTTCAAGTGTTTCTCCAAAAACTTAATTATTTAATTCATTCTTTCGTTCTTGTGATTCTTTCATATCTTATAACAACATTTTGTGTTTTTACTCTGCTACTGAGAACCTGTCAAGTGTAACAATGGAGCATATGCAAATTAGAAATGAAGAGCAACTCTTATCCAAGATTGCAACCAACGATGGACATGGCGAAAACTCGGCTTACTTTGATGGTTGGAAGGCCTATGATACTAATCCTTATCATCCCACCTTAAATCCTCATGGAGTTATTCAAATGGGACTTGCAGAAAACCAGGTTAAAATTCATACCAAAATCACATCTTATTATTATTTATTTAATTAAATGAAATGCATTCTTGCTTATCTCTCTCTGATTTATATATCTTTTCATGTTCTGCAGCTTTGCTTCGATTTAGTCCAAGAATGGGTTCGAAACAACGAGAAATCCTCCATTTGCACTGCACTGGGAGCTAATGATTTCAAAGATATCGCGATTTTTCAAGATTATCATGGCTTGCCACACTTCAGAAATGTAATAATATCGATCATACCCTTAAAACTCTCAATGTATAACAATTACATAAGTTGTTAGGATATGAAAACATAAATTTGCAGGCAGTGGCAAGATTCATGGAGAGAGTAAGAGGAAACAGAGTCCGGTTCGACCCGGATCGTATAGTAATGAGTGGAGGTGCAACTGGAGCTCAAGAAACACTGACTTTCTGCTTGGCTGATCCTGGTGAAGCTTTCTTGGTCCCAACACCATATTATCCAGGGTCAGTATTTTATTCACTACTATATTTCCTCAATTATTACACTAGGGTCCATGACAACTACTTCTTAGTCGTTTTGTAATAAAATTTCAACAACACATGTCATCTATTATTGTCTTTACACTATTCCAAGAAGCTACTTCCTCCACACATAAAATCTTTGAACAAGTAGCATCATAGAAACATATCACTGTTCTAAAACCCTTATGATGATAATGATGCAGAAACGATCGAGATTTGACATGGCGAACGGGGGTGAAACTTGTTCCTGTTGTTTGTGAAAGCTCCAACGATTTCAAGATCACCCGAAAAGCTCTAGAATCAGCATACAAGAAAGCAGAAGAATCGAACATCAAAGTAAAGGGCCTGCTTTTGAACAATCCATCAAATCCACTAGGAACTATAATAAGCAGAGAAACCCTGAGAGAATCATTGAGTTTCATCACAGAGAAAAACATCCACCTAATCTGCGACGAAATCTACTCAGCCACCGTGTTCAGCCAGCCTGGCTTCGTTAGCATAGCTGAGATAGTCCAAGAAACAGACAACTGCAACCTCGACCTCATCCACATTGTCTACAGTCTATCAAAGGACTTGGGATTCCCCGGATTCCGAGTAGGCATCGTCTACTCGTACAATGACAGGGTGGTTAACTGCGCCAGAAAAATGTCGAGCTTCGGCCTTGTCTCGACACAAACACAGCATCTGATGGCGTCGATGCTATCAGATGATGCGTTTGTGGACAGATTCTTGGACGAGAGCTCGAAAAGATTGAGCAAGAGACATGGGATGCTGGCCAAGGGGTTGGGTCAGGTGGGAATACGGAGTCTGAAGAGCAATGCAGGGTTGTACTGCTGGATGGACTTGAGGAGACTGTTGAAGGAGGCGAGTTTCAAGGCGGAAATGGAGCTATGGAGCGTCATACTCACGCAAGTGAAGCTCAACGTGTCGCCGGGGGGTTCGTTCCACTGCTGCGAGCCCGGGTGGTTTCGTGTGTGCTTCGCCAACATGGATGACGAGACGATGAGGGTGGCATTGAGTAGGATACATGACTTTGTGAAGAAGAAGAAGCAGTGCAGCACAAGGGAGCTGGAGATTAGCTTGTCGTTTCGTCGAAGGATGGATGACATTCTCATGATGTCTCCTCACTCTCCCATGCCTTCACCGCTCGTCAGAGCAAGGACTTGAACAATACATTCATTATTATATTTTTATGAATTCAAATAATTAGTGAAATACAACTAAAATGCTTATATTTACCCGACTGGAATTACATTAATAGAAAAATTGATACATTATTTAATACTTTAAAGAAGCAGTACCATACTTGATGAAATTCTTACCTGAATTTTTTACTTTCTCAACGCATCTGCTGTTGGGAAAAGACACCAAAAACAATCCATCTTTAAGGAAGAAGAAGCAAACGAGAAATAAAAGAAAGAAACGAAACAACAATCCACAACACAAGAATTAACGTGGAAAACTCCAAAATCGGAGAAAAACCACGACCAAGAGAGAATATCAATATGTGAAAAATTCTTACAATCACACAATATTCAACTCTTCGACTCCCAACACTCTCTACACTCTTACAAGCCTAGAATGATTCTCACATTTCTTAGAACACTCTTTACAAGAGAAAACAAGAAAGGAATTTAACTAGAATCAAACACTAGACTAAAGTGTATTGATTGGTGTGTTTGAAACCAAAACACCCAGGCTTCTTAAATAACATTAGAAAATCTCCTCCTCTTCATCTCCAAACCGATATGGGATAAGAAAAGCATTCTTTTATTTTAACAAACTCCAACAAACTCTACCTTGGTAAAATAAAAGAAAACTTCATTGTCTTCACCGACAATGTGAGGAATAGCATGAAGCAACATAGCCAAGCACCCTCACATGCATGAGATAAAGAAGAAGGAAAAGCTGATGAAATTTTGCTAAGTATAAAAAAAAACGTGTTTTCACTTAAGAAGTCGCATTTACAAAACACGACTTCAAGTTAGTTAATTCTGTTATGTTCATTTCTTGATTTGTTGATCAGTTTTACAGGTTTCAAGAAGCGGTTTTCTCGAGCTCATAACTGGCGATTTACTCAATGGATTTGAGCATGGTTTCTTGCTCTAGATAGTATATATAGCGTAGTATATTTCTTCAGTTGATCATTCTAGAGATTGAGCTGTGTAGAGAGAAGAAATTTGCAGAATACAGAGAGCACTAGACTAGGGTTTTTTTGGTTCAAGTTTCTTTCTTCTTTGTGTAAACTTCTGATTCTTGTTTGATTGATCAATAAAAATCATATCCGTGGATGTAGGCATTTGTTAAGCCGAACCACGTTATATCTTGGTGTTTTGATCGTTGGATATTGGCTCAATTCGTGTGATCTTCTCCATTCTCAAAGTTTAGGGTTTTCTGGTTATTGGTTCTTGTTGTGTTGATCTTTTGGTGTGCTTTCGATCGAGTTCCTGACAGACAATCATAATCCTCAAACCAAAGAACCATCATTCTCAAAACAAAGAATACCTACTCCACCATATGAGTAGAACACTTAGAATCATCCATTCTAAGAATTTTCTTTGGCACATGTCGAAACTCCTTGCTGAAATTATGGTGCAACTTCTAACTGTTGGCCCTCATAGAAGTTCTTCAGCCATCGACATAATATCCACACACCTTGCATCCATGCCAACCAATGCACGTGTGGATATACCATCATCCTCATAGGAAATCACTTCCTATCATAATATAGCAACTTGTTCGGAGCCCTTTGTCGTAACCGCTTCATCCTTAACTTGCACTTGCACAAGCTAAAGTTGATTCTTCCATCAAATTTCTCCATGTCAAACTTTATTGGAGAAACCTTTGACATATCTGCTTATCTTCCTCAGAAAAACACAGCCTCACCAGAGGAGCCCACCGTCGCCTTACTAGACGAGACCGCCGCCTCACCAGAGGAAACCCCAGGACCTTTCTCAAGAAATTTTTTCTGATGTGGAAGATCAGATAAGGCTACAACCATAGAGCATACTCAGAAAAAACACCACTTCACCAGAGGAGTCCACCGTCGCCTTACTAGACGAGACCGCCGCCTCACCAAAGGAGACCCCAGGACCTTTCTCAAGAAATCTTTTTTGATGTGGAAGATCAGACAAGGCTGCAACCACAGAGCATACTCAGAATATCAAGAGACTTGAACCGGGCTCTGATACCACTTGTTGGGAAAAGACACCATTCCCTTCGATCTCTAAGGAAGAAGAAGCGACTGAGAAATAAAAGGAAGAAACGAAACAACAATCCACAACACAAGAATTAATGTGGAAAACTCCAAAACCGGAGAAAAACCACGACCAAAAGAGAATATCACTATGTGAAAATTCTTACAATCACACAATATTCCACTCTTCGACTCTCAACACTCTCCACACTCTTATAAGAAGTGATTCTCACCTTTCTTAGAACACTCTTTACAAGAGAAAACAAGAAAATAATTTAACTAGAATCAAACACTAGACTAAAGTGTATTGATTGGTGTGTTTGAAACCAAAACACTCAGGCTTCTTAAATAGCAATAGAAAGCCTCCTCCTTTTCATCTCCAAATCGATGTGGGATAAAAAAAAACATTCTTTTATTTTAACAAACTCCAACATCTGCATTAGTACATTTTGGTGGTGTTTTTATCTGATAAGTGATTATTTTAAGAATATATTTTTTAAATTGTGTTTTTTAGACTTGCAGAATTCTCCCACAAGAATACTGTTATTAAGAGAGAGTGAGTGGAGGAAGCAAGAGGCCCAATACATCATCTTTTATTATTATTTTTTTATTTCTTTTTTTAACTTTTCAATTGTATTATTTTATTATATTAATAACATATTTTATCAGAATTGTTGTGGGTGGCTATGTTAACGTGTCTTTCATTGGCTGGTCCAAAGATTATGACCGCATGACAGCTTTGTGTTCAGTGGTTGATTTCTTTGACCAACACAAGAGTCAAAGGGTCACCTTTAATCTAGCAAGCCTTTCTTTAACTTTTCAATAATAAGAAAACAATAATTTTCTCAGCTGTACTTACTTTTGGCTTTGTTAACGTAAGTACGCAAGAAAATTAGAAAAAAGATAATAAAAAAAAAACACAATTATTTATAAGCATCAAGTGTATGGATCGGGAACCATATAATTGGGTTTATCAGATCCGGTAATGCTTTTCAAGCAGGTTCGCGCTCAAACCCTAGCCTGCATCTGACATTTCTGTTATGTTCGTCTAACTTTTTAGCAGGGGCGGAGCTAGACTGATATTCTTGGGGGGCTAAAGAGAAAAAAACAAAATGACATGGATATATATGCTTAAAAATGCAATAATCTCTCACACAAATTTTTTTAAAAGAGGAGAGAGAAATTTATTAAAAATAGCAAATAATAATAATAATGTGGATAAATTGAGACCACTTATATATAATATAATAATAAATCTAACTTGTGGTTGTCCCTTTATTATAAATAATTATTTTTTGGGAGCTTAATTGATATAAAATTAATTTTAACTAATAAATATATATAATATTTAAATTTTTAAAAAAAGTTAGGGGGGGCTAAAGCCCCCCTCCTTATATGAGGATCCGCCCCTGCTTTTTAGTTATGTTCGCATAACTTTTTATATTATGTTCATATAACTTTTATGTTATGCTAGTTTAACATTTTATAGTGTATTACAGAACTATAATACTTTTTAAATATTTATGTTGTAATGATATAATATTTATGTATAATAATTTAACATTTATGTTATAATAATATAACATTTATGTTATTTTTTAAGTATATAAAGTTTATGATATTTGTACATAAAAAATTACATTAATATAATATAAAAGTTAAATTATTATAACATAAAAGTTTAGCTATACTACATGATTTTTTATATTGAAAAATTGTTTAAATAATATTACTTAAATGTTATGATATCTGTACATAAAGATTATACTAATATATCATAAATGTTATATTTGTATAACATAAAGGTTATGACATAAAAAAATAACTTGGACGAGAATTTGGACCGAACCAACCCACGCGCACACGTCCAGTTGCACAGATTCTGATCCGTGCACCTGGTTCATAAAAAACTACTCATTAAAAAAACAAAAAAAGCAGTATAATCGAAAAGAGTAACTTTAATTTCATTTAAAGATGCTGTCTATTAATGAATTAAGAATTAAAAAAGAAAAAACAATTGTGGATGAGGCATATTAGGGTGGCAAGCAATTTGCCACGCAACACAATAACCCGATACAAATTTAACATATTATTTAACCCGATTCCTGCAATTTGCATAGATTGGCACTTATGTAGTCGGGGCACGAATCGGTGCCCGGATTCGTGCCCCCAACCTATCCGACCAACCCACCTTTTATGTATATACTAGGTTTTAACCCGTGCATTGCACGGGCTTCATTTAACACTTATCTAATTTTTATTTTATAAGTATTATTATTTCATACATGTTTGTTGATTTATATGTATGATATTTTTTCTATATCCTTAAAATAATCTTTCTCATTGTTTATAGCTTTTTTTTTCATTTGATCTTTAGCACAAAATTGTTAATAGCTAGTTCTTTATAGGTGTTTTAACTGTTGGATTAGATATTTTCGTATCATTCTTTAAAAAGTATAGAATAAATCCCATTTTTATCGCTCAAAGACATCTGTTCTATTCCGATTTTACCTTTGAGTGCTCTTTTTATTAGGTTTACATAATTATTTCATTTGTAAACATCATTTGTAAAATAATAGAACATCATATATTTTTTCTACAATGCCCAGTATGATCCACTTTCAAATTTGCAAATCTATCTACGTGTCAATGTAAACATATCCTAAGGTTTTTTTAGCACCTATTTTTTGTTAATGTCATTATTTTTACAAGAGCATTGTTGTTTAGTATTTTTTTTTTCAATTTGAAATGTTGGACAAAAACAATTATTAAAGTTTGGAACAAAATATTTCATATATAAAAAGGTAATACAACATTAGCAATCTCTTCCAAATATTTGTTTTTGTGTAGAGTAGTGGAGTATGTATTTAATTGGTATTATTTTTTTGATATTTCATAAATAAGATGTTTTTTAGGGACGACACTTGACAACATTGTAGAACTCCAAGTGTCATCACTTGAGAGAACCAAACCACACTTTTATATATGCAAATGAACAATATACAACGATAATAATAGGAGTTCAATAATCATGAATTTTGAAAACAAATTGCAAAATGAACAATATACAATGATAACAAAAAAAAAACGGATGAGAAATCTATAGAATAAAAAGCATGTACCAGAAAATTAAAATTTGTAACTATCTTCAAAATACGCTGAACAATCCAACAAAAGACTTTGTATCAAATCGCCATTGAAGTCAATTACTCGACTTTTCCGCATCAAATATAGATACACCATATATATTTAATCAGAAAATGTTAGCTTTTTGAATATATTGTAGAGCCATAACTTTCTGTATTTATTTACCACATGGTAGTACATATTACAAATAAATATTCCCTAATAAATAATTAAACTATAGCTGATTTCACTAATAAAACATGATTTTTGACAATAGCTTCTTGAATTACAAAAAAATTTAATAAACAGATAAATAAACATGACATGAATGGATAACATATCAGTAGAAACTTATTCGGTATCGTATAATTAGCATGGTTTCCTGAGAGAGAAGAGTCTTTGACACTCCGTTGATGCAATATCTGATTAAGGAGCCAAAACAGCCTTTTCTAATCCTGATTGTTTTCACCCCAATATTGCAAACTCCCTTACTTTAGTGTGAAAAAGAAGAAAATCTAAAACATTTAAAACATTGCTTCAATTTGATTATAAACAACTATATTATACGTAAAAATATTTCCTGAAATGAATTTCTGCCAACACTTCCAAGTTAATTAGAAGCAAAAAATTTTTAAAACTTTCTTTTATAGGTCGATCAGCAGGTACAACTATGACTCCTTGCCATATGAAACTTGGACGCTGGCAGACCCTTCAAACACTTATTGAAGAAATCAAAAAGGAAAGTGGAAGAAATTAGAATCATGCCACAACATGAAACCAGCAGCTCAAAATTATCCTATAAAATTTTCTGTTTTCTTCATTCCCACTTCCAAGATTTTAATGTCTTTTGATAGAGTTCAATTCAGTAAAAGATTAACAAAAGAGAACTAAAGCATAAAGTATGCTGAAAAGCTAGAGTTACGACTAAACTTGATAGATATGTATATCTAGAGCAATAAAAAAACAAACATATAAACAGGCCAACCTTAGTGAGACAATCAGGACATAACTCCAAGAAAACAAACTGTTATACCCCCATAGAACATAAGACTGAGCATTGAGATATTCCAGATTAAAAAAGAAATGAGGAGAAACTAATAACACAAACTACAACCTAAAGAGTAATAGCATATTACAGTCTTATCTATCTATCAAGAATGATTGGACTTTGTAAAGAGAATTGTCTGTGGTTTCAAGAAACATATCATAGGTTTAACTTATTGGCAAGATTTCTACAAATGAGAGAACAAACAAATGAAGAAAAATGCAACCTGTCTATTCAACCATATACCAAATTCATAATCTTTGATATGATAAATCTCAAATGCTGAGATTTTATACCTATGTAACTCACCTACAAACTTTGAATTCTTAATTAGAAATACAGGGATCAAAATTGGTAACATCTTTCCCATTACATTTTATGGATGTTTTATCATAAGCGTTGTCGCATTATGGCAAAAAATAATTCTTACCCATTAAGATATAAATATTAAAACATTTCTCAAAAGAAAGAATTTTAAACTCTACTTCATTTTAAAATTAGAATTTTCCTAGCTAAAAAAATTTCATATATGGACATGTTTATTAGCCCCACCTAGTAAGCTACGATAAATGCCTCTTAAGGCTCAAATAGTTCTATCTCAAGTATCGAAAAAAGATCTTTTAGAACATAATCTTAAAGACTTGTGATACTTAGTTGGACATGATAAAAGATTCAGATTTAGAAGAAATAAGCAGCACTCTAAAAATTTAACGTAAGTTTGCACTTAAACAATCCCAGAGAAGCTACGGCTCATAACTCACATACTTTGAATATTTCAAAAGTAATTTTTCTCTAAAATCTCTCACTTCATGGCTTAATTAAAGAATCCTCAACAGGTATATTTAAACTATACTTTGCAATCCTACAAAGCAAAACCAAGAAAATTCCTCCTGCTAGTATCCTTGAGCCACTTATTGTAAACTGTGTGTATTATTTATTCGCTGACTGACGAAACCATCCGTAGAAGCCCCTGAAAATCCCCACATTCTACCACAAATTTCAACTCAACCAACAACAAATCCCCAAGTATACTTTTTCCCCATATTTGAATGAAAACGTAAATTGAACTTCAGAAGGAGAGGAATGAATATACCTCTTTAGAGTGGTGGAGAGACTCAAATTAATCTTCACAGCGAAACATGCAGTCCCTAGGCTCCTTGCAGCTAAAGTCCATCCAGAGATTATAGCAACTAATAGCATCCATAAATAAACATGCCGACTAATGCTAAACCATTCATTAGCACAACACCAGAATCTCTCAGATCATCAATAAAAATACTTACCAGAACGGACATGAAGCTTCGAGGTGTCGGGGCATTCTTCTATTCGAATCTGAAGAAAAATTTAGAGGCATATGACGATAGAATGTTTGTAATAATTAAGAGTTAAAAATGAAGAGATGCAAACAGATCAACCATTTTTTTAGAGAATTTGAGGCGTTTGCGTTTCCCAGAATGACATAGGAAGTGAGTGAAGGGTCATGAGAGAGAAAAACAGATCACATGACAATTGAATATTCATTTAGAAAGCTGATGCTTCAGTCCACTAAAAATTGCTAAAAGACCAAAACTTCATAATCATAAAACCAAATATTCTCTAAATTAAAGCACTTTAAATATATCATGCTCTAACCTCACCTCATAACCTAATGGACTAACGACAAACTTATTCTTTCAAAAAATAGCAAATCATTTAAAATGGAAAATTAGTACTTACTTTCCATACTTTAATTCCACCATCCAAATCAAGTAATTGTTAATGAACAGGACCATTTAACCACAAATCGAAAATGAAATCGTTTTACCTCAGCTTATAAGCAGAAAAATTAATCCTAAATTCCTACTCAAGCACATCTCTTGCACTTATCTTTTTAAATTTCCAGACATCATAACTTTTAATTCACCCAGCACTTTCACAAAAACAAATACTCAATCAAATAACATAAACACATATTCAAATTCCTTCCATCTTCCCATACCTATACCAACAACAATACTCAATTAAATATACCGACTATAATCACCCCAAATTAAAAAACTTAAAAATAAATAGAGGATCTTAACTAACAAATACAATTTCCAAACAACGCAAAAATTGAACACAAACATATAGGTAAACAAAGTTTTGATTAATGAGAATATTTAAATGAAAAACCAACCTTCCCATCCTATAGCAGGAATTCGACACTCATGGTTACACTTGCACATATAAAAAAGAAATGAAGGGTCAAAGAGATTAAGAAAGAAAACTGATTGTTTCATTCACTTGCGGTTACATTTGCACATATTAAAAGAGAATGAAGGGTTAGAGAGATTAAAGAAGAAAAATAGCAGTTTCATTTACCCTTAGAATATGAAAGGATAGACACATAGCGGCTGGAAAGGAGAATTTCTGAAAGGACTTACCTGGTAACATGTTTTTAAATCAAGTCTCATCTATTCGTGAGTCTTTAAGAAAGTTTAAACTGCTTAAAAATATAGCCTTTTTTCTTGATATCACCAAACAACAACAAACGGAATTCACATATTAAGAAAATAGTGTTTGCAATCCACAAAAGTAATACATGTTCAAATGTAGTTACCAACTCGGAGGTAGGCGATTCATGTTGATGGTATTATCAGCTTGCTATATCATATTAAAAGAACATATAGAAAGTAAAGAAATGTCAGAATCTATACCAAGAGGGGAAGACTGGGAATCCAAATCAGTGCTTCCAGCAAACAACAGGGGATGAATCCTTATTCGTTGACACGTCTCTTCAAACATTCACTTCTCCTCAATTTACACAAAAATATAGATTATTTTCCCGGACAAATGAAATTATAGAAAGGGAAATGAAGCCAAAATACCTTAAGAGGAATATTGTAAAATTTATTAAATTATCAGCATTCTTATTTTGCATCAAGGCAAGCCAATCTGTAGAAGAAACCTTTTGTAACAGTTGTAGTCTTGAGAGGGAGGGGTGACACATGGCAACTCTAGATTTCTTATAAGATGCTGAGGTGCCGACTCCAGATTTCTTCAAAAAGCTAATGTTTTTAGTAGCTAATACAAAATCTATATATATATATATAAATAATCATGAAATGAAGACGTTGTGGCTGGTAAGCAATCGGATAATGGGTAGGAGGTTGTTTATCATTGAGTCTATCCATTCTGACTTATATAAACCCCTCCATTTCTTTCGCCACTCATTCAAACTTTTCATTCATTCATTTCTACAAACACTTTGCCAGCACATTTTGTCCATTCCCAAACTATAATTTTTCAAACAACAATCATGTGTTTAACAGCAACCGCTGGAGCCACTGACCACGGCGGAGATACTCCGATCACCACCATCCATCCTGACATCATCTAATCCCACATCCTGAATAGACTCGATGACCAAACTCTCACCTCCATCAGTTGCGCGTGCAGCTGCTTTCTCTGTGTTAAGATTTTAACGGTTGATTCAAGAAATTATCAAGTATGAAAGATGATAGAAGTGGAGAAACCGACCCCATAATTAAAGAGAATAGTTAAAGAGAATGAAGCCGCCTGAGAAGGGTAGACATGTGGCGGCTGCAGATTTTTCCTAAAAGCTGAGGTGACAAGCTTTGGGAGAACCAAAGCCTCCTTTTATATATATAGATTTTTTTTTCCTTTTTGCATTAAGCAGCGCAACCTCGATTTACTGTTCTTCTACATCTTCACATATCTCCTCTATTGTTCTTTTCCTCTATCTTCATAGATCTCCTCCATTCTCTTCTCAAGTCACCGTGTGCTCTCTGTTCTTCTCTTTTTTTTCTTCTTTTCTTGTCTTTTTTCAGTATTTTGATGATTTCTCCATACTCTTAATTAATTTTGTTGTAGTTATTCTTCTTTCAGCTATTAATTTGAGTGATGTATTTTTATATACCCAAAAACGTCTTTGATGTGTATTTAATGTTAGAAGGAACAAATATATGAATACTAACCGGAGATGATGCAATCTATTCTGCTTTTTTTTTTTTTTAAATACCACTTATGATTCTGATTTTGATGAGGTAGAGAGATGTAGAAATTTTGAGGAAGAAAATAATGTAAAACACGTTTTTGAATTTTAAGATTTTAAACTTGTAATCTACAGTACACTAATAACTTTTGAGTATATGATTAATATTTTGAAATTATACGAATAGTAGCTTTACATGTAACAAATAATACCTTAAATAATATTTTTCATTAAAACAAAGTAACTAATACTTTAATGAGTATGCAACTAATACCTTATAAGTATATAACTAATATCTTCACTAAACAAATAAAATGTAAATATATATTTAGTTATACAAGTAATACCTTATGAGTAAGAAATATATAACTAATACCTTATGAGGATATATGCTTACATTTTACTTGTTCAGTAAAATATATTCTAAGTTGTATACTTATAAAGTATTAGTTGCATACTAATAAGGTATTACTTTTATAATTGAAATATATGTTACATTTTACTTGTTTATTTAAATGTATTATTTGTTTATTTCAATGATATTACTTGTTTTAAATAAAAATATTATTTTGTTTTACTGAAAGATATTACTTATTATTTATAAATGTATTAATTGTTTTATCTTGAGGTATTAGCAGTTTTATATTAAAATTTAAGGTATTACATATATAAGTAGAAGGTACTACTTATATAAGTAAAAAGTATTAGTTTTCGTGATTTCAAAAGACATTACAATAATATCTAGGGTGTATTTTGTTTTCTTCATCAAATTAAATTAAGGGGAACATCAATTTTTTCTTCCAATTTAATACCAAGGGACTTTTGGCCAAAGGACGTTTCAATCAACTCTTAGTAAAATAGATAACTAGATCAATGGGATGGATGGATCCGTAGACCGCAACCATGTTGATAAGCTATCAAAATCTCAATCCAATTTTTTTTTATCAAGAAATCCATAACTTCATTGAAAAAAATAAGAAGTACTTGATTATAAGATATTGGAAATGCAAATTCCAACAGAAGTTTCACATGAAACAAGGGAAGCAAAGAAGGAGACATGATTCAGAGTGTAGAAATTATCATTAAGAGTAATGACTATTTGCACTATCTATAGAGACTCGGAAAAGACATTTGAAACTTCAATGTCTAAATCTGGAGAAAGCGTGACGTTCTTCAAATCACTCTGAAAAATCAAACGAGATGAAAAAGTCAACCTCCACTCAAAACCTTCACCGAATCTTCAGATCAAGTCTTGAACAACATATCGATTTTCCGATTGAAGCCCAAAAAAACCAACTTCCACAAAGGGAAGAAACAAACTTCCACAAACGAGAGAAACCAACTCCCACTAAAGAGGGAGAAGCCTAAACACGAAAGAAAGGAAAAAAAAGAGAAACTACAACATAAAGAAGGGAAAAAGGGACCTCCCCCATCCTCCAATGGTGCAAGGATTGGGGGAGAAGAAGAAGAAGAAAATGTGGCGGCTGCTAGGGTTTGGGCTGGGATTTAGAGAGAGAAAAACTTTGAGGTTGAAGATGATAAAATATCTCAAACCAATTCTACCCATTAGTAAACCACAGATCAGTTAGATTGACTTGCCATAATGTTTAATTTATTTTAAGGAAAAAAATGATAATGTAATATTGTTTGAGAAGGTCGGGTCGGATCCAACTCATATCCGTGGTTTAATTTTTTTATTGTCCTGATCTTTATATTATGTTAGTCACACATTTATGTTATATTAGTCATACATTTATATACAAATTTCATACCTTTTTATAATATTTTAACTTAAAAAAAACCCTAATTTTGGCACAAGTTGTACACATTTACCTTTATATAATATTACTCATATATTTATGTGATATTATTTATAACCTTATATCAACATAATTATACATTTATGTAATATATAAAGGTACAACTATAACATAACTAAAAGGTACGACTAACATAACTAAAGGTATGACTAGTATAACTAAAATGTATGACAGATATTAATAGTTGTCTAAAAATATGTTAAGGTACGGTTAAAAACCTAAAAGGTATGACTACCATAACATAAAAGTATGACTAACATAACATAAATGTATGTCTAACATAACATAAAAGTACAACATTTGGGAGCGAATTTGGGTGAATATATGCGCGATCTGGTGGCGCGTGCGAGCGCATGATGGGCTTAGTGCATTGTTCCAAATCCATACTACAGGTGTATATAAATTTTGGTGATGTTGTTTATATCGTACTTCATATGCATTCAATTACATATTATATAAAAAAAAATTATTAAATAGAAAGAGATATTTTCTTAAAATTACTTCAGTTCTATTAATAAATGAATCACCTAAATATTTTCTATATAGTTATTTACATTTCTTAGGAGTATTTTTTTAAATAATTATTATTCATATCTTATTTATATGTTCACGAAAAAAAATTAAAAAGAAAAAAAATAGGCGAACCAACCTTGGAGACTGGTTGCTAAATTCTCAACCAACTCTTCATTTTGTTGGGAATGGAGGGTTTGGGTAGGTGGGCTCGGCACCATCCGACGGGTTAACCGGTTTTGAGAATTTTAAAACTAAACACATTTATTATCTTTGATTTTTTATTTGTTTATAAGACGTTTGGAATGTCAGAGATTATGGGGATATAAACATTTAATGACTTGAGGGAAATGAAGAAAATAATGATTTGAACAAGTAAGTGATCCAAATTCAAACTCTGATCAACTCAATATATACATTTATCTTTGGATACCAATTGAATTGACATGGATCTTCATTTCCATGGAATTTTTTTGGAAGCCGAAAGCAAATCTATACGTACTGGTTTAAATAAGAAAACATCATTAAAAAAGAAAACAAACAAACAAACATTGAGATTGTAGAGAAGAACGAATTACAACATTTTAGTGCTGGTTTAAATAAGAAAACATCGTTAAAAAAAACAAACAAACATTGAAATTGTAATGGAGAACAAATTACAACATTTTTAACATACAATAAGAAGTCTTCCATTTTTGTTCAAACATACATTGCAGTCTTTTTGTTGTCATGTGACTGTGAGTCATTTCTCAAGTGCTGAATTCTGGAAATATATCATATTCTTATTAAATCATTGAAATTTATTTATTTGATTTTATTTCATTTTTATTATTAACAAGCCAAAATGTGAAACCAAAATTACTGATACGATTTGGTTTATTTTTTAATTTATTACTGATACTTAAGATTAGCTGCTTTTTTGGTTTATTTTTTTGTGCCAAGTCAATCAATACCGATACCAATATCCACAAATATTTATCAAACTTCCAGAGGAAAAAAGCTTCTTTACTTCACGGTTGATTTCGAACATACAGAACCTGAAAGTGGGTGAAAATTTTCCAATATAACTGTTATAAAACTGGTACAATTACAATGGAATGTCGAACAAGAACAGATACAAAAAAGAAAATCATCAAGTCGAGTCGAGGAAGCCCTCTCTCCTTAAGATGAGATACACCCAGAGTAGTGTTCACTGGAACAGTGCATATTGTCTCCCAAAGATAAAACGACTTCGTCTCTGGAGTAGTAGCACCACAAACTCAAGAGCTCCGGCGAACGTTAGTGCTTTGAGAATTGAGCTTTTCACAGATGAAAAACAATGCAATTTTCGATTTTCGATGTGTCAAAATATGATGCATGAGCCCCTATATATAGGTCTCCATCATGGGGGGTTACACCTGAAATTGATGAGAATTTAATGCCTAAAAACGGGTCTTTTAATGCAAGTTAACGGCCCCTTCAAAAGTAAGAGACGGTCAAAAGACGCTCATGGCGTTGCAACACGTTTTCAGCATTCTAGACAGGTTATTGTATTTTTCAACTTACTGCTACAGTGTTTTCAGCTTACTGCTACAGTACTTACTGCATACTGCTACAATAAATCAGCAAGCAGCAACAGCACGCTGCAGCAAGCGCGAGCAGCATTCTGCTCCCGCTGCAGCATCCGTCGTGTGCACGCAGCAAGCATCGTGTCAGCATCCTGCTCCCGACGAAACAAGCACCAACAACATGCTGTTTCCCGACGTGCACCTTTTGCCCAAAAAATATAAACACGAGTCGGGTAAAACCCGAGCCCCATCTGCCCAAGTCCAGTCCAACGTCCAATTGCCAAGGATCAAGGACCAAGGCCTACGGCCGAGGTCGGGTCGGGTCGGGTCGGGTCCGATTTGAGCCGTGTCAAGCCAAGCCCCGCGCGCATGCGTGTGTGTGTTGCACAAGCATACTACTCCAATAGTATAATAATTACTAAGCCTCTTCACATGACTTTTCTTAAACTTGCATTTCCAAAATCTTTTTTCCTATGTG
Source organism: Scutellaria minor (assembly GCA_954870855.1). Taxonomy (NCBI): domain Eukaryota; kingdom Viridiplantae; phylum Streptophyta; class Magnoliopsida; order Lamiales; family Lamiaceae; genus Scutellaria; species Scutellaria minor. Next base: position 7,428,328 of record OX940733.1, read on the forward strand.
GGATAGTTAAACACTTCCTCCCACATCCAAGACCTTTCATTCTCATTTCAAGTGGCCAACTTTGATGCTTAATTTTCCACTCACCAAAAATTGGTTTTGAGCGATTCAAAATGCCTCGATTATTTACTCCAAACGTAGATTAATCTTTTAGCATCCAATCCTTAAAATGATTAATTCTTAGTCACTTAACTATTGGTCAAAGTGGTGTCACCCACCACTATCAACAACCAATTTTCTAACAATCCTCCACATGAGTGGAAATTAATGCATGAATGCAGACTCGAAGCTCAATCCTCACGAGACCTCGTTACATAAGGATAGGTGACTTTTGGCCTTGAACCTTCCATAGTTCACGTCGTTGGGTGCACCGGTGGCTTAATGGACGTTATACCTTGAACTACTCCACATTCATGTACACCAAATCAACAACGCTTGCACAACAAAGTCTCAAGCACCTTTGTTCTCACGTTTTTGTCATTTTCGGCCATGGACACGTCTTTGGTTCATAAGTGTTTATTAGAAGCGGCCACCACTTCTCACTTACATAGGTGATATCCATACGAGTATCCTACCATACTGAACCTCCTCGAGGTGTTTTGGAATCATTAAAAGTCACACGACTTAACCTCACCACGTTGGTAGGCTCAACTCTTGGTTTGCTTACTAGGGAAGGATTTTACATTTTTTCAAGTGTTCTCAACTAACTTTCTTAGTTTAGTTTTCCCATTGAACCATGTTCTTGGGATCTCCAATCCACATGGTTGGGTATCCATTACGAAAGTTTTGAAGTCGTGGATTTTAATCCCATTCCCCCTAGCAACGTGTTCATTTGATCTCGATTTAATCCTTTCGCTAAAGGATCAACCAAATTATCTTTAGACTTCACGTAGTCGATCGATATCACACCGGTCGAGATCAATTGTCTCACGGTATTATGTCGATGACGTATATGTCTCAACTTCCCGTTGTACATATTATTCATTGTCCTACCTATGGTAGCTTGACAATCACAATGTACCATCACAGTCGGAACTGGCTTACTCCAATATGGAATATCCTCGAGAAAGTTTTGAAGCCACTCGGCCTCTTCTCCCTCCTTATCCAAGGCTATGAACTCAGATTCCATGGTGAAATGTGCTATGCACGTTTGTTTCGTAGACTTCCATGACATGGCTCCACCACCTATAGTGAAAACGTATCCACTTGTGGAAAATGAGTCATTCGTGTCCAAAATCTAATTTGCGTCACTATACCCTTCAAGCATGGCGGGGTATCTCGAGTAATGCAAACCATAGCCGAGAGTATATTTTAAGTATCTCAAGACTCTCACGAGAGCTTTCCAATGTTCGTTACTTGGATTACTCATGAATCTACTCAACTTGTTCACCGAGCATGCAAGGTCGGGCCTCGTACAATTCATTATGTACATTAGGCTTCCTATAACCCTTGCGTATTCAACTTGAGCTACAGGTTCACCTCGATTTTTACTCAAGTGTACGTTTAGCTCTAAAGGTGTTTTGGCGATTAGATCATCATAAGCATTGAATTTTCTTAGCACTTTCTCAACGTAGTGAAATTATGTTAGTGTTATTCCTTCAGACGTCCTTAGAATTTTGATTCCAAGAATCACGTCTGCCACACCCAAGGACTAAAATATCGATATCGACGGATATATCGGTACCTTGATTTTACGGATATATCGACGGATATATCGATATCGGTGGATATATCGGTTTTTACGCAAATTTTTTTAAAAATTTGTAAACAAAATTGAAAAAAATATCTAGTACTTTACATAATATTATAAGTAATATTAATACATATATTGAACTTAAATTTCAAATAATAATAAAATAAAATATTTGATTAGGTGTCAAATTTATGAAATTCTATAATATTTTCTCATATTGTGTATCAACACCACTTAATATATGACATGTGTTCATAATTTCATATATTCGAAAGGTAATATTATGTGTGTGTGTATATATAATACTAATTTCCAAAAATAAGATATTTATTTTGAAAGAATTAATTAAATAGAGGTGATTTATAGTAATAATTGTTCGAAAAATCTGTTCAAAAAACAGAACTTAATATCATTATTTATATATATATATATATTATCATGAAGTTAATTATAAAATTATCGCTACTACATCACAAAATATAAACAAATTTTGATATTTAAAATGAAAATAATATAAATGAAAGGTACACAAAAACAAAATTGTAAATAGAAGGAAGTCTAAAGGGCATAACAATCATTTAAGTCTACACATCACAAGTAAAAACCCTAAATCCCACATTATACACAGACACAGTACATACAACACATTCCACCTCCTTCAAAATCCTCTTCCATATTTCTCAATAATCTCGCATCAATCCATCGGAAAAAATGGGAGTTTTCAAGAGGATCCGACGATGACTGGTCGGCTAAACAACTTAACAGTGATCTCGAGGCTTCAGCTAGCTGCACCTTTGATCTCCAGTGCAAGCTCGTTCAAGTCGCTCTCTCAACCGATCTCCAGCACAAACCCACCGATTTTTCTCCTTTTTTTCCTGATAAATCAGCGATTTATCGGTGATATTGAGCTGAAAACGCCACTGTTTGGCGACTTCAAAATATCGCCGATTTTTGTCGATTTTTCGACGATTTTTTGTCGAAAAAAGAAAGCATGCAATTTCTCTTTTGGTGTCCTCGATTTGCCGAAATTTCGCCGATAAATCGGCGAAATATCCCGATTTTTTCGTCCTTGGCCACACCCATATCTTTCATGTCGAAGTTTCATTTCAACATGCGTTTCGTCTCAACTATGACTTCATGGTTACTACCCATGTTTAACATGTCGTCTACGTAAAGACACACGATGACATAAGTCTCGGGTTTGCCCTTGATGTAGACACATTTGTCACACTCGTTGATCTTGAAGCCATTTGACAATATAGTGTTATCAAATTTAACGTGTCATTGCTTCGGCGCTTGCTTAAGTCCATATAAGGACCAAACAAGTTTACACACCTTCTTTTCTTGTCCAGGTGCAACCAAACCTTTGGGTTGATCCATATAGATCTCTTCTTCTAGCTCACCATTTAAGAATGTCGTTTTCACATCCATTTGGTGAATTTCAAGATTGTGCAAAACAGTAATCGCTAGAAGCACACATATCGACGTAATTCTCATCACAGGAGAATACATGTCGAAGAAGTCATCTCCTTCTTTTTGTCTAAAGCCTTTGACTACTAGACGAGCTTTATACTTGTCTATGCTTCCATCAGCCTTATATTTCCTTTTTAGAATCCATTTGTATCCTAAGGGCTTACAACTGGGAAGAAGATCAACTGACTCTCATGTGCTATTTTACATAATGGAATCGATCTCACTATTGATCGTTTCTTTCCAAAGTGGAGCATCAGGGCTCGATAGAGCTTTCTTGATCGACTTCGGTTTATCATCCAACATATAAGTGATGAAATCAGGACCGAAGATCTTAGCAACTTTTGCTCTTTTGCTGCACCTAAGTTCCTCTTCTAGAGGACTAGAGCTCTTGTAGCTTGATCTAATGCTCTTTTATTGAAGCTCGTTTCTATCATTTCTTTATAAGGATATATGTTTTTAAAGAATACAACATTCCTTGATTCTATCATTGTTCCATTCGTCATGTCGAATATCAATCACGAGCATCAACAAGTGCATATGTAAATAATGAAATTAAGTTATTGCATTCTGCATACAAGACCTGATTTCAAGATGAAAAGGATTTTATTGACCACTACTATGCACCGAGGTATGTAATCCTTCTAATATATAGGTAGCCGGAGACATGTGAGACATGAATATGGCTTGATTCATTCAGCTGGTGGCATGTGAGACATGGATATGACTATCATTACTATATGCTTAGTCAGTGGCATGTGAGACATGTATATGGCTTGATTCGTTCAGCCGGTGGCATATGAGACATGGATATGGCTATAATGATGAATGATGTTATATTGAGCTCTATCCAATGCCTAGTAGCTAGGTGGTCAAGGGCCCAATGAAGGAAAATGATTTTGTAAGAAATGTTTTCATTCATTAGCATGCATCATTGACATCATTCCATATCATTAATATTATGTGCATAATTTCTGCTTACTAAGCTTTTTAGCTCATATAGTTCATGCATTGTAGGTGAACCTGTTGATGTATAAGCTCATGGACTTACTGACCGTGTTGTTGAGTTCCTATGAGTTCGGAGATGGTGTATATGGATGACGACCTGTTGGGCTATGCTATGGGCTTATTTTACTTTAAACAATATTTTGATAAAGTACTTGGACTACTTCTGTTTGATCATCTAATGTATATAAATATGTAAAGTATAGAAGTGGTGTGGCTTGACTTTATGGTGCACGCTATGAAACATGTTATAGTCTTACCGGGTTTTCATGTGCAAGAAAAATTACTTATGTTATTATGTTTTAAAAAAAATACATACTCACCTACATATGTTTTAAATATGAAAATATATTACGTGTCTAGCTATATTAGATATATGGTCATGACAGAGTGGTATAAGAGCCCAGTTGAGGTTCTGTAGATTGTCCATGTACATGATCTTAGAACCTGTGGAACGCGACCCAATGTCAGTAAGTTTTATTTTATTTATTTATTTTTGTATTCATATAGTTCTTGATTCATATTTGTCATGTGATTTAGGATTCTATATATTAGTTGATAATATTGGTAAGAACTCGAGGTGAGAGTAGTGGAAGAGATAGATCCCAAGAACAAGAGGCATCCACTGAAGGATTAGGTAATGACTGTGATGTTGTCATTACTAGGTTGATAGAACTAATATAACGACATTCCCAACAGATACAACAACTCGTCCAACAAAGAAATATGGATAGACAATTAGAGGGTGAAATGAATCAACCTCCACATCGAGCAGAACATGTAGAAGTGGTAGGAGAAAGATTTAGAAAACTGAATCCACCAATGTTTGAGGATGCTATAGATCCCACTGATGCAGAAGATTGGTTGAGGACTATAGAGAACATGTTTCAATATAGCAGGGTTCCATATGAGAAAAGAGTTGTACTTATCGATGTTTTCTTATTAAATCGCTTTAATGAACTATGATCTTCTTGTTGTTTGATGTCATTGTTATCGACACACTGCTTGTTGGACGCCGCCACTGAGTCGCTGTCTGCAGCAACATGAGCTCGTGTGCGTAAATGGCCATTTGAAGGAGTTGGCGCAATGTTATGTGGTAGGTTATATAATGTTATGCTATTTGTGAGTTTTATATGAATCAGCGAACATTGCCACTAGCTACTATGTGTTGAGTGAGTTAGTGTGCATGTTTCGCCAAGTCGTTGGGTTACATAGGGATGAGACTACCATGGACCCTTGTCTATGATAAGATGAGCCAGTGTGTGTTCTCCCTAGTACTCGGGTGTGATACGTAAAGCCACGACTAATGTTTGAGGTCTATGGGGACCATGTGTGGATGTTTGTAATATGTTTCATAATATTTTGCTTATGATATACTTTTATGGTTGGTATATGCAAGTTGGGTATATGTTATCCTGCATGACAATAATACGCTATGATGATAAATGAATGATAGAGAAATCTATTAAGGTTATTAATTGATTTATGGAATAATGTTATTGGTTGAGTATAATGTTTCTCGAGTGTTCTAATATCACATAGACACAAATGCAAAATATAGCTTTCATAAAAGGTGATGATAACTAGAATAACATAGCTACTCAGGATGGACTTCACATGTTTTAAACTTCAAGAATAGAATGATATTGAAGATCTCAAAATAAACAGAATCCCAAGGTTTGCATATATAATAGTTACATGATTTTGGGTTAGTACTGATTAGTTCCAAGTGGGATAATTTAGGAAGAAGAGCGACGACTACAGACGTGCTAAAGTTAAATCGAATCGGGAATATAATACTCTAACTTTTCTCTTGGATGTGAATCGGATATTTCGTTCTAAATTTTATTCCTTACACCTTCATTTGACCCAACATGAAGAACACTTGAGAGTTACGTAGGGTACCTTGTGAAAAGAAAAGTTATACAAAAAATTATTGCATTCTGCATACAAGACATGATTTCAAGATGAAAATGATTTTATTGACCACTACTAGTGCACCGAGGCTTGTAATCATACTTACGATATATTATATGGGTAGCCGGGGACATGTGAGACATGGATATGGCTTGATTCGTTCAGCCGGTGGCATGTGAGATATGGATATGGCTACCATTACTATATGCTTAGCCGATGGCATGTAGTGGTTGATCCAGGATTTAAAATTTGGGGGTGCAAACTTTGAGGGTGCAATAAATAACTATAAGTATATCTAAATAGAATATTATTTATTATTTAAATCTATATAACTCAAAGCTTAAAAAAAAAGATATGATTTTTTTTTGTTTTGTTTGTTTCTTTTTGAAAATTTTATTATACATGAACTATTATTTAATCATTTTAAATAAACTCATCTTCATTTTAAAGTTATGAGAACAAAAAATTCATCATAATAAATTATTAGACTAATTAGCCAACTAAATAAGAAGAAAATGATTTGGAACTCATGATATGAACTAAAAGATAAGGAATTCACTACTAAAATTTTATCAAGACAACTAAAAATAAATATTACAAAAACTAATTAAAAATGTAGCCATAAGAACTAATTTAAATGCATTAACTACTAAAATTTTATCAACAACTAAAACAGGGATTCGAACCTGCAACCCTTGCAGATAGCCCAATCTGACACCCTCCAAACTTGACAACATCAAAATCATGTTATATATTTGTATAATATATTATATATAACATTTTTAAAGACATTTGGGGGTACAGCTATACCCCCTTGTCCCTATGTAGATCCGCCACTAGTGGCATGTGAGACATGGATATGGCTTGATTCGTTTAGCCGGTGGCATGTGAGACATGAATATGACTATAATGATGAATGATGTTATATTAAGCTCTATCTGGTGCCTAGTAGCTAGGTGGTCAAGGGCCCAATGAAGGAAAATGATTTTGTAAGAAATGTTTTCATTCATTAGCATGCATCATTGACATCATTCCATATCATTAATGTTATGTGCATAATTTTTGCTTACTAAGCTTTTTAGCTCATATAGTTCATGCATTATAGATGAACCTACTGATGTATAAGCTCATGGACTGACCGTGTTGTTGAGTTCCTACGAGTTCGGAGATGGTGTACATGGATGACGACCTGTTGGGCTATGCTATGGGCTTATTTTGCTTTAAACAATGTTTTGATAAAGTACTTGGACTTCTTCTGTTTGATCATCTGATGTATATAAATATGTAAAGTATAGAAGTGGGTGTGGCTTGACTTTATGGTACACACTATGAAATGTGTTATAGTCTTATCGGGTTTTCATGTGCAAGAAAAGTTATTTATGTTATTATATTTTAAAAAAAATACACACTCACCTACAGGTGTTTTAAATATGAAAATCTATTACGTGTCTAGCTATATTAGATATATGGTCATGACACGATGCCACGTTCTCTCCACCTCTATCACTTCTTATAGCTTTGATGTTGCTATTTAATTTATTTTCTACCTTATTCTTGTAATTCTTGAAAGCTTATATAGCTTCGTCTTTACTTTTCAATAGGTAGACATAGCAATACTTTGTGCAATCATCAATAAAAGTAATAAAATATTTTTTCCCACCCCTAGCTTGCACAAACTTCAAATCACACACTTCGGTGTGAGTTAATTCTAGAGGTTTTGTACTCTTTTTAACATTATGGAAAGGTAACTTAGCCATTTTCGCTTCAACACACACTTCACATTTATTTTGTGTATTAATTTTATTGACTTTTAATAAGTCCAAGGTTACTAATCTTTTTATAGCATTTAGATTTACATGTCCTAATCTATTATGCCATAAATCACAACACTCAACAATATAAGAAGAAGTTGCATTTTCATTCATCTTTTTGGGTACAACTTGACGCTTAGCCATTACATTTAATTTAAATAGGTCATTGACCAAATAACCTCTACCCAAAAACACACCATGCTTCGTGAGAATAAATTTTTCAGCCTCGAAAATGAGCTTGAAGCCATGGTTTACAAGTAAAGTCCCACTAACTAAGTTCTTGCAGATGTTCGGGACATGCAGCACATCCTTCAATGTGAGCTCCTTGCTCGAAGTGAGCTTTAGAACCACGTTCCCCACTCCAACCACCTCAGATGAAGCATGATTGCCCATGTGGAGCTTTCTTCCACTCACGGCCTTGTAGGAGAAGAATACCTCCCTATCCGAGCACATATAGCAAGTGGCTCCCGTGTCCACAAACCATTTTCTTGGGTTATCCACCATTTTGGCTTCAAACACCACCGCACAAAGATCATTATCATCTAAGTCATTCTTGTGCTCGGCCAAGTTTGCTTGCTTGCCTTTGTTCTTCTTAGGTAGCCTACAATCTTTAGCCATGTGGTTAGGCTTACCACAATTGTCGTTGAATCTCTTCACCGACTTCTTCCCCTTTTCATTTTGATTGGGGTTAGGGCGCTTTCTCTTGTTGCCCTCCAATAGGTTGGCCTTAGTATCCATTAGCATACGAGGCCTAGGATCCGCCTTCCTATTGTCCTCCTCGATTCGGAGCTTGACAATTAAGTCCTCGAGGGTCATCTCCTTTCGTTTGTACTTCAAGTAATTCTTGAAGTCCCTCCAACTAAGTGGGAGCTTCTCTATTACATAAGCCACAGTGAAAGGCTCGGACAAGTTCATGCCCTCGGTTTGAACCTCTTGCACAACCAATTGGAAGTCTTGCACTTAGTCCATCACGGGACGTGAGTCCACCATTTGATACTCCAAGAACCGAGCCACCACGAATTTCTTCACACCGACATCCTCGGTCTTGTACTTCTTTTCAAGAGCATCTCATAGCTCTTTGGCCGACTTGCAGCCCACGTACACGCTATACAGCGAGTCGCTCATCCCATTTAGGATATAGTTCTTGCATAGGAAGTCACTATGCAACCAAGCATCAAGCACAGTACGCGCTTCAAAGTTCGTGTCATTTTCAGCAACTGTTGGAAAATCCTGCTTCAGGTATAATGCTACTCCAACAGTGGTCAGGTAGAACAGCATCTTCTGTTGCCACCTCTTGAAATTTTCACTCGTAAATCTCTCGGGTTTCTCGGCAGTAGGCAGAATTGCAGGACGCAATGCTGCAGTCATGGTTGCAGCAGCAGCAGAAATGGAGGATGCAGCAACAGTAGGGGTAGTTGCTGCATTAATGGTTACAGCAGGAGGAACTCCATTTCCATCACCAGAAGGAGGAGAAGGAGAATCATTTCCGCCGTTGTTCGACATGTTATCTCGTCTTAAGATTGCTATAAAGCTGGTACAATTACAGTGGAATGTCGAACAAGAACAGAAACAAAAAAGAGAATCAGCAAGTCGAGTCGAGGAAGCCCTCTCTCCTTAAGACGAGATACGCTCAAGGTAGTGCTTACTGGAACAATGCGTATCGTCTCCCAAAGATAAAATGACTTCGTCTCTAAAGTAGTAGCACCACAAACTCAAGAGCTCTGGCGAACGTTAGTGTTTTGAGAACTGAGCTTTTCACAGATGGAAAACAATGAAATTTTCGATTTTTTATGTGTCAAAAAATGATGCATGAGCAGTGTTCTAAAATTCGCTAGGCGCTAGTCGGGCGCTTGACTGGCGCCTAGCGCCTAGGATGCCTAGGCAGGGCCTAGGCGGCGCATAGGTGTCGTATCTAAATTAAATAGATTTTTTATTATTTTACCTATTTTTCTTAATTTTTTATCCTTAAAAAATATTTTGGAACTCTTATATTATTGTTTTGGTTTTATATAGGAGGACAAGTAAAATCATCATATTTCATTTATAAAATTATTTTTATTTGTATTTTTCAATTTGTGAAATTTTTATCTATATCTAATTAATTAATAATAATTTGATAAAAGACTATAATACATTAATAATATCATCATTTTGCTAAAAAGTGAAAAAATAAAGTAAAAAATGTAAAGGAAAGAAATTAAAAAAAAAAAACAAGTATTTGGCGCCTAGGACCGCCTAGGGCCGAATTATTCCACCTAGACCGCCTAAGGCTGAATTGTTCCACCTAGCGTCTAAAATGACCGAACGGCAAAAATCGGTACGACTAGGAGCCACCTAACGCCTAGGCACTGGCTTGGCCGATTTTTAGAACAGAGTGCATGAACCCCTATATATAGGTCTCCATCATGGAGGGTTACACCTGAAATTGATGAGAATTTACTGCTAAAAAACAGGTCATTTAATGCAAGTTAACGGCCTGTTCAAAAGTAAGAAATGGTCAAAAAACGCTCATGGCGCTACAACACGTTTTTAGCATTTTGGACAGGTTACTGCATTTTTCAGCTTACTGCTACAGTGTTTTCAGTTTATTGCTACAGTACTTACTGCATACTGCTATAGTAAATCAGCAAGCAGCAACAACACGCTGCAGCAAGCGCGAGCAGCATTCTGCTCCCGCTGCAGCATCCGTCGTGTGCATGCAGCAACCCGACGCAACAAGTACCGTGTCAGCATCTTGCTCCCGGCACAGCAAGCACCAATAACATGTTTCCCGGCATGCACCTTTTGCCCAAAAAATATAAACACGGGTATGGTAAAACCCGAGCCTCATCCACCCAAATCCAGCCCAACGTCCAATTGTCAAGGACCAAGGCCTATGGCTGAGGTCGGGTCTGGTCCGAGTCGTGCTGAGCTAAGCCCCACGCGTGCGTGTTGCACAAGCATATTACTCCAATAGTATACTAATTACTAAGCCTCTTCATATAGCTTTTCTTAAACTTGCATTTCCAAGATCTTTTTTCCTATGTGGGATAGTTAAACACTTCCTCCCACATCCAAGACCTTTCATTCTCATTTCAAGTGACCAACTTTGATGCTTAATTTCTCACTCACCAAAAATCGGTTTTGAGCGATTCAAAATGTCTCGATTATCTACTCCAAACGTAGATTAATCTTTTAGCATCCAGTCCTTAAAATGATTAATTCTTAGTCACTTAACTATTGGTCAAAGTAGTGTCACCCACCACTATCAACAACCAATTTTCCAACAATAACATTTACAAATCATTCAAAACAATTTAAATAATATCGTTGTTGGGAGTAGAATTGGCATGTTAATCAAAATTGAGAAATAATATGCAGGCCACATAGCTGCCCAAAATATCAAAAAAGGTTGCTTGATTTAACCTTCAAATGAAGAATGTGAAAGTTTCTTTATTAGACAAAAATAAAAGTAGCTCATTCCTTTCAACAACCATCATGTATGGAGAAATAGTTAGATGTGCAGCAAAGAAACACAAGTGCAACATCTAAATCTACGACTCTATGAAAGAAACTAAATACTAGCTCCAACTTGTAATGATGATTGAGCAATTTCTAGTGCTTCCTCCACTGAAGAAGCATTCTGGAGCTTCAATTTGTCGACTAAAGGTTGGCTTCTTGCAAGCTTAGGAAGCAGTTGGAACTCCTACGTACAATGACAAACCATCCACAAGTATACACATGTAAGTACGATATGCATTTTTCTTATTTTTTAGATCACATTCCTAAGTAGAGAAGAAAGTTGAAACAACTCCATGCAAATGCTAACTGTTTTTTCTTCACTGTATCTACGTTTGATATAATAATATATGAAATGAAAAGGTTACCAAGTTCAGTTAATTATGGAATAGCTCATACCTCGGGACTTCCACTTTCAAGAAGAACTCCTTTCAGTTTACCAGAGTCAATCCAGAATGTTGCTAGTTTGGGATCAAAATTCCCGATTTGAACAGTCTCACCAACTGTTCATTAACATGGAAAAAAAATAGTCAAGACTCTGCAGAAGGATAATATATATATATACATATATATATGTATGTATATGTACCAACATATATATAAATGAGATTTTAAACAAATAGCATGTTCTTACCATTGTCCCCAAAGAACTGCCACCATACTTTCCTTGGGCTTCCTTCATATTCAAATACTCTCGAGTAGAAATGAGGGAGATAATCATACCTAAACCAAAAAGGAAAGTGATTATTAACAAAGAGTCCTTAGAGTCTGAAACTCGAGAAAGAGAAGAGTCAATCAGAAAAGTATTATAGTTATTACGTGGATGTTTGTGCAGTTAGCAGGGATTTAACACAATGCTGTGCAGATCGACGGGCATGATCAACATGTTCAACACGTGCAATTCGGTCGTATATCTGTCGACAACTCGTCAGATATCGTTCTTACACGATACAAAACTTCTTGTGTTGCTTAGTTTCCAGAAAAAAAAAAAAAAAAAAAAGAGTACCTTTAAGGGAAAAGCCGCTATGTCTCCAATAGCAAACACACCAGGGATGCTTGTCCTAAACTGGCCATCAACCTGAATTCAAATACCTGAGGATATTAGTCCCTGATGGCCTCTTTCTTGGGCAAGTAGTCACATTTTTGTAAAGGAAAAGATACATGAAATTAGATATCTATTTGACATTAGTCAGTAATTTTAACTGTATTTTAGATATGTTACTTAAATTTTGTCTTGAGACCATCCATTATTTTTTATTTGGCGTAAGGCTACTCATTTGGTCTTTTGTTTTTCCACAAAAAGACACCAGATTATAAGGTTGAAATTCAGGAATTGATGAAACTACTATTCTACTAGTGTACAAATTTACTTCCAAATATATGACACATGCCAACATATAGGAAGTTTAGAAACTTCAGGTGAAAGATGATGGCGATACTATATAACTGCACTAAATGTTACCTGTATTCCTCCCACTGTACTATTTAAACCAACTTTTTCAAATGGACCAACTGCAGGTTTTGCTCCAATGCCAATGACAACCTGAATTAAAAGAGCTATGCTTAAATATATTTCACCTCTATTTAGCCATCAACTAAGGAATACTTCTATTGCAATATTGAACAGTGACATTTATATGACATGCATAAAGACTTTAAATTTCCCAGTGTATGAGTTTCAACCAAATACTTTTATATACTAACAATTAATTTTTTGACTTACCATGTCAGCTTCAATTGTAGACCCATCCCCAAGTTTAACACCAGCTACACGACCATCAGAACCAGCTTCTAAATTCTTTATGGAAGCGCCCTGATAGTATGAAATGCAAACAGATTTAATTGGTTCATTTCCCACATTCAATAAATTGCATTTTCACACTTTGATCTAGTCTCATCTCTCTTTATTTTGGTAAGGATGGGTTAGAAGAAAAAAAGAGGAAGCAGAGCACTTACCTTGACAAATTTGACACCATTTTCCACATACAGTCCTTCATATTTTTGTGCCAGAGAAGGTGTAAACAATCTTGTCATAAGATGGTCTTCAGGAAAAATGATCTATATTACAAAACAATTATGAATTTGTTAATTCAGGTAAATCAGAATACATTAATAATGGAGCTTGGAATCAGTCTTAAAGTTAAAATGAATCCTTTGCTGAAGGATTTCACTGATAGCAAACCATATCGAAAGTAAGGAGGTATAATGGTTACTCACGGTTGTGTCTAGTTTCCAACCAACAGTTGCTGCTGCAATCTCCATGCCAATGTAGCCACCACCAACCACCACAACTTTCTTAGATTTCTCCTAAAAATACATTATCTAGAATCAGAAAAGAACCTAAAACATAAAGTCAAAACATAATTCATTGCAAGTTAGCACAATAACTACAAATTACCAGAGATGATATCAGTGAGTTGGCATCTGCAACATCCCGAATATAATGAACACCTGGCAAATTTCCTCCAATGCTATCAGGAAATCTACGCCAAAAAAAAAAAATAATGTGATTTCATCCAATAAAAACTTCAATTATGTTATCATTACAAAATACACTAATGTAAAATAGTGTGATTATAGAGATAAGAAACATTGATATAGCTTACTGTAATCAATGAGAATAAATATAAAATAAATAAAAAAAACAAGAAAATGCACAAAGTAGATAAGTGGAAAATATTTTAATAAAATCTAACCTAACATGCAATTACATGCAATGCAAAGAGTGACATTTCATTATATTTTAGCAAATGTGTCCAATAAAAGTACATCAAGCAAGAATCCTTAACTACAGGACACTTAAAAAGAGTTTAGGCACTACACGATCAACAGTTTGAGACATACAAGTACCAAATATACGCACCCAAAAAAACTCTATAATTTAAGGAAAATCAGAAGCTAGAATAGTGACTTTCAAAGAAAATGCTGTGTTTATTTGTGAAGACTCTTCTTCCATTTCAGGAATGTTACTTTATGATGGTATAGATTTTCAAGGCATGTGGATATTTTGTTGTCCTTAAATGTGTGGCACAGAGCACCATATAATGACAGTACAAGAATTAGGGAACTGTGGTTTTAGATTGAAGTTAACACTCCTAAGGATAGAAGAAACAGCTAGAAGGTGGTAGAGAATCATAAAAATACCTTGAAGCAGTGCATCCAGTAGCAATTATTAGGGTTCCATACTTCAGTAGCTTCCCTGAGTTTGTTCTCAAAGTTTGTTTTTCAATATTGACATCGGCAACTGGATCTTCATAGATCGTCTATTCAAAATGTAAAAAATGTGAGTGGAAATATATACTACCTATATATACACTCATCATGTGGGTTGGAGTTACAAAGATGAAATTAAAGAAAAATGATCAAGTTGAAGAATGATCCTTGAACAGTCACTTTAGACATTTATAAGTCTTTTTTACCTTCTTTTCTTTGAACTTACAAACATATTACACCATTATAAGAATTGCTCCTAGAACTTTAAATGGAAACACTCATATTCAAAAAAGGCAGCAAACCCGATTGCATGGATAATGTAAGCAATATTCTATACTCCAATTGAATTAGATGCTGATCGTCGTACTAATATAACCAATAGAATTGCAATTCAGGATCAAATGCTGGCTGAAGCCAATTGCATCAAATTCTCAATTTCCTTTCATTGGAATCAGATAAAGGTCACCAGAGTATACACTCTGATGGTGATATTGTAGTGCAATGACAAAATTTTGCAACTTCCAAAATGAACAAATTTGACATATGCAAAATTTTAGCAAGAGATCAATTTATCAATTAGAGTATTAAAAATCTCCAAAATTTCTCAGATACTTTGTATGGTGTCTGATATTGTTGATATGATAATATTAAATATAGAGGAAAAAAAGCAATATCTCTTACCTCTATCCCTTTCTCCTTGTACCACTCTGGAGTCTGCCTTTCACCACCTGAGCCAACACACGTGTGGAAACCCTAGAATAATAAATGCTACCATTATTTTCCAAAATAACAGAAAGAGAAATAAAGACAAAATACTTCCAGAAGAAACTAGCAATGGATCCTTAGAGTGCACAATTCTGAAAATGCCCTGAAACTCAGCTATTAATTTATCACTGCTAAATTAAAATATATTAGTTGTTTCTAGCAAAATGTTCTGTAAACTCAAGAACAAAGATCAAAGAATCTTTTAACTCAAGTTAGAACAAAATTAACGATGAGAACATGCTCACCGGTAAACGTGCTGGTTTTTTATCCAAAGGGAATAAATAACCTTTCGTCAATGCTGGACGCTCATAAGGTGCATATGCCTGTATTTCAGAAGTTAGAACAGAGCATTAAATTTAAATACCATTAATGCAAAATGTTATACATCAGATATGCAAGCTCAGGTAGAAGATGATGTTATAAAGTCAGCAATAGCCCTTTCATGCAAACTCAAATTACAAGTCATGTATCACATCATTCAGATCTCTGTTATGATCTTGATCGTATTCTTTTTGAATTCAAGAAATCTATTCTGATAATGATTATATGTTCCTCGAGCATAATCCACTAATGATTAAACTTGCTACTTAACACAGTAACACGGGAAATAGGCTGCAAGCATGTAAACAAAAGGCTACTCAGACAAAGCAATACTCAGTTATCATTCAGAACTTCATTTAAAACATTACTTAAGCTTAATACCTATATTCCCGAACAACTTTTGGAAGCATACAGTTATTTTGATTCATAACATGTCCATTGAGAATAATTCCATCAACATACAATTAGCTAGGGTTCACATAATGCACACATTCGTATGCTCCGGTACACCACATATGATATTTTCAACCATCCGATCAAATTGAAATAGGTGGCTACCTCTTTGGAGACAATGCACAGCTTTCCATCAGCATTTCCATGCTCAACAAAAGTCCGAGCAGCATAACCAGCCGCATTACCTCCTCCTACAATAACATATCTGCAATCACATACGCAAAGTAGAATACATAAAGATTCATCTCTCTGAACAAATATAACAAGCAGTTGGAGTGCAATATACAGAGGTAACAAGGATTACTCTCGATTTTCATTGGCGAAAGACGATGCCGAGACAGAGAATCTTCTTCTGAAGCTTGTGGAAGCAATAGAAGAAGAGGGCTGAGAAATTTGATTCAACGGAATCGACTGAGGGCACCAGAGTGAAAGCCCGTGCTTCAGTGACAGCGCGTTCGAAATACTCGCCATTCTTCTAGAAACTGCGAGTAAACAAATGAAAACTGGGAATTGAAGAAAATTTCGAACTCTGAGAAACCGAGAGGAGAGAGAAAAGGGATGGACCTGAAGAAGAAGAAGAAGACATTGAGATGCAGAGATGATAAGCTTTATATATAAATGGCAATTAAATAATGATAAAAAAATGGGTTGATCATTAAATAGGAAAGTTGGCTCTTGTGAAGATTCAAGAGTCAAGGGATTAGTTAGTGTATCTGTATGGCGGCGATTGGCGGAGTGAAAGGAACAGTGGTGGATTTCTCCGGTGGTCTAGGATGGTGCCACACCCTCTTGTCATGGGCCGACATTACATTTTGGATTTTCCTAGGTAAGATTAGATTATCCACCTGTCGCGTTGCAATTGAGTTGTTGTTTGACAATTAATTTGTGGAATTGAACCCGTGACCAAATTGCTCTAGCCATCGGTTAAACGTTCAAAAGATTCGACCTATTCAATCGATGGTCCGATAAGAATTGATATTTTTTTTTTATATTATGTAATTTTCTAAATTTATAAAAGATTATTATAATAAAAATAATATAATTTTTTTAATAATAATAATAATAATAATAATAATAATAATAATAATGATAAATCTCCATTCAATTCAAACTAGTATGTCACGTATAAAATCACACACGCATACATACATATATATATATAATATCAAAACTATATTTTCTCGATTTTTAGAAAACAAAAAAAAAACCTTAATAAGTTTAATAATATATAATTTTATCTACAAAATATTAATATATTTTGAATTCCTTATAATATTCACATTATATTATTACAAGTTGAAACATAAAAAAAAAAAAAACAATTATGAGAGATTGTAATATAAAATGTATGAGTCTATCCCTCATCAGTTAGAAACGTAAACTAGCATTGAGACATGCACTATAAATGATATTAGTGTCAAAGTTTGTTCCACATTGGTTATGGATCAAAACTAGCATTAAGACATGTACTATAAATGATAGGGTTAAATACAATGACACATCTCAAGTATATGTGATTGAGCTACACTGTGTGCCCCTGGGGCACGGATCCTAGCACACATATATATATTTTTTTTCGCGCATATACTGTTGATGTATTACAAATTTGTTCTATAGGTATTACAAACATAAACTAAAGGTATTGATATCTGAAGAGTACATATGTGATACCTTTAGACTTGTGGGCGCATGGCGTGAGCGCATGGGCGCGCGGCGTGAGCGTGCAGTGTGGAAGCATACAGTTATTTTGATTCATAACATGTCCAAATTAATGTTACATGTACAAATCAATTTTTGAAAAATGTGGAATTTATTACCATGATTTAAAGATGAAATTATTTGTTCCATTATCATTTTGATATTGCACAACATAATAAGAAAAAACTAACATTCCATATTTTAAAGAGTTTCCATATGAAAAAAAAAAAACACATTTGTGAATTACAAAATAAAAACAAAGACTAAATTAGAAGGTTGTAGTTTGACTTTTAACGGAATTTTACTTTTCAAAAAAAAAAAAAAACACATTTGTGAATTACAAAATAAAAAAAGACTAAATTAGAAGGTTGTAGTTTGACTTTTAACTGAATTTTACTATTTTGAGAAAAAGTAAGTGATCTTTATTATATATATATATATATATATATATATATATTTATAGATTAAGATATTCTAATAGATATGATATATTTTAATGACATATTTTTAAGAGGTTATTAATATGCATAAATTGTTTTTACATATTTTGAGATTAATATTAATTATATAAGATTGAATTTTACAATATTTTACGAAAATATATATGAGTTGATTAATACAATATCATATGTTAAAAATCAATGTTCACGGGACTAAATATATAACACACATGATATGTACATGTTATTTTTTATTAGAAATTAAAAAATCAAGACAAATGAGACAATAAAAAAAATAATGATATATCTAATTTTTAAAATGAGATTAATACTAATTATGTAAGATCCAATTTTGGAGTTTCATGAAACAATATAATGAATTTTGACTAATAAAATATTATATGTCAAATCCAAATGAGACTAAATTTATAACACATCAGATATGTTAAGTTATTTTTTTGTATAAATAAAAAAAAAGAATATAAATCTTACTAAGTTTATAAAATGTCAAATTTGTTAAGTTTTTTATTTAAAGATTTGTCTATCATAAAAAATATTATATACCATATATATACTAAATAAATAAAAAACAATAGTTAATGATATTTCAAATATTAGAAAGTGAAAATGAGCTGGAAATTTGTTGTCATTTTTATATTTAAGGGTAATTGTTATTATATATATATATATAGAGACATATATATATATATAATTATTTAGAATGAAAATCGTGATAATATCTATGCTTTTATTAATATTAGAGAAGGACTGGTATGTCCCTGGGGTACATGGTACCTCAGACCCAGATCCTAATACGTTTAAGTAATACGATTAATACATTACATGTAGAAATACCTTAAGTAATATCTTTTTCTAAAACATATATTTTAATTATATAAGTAATTCCTTATAAGTAAGTAACTAATATCTTATAAATGTAAAAGTAATTTCTTTCACTAAAACATATATTTCAGTTTAACATTAAGTAAACAACTAATATCTTTCACTGAAACAAATAAAATGATATGTAATACTTTGAATATATAATTAATACCTTATTAATATACAATTAATATCTTCAGGGATACATATCTAAGAATCCGCACCCGTAGATATATAAGTTTTTGTGAAAAACTAAGCCCGTAGAGAACCACAACAAAGATATATTAGTGCAAATACAATTATAAAATTAAAGATTTGCTGGGGGAAGAGCCACTGAATGATAAGTCTTCAAACCATATAATGTATTGAAATCTCAAATAAAAATTTATAAAATATATACAATTGATTAAAATTACAAACATCCGATCTAGATGAACTCAAAAGGCAAAAATTATACAAAGCAAGAAGATAATATAGAACGCAATGGCATCATACACATGTGACACATTCTCCTTACTCAATACTTGACAATATAATAACTTAATTGACATAAATGACAATATAATATGTAATATTTTGTTGATGTTTTTCATATTTATCATGAAATATCTAGTAGCTTCTGCACTGAAGTAGTGTAAGCTTCCGCTCTGTAGTAGAATTATCTATTTTGCTTCTGTTATCCTTACTCGAGGGATGTCACACTGATTTGGATTGAATTGGCTGGACAATTCCATAGAAATGAAGATTAACGTGTTATATTTACAATGCTTATTGGTTTAATGAAATAGGTATCTCTTGATATTAGGTTTCAATTATTTATTTAAAGGTTATTTAATATATTTATTTATTTATTATTGTTGTACTTATCTACTTTTCACAGAATTACCTAAGTACCATTAATTTTTAGAATTTTAGAACTTATTGAGGATGTTATTGTCATTACAAAAATTGACCGTAACTAAGACACTTTTATTTTATAATATATATATATATATATATATATATATTAAGTATTAGATTAGATAAATATGAAAAAAAATTTATATTTCATTTGAAGATAATATAATATTACATATTATGCAATAAAAAAATTAAAATTATTAAATATACATGACATGAAAGTTGTTATTTTCAAATGTATATTTTAGATAGGGTAAAAAACAAAAACACATTCCAAGTGTAAGTAATTTAATACTTTATTATATCATTTTTAAATATTTTCATTTTACTATATAAAGTACACGAATTTTGCAGATTACAATATTTCCGGTTGCCATGTCATCAAATCTCGCCGGAAACTTTTCAAGTGTGTTTCGATTTAGCACTTTGCTATACGAACTTTAAAAGTTTTTATGTCACGCCCCGTTTTCTTTCGTTAAAAATATCAGAGTTTTTCATTTTGGGCGTGAAGAAAGAAAAGGGAAGAAGACAAACATAAAATAAAATAGAAAGAAAAATGGGAGGATAAGAAGCAGAACACTTGAAACATCGGATACAACCGATAAAATAGAGTTTTAAACCTTTCGCAGCGGAAAACATCAGGATCTCACATCCGTCACACGTATCAAAATATTTTACAAAACGTGAATTTAATAAGACTTTTTTTGAAAATGTTGGTGAAACGTCAACTTAAAATATACAGTCCAGACATAGCACCTCCTCTCTCCAGCTAGGGTTCATCATGCTCGTCGGTTCCTGTAGTGTGAGTACAGAATAAGGGGGTGAGTGCGTTGAATACACTCGTGGGGATACTTTCCAAACATTAATATTATTAAGTCGTTTGCATATTAAACATATATAAAAGTTTAGCAAGTAGTCACAACATATAATATACATAGCACACCAACCCAATGGACACTAAGCCCAATTAGATACTCCTCCGACCCACTACTAGACACGCAGCCCAAGGACACGCAGCCCACTGGACACTCTGTCGACCCACTACTAGACACGCAACCCAAGGACACACAGCCCACTGGACACTCTGTCGACCCACTACTCGACACGCAGCCCAAGGACACGCAGCCCACTGGACACTCTGTCGACTCACTACTCGACACGCAGCCCAAGGACACGCAGTCCACTGGACACTCTGTCGACTCACTACTCGACACGCAGCCCAAGGACACACAGCCCACTGGACACTCTGGCCAACTCTATCGCACCATCGTAAAATACACAATATATCAACACAGCACGTAGAGTTCAACAGTTCACACCTTAAATAGGGAAAACAGTAACAATATAGAGTTTAGAAGTTACCCCCACCTTGTTCGGTGGTTACCACGTGAATAGCTAGTACCAAAGATCTGATAATTCAGAGCTCGAGTAGCGAGTCCCAAAGTCTGATACACAACGCCCAATCCAATAGGTAACCTACATAATTTATAACGTTTCTTAGATCCCTAATAATTATAATTAAAGTTGTAAAAGACTCCGGCGGAGAAATAATCGTTAAATACGCGACGGATCTAGAGCTCTAAAGATCAGAGTTGAAGAAATGGGAATGGAAAATCAATCCATATAGCTGAGACGATAGAGAATAAAATTTGGGTCATGACGGAAAAAGAATGAGCTCGATCGGAGTTAAAACGAGCTCAAACGGAGCATTTTAGGTTCAGGGGTATTTTGGTAATTTTGGTCAAAGGGTTGACTTTGACCGGGCCCACGACCCTCAGTCAACGACGTCTCGTCGGCGACGACTCGAAAAAGACGAACGTTGAAGAAAACAGGGTTCGGATCGAAAACACGGTGTTGCGTGCGCGTCGGCACGCACGAACCCGTCGCCGGGTGAAAAACCCGGCGGCTCCCGGCGTTTCTCGGCAGCTGCCGAGTTTTCTCGGCAGCTCGGGTCACGGCGTTCGGCAGGTGGCCGAGTTTTCTCGGCAGGCGGGACACGGCGCTTGGCGGCTGCCGAGTTTTCTCGGCAGCGGGAAACCTCGATCGGTGGCTGGCCGAGTTTTCTCGGCAGCTTGCTTCCCGGCGCTCCCGGTGCCGGCCTGACCAACTAGCCATCTTCCCGGCACCACCCAACGCGGTGGCGCCGCCCTCCACCGCCGACACCTAGTCCGCCGGAAACCTCTCATCGCCGGCTACCACTTCCGGCCACCCCTCGCCGGATTTCGGTGGTGAATAGTGCCCAAAACTTCGCCGCAAAATCCTTCGTTACCACATTCACAACACCAAAACTAGGGTTAGGGTTTTTGGGTTGGTTTTTCGCCGTTTCCCGGCGAACGAGAAATCGGAATTGAAATCCGAAACCTATCCTAGACTCGTCTCGACGAGACAAACGTCGTGTACGAAAATCGGCCAAAACCGATGACTTTCAATTTTTCCGGCCACCGCCGGCGGCGGCGCGGCGGTGCTCCGGCGAATTTTCCGGCCACGGTGGCAGTGCCGGGGGCGGAGCCGGTGGCAGAGCCGGTGACGGCGCACCGGAAATCGAAAAATGAGAAGAGAAAGAGAGGAGAGAGAGACTTACTCGTTTTCGTCGCTTTCGTTTTCGTCGGCCGAATGAATATTTTGAACTGACTGAGCCCCTATTTATAGATTTTCAAAGTTACTATTTACCAAGTAAATTTTAATTACCATTCATTAAATATTATTTTTCCGTTTTACCGTTCGTTCCTTCGGTTTTACCGATCCTTCATATTCGACTCTTTTCTTCGCCATTTGAGCTACGGTTCTCCGATTGACCTCTAGTTTGTTTCTATTTTCTCGTTTTTCCGTTACGCATCTCATGGTATCAAAATATTCTATGTCCCAGGTCTAGGAAAATTGTTGATCTAGCTCGGGCCTTAAATATATATCTGAAACGCATGTCAACACATCCGAAATAAATTTTAAATTATAAGTTTAAATATTTAATTAACCCATTATGCTTCGTTTTTGGTCCTGGGTACTACATTCCTTACCCCTTAAAATAATTTCGTCCTCGAAATTGAACGCGTATCAAGAATAGCGTAACTAGGTACTTCGTCAAAACTCTCGTCCTCCTATTTCCTTGTTGCTCCTATCTTTCCATTTTTTGTCAAGGAATTTAACTCAGGCTTGCAAGTTCCTTGATTATATGACTAAGCTCGATGTTCTGAGTTTCTCCATTCCTTTCTCGAACCTTCCTAATCGAACCATACTTCCACATTTCGTTCTTCTCCTTCTTTAACCTATAGTACTGGTCGTTATGATATCATCCTATGTACCTCTCATCTTTCACCATTTTACTTGCGAAGTAGGATGAGAAGTAGTTGGTGCTGAGGAGTCGTATTCTCTCGGTCGAAGAAGCAGGTACATTTACGATAAGGTTAAGGAAAAGCGAAAAAGGGAATAAGAGAGAAAAAATTGAAGAGATGGGGAAAGAGTTGTCGAATAGCACTCTAATACTCTTGTTGGATGCGACAACTTCTTTTGTCGAATCTCCCACGCATTCCTAAGATATGATTCGCGGTGCATTTTATCGCACGATGATGAAAAGATCGAACTACGGATAGAAGACGCGATTCATCAAGTCCTATAAAGACAACTGGAGTGTTGCTTAATCCAAGTGGCATACTCAGTCCAAATGACATTACTACAAACTCGTAGTGGCCATTTCTTATCCTGAATGTTGTCTTAGATGTATCTGCGTCTTTGACTTTCATCTAGTGATATCCAAACCTTAAGTCAATCTTTGAGAACACACTGGTACCTCTTATTTGATCAAAAGATCTTCAATTTGAGGCAGTGGTTACTTGTTCTCTAGGGTCTGCTTGTTTCGCTCTCGGTAATCCTTACACGTTCGGACTCTTCCATCATCCTTCTTTACAAGGAGCATTGGAGCCTCCCAAGCGATACACTCGGTCTAACGAAGCCTATGTCCGTAGGTTCTTGTAACTGGTCTCCAGCTATTGCAATTCTCTCAGTGTCATCTGATAAGAAACTCTCGACACCGGTGTTGACCTTAAGACGAGATCAATCTCGAATGTTACTTGTTGATCTAGCGGAGGACTAAGTAATTTCTTTGGAAACAGGTCCATGTACTTCTCGATTACCGACACCTTCTTGATAGTAGTCGGTTCTCTCTCGGGGTTCACCATGTTGACCAACCAAGCTTCGCAATTCTTTTGCTAAGTATCTCGGTTGCTTCCATGACCGAGATAATCCTTATGTTGACCTTAACTGATGTTCCTTGGAATGTGAGCTCCAGTTCGTCTAGAGCTTGGAAGTCGATCTTCCTTGCACGACACTTGATTACCACGTGATTGGACTCTAGCCAGTCCATTCCCAAGTCATGTGAAAATCCTTCATTTCCAAAGCGTGGAGATCAACTAGAAGGATCTTACTCTCAAGGCAATCCTAAGGTGACGATATAGGTGTTTTGTTCGTACCGTCTTTCCAGATGGAATACTAACTTCTAGAGTTCCTTAGCGACTACCTAGTCGTTCATGTGCTTCAACGGATCCAGTACCACCGTAAAGCTATAGGTGAAGAAATATAACACCAAATGCGAAGGAAGAAGTTATGTAGATTTCATCGAATAGGAAAAATACGATCTGGTTTAGAATATATATATATATAGGTAAAAAGATGGCCAGCTCGTATATTATTCAAAAGGAGTACGAATACTATTACAAAATATGGGTCACTACATATCTATTTACATATATAATACTAGGGGTTTATCATCCGAAATCTATCTCTCGGCAGCCCCTGAGTTTCCAAACTTCTGACAATCTAATGTGATGTGTCCCGGCTCTCCACATCTGTAGTATTTCCGAATTCCCCCTCGCTTCAGCCTTGGTGTTGTAGCTACCAAATTTTCAATCTTCGGACAGTTTAACGCAATGTGTCCTGGTCTTGGAGTGGGGAGAAGTGGTGTATTGTTAGCCCTTGGAAGTTGTTTTGATCAAAACTTTGACTTGGCTCGATCCACTTCCCCTTTCCAGGCATCTCGTCAACCTTCTCAGTGGTAACACGTCTAAGTGCAGACGAGAGGAGATTTCTTGGGCTCTCTCCATGACGTTGGCATAGGTCCTGTCTCCTTGACCTGCCAAAATTGAACTGATCTCCGAGCGAAGACCTTTTTCAAAACGTCTGGCCCTATTGGTGTCAGTGTCCACCAAGTGGGTGGCGTATCTACTCAGATGGTTAAACCTCCGTTCGTACTCTCCTACCATCGAGCTCTCTTGACGGAGATGTAGAAACTCCGTTTCCTTTTTATCTTTGTAGGATTGAGGTATGAAGTGATGAGTCACCACCTCCTTAAAATCCTCCCATGTCATCTCCTCCCTTTGAGCTGGCACTAGGGTTCTCTCATACGAGTCCCACCAATGACTCGCTTCTTCGGTGAGCTGGAAGATTGCACAGGAGACCTTCTGCTCCTGGGTACACGTTAAGTGTCCAAATAACCGGTCAAGTGACCTAAGCCACTCTTCGGCGTAAACTGATTCACCCTTTTCGTTAAACGTCGGTGGATTGAAACGCCGAAATTGTTCGTATATCAAATTCGGATCGGATCTTATTGGCAGGGGTGTGGTTCGATTCACCTCGAGGTGTTGTGCCAGTCCCCTAAGAACGACCACTAAATCTATCATTGTAGTATCCACATTTGGTTCTGGTGGATTTTCAGTTGGCGGATTTGTAGTGCGTGGCTGGACCTTTCGTGATCTACCTCGAGGCATAGTTCTAAAGACAATATTCGAAAACTAACCCTTATCATCTACCCCACATAACCCAACAACATAAAGTAACAATAGATAGACAAACATTAAATAACATGGTACTGATAAACATCATTCCATAAATCATTTAACAACAGATAAACTAATAACTGGTACCATAGTACCGGTCAACATTACTTCATAAGTCTTATAATAATTTCAATAGATTCTTTGTCGTTCGTTTATCATGATATCATAACATCGTTACATGGGATATCATATAATCAAATTGCATATACCAACCAGAGAAAACACCACATAAGCAAAACCTCATGAACCACATCATCGACCTCCACACGTGGTTCACTATAGACCTCAAGTATCAAAACCAACCTTACGTATCACAACCACGAACCGGGAAAACCCACTCATTAGCACACCCTATTATAAACAAGGGCCCATGGTAGTTTCAACTTTCAGTCACACAAGACCAACTTCCGTGAACGGCCATACTCGCACACGAGCTCACGCTGCTGCAGTCAGCGGCTTTGTGGCGGTGGCTCAGAACAGTGGGTCGATTGTAGTGACCTCAAGAGGGTTTTTAAATGATCTTTTTATCATGGTTGTAATGACGTCAAGAGGGTTTTAACAGATTGTTTCATCATAAAACAGTATCATTAACACCCCATCAGTCCCAAACAGTTTATATCGTACCAACAAAGTCACACATATCAGGTAAACACTCATGTTCCGCAAACCTTATGTTCAGGAAGAGTCACCTATGGAGAGAGGATGATGCTTATCTATGTCTTTTCAAAAACCTTTTTACGTTTTTAAATCACACTTTTCCCATTTTCTCTTTTTAAACAAGTTTGAGCAAAGCCCTACAAAGGGTAGAATTAAGCTCTGATACCATCTGTCACGCCCCATTTTCTTTCGTTAAAAATATCAGAGTTTTTCATTTTGGGCGTGAAGAAAGAAAAGGGAAGAAGACAAACATGAAATAAAATAGAAAGAAAAATGGGAGGATAAGAAGCAGAACACTTGAAACATCGGATACAACCGATAAAATAGAGTTTTAAACCTTTCGCAGCAGAAAACATCAGGATCTCACATCCGTCACACGTATCAAAATATTTTACAAAATGTGAATTTAATAAGACTTTGTTTGAAAATGTTGGTGAGACGTCAACTTAAAATATACAGTCCAGACATAGCACCTCCTCTCTCCAGCTAGGGTTCATCATGCTCGTCGTTTCCTGTAGTGTGAGTACAGAATAAAGGGGTGAGTGCGTTGAATACACTCGTGGGGATACTTTCCAAATCTTAATATTATTAAGTCGTTCGCATATTAAACATATATAAAAGTTTAGCAAGTAGTCACAACATATAATATACATAGCACACCAGCCCAATGGACACTAAGCCCAATTAGATACTCCTCCGACCCACTACTAGACACGCAGCCTAAGGACACGCAGCCCAAGGACACACAGCCCACTGGACACTCTGTCGACCTACTACTCGACACGCAGCCCAAGGACACGCAGCCCACTGGACACTCTGTCGACTCACTACTCAACACGCAGCCTACTGGACACTCTGTCGACTCACTACTCGACACGCAGCCCAAGGACACACAGCCCACTGGACACTCTGGCCAACTCTATCGCACCATCGTAAAATACATAGTATATCAACACAACACGTAGAGTTCAACAGTTCACACCTTAAATAGGGAAAACAGTAACCATATAGAGTTTAGAAGTTACCCCCACCTTGTTCGGTGGTTACCACGTGAATAGCTAGTACCAAAGATCTGATAATTAGGAGCTCGAGTAGCGAGTCCCAAAGTCTGATACACAACGCCCAATCCAATAGGTAATCTACATAATTTATAACGTTTCTTAGATCCCTAATAATTATAATTAAAGTTGTAAAAGACTCCGGCGGAGAAATAATCGTTAAATACGCGACGGATCTAAAGCTCTAAAGATCAGAGTTGAAGAAACGGGAATGGAAAATCAATCCATATAGCTGAGACGATAGAGAATAAAATTTGGGTCACGACGGAAAAAGAATGAGCTCGATCGGAGTTAAAACGAGCTCAAACGGAGCATTTTAGGTTCAGGGGTATTTTGGTAATTTTGGTCAAAGGGTTGACTTTGACCGGGCCCACGACCCTCAGTCAACGACGTCTCGTCGGCGACGACTCGAAAAAGACGAACGGTGAAGAAAACGGTGTTCGGATCGAAAACACGGCATTGCGTGCGCGTCGGCACGCACGAACCCGGCGCCGGGTGAAAAACCCGGCGGCTCCCGGCATTTCTCGGCAGCTGTCGAGTTTTCTCGGTAGCTCGGGTCACGGCGCTCGGCAGGTGGCCGAGTTTTCTCGGCAGGCGGGACACGGCGCTTGGCGGCTGCCGAGTTTTCTCGGCAGCGGGAAACCTCGCTCGGCGGCTGGCCGAGTTTTCCCGGCAGCTTGCTTCCCGACGCTCCCGGCGCCGGCCTGACCAACTAGCCATCTCCCCGGCGCCACCCGACGCGGTGGCGCCGTCCTCCACCGCCGACACCTAGTCCGCCGGAAACCTCTCGCCGCCGGCTACCACTTCCGGCCACCCCTCGCCGGATTCCGGTGGTGAATAGTGCCCAAAACTTCGCCGCAAAATCCTTCGTCACCACATTCGCAACACCAAAACTAGGGTTAGGGTTTTTGGGTCGGTTTTTCGCCGTTTCCCGGCAAACGAGAAATCGGAATTGAAATACGAAACCTATCCTAGACTCGTCTCAACGAGACGAACGTCGTGTATGAAAATCGGCCAAAACCGACGACTTTCAATTTTTCCGGCCACAGCCAGCGGCGACGGCGCTCCGGCGAATTTTCCGACCACGGTGGCAGCGCGCCGAAAACCGAAAAATGTGAAGAGAAAGAGAGAAGAGAGAGACTTACTCGTTTTCGTCGCTTTCGTTTTCGTCGGCCGAATGAATATTTTGAACTGACTGAGCCCCTATTTATAGATTTTCAAAGTTACTATTTACCAAGTAAATTTTAATTACCATTCATTAAATATTATTTTTCCGTTTTACCGTTCGTTCGGATTCTACCCTTCAGTTTTACCGATCCTTCATATTCGGCTCTTTTCTTCGCCATTTGAGCTACGGTTCTCCGATTGACCTCTAGTTTGTTTCTATTTTCTCGTTTTTCCGTTACACATCTCATGGTATCAAAATATTCTATGTTCCAGGTCTAGGAAAATTGTTGATCTAGCTCGGGCCTTAAATATATATCTGAAACGCATGTCAACACATCCGAAATAAATTTTAAATTATAAGTTTAAATATTTAATTAACCCATTATGCTTCGTTTTTGGTCCGGGGTACGACATTTTATTTCACTATATATAAAGTACAAGGGTTTTGCAGGTTACAATATTTCATGATGTCATGTCATAAAATCTCATCAAAAATAATTCACGTGCATCGATCTAATTTATAGAGCGGTAATTTTTTTTTTTTTCATTTTCTTCCTCAAATTAGGTATCAAAATTGGATGAGCCCAATTATGACTCTAGGTCTATAAGTTTGGCAACTACACTAGGAAAACAATGTGTTGGCTTTGATCAGTCGTGTCACTCACAATATTTTCACATTATTTCAAAATAAATTTACTCCACTAAAAATCATACACGTAAAAAATTTCTGATGAGATTTTACAATGTTGAAGTCGAAAAAATATTGTAACCTTCAAGACCTGTAAACTTTATATAATGAAACAAAAACTTTTAAATTTCATATAGCAATGTGCTAAATTTAAATGTACTTGAACAATCTCCGGCGAGATTTTATGACGTGGTAACTGGAAATGTTGTAACTTACAAAACTCGTATACTTTATATAATGAAATGAAAACATTTATAAATAATATATCAAAGTGCTAAATTATGTATAATTGAGATGAGTTTTTGCTTTTTACCCTTTTAAATATATATAGGTTTTAAATGTATATAAACTTATTTGAAAATAATCTACTTTAAATATATATGTTTTATCTTCATTTTCCAAGTTTCCATTGCACTTATATATTTCGAAAGCTCATGCATATTTATAACATTCACATTTGAAAATGCTTCACATGAATTTTACACGACCTTCTGTTATCTTTGAAGTTACATATCATATTTCAAAATAGGCGTAATTGAAAAAAATCGTGTTTTTTCAAAAAATTGCAAATTATCGGCTATGGGACAGATGCCTTGCTCCCTTGTTTCCTCTGTGGTTTTCCTTGTTCCATTCCTCACTTTTTGAATTTTGCCAAATATATATATATATATATATATATATATATATTACCACCTTTATTCATTGTTACAATTTAAACCACATTTATATATTCCAGCGATTGGAGTTCACGTGTCTGGCAAACATGTCACATCACATACCACGTAGGATGCCATGTAACTCCCAACAAAAATAAATTTGAAGGTCAAATTGCAAAAGAAATCATCACTTTTTCAAAAGTTGCAATTTAATTATGACTTTTTGTATAATTAGCAAAAAAACCACAACCTTCATTCATTGTTGCAATTCGAATTACGAGTCTATTATTTGGTTATCTAAGTTCATGTGTTCAAATAAATTTACAAGTGAGACAACATAAGCGTCACAATCTTAAAAAATAATTTGTCTATATACATTGAATGCATTTAATAAGCCATCTTCCAATAAATATAATTTATGATAAATTTCATAACAAAACCCAATTTATAGATTAGTTCTTAATTCTAAACCCAAATTTTAAAGTTTCTCAATAAGAGAATCAATTTAACTTGGCAAACAGATTGAAAATATGAAAATAGATAAGGCTTGAAAATAGATTGATTACGTGGCATCCGACGTGGCATGTTTGCCAGACATGTGGATTTCGATTGCCAGAAAATATAAATGTGGTCTAAATTGTAACAGTGATCAAAGGTTGTGATTTTTTTTTTTTGTTTTTTCGCAAAATTCGAAAAATGGGGATTAATTTGTAATTTTAGAAAAAATCATGATTTTTTTTTTTTTTTTTTTTGCAATTACGCCTTCGAGATATTCACCACGCTACATATTAATTAACACACATCGTGTATTAAATAACATGACATATGGGATGCAACATCAAATATAATACAAGAATGAGACCGCTCATGAACCATTTCACCCTTGAAACCTACGATTTTCTTGTAGGGGAAGTACAATATTTAATATGGTGTTAATGTTATTGCTCTTATGCATAATAAAAATTAACGCCAAAAGGAAATATATATAGATGAAATTGCAATTGTATCTAACGATCTAAAGAAGCTTTTTGGACTAAAGCTTGTGTCCATCAGAAACAACAAATGCAGATCAATACATTGTGATTCAGATAATTAAACATCTTTCAAAAGTCCTAAATTCAAATACAAAAAAAAAAAAAAAAAAAATCCATACCATCAATATGATAGATAAAATGTACAACTAATCTAATAGCACATTTGAATGTTGAAATATTAATTGAAAATTGTGCACTAATATGGAACTGGCAGGGATGATTTAGCAATTTGATCAAGAATATCAAGAACCTCAGCCCTACTTCTGACCATCCTATGGAACAACTCTCTAACCTGTTGTTGGAGGGGCCTCAGCCCCTCCTCCATCCTCCCACATATCTCTGCCAGCTCGGCCACCTGCGCCGCCACCTCCTCCGCCTTCTCCTCATCCACCGGAAACACGTAGGAGTCTGCGAAATCGACCAATGATTGGGCCAGCTTTTCCATCCTCTGAGTCTCCTCTAACAATCCAGCATTCCCTTTCTTCTCCTTCTTCTTCCACTCCTCTCCTATCTTCTCCAGCAGCCCACTCATGGGCTGGGCCCACCCCAATTGCTTCGGAACCGGCAAATGGGTCGCAAGCCCATTCCTCTCCTGGCACGGAATCACCGCCACCATGGCCCACATCACAAACACCAGAATGGTGCTCATTATATAAACCGGCACCGCTAGCCCCGTTGTGTCCGCGCCACGTGGCGCCACCAGGTTGCCCGACATCGCCTGAATCTGTTTCGACGCCGACCACGATTTAGCCACAGACCATGACAGCGACCGGAAGTTGCCGGCGTGCCTCGTCTTACTGTTGGCGGCGCCACCACGGCGGCCCAGCGACCACGTTCGCTCTGTCGATTTTCCATGGGAGTTCACGTTGGGGTTCTCCTTATCATCAAAGGCCATGGAGGTGAGCAAGGTGGCAAGGGCTTTGCGGGCCCTCCGAACGTGGCCCTCGCCGACGGGGTTGTGCTGCAGCGCCGTTACGGCGATTTGGGCGAGTTTCTGCCAGAGGCGGAGTAGCTCAACACCGTGACTAACGGCATTGCAGACGTCAAGCGCCCTAACGGCGCGGTCTAGGAGATCGGGGATGAGGCGATCCAAGGGAGGCTTTGCGAACTGAGAAGGGTCGCGGCCGGAAACAAGAACGGCCTTGAATTCGGCCTCACAGCAGAGGAAACTGTCGAGGAGATTGCGTAGCCAGGAGATGGAGAGGAAGGGCGGGGGTGCATCCTGTGCAGAAGGGGATTCGGCGGCGGAGGAAGGGGTGTCGGCGGCGGTGGGGGGGAGAAGGTCGGCGAAGCGAATGGCCACGTGTTTCTGGAAAAGTTCCAGGTCTTCCACTTCTTGCTCGTTGTTGTCCAACCCCACCTGGTTGCGCCGGATGCTTATCAGGTTGAGGAAAGAACCTTGATTATCGGTACCCGGCATCTTAATTTGCTACATTTAATGGATGCTTTCTTTCTTTCTTTCTTTCTTTATTATCATCAAGATGTGGTAATGGAGGGTAATGATGCTTTGTCGGAAGCCTCACCGTTTGACTAGGTTCTCTTTTTGTCTTTTCCTATTTTGCCATTTGAGGACAAATTTAATGTTTAGGATTAAATTTAAATTAAATAATCCCCAAGTATTCACTTTTTTATAATTTTTTTTTAAATTTCGATTGCATTCAAGAATCCATTAATTTTCGCTTTATATGTTTTTGAGCACTTTTCTAATCAAAATAGAATTGAATGTTGTGATTTTTAAACCAAAAAACATGAAACTTATGCCAAAACACTCCCCATCTCTAAGTAAAAGGAAACTTCAAATTAGTTATTGATTTTAATTCGATTCAAGCTGAATTTGTGAAAAGAAAAGAATTGAATGAAGTTTTTTCGATTTTGACCAGAAAAATGATTTAAAAATTGGCTTATATTGCAAAGTGAAGAAATTGTGAATTTTATCTGCAATTGTTAAAAAAAAAAAAATTATTGGTTGCAAAGTCTAAAAAAATCATACTTTACATTCTTTTTAACCATAAATGATATGTTATATAAAATATTTGTAGATTACCCAATGTCGGTAAGCTAACACTCTTGATGTTCCGATTTCAAAATATAGGAATATCGTAAGTAATTACCAATTATTGTTTCTTGTTTTATTAAAGAAAAAAAAAGACTTGAAAATAAGTTAGATTGTACCGAAGTGCATGCTGAATGGCACTTTTCACCAAAATCTAATAATAAATTATAATTGTTCCTATGTTAAAAAACTAATGGTCTCCATAATTCGAGCCCAACTGTCATGTTGATTCACGTATATAGAATGACAGCAGCTTAATCACAGTAATCAACTCAAGAAGAGATGCTTCAATTCCGGTCAAAAGGATATCTGATGATCAATTTACTTTTAAACAATTTTTGGATTTGACTATTTGTCAAATTACATATTGTTCCAACTGTCATGTTGGGTTGACTCTGAGCTTCCTTGCTGTAGTTCTGTCTTTGTTGATTTTATTTTAAAGCATGGAGAGTTGAATGTGATGTTTTAACTTCTTCGTATATCAGTTGATTAGTGCAAGCTTGATTCTGATATCGTTGTATATATAGTTCCTGCAACAGTTGTACGAGGTACTGCTGTAACATTTTTCCTGCAGTAAGCTTCATTCTTTGGTGTATTCTTCTTATTCTGTAGTCTGAGTTCATATACAACAGGTGGTTCTTCTGTGGTTGTCGTACAATAATTATATCCTACAAGTGCAACTTACATCAGATGTTCACTACAGCGTGCAATATAAGATGTTGACTTGTTTTTTCTTCGATCATTCTTCAACCTAATCCATGACTTAAGGCTATCTAAATATCACTTAAATATTGTGAAAAATGAGATTATTCTAAAGTCTTAATACATGTGCATTTTGTGTCATTAAAATCTAAACAATAATTTCCTAACACATTTACTGGATATTTTGGAGTCACACTTAAAAATGACGAAGATATTTTTCTAATTTTGGACTCTGCATCAGCAATTGTAAGCCGAATGACCTGATCATGTATCGAATAACTATTTAGCCGTATGTGAGCTTCCAAGTACTATTTTATTCAATGTTAGTTCAATTACTCTTTAACCTACAAATGCAATGTGTAAATTTGGTTCGGAATTAATAATATCTTCCAACATACCAAAACTCGCTAATACACCACCAACAATAGGAGATGTAAGGATTGACACATACAATAACCTTTTATTTTTTATGGATAGTTATATAAGACCGACAATAATTTAGTCATTTGTATCAAACTCGAACTTCTCTCTTGCATGCCCCCAAGCGTTGACTATAAGAGGTATAATTTGATTGGAAGGGCACATCATAATATGAAATCAATGTGGGGGTTCATTATGGAGTCAATTTCAAATTAGATTACTAGCATTTCATGTATTAAAGAAAAAACAATTTTTATTAAATATAAGTTTTTAAATATCATATATATTTTTTAATTTACATTTTAAAATTTTCAAAACTTATTCATGAACAAAAATTATCTTCAGGTGATAATTTGGTATTTTTGAGATATTGAACTTTAACTATTGTTTACATTAATCAAACGTCTAAAAAGCCCTTAAAGTGAAAAAAGAATAAATGCACAATGGCACAATAAAATAAATCGTCAAAATTCAAAAATATAAAATGCATTTGTATAACTACCCAAAACATGTAATGCGGGCTTAAATACTTCAGCCCGCCACGCTAATAAATCCTGTGAGCTATCGGCCCAGGTTGCTCATTGGATCATTAATACTTTTAGGGGTTGTTTGGATTGAGGGTTAGGTGTGTTAAGGCCCCTTAACCAACTTAAAATTGTGTTTGGATCACAAGTTAAGGGCCTGGTTTAGTTTCCAGCCCATGTTTCTGTTGGGTTAAAAAGTGTGCTATTGAGTGTTGAATAAACCCACCAAAATTGGTAGGTTAATTTAACTCTTCATATCATGCATGTACAGTAAAATAATTTGAATTCACTATATTGCCCATGATTTCCCTTGTAAAATGATGTCAATACCCTTCATTTTGCCAAAATATCATATTTGCCATTAAAGTTACTCCTTTCTTCAAGAACCTTATGCTCTGCAAACCCTATGTTTGTTTCCAATGAAGAACGACTCCATTGACTGGCGATTTTCTGGTATTGTAGCTCATTAAAATTCACCAATGTATATATTTAAAGTTTGACGTTAGAGGCTCATTCTTTCATAGGTAAATGAAACTCTTCTTAAGCAATTACATTTCAACCCTAAAACTCAAACGATTTCCCCCATTATGGTGTTTTTTGTTCGAATAGAGGAACAAATCCTGGGTTTATGAAATTAACGACAAACTCTATCCCTTTCTCTCTATATTTATTATTATTACGAAATGCAATCAGAAAGATAGAAATTTTTGTGGGTTTGACTATTATGCTCTGTTAATTTTGTTAAAAACATTTATTTTTCGAAATATTGTGTCTTATCTGCAATTTCTGATATCAATAAATGAAATCTTTGCTTGTTTCCACCTCCAACTACTTCAGTTATATATAAAAATAGGTAGAGCTTTTGTCAAAATTACAACTTACAGAGCTCTTGAGTAGGATAATTAAGTATTTTGATATTTCTTGGACTAATATTTGATTTCAATTTTAAAAATTATCTTGATGTTTATGATGTTGTATTTTCACAGAACCAAAACATTTGTGTCACCTTTAAATATGGATTTTGGTATTATCTTGATGATTATGTGGATACAATATTCAAAATTTCAATCAATATTTATGTATACCTGACAGTTTTATCACTGCATCGAGTATTAATTCTCGACTGAGTTGATTTATGCATTGACTAAGAATTTTTAAATTTCATTTGACTTGCAAATTACCATTCAAATGATGAAACCTTGGACTGATTCAATTCAGAAGCTCGAGGATTTCCTAAGGCACTATATCAGGTTTGTAATTTTTAATTTGATAATTGTTAAGATTGAAAATCGGTGTTAAATTCAGATGATGCTTGTGAAGTACGACTTTTTTAGAACAGGTCCGAGTCAAATAGCAATGATTCGAAGCACTTCTTTTTACACTATTTCGGAAACCCAAGGACTCAATCGTATGGATATGTAAAATACAGGATTTCCAATCCTAGCAGGAAAGGGAGGGAAACGCTTAACTTGTCAATTTCTACTTTATTTCAAAATCGATTAACTTGTTAAGATTGAGAATCTTTCTACTTTATAAATGTCAAAATTGAGAGTTAGATATATGGATGAACTTGTTATTGGGTTTATCTGATGCAATTATGTTTGAGTTTGCATGAACTTATTAGATTGAGACTTGTTCTACTTTATAGTTGTCAAGATTGTGAGATAGATCACCCAAATGAACTTAAAAGTTATTGGGTTTTTTTAATGCAATATTATTTAAGTTTGGATGTGTTCGAGATAAAGAGATGAACTTGTTAGGATGGATAATGTTTCTACTTTATTGCAACTAAGATGATGAGTTAGTATGTTGTTTATTTGATGCAATTAAGTTTAATGATTGTTGTTGCTAAGTAGAAATTTTGTTCAACAATATGTTTAAAACTTAGTCTCCATATACTGTAGAATTTTTTGTTTTAGATTTATGTATTGGTGCATTGCTTTGATATTTATTGGCAATTTTTTGTTGTAAGAGAGATGTTACTATTTTGATATGTAGTTATGCCTGCTCGTTTGAGAACGTGTAATACTCATAAATTACTCTAAGTTCCTATCAGTTGAGGTGGATTGTCATCATATTATATTACTCTACTTAACAATAGATTTGTACTTTTCTTTAAATATTCAAATATTGTGTTTGTCTATATGTTGTCTGCTCAATATAATTGTTAATACTTGTCTACTTATTTAATTAAGATGGATGATCACATCGAGGTCGAGACAGCTTATGTTGTTGTAGAAGCCATTAGTTCAACTTTAAAGACATTTTTCATGTTTATGACATTCGCATACATGCATTATAGACGTAGAAGATGCCGTATCCGAACTCATCTACAAAGAGCACCCTATTACAATCTTAGAAATATAATTACCAGACAATTGGATCATATCCATCATCTTACCTACTTAAGCGATGAGACTTATATGAATCAACTCCGAATGAATCGTGATTCATTTTCACGATTATGTTATCTATTGGAAACCCTTGGGGGGCTTTCTTCCACTCGTCATGTCCACATTTCTGAACAAGTGACTATTTTTCTTAGTATTTTTTCTCATCATAAGAAGAATAGAGTTGTAAAGTATGACTTCAATCGGAGTGGGTACACAATAAGTAGACACTTTAATGCTGTACTTGAGGCCATGTTAAGCTTGCACAATATTTTACTCGTCCAACCCGAACCCATACCAGAAGACTGTGAAAACAAACGATGGAAATATTTCAAGGTATTATACAAAAACTAGTATCTTCCAATTACACTTAATTATTTCCATCCTATATAGTGGACTTTGACATACCACTATCTAAATTTGCCAATCATAAATTGTGTAGGGTTGTCTTGGTGCCTTAGATGGTACTTACATACATATTAAAGTTCCATTACATGACAAGCCCCGTTATAGGAACCGGAAAGGTAATATATCAGTTAATGTGTTGGTGGTATGTGACCGACACATGAACTATATTTATGTGTTATCCGGTTGGGGGGATTCGGCAGCCGATGGGAGGGTGTTGCGTGATGCTGTTAGTCGTCCACATGGACTGAAAGTTCCCAACGGTACATGAATTATTATTTGCATTTGTTCTAGGATTATTAGGTTTGATATTACTTAACTGAAATAATTTATAATCACAGAATGTTACTACTCATGTGATGGAGGGTACACTAATGGGGCAGGATTTCTAGCACCTTATAGAGGTGTGAGATATCATTTACAAGAATGGGATCATGCAAATGCACACCCTCAAACGGATCAAGAGTACTTCAATTTAAAGCACGCTAGTGCACATAATGTTATTGAGCGTTCTTTTGAAATTCTCAAGACACGTTGGGGTATACTTAGGAGTAATTCTTACTATCCAATAAAAATCTAAAACCGTATTATAATGGCTTGTATATTACTCCACAACTTCATTCGAACAAGTACCTCTTGTGATCCATTTGAACTTGATGTGCCAGACTTTTGTAATAATGATGAGGTTGATGCGGCCAATAACAATTGTGGATTTATCGATCAAGTAGAATGTTCTCCAACTTGGACCACTATGAGAGATAGTATAGCATTTCAAATGTTTAGTGATAGATAAGAATGATGTGTCAGTTAAGTTCATTTGTATTTTCCAGTCAACTACATCTATATAATTTATGTTGTTTATTATATATTGTAGGCAATGTTTGTAATGTGATATTTTTATGAATTTTGTATCGAAATTGTCTTAAGTGGGACATAACATTTATTTTAAGTGAGATATAACAATTATTTGAGAGACTGCAGTTTATTATTTTGATCTTTTCAATATTGTAATGTTGTTTATGTTTACTATTTATTGATCTTGGTTGCTTCAACTAATTAAATGTATTGTGAAGATCACTAATGGATTGTGAAAGCTCACAATCAGCTCCGAAAAGAGGGCCAACTAAGACTAGAAGGATATGGAGTTTGCTCGAGGAACAATCTTTAATTTTGGCCTTGAAAGAGTTGGTGAGTAGAGGATATAAGTCCGATAATGGTTTTCGGACGGGATACCTCAACTTGCTAGAGAAACAAATGACTCAAAATTTTCCTGGAACCGACTTGAAAGTAGAACCTCATATCAATAGCAAGATAACATCATGGAAAAGGTGTCACACTTCACTATGTAATATGTTTTCAAGAAGTGGCTTTGGACTCTCTGACAAATACAGACTTGAAGTGCATGACGATGTTTGGATTGACTACATTAAGGTATTTTTAAGAACTATTGAACCATTATAAAATTTGCAGAACGTAAGATAATTCATGTATCATCTTTATATAATGATATTTTAACACTTGCAAACTTACTTTTAAACTATATACAGATCGATACATTTTCCCGTACTATGCAACATAAGTCATGGCTATTCTACATCGATTGGTTGGAAATATTTGGCAAAGATCGAGCGACTGGGGAACATGCGGAGGACTTTCGTGATGTCGTGCAAGAAGTACTTAGTACACCATTTAGTCCATCTACTGGTGCAACTTCTGAAAATCTAAAACATTCAGCAACTTCAACTCCGAACATCTCCTATGCACCATCTGAGAGTGCTTTTGTGTCTAAGCAAAATGAAAAGGGAAAAGCAAAACGTAAACAACCTGATATAATGGATGAGCGTTTCGTCACGAACATGTCTAATTTCTGCAAAACTACCGACTCACACTTGGGTGAACTAGCTGTGAGAGTGGGGTCACAATATGATGCATGTAAAAAATGGGAAAAAGTCTTCCATGCACTTTCTGCATTGAAAACTTTAACCTTGGAAGCAAAAGTACATGTTTCAAGAAGACTCTGCAATAATCAATTTGAGTTGGGCCTCTGTTTCAGCATACCTCCAGATGCTCAAATGGTGTTAGTGAATGACATCATGATAGAAATGGGAAAATAAGATATCAATCTTCTACATGCTGTTAGTATTTTGGCAATTTGATTTTGTAAGGAGAAAGAAGTATTGTAACTAATATCTACGCTAAACTTGAGCATCATTTGGAGATTTTCTTAACTATTTTGATATTGCATGTAACATTTATGCTATACTACTTTTTGTAACACTAATGTTACGTGTGAAATTTATCTTTAGCAGTGGATTAATGTTTAATGCACTCAAGTCATGTGGAAACTTCAGAGAGAAAGATACATATTTACAATAATTTGGCTTTCAAATATTGA
Source organism: Scutellaria minor (assembly GCA_954870855.1). Lineage (NCBI taxonomy): Eukaryota > Viridiplantae > Streptophyta > Magnoliopsida > Lamiales > Lamiaceae > Scutellaria > Scutellaria minor. The sequence goes on from OX940733.1 coordinate 7,468,365, forward strand.
ATGGAGATACTGATGGAAAATTTCCAGTAATATAAGCCTAGACATATTACATAAGTTGAAAGGGCTAGAAAGCCTTTTAAGCTTTCTAGTTCAAAATGCCTATCAACTCAACATTAAACCAAAACAATAACAAATACTTATCATCAAATACAAACAAAAAAGTGTCCCTAAGCTTTCTAATATCAGAAGATAAATTTTCACCTACATGCCAAAAATTTCTGCAAAATACATATTAATATGCATCAATAGACCCAACAAGTTGGGATTAATTCTTCGCATTTGGAGATTGGTTCTCGGAAGAAGCGACATAAGAACAATATGAGAAGTTTCTTGGTGAATGAACTTCAACGGTTTTTTCCCCTTTCCCTTAAAATCAACGGTAGGATTTGATGAACTCATTTCCGTTTTCAATGATGGAGACTTGTATGAATCTTCCTCACCCGACTCATTAGGGTAGTTTTTAGTGACATAGTTCAAAAACATTTTGTCAATACTAGCGTCGGCATCGTCTGAGATTTGGATTACCTCCTTACACTTTGTAATGTTAACATTTTTATTTTCTCCAGAATCATCGGAAACGATATGTATAACTTCATTTTTAGGACATTTTGGGAGTGACAATGGATTCTCAACCTCAATGCTTTTAAAAATCACTTTTAGGTCATCCCAATTTGGATCGCCAAACCTCTTGTAAGCAACAACAAATGGGTCATTCTAGCAAAGTTCAACAATAAAAGATAATCAAGTTAACATTTAAAAAAATCACTAATAATTAGTGCTTTTATAATTTACATGTCGGATAAAATGTGTCGTCCTCATGGGAAAAATAAAATGATGTACTCACTTGCATTATCTCGGACCAAGTATCATCATTACAATGCACTTCATTTGTTTTCTTCGAAACTCCAACTTGATCGTGGTTCATAATCATGTCAAAGACATAATGTCTTTGACGAAGCTTTTGAACTTGCTTCAAACATTCAGGAAACCCAAAGTTTTTGTTGAAGTACTTGTTGACAAAGTATTGAGTAGTTTGGATTGCGTAGATGTTATTGCATCCCAAACTGAAATTCCCCATTTGTGTTTGATCGGCCAACACTTCAATGATGGGCATACTTATGTTGGAGTCCCACTCCAAATCATAAAAGTAGTCTTCTTATTTCAAAGTGATATTGGGGGCCATTTGAATATTAGATGATATAATATTGAAAACAATAGAAACTTCTGTTTCTCCTATGAAAATAACATGCATGAGTAAGTTTATATAAAACTTAAATGTTCATATTCAACTTTACAAATGATTTATTATTTGACTACGTTTCCACCACTAGTTCTTGATTGACATAAAAAAATCTTCTCTCACTTCAATTGTTTCTACAAGAACTATTTTTGTGTTTATCTACCCAATGTTTGCTTTTTTTAAAGTAAAGATATGACATCTTTAGATTCTATTTTTGGTCATGCATGCCCTTTTCTTCACAATACTCAAGTATGTACTATTATGTACTTTTAACCTTATGATAATCGTGAATACTTGGTAAAATTTATGTCCTCTCATAAATTAAATGTTATGCAAAATATTTATTTCACCTATTTGATATTTTATAGTATTTGTTGGGAGATGTATTGCATTTCTCGAAGCTTTTTTGGGACAATATTTTATCGATAAATAATTTTTCAACCCCATAAGTCATATTGTACTCGAGCAAATGTAGTAAGATTTTTATATTTATATTGGTTTCGAGGAAATGAACCAAGTAGTAGCTTCACTGCAATAGCTACTAACCATTATCGATAAAGATGAGAATATATAAAGAGCATAATGATAAAAGCATAAGTATATCATAATTTTCGGAAAAAATCGTGTATTTTCTCCTTTAGATAAGAGTTTGAAATTGGGAAGGTGTAAGAACAGTGAAGCCAAAAGAGATTCCATTAAATATAATATAATTTATACTTCACTATGCAAACTTGAATAATTGCAAGATTGAAAATGTAAGATATATATTACATAGAACACTGTTGACATGTGATAGCAACATAAAACTGCTCATAAGCATTTGAAAATGGTGCTTCAACATTTATTTAAGGAGCATGACTTTCCACTATTTTAAAACTTTTTCCGAAAATATTGGATGTCTACAAGTTTGAGTGGGATTCTTCTTGTTTCATAACAGAGCATCATCTAACTTCATTATCAATAAAGATGAACCGCATGATGGACTCGACTACAACATATTTACAAGTGTTACTTTGAGAGGCCATGAAAATCGACAACCCATCCTAATATGATCAATTTGTTATCCGGCTTTCAAACAACCCACCTTACTGTCGTTGCTACTTGTTATATATGTTAATACCTTGATCTATACAAGGCATGAATTAATTTGGGTCTAATTTTTCAATAACTTTAGACTTTCGCTTACTCAAAGTATCACCCTTTTTATGTTATGTACTGATAAATTTGACCTCACTCTCTTCAACAAATTGCAATATCAAAAAACTTTTTTGTGACGATCGATATAATATTACAAACAAAATCATAAAAGTCGGAGTTTCAAGCAGAATTCATATTTAAGTTGCAAATTAAGATGTCCACAATTATATTAGGTTAATGACATATACATACTAAACACAAGAAAACTAAAACGTCACTTTTCTACCCAAATTAAGAAACATATTACATGCCATTAAAATGCACAATTGCAGTTGCACTAGATGGTTTAATCTTTAGCAAATAAATGCTAAACACAGTCATTGTTATAACTACCAACAAACAAAGCTTCATCACGCACTTCATTCGTTGTTCATTTTTTTTCAATAACTTAACCTCCATTTGAAGCCTGTCTATCTTATCAGTAAATTCAACTGCAACTTCCCTAGCTTTCCCACTTAGTTGAGGTTCCAGCCAAACAAAGAAGCCGCATTTATCTTCCTACAAAACAAGTAACCCATGTAAAATAAGTAATAACTCTTGTTTTAGTTAGTGAATTATTTCAATGCAATCTATTTGAGTATATATTGATTAAGCTACCCCTCTTATTGGGCACACGCCATAAACCGACGGCCTGTATTTATTTTCGTGGTGGAAGTCCTCTCATTTAGTAGTATGCCACACCCACAACGGACCAATGAATCCATCGAACAACGCATATGAGTCCCACTTCCGTATATATTCCGAAAGGAACAATTGTTGCTACATAGTTTCAATATAATGAAATTAAATCAAATCATAGATTATGGACTTAATTTGGTGCAAAATAAACTATATTAACACCAAATTAACCAAACTTCAACAAGAATAAAACTTTATTGAGGGAGCATGTATAAATCACCTTTACAAAATTCAGAAGACAAATGAGTATATATTACTTTATATGTTTCATAAATTTTCAAACACTATAAGTCAACTCAACTACACTAATGAAATAATATTATCTGGGAGCTGAAACTGTCCAAATCAATAATCTATACTCAAAAAACAAATCACAAAAACAAGGTGATGCTCGAATTTATATTATCACCCTGATCCTAACATTCTTGAAATTAAATACATTATTGATTTCATATACAGGTTATTCTCCATAGTTATCGAAAATAATACACATAAAATGTATGACTAGTTCGAATCACAATATGACGATCGTTTAAAGCTTACCTAGACGAGAGTGATTTACGTGACATAAGAAATCGGTGGTAGGATATACAAATTGAGGGTAATTTGTATCTCACTTGTTTGGGGTTTGTTCTTCTTGGATGCAAATGAATTTTTTCAAAATAGTTTTGAGATGTGGTTTGTCTTTTAAAGGGTAGGTTGAATTCAAAATGTATCACGCCCTATTTTCATACTTAAAAATATCAGAGTTTTCTTTGTGGGCGTGCGGGGAGAAAGGAAAAAGAGACGTACGTTTTAAAACAGAAACCTTGGAGTATCGTTAAATATATGATTTTACATGTTTAAAACCTTCGGCACATAGCCAGATGAAAACATAACAGCGGAAATACATCATGATCCATAGCATAAAAGAAATACAATTTTTCTTTACAAATGTGAAATATTTACAACATTGTTTCAATAAGTTTTGAAAAGCAAAAGGAGTTAACATGATATGACACCCTCCTCTCTACGCATCTTGACTCTCGTCATTTTCTGTAGTGAATACAGATAGGGGTGAGTGCGTTTGAATACACTCGTGGAAGTAATTTCATATATCAAAGTTCATTAAGTAATTAAGTCGTTTTAACATTTATGAATATAACAATTAGACACAACACATATAATGCATAACACATAATTTTAGAACACACAGCTCTATAAGAGCACTCAACTCTAAACAGGTGCGGGAACAACCCGTCTTATCCTATAAATGGTTTTTAATACCGTTGGTGCTTTTCACGAGCCACCAGTCCGTTGGTGCTTTTTACGGGCCACCAGTCCATCCCTAACGTAAGGTGCTTTTTACGGGCCACCAGTCCATCCCTAACGTATGGTGCTTTTTACGGACCACCAGTCCATCCCTAACATATTCATGGACTTCCGTCCTCATTTATCATATTCATAACGTATGCATGTACATAGTAATCACAACATATAATTACAACACGTAAAGTTCAACAATTCATATATCAAATATGGAAAACAATAAACATATAGAGATTAGATGTTACCCCCACCTTGTTCGATGGTAACCGCGTGAGTTGTCAAAGTATCAAATTTTAAGAGTATTTATCCGATTGTAAGCCTACACATATAAACAAGGGTTTCTTAGATCCATAATACATTAATTACGTCTATATAATTATATAAACTCTCTCGGAGAAGAAATGATAGGGAAAAATGAGACGAAACGAAAGATCTAAAGATCAAGGATGAGGAAACAAGTATGGATGGTTAAACAAGTGATCTTAAGATGAAGAAGGAAAGATTAGGGTTGCAACGGAAGAAGAACGAGATTAATTGGAGTTAAAACGAGCTCAAACAGAGCATTTTAAGGTATAGAGGTGTTTTCGTAATTTTCAAAAAAGAGTTGACTTTGATCGGGACCCCGACTCTCGGCTGACAACATCACGTCGCCGACGACACAACGCGCACACACACACGACGACATGCACACAGCAAGCAAAATAGACCTGGCGCCGCACACACAGTGCCCCGTCGCTTGCTCGTGTGCGCGCGCTACTTGTCTCCCGACGTACGCACAACGCGCGCCCAGCTACCTGACATGTCTCGGTGCGTGCGCCCAACGACTCCCATTGCGCGCACTAGCACCAAGAAAATAGCAGCAGCCACCAGACTGGTCGGCGCCACCAGCGCTGGCCACCACCATCACCACCTCCACGGCGGCGCTGCACAACACCGCCACCCTAGCAGTAACAACAACACACACATGCATGCGTACTCACGCACACACCATGCATACACACACACCATGCACAGCTCCGGCGCCGCCACCCACGGTGGTGCCACTCCCACCACCCGACACACACACACCTAGGGGAGGTCTAGCCACTGTTCCGGCGAGGGAGAGAGATAGTGTCACGCCCTAAAATATTTTCGTATTTTTATCAGAGTTTCACATTGGGCGTGAAGAAGAAATAGTAAGAGACGACAGAAGAAGGGGATTAGAGACGACAGAAGAAAGAGGTGAGAGACGATGTGAATCTTTCACATATCAACAATCGGCCTCTACCGAAGACAATCGGTCTCACTACCGATATAAACATCATAATAAAGCAGCAGAAACAACATCAGGATCGCACGTTCATAGTAAACTCAAAAATAATTACAAAACGTGAATGAACTTAAAATATTGTTTGAAAATGTTTGTGCGACACAACCTAAAATCACAGATTCAAAAGCGGCACCGCCTCTCTCCGTCTAGGGTTCATCATGTTCACCAGCTCCTGTAGTGTGAGTACAGAATAAGGGGGTGAGTGCGTGGAATACACTCGTGGGGATAAAGTCTGCATCTTATAACATTCGATAGATATAAATATCGGAAAATAATCTACAGTCACAAAATCATAGCAAGTAATATGCAAAGCAGATATTAGAAATGGTAAGAAGAATAGGCGTGGGAACAGCCCGTCTTACCCTATAAAACGGTCTCATATACCGCTGGTGCGCTTCATGAGGACCACCAAACCTCAATAGAGTAGTAGAAGGGAGGGAGATGATTTTTTTACAGTCCCGTAGGACTCTCCGAACATGCAATGTGAACCGAAGTTCTTTCACAGTATATAATATGACACAACACGTAAATTCACAGCATTTAGTATTCCTCATTCATGTTTCATAATAGGGAAAACTGTAAACACATTAAGAGTTAGAAATTACCCCCACCTTGTTCGGTGGTTACCCGCGTGAGTCGAAAGTCTCAAATGTCAAATATCTCAAGCGCAAACCAGCAGTAACCCAAGCTCAATCCAATCAAGTAAGTCAATCTTAATCCAACAAATCGCCTATACAAGTTACGGTATACTTAGATCTTTATTAATTATAATTAAAGCGATAAACGTTTCTTCCGGAAGATAGACGACCGTTAAAAATGCGACGAGTCAAGAGCTCTAAGGATTGGATAAGGAACGAGCTCGTTCGGAGTTGATACGATCTCAAACAAAGTATATAGAGTTGGAGGGTAAAAAAAGGTAAGTACGGAAAAAGGATTGGAGAACACGACGTCTCCCGACACACGCCCCGCACCCGGCGCCCTCTCTCGGCGTACCCACTCAGTGCACGACCGTGCTCTCCTGGTACGGCCGTGCGCCACCTTCCAGTAGCTCTGCCGGCCAGCGCACTACCGTGCCCTCCTGGCACGACCGTGCGTCACCATTCAGAAACTCCTCCCTGGCTCAGGCACGACCGTGCGCCAACCTCCATTGGCTCCTGCTAACTCACCCTCCGGCACGACCACGCACCAGTGTGCCCAGCAACCTGCTCGCCCGGCAGTTTCTCCGGCTGCCTCCAACGGCAACAACAACACCCGATTCTTCCCCCTTCCGGTCCTCCGGCTGTCTCGTTTCAATACACTACAACATCACTGATATGATATCACTCTATCCCAACCCCATCACACACACACAAACATATAAATATACAAACACACTTATCACAAAAATGCTTGGCTGGCGACCTTCGATCGCCGGAAACCCATCGTCATAACCCACCGACGTATCACCAACGCCGGTTATTACTTTCCTTATGGCGGCACCACCTCTGCCGCCCCCAACAGAGATCACCCAAGCATACACATAAACTCACATACATACATGCATATGAACATACCCAACTAGATATAACTCCAACAACTCACCCTCACATCCGGGAGAACCTCCGACAACAAACTCCGGCTAAAAGGATGGAGGAAAGAGAGAAAACCGAGGAGAGAGAAAGTTTTGCTAGGGTTAGGGTTTAGGGTTTTCAAGAGGGTTTTTTACCATTTTCCGGCGAATGATAAGTCGGAATAGAAATCCGAGACCAGTTCTAGACTCAACTCGTCAAAACCTACGTTGTGTGCGAAAATCGGTTGAAACCGACAACTTTGAAATTTTCTGGCGACTCCGGTGGCGGCACACCGGTGGCGGCGCCGGTTGAAGAGAGACTTACTTGTTTTCGGCGCTTTTGGCTCGTTCGAAGAAAGGGGTGAAAATGAATTGAAAGGAGCCTCTATTTATAGAGTTGGAAAAGTTACTATTCACCAAAATATCTCGTTCCACTATTCATCGGTGGACTTTTCCAAGTTACTATTCACGTAAAAATATCTTCATTTCCATTCTCCGTAAATATCCTCCGATTTTCCAAAACTTCCGGTTTTGCCCTTTTCGTCGCCGTTCGAGCTACGGGTCTCCAATTAACCCCTAGTTCGTTTCTATCTTCTCGTTTTCTATTACGCATCTAATGATATAAAATATTCTACGTTCCACGTCTAATAAAATTATCGTTCTAAAACGTGCATTAAACACTTATCTGAAACGCACAAATTGAATTAAACAGTTAATTCATACGCACAAAATTATTACATCATAGGTTAAAATTTTTAATTAATCAATTATGCTCGTTTTGATCCGGGGCGCTACAGATAGAGAGAGTGAGAACAACGGAGAGAGAAAGGAAGAGAGGAGAGAGGAGATTAGGGTTTTCCGATGATTGATTGGCCATTTTCCAGCGAAGGAGATGTCGGAATGAAAATCCGAGACCTGTTCTAGAATCATCTCGGCGAGACCTACAAGCTATGTGAAAATCGGCCAAAACCGAGAAAAAGTTTCCGACACCGGCGGCGACTGCCGGAAAATAGAAGAAGGGGAAGACAAAGAAATGAGAGATAAGATTCTTACTTTTTTGATTTCTCGTTCGAATAATTACTTTTATGATTCATTTCATTTTATTTATACTCTTTTCCAAAATAACGTACTATTCATCGAGAATATCTTACTTTTACTATTCACGAAAATATCTTACTATTCATCGAAATATCTTACTTTTACTATTCATCAAAATATTTCATTTTTGATTCTTCGTATTATGTCGTATTCTTCGTGATTTGAGCTACGGGTCTCCGATTGACCTCAAATTCGTTTCTATCTTCTCATTTTTTGATTACGAAACTTTGAATAACTATAATCTATGCTTTACTATTAATTTATACAACCGATTAATTAAATATGCATTTTATCATTTTTCTGAAACACACATAATTAAATCAAATAATTAGAGGTTTAATTATTTAATTAGCAAATTATGCATCGTTTTGTCCTAGGCATTACATCCCTTACCCCTTAAAAGAATTTCATCCTTGATATTTAGATGTGCTCCTAGAAACGACAAGTCGGATACTTTGCTAAAAGCTCGTTCTCGTGTTCCCATGTTGTTCTTCCTTTCCATGTCGACTCAATTGGACTTTCACTAAAGTCATATCTCGATTCCTTAATCTGCGAGTCTTTCGATCCAGGATGGCCACTGGTTTTTCTTCATAAGTCAGATTTTTTTTAATCTCTATGCTTTCTTGGTTGATCACGTGACTTGGATTGAAAACATATTTCCGCAACATGGACACATGGAAGACATTGTGTTAGAGAGCAGCAGGCGGACGGGCCGGAATTGCAAGATGATGGGCCGCGTCCGTTGCTGGTGTACCGGCGTCGCGGCAGGGCCTGATGGGCCGGGAGTTATTTAATTTAATTATTTCAATTTCAGTTGTTTTTGTTTTAGGATTCTATTTTTGGTAGTTTAGGGTAAGGCATATTTAAGGAGGGGAGTAGGGATTGTTTTTATTTATCACATAATTCTGAATTGAGAGCTGCGGCTTTGGGCAAGCGAGTGGACGCTTGATTTTTCAGGTATTTCTGCTTCTATCAATTTGGTCCGACCTGCCGGATCCCTATCCACCGCCGATCGTCACCATGACTACCCAATGAACCATTGATCAGCGCATGGAGAAGATGGAGGCCGACCAGGAACGTTTCAGTGGAGAATTGAAAGCACAGGGAGGAAATTAGATGCAATCACCAAAACCCTGGACAAGTTGGTGCAGATGATGGGATCAGAGACGCCACCTGTGGACTTCTCGGCCACGCCAGGCGCGACTTCAACAGCGCGGGACGCGCGCGGGAAGGGGATCGCCGATTCGGAGGGGGTGACACAGCCCGCCCCCCGTTGGGGTCTGTTATTACGCCCCTGGCACTGCCTTCATTCGACGGAACTGATCCGATAGGTTGGCTTGCACGGGCTAACTAGCAGTTTGAGATCCATAACACCCGATCAGATTTGAAAGTTGCATCGGCCATGGTCGCGATGGACGGTCCGATGCTGTACTGGTTTGCCTGGACCCGCGACAGGAAACCCGATATTACTTGGGAATCGTTTTTGCAGGCGTTAGTGGCTCGCTTTGACACCCGATTCAAAGGAAGCGCGTTTGAGCGCCTGGCAGACGTGCGGCAAACAGGAACAGTTGACGAGTATGTTACAGTTTTCGTGCAACTCGCGAGTCAGGTTCCCGGACTAACGGATGATCACTATTTGGGATATTTCATGAAGGGTTTGCGTAACACGATTCGCAATTCTCTGCGACTCCTTCGGCCGAGCGATCTGGAGACCGCCATGGAATTAGCCCGAGATATTAAGGATAACCTGGCTGTTTAGTCGGGGGGAAGGAGCGAACGGAGTGTGAACACCCAGTCCTGTTCGGGTATTTTCAGCAAGCCATTGGGATGGTCCGGAGAGCCGCCTATGCAAACTGGTGGCAGTCAGATTACCGGGGGTAGTTCTGCATCTTCACGGCCCTCGGGGCGTGCGCCGAGTGTTAATTCGGCAGCTTCGGGTGTGTCAACAAATCAAAACAGGTTCACAAGGCTTTCAAGTCAGGAGTTGGCTGACTTACGCGCAAAAGGGCTCTGTTTTCGCTGCAAAAAACCCTTTACGCCGGGACATGCTTGTCCTTTGAAACACCTACGCGTTATGGTTGCCGAGGAAGATGAAGAGATTGATTGTAATCAGGCCGAGACCTATGTTTCTGCAGAAGAGATTGAGAAGTTAGTAGAGCAGGACGAACAACAAGAAGAGGAGAGGGATCTTCCAGTGTACTCTATGGCGGGGCTTTCGGGACCTCGAACTATGAAACTGCGAGGAGTAACAGGAGGGAGGACGGTAACAGTTTTGGTGGATAGTGGTGCCAGCCAACACTTCATTTCAACAACCTTGGTCTCTTTATTGAAATTGCAGGTAGAACAGACAGGGCGGTTCGGTGTTAAACTTGGTGATGGGCGGAGACAGGAGTCAGAGGGAGTATGTCGTAAAATAGCTATTTCACTGTCTTCTTGCACGGTTGAGACGGACTTCTACGTCTTTCCGTTAGGTGGCGTGGACGTAATATTGGGAGTGGCGTGGTTGGCAACACTGGGCGAGGTTCGAACTAACTGGGAGTCGATGACTATGGCCTTCGATTAGCAGGGGAGTCTGGTGGTGTTGAGGGGCGATCCGGGTCTGGGCCGCGAGCAGGTGGGGCTGAAAACTATCATTCGAACTCGTGAAGATGAAGTGGAGTTTTGGGCGGTGTTGTTAGACGGGGAAGCGGCGAAGCTAAGGGGTCCCGACGAGAAATAGGTGGCAGACGTTCTGGGAAAAGTTGAGGAGGTGTTTGGAGAGCCTCGAGGCCTTCCACCGCAACGGAAGACGGACCATCGGATCAAACTGAAACCCGGCGCAGGACCTGTATCCGTACGACCCTATCGGTATGGGCATAGCTAGAAAGATGAAATCGAACGATTGGTGGCCGACATGCTGCTGGCAGGTATTATCCGACCGAGTTCTAGTCCATTCTCGAGCCCTGTCCTGTTAGTAAAAAAGAAAGATGGGAGTTGGCGGTTTTACGTCGACTATAGGGAATTAAATAAGGTTACAGTTCCCGACAGGTATCCAATTCCAGTAATTCAAGAGATGTTGGATGAATTAGCTGGGGCTATCATTTTCTCTAAAATTGATCTTCGATCGGGATATCATCAGATACGAGTGTCAGAAGGGGATGTTTCTAAGACGACATTTCGCACGCACAGTGGTCATTATGAGTTTCTTGTCATGCCGTTTGGGTTGACAAATGCGCCGGCTACCTTTCAGTCCACAATGAATGATCTTTTCCGTCCGTATCTACGACGGTTTGTCCTGGTGTTTTTTGACGACATATTGATTTACAGTAGGTCTGTGGGCGAGCACCGTAAACACTTGACGATAGTCTTTCAAATTTTGCAGCAAAATCAATTAAAAGCCAATCGCAAAAAGTGTGTTTTTGGGCAGCAACGGTAGAGTATCTCGGGCACATAATTTCGGATGTTGGGGTCGAAATGGATCCGTCAAAGGTTAGTGCTGTGATCGATTGGCCTCGGCCAAGGTCTGTTCGGGAAGTTCGAGGATTCTTGGGCCTAACAGGTTACTACCGTCGATTTGTGAAGAACTACAGGTTAATTGCACGACCATTGACGGCACTGTTGAAGAAAGATGCTCCGAGTGTGTTTGAATGGGATCGGGCTGCCGAGACTGCTTTTACTCGTTTGAAAACGGCTTTGACAGAAGCTCCAGTTTTGGCCATGCCGAATTTTAATGGCCATTTTGTGATCGAATGTGACGCTTCAGGAAGTGGAGTGGGAGCGGTTCTAATGCAGGAGGGACGCCCTTTAGCTTATTTCAGCAAATCGTTAGCCGATAGGACGGTGACAAAGTCGGCTTATGAGCGTGAATTGATGGGCTTGGTTCTTGCGGTGCAGCACTGGCGGCCCTATTTAATTGGCCGACGCTTCACGATCCGGACTGATCACAACAGCCTTAAACACTTACTTTCACAGAAAATTGTGACGCCGTCGCAGCAAGTCTGGGTGGCTAAACTGTTGGGGTACGAGTTTCAGATTGAATATAAACCAGGCATTACAAATTCAGCTGCAGATGCACTTTCTCGCCGTTCTCAGGAAGGCGAGTTATCAGTCTTGAGCGGGCTGAGGTGGGCGGATATGCAAGGGGTGTTGGAAGAGCAGGCGTCTGACAGTTACATTCAGGGAATAGTTCGGGCATTACAGGATGATCCAGGCAGTCATGTGGGTTTTGAGTTGGTGGGCGGTAAACTGTTCTTCAAAGGGAGAGTGGTACTTGCTGCAACTTCCGAATGGATTCCGAGATTGCTACATGAGTTCCACGATACTCCCGGGGGGGCCATGCTGGTGCCCTTCGTACTTATCGGAGGTTGGCTAATAGTGTGTATTGGAAGGGAATGTTCCGACATGTCCAGAAGTATGTCGCTGAATGCTTGGTCTGTCAGAAATCCAAGTATGAGGCGTTGTCCCCAGCAGGCTTGTTACAGCCTCTGCCGATCCCTGAGCTCGTTTGGGAAGATGTCGCCATGGATTTTATAACTTGTTTGCCCAAGTCGCAGGGATACACTTGTGTAATGGTGGTGGTGGATAGGTTGTCCAAGTATGGACATTTTGTGGCTTTGAAGTCACCGGTGACTGCCCGAACAGTGGTGGAGGCCTTCGTGAGAGAAATTATACGACTGCACGGGATGCCGGGATCGATTGTTAGTGATCGTGATCCTTTGTTCGTTAGCACTTTCTGGAAGGAGTTGTTTAAGCAGTCGGGCACGCACTTGAAATACAGTTTGGCGTATCATCCGGAAATGGATGGACAGACGGAGGTGTTGAACAGAATTCTGGAGACCTACTTGAGGTGTTTTACTAGTGATCAACCGAGGAAGTGGACTCGTTGGCTGTCTTGGGCCGAGTATTGGTACAACATATCATATCAGACAGCTGCGGGTATGACCCCCTTCGAGGTGGTTTATGGCAGAACGCCGCCGTCCATGCGACGGTTCTTGCCGGGAGAGTGTAAAGTAGCTTCGGTCGCCGAGATTTTAGGGGGCCGGGATGAGTTATTGCGACGCTTGAAGAGTAATTTGGAGAGAGCACAACAGAGAATGATTTTGCAGGCTAATAAGCGCAGGAGAAACTTGGAGTTTGCGGTGGGTGATCGTGTGTTTTTAAAAGTGAGACCTCACAGGCAGACTTCTATGGCTTGGAGCCGGCATCACAAGTTGGCTGCAAAGTTTTATGGTCCATTTGAGGTGGAAAGTCATGTGGGGCCGGCCGCTTATCGCCTCGTGTTGCCACTGGGTAGCCGGATCCATCCTGTCTTCCATGTTTCACAGTTGAGAAAAGTAATTGGCGAGCATCCGGTAGAGGCAGAGTTGCCCGACAGCTTGGAGGTGCCGCTGGGTCCAGTTTTTGAACCAGGAGGGGTTTTGGCTTGGCGTAATGTGATGGAGAATGGGGAGGATGTGGAGCAGGTGCTGGTGCAGTGGGTTGGTCAATCTGAAGATGATGCTACTTGGATGGGAGTGGAGCAGTTCCGGCAGCAGTTTCCCCACTTCAACCTTGGGGACAAGGTTGTTTCGAAGGGGGAGGGAATTGTTAGAGAGCAGCAGGCGAACGGGCCGGAATTGCAAGATGATGGGCCGCGTCCGTTGTTGGTGTACCAGCGTCGCGGCAGGGCCTGATGGGCCGGGAGTTATTTAATTTAATTATTTCAATTTCAGTTGTTTTTGTTTTAGGATTCTATTTTTGGTAGTTTAGGGTAAGGCATATTTAAGGAGGGGAGTAGGGATTGTTTTTATTTATCACATAATTCTGAATTGAGAGCTGCGGCTTTGGGCAAGCGAGTGGACGCTTGATTTTTCAGGTATTTCTGCTTCTATCACATTGTGTATGCCAGCTAAGTCTGGTGGCAAGGCTAGTCGATAAGCGACTTCTCTAACCCATTCCAAGATTTCGAAAGGTCCTACATATCTTGGTCTCAACTATCCTCTTTCTTTCGAAACGATAAAAATTCCTTTAGAAGGTGACATTTTTAGGAAAACCTTATCTCCCACTTCGAACTTTAGCTCTTTGCGTCTTTTATCAGCATAAGATTTTTGTCGGTCTTGAGCTACTCTGATTCTTCCCAAATCTTCTTTATCACTTCCACCGTCTGATCCACTAAATCAGGTCCCAAACTTTCTTTTCGCCCACCTCGTCCCAACAAATAGGAGAGCGACACTTCCTTCCATCAAGAGCTTCGTACGGTACCTTTCCAATTATCGATACGAGCCTTCATTTTTGATATAAAATTATCTTTTCCTTGAGCTTTAACTATTCGTTCGCGAAACGTAGGTTTTACGAATAACGTTGCCCCACCTCTTTTGGTGGTAGTGCAGTATGCGTGACCTCGAAATGTTGAACCAATCCCCTAAGGACGGTCACTAAATTTCCCATCGTGGTATCCGTATCTTCTTCTAGCAGATTAGCCATTGGCGGATTTACAGTTGGCGGATGGCCCCTTCGTGGTCGACCTTGAGGCATAATTTTTAAGATAACATACGTAAACTAACCCTTATCATCTACCCCACATAACCCAACAATATAAATAACAACAAATAAACAAACAACAGTAACATGATACTGATAAATATTATTCCATAAATCATTTAATAACCATCAAAAAAAATTTCTCTGTCATTTGTTTATCATCATAACATAATATTATCATGTAGGATAGCGTATACTCATCTTGTTTATACTAACTATAAAGGTACATCATGAAACATATCATAGACATCCAAACATGGTCTTTATAGACCTCAAGTATTAGATGTAACTTTACATATCACACACATGAAATGGGAAAACACCCATTATCACAACCTATCGTAAACAAAGGCCCATGGTAGTCTCAACTATCAGTCACACGACATCAACTCCTGTGAATGGCCATTCTCACACACGAACTCACGCTGCTGCTGTCAGCGGCTTTGTGGCGGTGGCTTGGAGTAGTGTGTCGATTGTAGTGACATCAAGAGGATTTTAAAAGATTTTTACTCGATAAAACACGTTTGAAAAGAAAAATGAGCTTGAGTGGAGCCCTACAAAGGGTAGGAATTTTGCTCTGATACCATTCTATCACGCCCCATTTTCGTACTTAAAAATATCAGAGTTTTCTTTGTGGACGTGCAGGAAGAAAGGGAAAAGAGACGTACGTTTCAAAACAGAAACCTTGGAGTATCTTAAATATACGATTTTACATGTTTAAAACCTTCGGCACATATCCACATGAAAACATAATAACAGAAATACATCAGGATCCATAACATAAAAGAAATACAGTTTTTCTTTACAAACGTGAAATATTAACATTGTTTCAACAAGTTTTGAAAAGCAAAAAGAGTTAACATGATATGACACCCTCCTCTCTACGCATCTTGACTCTCATCATTTCCTGTAGTGTGAATACAGATAGGGGTGAGTGCGTTTGAATACACTCGTGGAAGTAATTTTGTATATCAAAGTTCATTAAGTAATTAAGTCGTTTTAACATTTATGATTACAACAATTAGACACAACACATATAATGCATAACACATAATTTAAGAACACACAGCTCTAAGAGCACTCAACTCTAAACAGGTGCGGGAGAAGCCTGTCTTATCTTATAAAAGGTTTTTAATACCGTAGGTGCTTTTCATGGGCCACCAGTCTGTTGGTGCTTTTTACGGGCCACCAGTCCATCCCTAACGTAAGGTACTTTTAACGGGCCACCAGTCCATCCCTAACGTAAGGTGCTTTTAATCCCTAACATAAGGTACTTTTAATGGGCCACCAGTCCATCCCTAATGTATGGTGCTTTTTACGGGCCACCAGTCTATCCCTAACGTATTCGTGAACTTCCGTCCTCATTTATCATATTCATAACGTATGCATGTACATAGTAATCACAACATAGAATCACAACACGTAGAGTTCAGCAGTTCATATATCAAATATGGAAAACAATAAGAGAAAAGAAGAGAGGAGGGAGGAGATTAGGGTTTTCCGATGATTGATTGGCCGTTTTCCGGTGAAGGAGATGTCGGAATGAAAATTCGAGACCTGTTCTAGAATCGTCTCGGTGAGATCTACAAGTTGTATGAAAATCGGTCGAAACCGAGAAAAAGTTTCTGGCACTGACAGCGGCGTGGCGGCGGTTGCTGGAAAACAGAGAAAGGGGAAGAGAGAGAAAAGAGAGATAAGATTCTTACTTTTTCGATTTCTCATTCGAATAATTACTTTTACAATTCATTTTGTTTTATTTATACTCTTTTCCAAAATAATGTACTATTCATCGGGAATATCTTACTTTTACTATTCACAAAAATATCTTACTATTCATCAAAATATCTTTCTTTTACTATTAATCAAAATATCTCTTTTCCGATTCTTCGTATTTCGTCGTATTCTTCGTGATTTGAGCTACGGGTCTTCGATTGACCTCAAATTCATTTCTATTTTCTCATTTTTTGATTACAAATCTTTTGAATAAATATAATCTATGCTTTACTATTAAATTATACAACCGATTAATTAAATATGCATTTTATCATTTTTCTGAAACACACATAATTAAATCAAACAATTAGAGGTTTAATTATTTAATTAACAAATTATGCGTCGTTTTATCCTAGGCGCTACAAAATTGACAGTCTAGACTTTAGAAATTATGATTGCCTCCTAAGCTTTACTTTGATAGAAACGATGGCGTTTAGTAGCAATGTGATATCGCTTTTTAAAAACACATTATTGTAGCATTATTTAATAATTTATTTTTAAAAATAGAGCATAAATACAAAAAATATGAGTGAGGTGTAATTGACATTTTGCATGTAATTTATATCAACCTATGAACCAAACGAAAGTTAGATAAATAAACTCATGCTAAAATTCAGAAAACACACAATCCAAACACACTATTTAATTTAAACCAACAACCCAACATTCAAACCAAATAACGAAATAACATCAAATCACCATTTTATGAACAGTGTTAACCCACCATACCATATTAAATTTAAGGTGATAATACTAATTTGAAAAATCAGGATTATTTGGGTGATATGAATTCGGTCCTGGGAGGTGTGATAATTCCTATCTTTTAGGAAAGTGACAAAACTACCCCATAAACCTAAAAATTACTTTAAACTTTTTATTCATTCAAACACTTTGTTCACTCCACAACTTCTCCCCCATTTCGTTTCATCTCCAACTACTTCATCTGAGTATGCTGGAGTTTTGGGAAAATTCATTTGAAAATTTTATTATACTGGGATCTCTTCATTTCCCCGTTCTGGGATCTCTTCATTTCCCCCCTTTGATATCATTACGACCTCCAAACTCAATCTAAAACAACTTCGATGTCTCACTTTTTTTTTACCAATTAGCATCAAAATTTATACCAAAGATAGAGCGAACTCAATCTAAAACAACTTCGATGTCTCACTTTTTTTTCCCAATTAGCAACAAAATTTATACAAAAGATAGAACGAGGAAAATGGTGGAAATTACCGGATCCTTAATATTTTGGTGAAGAAATTGGATAAAACTCCAAGAAAACATTGTTATCTTCATTGAGCGTTGTAGGCTTGTAGCAGTTTTCCTTTATGACTCCTGAGATCTATTGTTTTACGTTGGTTTTGAATTCGGTGAGCATGTGCTTGGAAATTTTGTTTTTTGTTTTTAATTGAAATTTTGCTTTGTTTTGTTAAAAAAAAATTGTTTGCATCTTGAAAATTTTATCAAATGAAAGAAAGAAAAATGACGAAAATCCTCAAATTCGAACCCTAGTGTGAACTGTGAAATGTTGTCATTTTTAGTTTTCGAAATTTCTAATTATTTCGCTTATTGTTGGTGGGGTTTCCTCATCTTCATTTTTTTCTTGGGTAATCAATCAATTTATTTAATTTTCTGATTTGTCTTCAATAATACGAGAATTTCATTTCAATTTTCTCCCGTGGATTTCAACAAAAAATCGAGTAGTGGATATGAAGTACCCAATTACCCACCCAATTGGCTGACTATCCCTTTCATTGACAATAAAGGGCAATATGGTCTTTTTAGTCTAATCAACCATATAATACTTTGGGGTAAACAACTAGTCCGAATTGAATTAGAGTGATTGACATATTTAGTCATTGTCCTGCAAATTATCCAAATGTTATCAAGACCTTATCTATCTCATGTGTCAAAGTAAACGCGGCCTTAAGGAATTTTATCGATGCGAGTTCCTAAAAGATAAGTGATAGCTTATTGGATCATTAATACTTTTAGGCATCGTTTGGATTGGGGGTTTAGGTTGGTTTCAGATTACTAACCAACCTAAACCCCCGTTTGGTTTGGGGGTTTAATGCTTGAGTTATAATTTGGGTCCGGTATAATCCATGGGCTTAACCCGGATTAAATACATGTTTGTAAA
Organism: Scutellaria minor; assembly: GCA_954870855.1. Taxonomy (NCBI): domain Eukaryota; kingdom Viridiplantae; phylum Streptophyta; class Magnoliopsida; order Lamiales; family Lamiaceae; genus Scutellaria; species Scutellaria minor. The sequence continues at coordinate 7,487,155 of OX940733.1, forward strand.
CCCGCCACCCTTGGTGGGTTTGTAAACCAACATCTAAGCCCAACAGTAACATGATGTAAAAAGACAATTTAGCCCTCACTTATTCATAAAAAAGGATAAATGTGCCCCTACTGTTCATCATAATTACAATATGTGCCATCATCTGTTCTAATACCCCGGGAATCCCAAATCGAAGGAACAAATGCTAGAACATTCAAATTCAAAGAAGAAAGAAATCCCAGCAACTAATATGCCTAAGCACGAGATCGGGCCTTGTGTTTCCATCACGACTTTATCGAAGTAAGGTGCAAATCAGGTGTCATCTGTGCACGCCACCACAATGAGTTTACCGGAGAGCAAAATTCCAGGGGAAAGACTCTTGAACTCAATCAGAAGCAAACAAACGTAGCCAGAGACAAAGCACTCGCGCTTTGATAAGTTTTAAGCTCATCTTCTTTGATCAAATCATCACCTTCAAATGAAATCCAAGATGGCCATGGAACATGCTTTCTCCGATTTTCCTTAGCCAAATCCCTGTCTGGCAATCTTGGGCCCAGTATTAGAGGCGAAGATTGTACATAGATCGCTGTTTCTCTTGAAGATTTGAAGCCCATCTGCAAATCCTTAGCATAGTTTCCATTTTCCTAGCTTTCAGTATTGACTAAAAGAGATGATCATTGGTCTATTTTCTTCTGTAATTGTTCACCTGCCATTTGCACTTGTTTAAGTATGTTGTGAACTGTTCCTAGTTTTTCCATTTTCTGTATTTTGCCCAATTATATCACTTGTTCTTTGTCTGCAAGTTGAGCTTGTCAGAATCCCTTCCCAAAAACATTGGTTTTCTTCCCCCTTGCTCTCATCCAAAATTTTCACAGATGGGTTAAGCGATGGATTGGGGGCATTGTCTTGTTTACTGTAGCGATTCAACCTAGCTCTTCAAAGTAATCTATACTTATAAAAGAGAGGTTTGACTCTCTCAAATGTTGACAAATGGCCTTCTCAATAGCTGCCACATCAGCATTTCTCTCAATAGTGCCACCCGTCCATGTTTATTTCTCCTTTTCTTACATTTTTTTCTCCTCCTCTACCCCACATCGGAGAGAAATGGCACAATTAGAGCAACAAGGAAATGACACAATCAACAATCATTTAACGGTTGCCACCTCCTCAAACAATCAGAATTAATGGTCTAATAATGCAGACTCCCCTCTCTCCCACCCCAATATCTGAAAGAAACAAAATAATGGTGGTAAATCAAAACAATCAGAATGGTCGTCTCTTCAAATAATTAACGAAAGAAGACAACAGCAAATCACACATTCAAAGTGATAATAATGCTCAATTCATTATCTTCTCCTAAGAAATTTTTGAATTACCTATGTTCTCATGTAATTTGCATTTAGTCTCCCTGATCAGATGATGAGGTCCCTCTTTTTAGCAACAACAACATTTACAATTGCTTCTCTACGTTATCACCATAAATCCACATTCGATTTCGGCAATGTTCTTGAGCCAGATGATGATGGTGTTGTTTTGTTTTATGAAATGGTGAGAACAAAACCAAGCCTATCTATTATTGATTTTGATAAATTTTTAAATGTTGTTGTTGAGATGAAGCAATACTTTGTTGCCCTTTATTTGTTCCATAAAATGCCTGTAAAGAATGTTCCTTTAGTTCACATCACCCTGAATAATGCTATTAATTGTTTTTGCCATCTGAATCGAGTTGAAGCAGATGTTTGTACTTAGGAATTGAAAGAAAATAGAAGAGATTGGGATTGGGAAATGTTAAAAATCCATCAAATAGTAAACTCTAGAGGAGGCAATTTGAGAAGAGGACTGATCAGGTAAATGAAACCTCTTATTTTTACATAACTCTTCTATATTCTTACATAACTTTCTACATGGTGTAGATGGAGTATGCATGCCAATACAAATTCAAGCTTATAATCTAGACTAAAAGGCAAATTGAAGCTTTCAATAAATGAAAAATACAACATCTATCCTAAAACTCTCTATTGAAGTCTCTGCCGTCAACTCCTCCCTCACAAAGTGGACAACCCGGTTGTACAGATCCTCTCCATTTGTCCCCAGGGGAGTCAGAATGCATTGGAATTCATCCCATGAGAAGCTTGAGGGCAATGAGAGAGGTGAGACCATAGTCGAAAACCTGCTCAAATAGAAAACATGAAGTAAGTTTTCTCTTAATTTTGCTGTTTTACTATGATTCAAAAATCTGAAAAGTTAAGTGGTAAGTTAATCCACATAAATCTATTAGATGAGGCCACAACTTTTTAGCCAATGATAGATTTCAATAATGTAACTCACTCTAATCAATCTCTCTTCTACTTGCATTTTGCATTCCATTTTAAAGAGTACATTTGATGAGCAGAAGAAAAATATTATGGTAAGAGTGTGGTCCAAGGCACAAAATGTTGGTCTCTTAATTATAAAATGGCTTAATTAATCATATTGGCATCATTAGTGGTTGATATCATTATTACACTACTTCCATTTAGGGATATTAGAAGGAGTAGAACTGAATGTTTGTGGCATTTATGTCTATCCAGCCAAAATTATTACTCAGATATGTCATTAGAGTGATTGGCATGCAAAGCTATGAATCCTTACCCTCATGTAACCTAAATCCTTACCCTCATGTAACTCAAGGTTGTGATATTGTTTTATTCGTCAGATATTGAATTTCCAATGGGGTTTTCATATCTGAATTAAAATGGGATTAGGATTTCATTTAAAAATCTTTTTATGACAAGCTTTTTGAGATTATTTGTGCATAATCCAGATGAGATCTCTTCATGAGTGATACTATTCCGTGATTGAGAAAGTGCATTCCTTATTAATTGATGTGTTTTTTTGTGTTTTTATTCACTCTGCTTTATTGTCGGATTAACCACATATGGCTTTAGTTTTCAGATATATGTTTGCTACACTTAGTTCATTGACTATGTATGAGAATCGCTTGCCTTTTCCAGTGGCTGCCAAATCATGCTGATGTGGATATCAAATCACGTAAATGATTTTTTTTTATGTTTATACACATTTCTATTATTTATATTATTATATTACAAAAAAAACCTAAATCTTTTACAATAATATATATGGATAATCCAATCAATATCAATATTTTGTTATATTGTATCTAATATAATATGAATATTTTGGGATATTTGATTTTTGTCCAATAAAATATATTAATAGAAGAAAATTAATATCAATATTTTGCGATATTGTATCCAATATAATATCGATATTGATTTTTTTTCCAATAATATATATCGAACAAATATTTCCATGATAATATTGATATCTTTACATTTTTACAATATTCATTTTTGTCTAATAATATATATCGATTACACACAATCAATATTGATATTTTGTAATTATTTTTGTAATATTATATCTAATATAATATCGATATTTTGTCTATTGATTTTTTATTAATAATATATATCGAACAAATATCTGCATAATAATAATTATATTTTTACAAGTGTAAATATATTGATAGTGAGGATAATACTTTGCATTTAATTACATATAATATATCTAATAGTATTTAAAGTGGAGTATATATTGAAAATATATAAAAAATGATAAATTTTGTATTAAAATGGATATTTTAACATATATCATAATTAATAAAAGAGATTTTATTGATCCATGTCCCGAAATATAAGTTAACTACAAATGTGTGGGTATGAAAGAGAAATCTTATCAATTCAAGGCTTGAAAGATTAGAAACCATCAAATTAAGATTGAAAAATGAAACACCGTTAACATTTATCTATTGAGGGTGTAACACCCCATTTCTTTTAAAGATAATTTTTAGCAAGGCGTTACTTACGTACAAAATTCACCATTTTAAGAACTATAAATATAAACAAAATTAAGAATAATTATGAATTACACTTTTCTTAAAATTCATAAAATAAAATACTTTAAATAAATCTCTTTTGCAATCTTTAGAATATCGGCTACCAACATCTACCACTCTCGTACCACGCTCAAGGAATTTTTAAGTTGAAAATATTTTAACATAAATGGGTGAGTGTTTGAAATACACCCCGTGGAGGTAATTTTGTAAGATTACAGAAAGACACATATTTGAATCATTGAATTTATATCATAATAATCAACATTTAGAAGGAATGATGTATTTCACATGAATTAAGGGTTTAAACAAACCCTCTTGGGTTTTAAAGCCCGACGTATTCCAAATTCTTTAAGTTCGACGTAATTTGGAGTCTTTAAGTTTGATGTATCTCGGGTCTTTAAGCCCAACGTATTCCGAATTCTTTAAGTACGATGTATTTTGGAGTCTTTAAATTTGACGTAGTTAGACCTCAATAACCTTAATATTCAAATAAACAATCAACCTCAACATTCAAATCAATAAAGAACCTTCACCTTTATACTCACCATCGCAATCTCATTTCGAAATTCATAGTAAACATTTATAATAAAATCAACAACATATAACAAATTTCGTACATAAAAAGGCACGTTGTTCATGAACACATTATTACAAGAAATTACCCCCACCTTAGGAGAAGCTGAAGCGTCTATTCATAAATTGTTGAGCAAACTAGATAGTCCATCTTCTTCATTTCCTACATCGAACACTAAAAAGTCTTTGTATCTTATCTAACTATAAGTTCATAAGTTAAAGTCACTAGCTATTAAAATACGACCTTTAGGGTTTTTGTTGCTCACGAGAGAAATTGAAATGACTTTCGATGTCATTGAGGATAAACGAAGGAAAAATAAGTAATTCCAAGTTTAAAGATAGAATTTTAAAAATGTTTTCTAAAGTTACAATTGTAATTAAATTTCAGCTCAAAAACAGTTTATAATGGAAAATTCACCAAATATTCTATAATTTATGAAACCTCCTCAAATTTTCACAGTAGCTCCATAACTTAAAATAATACATCACATAAAAATTTCAGCTAAAATTTGTTTTCACAGAAGTACTAATGAATTACAGAAGTTTGCTGAGAACATAATATTATCCTTGCAGAAAACAGGCTGATTTGTAAAATTTGTAGTAAATCGTTTAATACTTGAAAATTTGTATGGTAAAATTTCACACATCCTTAAGAGCTTTTACTATAACCTATTAAAATATCACATACAAATTCAAAGTTCACAGCTCAGGAGAAAGGTTTAAATCAGACCTGAAAACAAAACCATGTTTGTTTAGAAAACCGCATCTTCTTAGAAATTCATAGTAAATCGAATTTAACACAAAATATTCTTAAATTTTACATACACATTTTTGACTCAATAAACTTAATATTGGTAAAAGAGTTTATGCTAATTCAACTTGTACAAGTCTACAAAAATTCCAGAACAACGACGTTAATATAAACTACCATCACATATCTAGTTATCAGGTTCAAACAAATATAATAATAAAAAATAACTTAACCTAACATCAAAAAATATACACCCATGAACAGCTGCTTCCTGATGCATGGAAGGGGAAGAAGATAGCTTTGTACAAAATGGAGAGAGTCGGGTATGTGAGAGAGAAGAGAATGAAAGAGAAAGTTGCAAAGAGAAGAGAAGAAAAAGGGTTCTTCTGCAATGTCCATTTCTCCTCCCTTTCCTTTCTTTATTTATTTTTCCATCCATTTATGTTATTTATTTTTCTTATAAAAGTCGCACTTTAGTGTATATTGCCCAAGGCACACCACGTGTGAAATGGTGCAAAAAGATGTTAAAGGAGTCATAAAGGTTGTTGCCACTTATCCTATTCATCAATTATTCACTCATTTATTTGTTAGTTTATTCACTTATTTATTCATTGATTAAATTATTATTCTACTATTACTACTATAAGAGGTGGCAATCTACTATGCACATCATCACCACTCATATTATAATATTAAAGCTATCTTATATATATATGCATGTACTACACCCGTACTAACACACACACACATATATATATAATAACTTTGATTAAATTTAATTTTATATTCACACTCATATACAACCCTTATATACATATATATATATATATTAAACTTGAAATTCATTTCTTCCATGTTACATGATTTATACTACCATTAATCAATAATTGTAATTATCAATATTTAAGTTTTATTTTAATTATAGAAAATTCTCGTTATATTTTACATAGTTGAATTTTAATTTGGGGTGTTATAGAGAGACACTTCTGTGCCCCCAACCTGCTCCACCCACCTTCAGACCCGTCTACATATAGATTTTTTTTATTCTACACTTCATTGAGAGAAGCAGATGAGAGACACGCTTTATTTCTTCTTCTTTCTCGTTCTCTTCTTCTTCCTTCTCATTCTCCCTACATTCTTCGCAGATTTCAGAATTTCTTCTCAATATTTTAACATGATCAAAATGACTACAAAAATTTAAGGTTTTTCTCCTCCTAATCTGATTCAAGATCTAAGGTTCTTTTTCTTTTGCTCTCATTACAATAAGACCTAATCAACAATGGATGAAGATATAAACAAGGTCAATAATCAAATACAATTTGTCAAGTGAAGAAGATGAAGATAATGTTGTATCATCATATTTTCTCAATCAGGTTATTGAATCAATAAATGAAGGTAATAAACTGATTTTATTTCTAGTGCATTTTACTTTGCATGATATTATTATTTTTTATATAGTGATTGAGTTAAAGATAAATCTTGAGCTTAAATGTCATTCTTCCAATTGTAATATATTTGGTCAGATTTCTGTTAAATCACTACAGTCTTTGAGTTCTGCTATAAACATTAATATATGTTTGTTTATGGTATCATCTAAGGTATTATTGATATGCTCTAAAGGTATTAGACATATGGTCTAAAAGTATTAAACATATACTCTATATGTATTAAAAAAATATATGCTTAAATGATATGTAAGTAACACATTCAAGATATTATGAAAATATTTATAAGATATTACTAATGCTCTAAAGGTGTTTGACATATGCTCTATAAATATACAAAAATTATATGCTTGAATGATATGTAAGTAATACCTTCAAGGTTTTATGAAAAAACTTTATAGGTATTACTGATATGTTCTATAGATATTAGAAATTAGTTCTAAAGATATTACAATATTTCTCTTGCAGATGACATGACTAGTATTACAACTGATGTAGTGGCTCTCTGCTTGAATTAACAAGAAACACAATTGATGAGATGAGCTCTATTATAAACATGCTCATTTGTTGGGATTCTCTGATCGTGAATCAACTACTAGATATTCCACAGGTGAAATATTTATAGAGATAGGAAATTTTTTTGTATGTTTTTGCAATAAATGATTTGATGTCTCTAATAGTGTCTACACAACAATCTGAAACATAAATTCAATCAAATGTTGTCCATGATCCAACCCGTTTGGTTATAAAAGGACGACTATAGAGGATTAAAGGTCATTTTCAAAAGAACAAGAAGACCAAAGAAGCTAGTTCAAATTCAACAACACCAAAAGAGTTTGATTCTAAAACACCAAATGTTAGATTATTTTAGTTGAATTCTTAAATTGTATTTCCAAAATACTATTAAGTTATGAAATCGATGTTCTTATGTTTTATACTTTCTGACTATGTATCTAATACAATAGAGATAAGTACCTTAAAGGTATTTATGTAATACCTGAAAGAGACTTATGTGATACCTATAAGGTAAATATGTAATACCTGAAAACTAAGTCTCCAATACCTTAAAATATAATTATGTAATATTTATAGGTAAATATGTAATATCTTAAACATCTTAGTGTAATACCTTAAAGGTGCATAATCGTTAATACTTATATTTTTAACCAGTTTTAATACATTTATATTTGTAAGTATCTATACTACAAAGATAAATACTGAAAAGAAACTTATGTAATGTCTTTAACGTAAATATGTATTATCTTATACTGTAATCATTAATACCTCAAAAATTAATATGTATACGTTTTATGTATATATGTAATACCTTAAAGTTATGTATATAATACCTTAAAGGTATTTATGTAATACCTGAAAGAGACTTATGTAATACCTTTAAGGTAAATATGTAATATCTAAAAACTAAATCTCCAATATCTTAAAAAGCAAGTATGTAATACGACATGTAAATATGTAATACCTTAAACTTATTAGTGTAATATCTTAAAGGTGCATAATCATTAATATTTATATTTTTAACCAATTTTAATACATTTATATTGGTAAATATCTTATGTACCATAAAAGATAAATACCTTAAAGAGACTTATGTAATACCTTTAACCTAAATATGTATTATCTTATTGTGTAATCATTAATACCTCAAAAATATGTATTTTCTTATAGTGTAATCATTAATACCTCAAAAATTTATATGTATAACTTTTATGTATATATGTAATACCTTAAAGGTATGTATAATACCTTAAAGGTATTTATGTGATACCGTAAATGTGCATTCAATTAATACCTTAATGTATTGCGGACACATTTGCATATGTAATTATCTAACTGATCATCTCAATTATAATACTTTTATAGTAAGTATATAATATCTTGTACATAATCATTAATACTTATGCCAACAAAATGTTATTAAAAATATGTGATACCTCAAAGGTATCTATGTAATACCTTGAAGGTAATAATATAATATCTTATAAGTATTTACCTAATACCTCAAAAAATAATTAATATGTATAACTTTTAAGGGTATGTATATAATACCTTATATTATATCCATTATTACCTATTTTGCATTCAAGTACTATCTTCCAGTATTAACCTGTATCACTAACAAAATTTATTTATGTAATTATTTATTTATTATAATACTATTAAGAGACAAAACAGATACCTTTAGTAGTTTCATCTAATACTTTTCATTACTGAATTAGTACTTGTAAAAGAAACAACTGTACATATCAGCTAACTAATACCTATCATAGTAAAAGATAATACATATAATAGTTATGAAACTATATATTCAATCTACCAACTTTTGACCACCAACAGAAACATAGTTATCAACTAAATTCCCCAAACATAGGAAACTAAAATATTGTTTTTGACCCAATTACTCAAACACAGAAACTGAAACATTTTCTGCAACTAAATTCCATCATTTCCCTGCTCTTTTCGTCTGTGGCTTGTATGTCTTTTGAATCACCAATTTCTTTTTCTTTAAATCCGCATTCTTATTTGCTACTTCCTTTTTCTTTGTTTTTGGTATCTTCACTTTTAGCTCAAGCTTGCGTTAAATCAAGAAACCAACATAAGCAATAAATCAAACAGACAATTAAAGCATAACTACGACTCAGTTCACTTAATTGAAACTAAGCTCAGTTACTCAATCACCACATGAAAACAAAAAAAAACCAAAACCTATAAAAAACAAAACACTTAAACAAAAGTCCATCTAAATTAATGACACACAAATCCAACTCAATCAAAACAGAGATAAACTTCAAATCCAAGAATCAAAAACACACCACAACAATTCAAGCAAAATTCCTAAACAATGCGAACAAGGTTAATGAGGTTGTGGTTTTCAAGGTCTCTAGAGTTCCCCAGAATAGCATATATTAGTGGAGGCACGAAACTAGAATCTGCAAATTTATTATTATATCTTCAATATTAATACTGAAAAAAAAATTAAAAAGAAATTCCACTACATGCACATATACATGTATGAAAAGAGACAAAAGTTACTCACAAAGACCAATAATTGGAGGCAAATTAACCAGCTTTGCATAATTTATCCCCTGATGAAGATATACAGTATCATAAAATCAATTTTATTCTTGAATAAATATATATGGACTAGTATATAAAGAGAAAAAATTATGAAAAAGAAGTTATAAAATTACATGAGGAATTTGCAAGGCTAGCAATAGTGAGACCAGAAACAATATCAGATTTGAGTAGTTTGAGGTGTCTTAGGACCCCATGGAAATATAGGATGACCAGAAATAATATCAGATTTGATTAGTTTGAGCGTGTATTTAGGACCCCATTCAAATATTGGTAAGATGTATTGCACTCGAAAAACCCTAGAAATTAAAACACACTTATACGACCACAAAAAATCAGTACACAAGGAACAAAATAAAAACAAAAACAACTAGTATATAAGAACTAAAACACTGTCTATGGAAAAAAAGGAAAAATACATTAAACACTTACCACCAACAAAATGAATCAAAAATCTCCAAAAATCCTTAAAAAATATGGATAATCTTCCATACTATAGTGTTGGATATGATGTATGTTGTACTTGAAAATGACTCAAAAGATAAACAGGAAAGTTGAGGCAAGAGTTGGACTATTTCTCTGTAAGATGAAATTGCCCCATATTCAATGTTTTACGGTCTATGGCAAACGTCCCCAAGATAAAACGACTTACTAACTTAAGGATCGCAACACAACAATCCAAAAGTTCTTCGGCGAACGAAAATGATATTTGGAACTTTCTAAGATGAGAAGATGAGAGGACTACAATTGCTAAAATGCTAATAATGCAAGTTGTAGTGGAGTTAATGAAATGATTGAATGTGTGGTCTATTTATAAAAGTTGAAGAGGTGTGGTGTCTTTCCAAAAGAGACACCTTTTAATTTGAAATGATGTCTTTACATAATTAGACATCTTTTGATTTGAATTGAAGTCTTTCCATAATTAGACATTTTTTGGAATGAAATAGTGTGTCTCACAATGTTTCGAATTAGATGCATCCATTTAATCTGGGTTGCATCAATTCAATTCAAACTCACACCTTTTTACAACTTCACACCTCTTCAAACATTCACACCTTTTCAATTTTAGTTGCCAACTTTAAGCATCAATTTCTCATTCATCCGAAATTGGATTTGAGAAAATAAACACTCTAAATTTATTTACTCGAAACGTAGATTTCCAATCTGTAAGTTATTTTCCTTTTTAACAAACAAAATATCATATAAAAATTGGTCAAAGATTTGTCAACACCAATTTTTGTAAACTAATTTCCAACAATCCCCAACATGAATGAAAATTAATGCATATGCGAATGCAGATACTTTAGAAAGTTCTGGCGAACTGCTATTGCTTCCGGATAAGTATCTTCCGACTTTGAACCTTCTTTAGTAAGATGCTATCGAATTTACTCGCTACTCGGTGAACGTGATGTCTTGAACCGGTCAGCTTTTTATATAAACCAAGACAATAACATTTGCACAATAGCAGCTCTAATATCTTTTGTCTCACGTTGTGTCCATTTTGGCCCTGGACTATATCTTGGATTCATAAGTGCTTCATTAAGCCGACCATCCTCACACTTATATAGGTGACCTCCTATTAGGATTTTATCTAGAGAGTAACATGTGATACTGCACCTTATTAGGTATAGGTGTCATTAAAATCTTTAAAAGCTTACCCTCACCACAAGTCAACATGATTTTTCTTTTTGCACTTGGTTGTCTAGGAATGAGTTGAGTGAGTTCCAAGTACTCAACTGAACCTTTCATAACTTAGTTGTCCCATTGAACCAAGTTCTTGGGATCTCCACTCATCATGGTTGAGTTACCGCTATGACAGTTCTTTAATGTGTAGATTTTTGAACTCATTCCCCTAGACATGCAACATAGTTGATCTCCATTCCAATTTTTACTTCACAAATTGTATAGCCTATGGAAATTATTCCACTAGAGATCAGTTGTCTTTCGTCACTACTTAATCACCCCCTGATTTAAGCATCTCCATGGGACGACTTTGTCCCGTCCCCCCACATTGCAACATTTATGTAGGAAGTTTTTTCTCATATTAGGGTGTCTAGGCCATTCTTGAAAGTAATCAATATTTAAATTGATATTTCATACACTATTGTTTGGATACAACTTGCATAGCCATTTGCTATTTTAGTTATTGTTTAGTCCAAACAATTTTATCTCCACAACATGACAATAAAGACAATATATTGTCTTTCATTTTCATACTATATCTTATTGTGAGAGACATTCATCAGATCTATTGAGTCAAACTTTTCTATCGGATCAGTTCATGTCCTCAATTTAGCCCGTTGGACTTACATCCATTTTAATTGTACTCAATCTAATTTATTATTAGGACATCAAATCAAACTGATTGCTCTACTTTTAATTTCTAGAAGGCCCGTAGCCTAATTAGAAGACCCAATAAGATTTTTCAATAGGCTCGTAGCCTAACTTTCTATAGGTCCAACGCCACAAAGCATATCTGCATCCACAATTCTCAGAATTGTCTTTTAACTTGATTCTTATATCAAGTTTTAGTTTGAAATTCTTCAAATTATATATGTCCATCCCTCATAGGAACACGTTTGACCTTTCGCCTTTGTTAACCACTTTTGGTGGATGACATAGACTTTTACTATGTCCAAATCTTTAATTTGGGACAAATTCCCAAATTGACTCTTAACTTTGACTTTATTAACTTAAGGTCATCTTGTATTGGATTAAATCCAATTGTATCAAGATCCACAATTTAATTAGGTCCATAAATAGTAGTCATCAATCATAATTTGATGCCACCAAACAAGACCACAATTAAAATACAAGTGGACCCCCCATAATTGATTTTGAATTTAACCATGATTTGGTAAGAGCCCACATCAAACTTAATTGTGTAAGGCCAAATAATATATATTTTGAGCCCAAAGGAAAATAAATCTAGTTGGATCCAAAACAAAATTATCTCTCTCAAATGAAGAAACAAAAAGAATAGGGATATAAAAAAACTTACCCTCTTTGAATTTCTTTGATCCGACATCTTCGGTTTTTTATTTCTTACTAGTGATCCCACATCCCTTTTGTTGTTTGTCACTACATAGACATTGTAGAGGGAGTTGTTGAGTCCATGAAGGATGTAGTTGCGTTATAAGAAATCATTATGATTTCATACGTCCAATGCAGTCATTTTCTGATCATCGACTTCATCTTCCCCTACATTTGGTGCGTTTTCTTTCAAAAAATGAACCAAATTCAAGATTGTTAGATAGAACTCTTCTATTGTCACCGCTTAAATTTAGTACCATCGAACTTCGTCGGTCTTTCAGCATAAACTGGTGCTGTAGAAACAGAGCTAACCATCTTCAAATACACAGAATTTCGTCTTACGCTATTGGATATGAAGTATGTTGTACTTGAAAATAACTCAAAAGATAAACGAGAAAGTCAAGACAAGAGTTGGACTCTTTCTCTGTAAGACGAAATTGCCCCGTATTCAGTGCTTTACGATCTATGGCAAACGTCCCCAAGATAAAACGACTTACTAACTTAAGGATCGCAGCACAACAATCCAAAAGTTCTTCGGCGAACGAAAATGATATTTGGAACTTTCTAAGACAAGAAGATGAGAGGACTACAATTGCTAAAATGCTAATAATGCAAGTTGTAGTGGAGTTAATGAAATGATTGAATGTGTGGTCTATTTATAAAAGTTGAAGAGGTGTGGTGTCTTTCCAAAGGAGACACCTTTTAATTTGAAATGATGTCTTTACATAATTAGACATCTTTTGATTTGAATTGAAGTCTTTCCATAATTAGACATTTTTTGGAATGAAATAGTGTGTCTCACAATGTTTCGAATTAGATGCATCCATTTAATTTGGGTTGCATCAATTCAATTCAAACTCACACCTTTTTACAACTTCACATCTCTTCAAACATTCACACCTTTTCAATTTTAGTTGCCAACTTTAAGCATCAATTTCTCATTCATCCGAAATTGGATTTGAGAAAATAAACACTCTAAATTTATTTACTCGAAACGTAGATTTCAAATCTGCAACTTATTTTCATTTTTAACAAACAAAACATCATATAAAAATTGGTTAAAGATTTGTCTACACCAATTTTTGTAAACCAATTTCCAACATATAACAAATAATTCACAACACACCGAAGAACCGAACTAGAAATCCCAAAAAACTGTGAAGAAAATCGCAAGGAGATGTAGAAAGGAAGAAAGAGAAGAACGCTGAGAATGGTAGCCCTGCATGAAGGAGAGAATAAGAAAAAAAAACTATTTAAAAAAAATATATAGTGGCCCAATTTCTTACCAGGGCGGGTTGGGAGCACAAATCTATGATCCGTGCCCTCGAGTACATAAGTGTTTGCGTTCTCTATTAGGCATTATTTCATTTTCAATCCATTAATTGATGTGGTTGCCAATTTTCAATTCTTATATAAAAGACAAATTAGATTTAGAACAAATGAATTTGAATTTTTTTATAAATAAATATTTGACGGGAAAATTTACTTACTGATATTTTCTTATTTTTATGTAAAAGGCAAATTATTTGTAAGATTTGTGACAAATGAACTTACTGATATCCCTAAGCTTCACTTCTTTAATCAATCATCTCCATGAGCGCCTGTGATTCGAACCTTCAAATTACAAATGAAAACACGGCCTAAGCTTCACCTCTTTAATCAATCATCTCCATGGGTGCTTGTGATTCAAACCTTCAAATTACAAACGAAAACACGGACAACGCTGGTAACTTAGAGATTCATATATTGTCTTCAATTATCAATGCGAAAAGGTTAACTGATATTGTGTTCGTAATATTCTATCATAGGTGAAACTATACTCAACCTTCAAATTGTTGAGTTATCTAGTGGAGAATATGAATTTACCGATGCAATTGATAAAATTTCTTAATTTAAAGGTCATCTTAATAATACATAAAAGTCATGTTATTGAGACAGAAGGTATAAGTAACTTAACATAAAGGTCTTGAAATTTATACATAACCGACTTATAAAAATATACTTAAAAATACATAATGGTCATCTTATGAAAACATAAGGTATATTTAACTAAATCTAAAGGTCTCCGTATTTACACAAAATGAATGCCTTGTATATATAACTGACTTATTTTAGTTCTGTTTATAAAGGTATTCTTAATAATACATAAATGTCATGTTATTGAGACAGAAGATGTAAGTAACTTAACACAAAGATCTTCAAATTTATACATAATGTGCATTACATGGTTGACTTATAAAGATATACTTAAAAATACAAAATGGTCATCTTATGAACACATAAAAGTATTGTAAATATATCATAAAGGTAATAAAGAATAAATAGGTATGACTAATACTACATAAAGGTATCAACATAGTCATACTTTTATATAATATATAAAGATACAACTAACATAACTAAAAGGTATATCTAATATAACTAAAAGGTATGACTGTTATAACTAAAAGAAATGAAAGGTTAATATGTCTGTCTAAAAAAAATGCTAAGGTACAACTAGCCTTACAAAATGTATGACTAACATAACAAAAAAGTATGTCTAACACTACTACAAGATATAGTTAACATAACATAAAGGTCTGGCACCTGGGAGCATGTTTGGGTGGATTTTGTCCGCGACCTAGAGGCACGTGCGGGCGCGTACGGGCACATGACGGGTCGGGTCGACTTGAGTGCACAGATCTAGGGTCCGTGCACTAGGTGTACAAAAGTTTGTCTTTGTATTTTACTTTTGATCTTTTAACAATTTTTTTTAAATTTTAATCTGATTTTACACGAAATTTCAATTTTTATCTACACGAACATTATAATTATTGATATAATCTCAAATCCAGCCATCAACAACTCTTAAATTGTATCTTTCTTTCGGTTTCCTTTTTTTTTTTTTGGTAAGAATATGATTAAATTTAATTTTAATCTTGTGATAAAATGTTGTCCGAAAATAGTCCTAATTAAATAAAAATATTAATTTTAATCATGTAACTTGAAAAAATATCCA
The DNA here is from genome assembly GCA_954870855.1 of Scutellaria minor. NCBI lineage: Eukaryota > Viridiplantae > Streptophyta > Magnoliopsida > Lamiales > Lamiaceae > Scutellaria > Scutellaria minor. The sequence goes on from OX940733.1 coordinate 7,502,925, forward strand.
ATTTCAATCATTATACCATTGAAATTTATAAAATTCGATGGAATTTGGTGCCAGACTCTCATGCTCCCATCAAATTTTTGAACTTCCACACATTTGATATAGAGAATTTGGTGGTTGGTATGATCGTATCATTTCTTTCCCACCATGGTTCAATATTCTTAAGTTCATTAATTATTATCTAATTCCATTCCAGTATACTAATAATGTCGTAAATGTTCGTATATAATCTAGAATTATTTTTTATTAAGACAATATCCTCCTCAATACGGTGCCCAAATGGATCATGGGTGCTAAAGAAGTTGGCAGGAGAGTGAAAGAAAACCTTCAAATCCATAATGTAATGAAACAGTAATGAACTCAAAACAGAAGAAAATTCCATAGCTGAAAAAAGAGATGTTACTAAAACAATATTCATTCTATTCCAGCATATATATTTCATCCAACAAAATTGAACTATTCAATCATCATTGCAATAATCAATTGAAAAAGCAAAACAATAAATCATGTCCAACACAAAGACATATAGCTCTTAATTCTCATTAGCAGTAACTTGAACTATAGTCTTCAACCTGTGCAAAAAAGCATCAAACTCCTCGTCGTGGCTCAACATGCTTATTCTCACCTACTTCGCGCCACTCCCAAATCGCCTTCCACTTCTAGTGAGAATCTTGTGCTCTCTCAACATCTTCTCACAATCGAAGCCTTCTTTGCATTTCATCCACACAAATGTTGTATGTACAAACCAGTAAATGCATTAATCCATGAAAATGTTGTTGCTTAGGTAAAAAAACTCATATTTCCAATGAAATACAAAATGCATTAATTACCAGGATAGGCCTCGGTGAAGTCTCCACTGAAATTGCAAAACTAGAGGGGAAAGTCTGGAACTCAAAACAGTTCATTGTGATCAACCACACATCTAAATTTCTTCCACCTTGTAGCCATGAGAAGTCTGCTGTATTCAAAGAAGTTTTCAAATTGAAAGGACTCAACTCTTTTCCAGCTATTAATGGTTTCAAGAATAGTAGCTGCTCTAAGTTGAGCCTCTTTTAACACTCTAATTGTGTTGATCACTATGAATTTCACCATCTTCTCAGCTAGAGCTTTATCCCTGACAAGACCCCAACTTCATACATTGAAAAAAAAATCTATTAGTAAAGATCAAGACTTATTTTTTGGGAATAATTTCAATTTTGATTTTGTATGTAATACATTTTTTATTTTTTCACAATCAAGTATCCATTTTTCAATTTCGATTCTTATTTTAATTTTTTCCAATTTCAGTCCATTTTGGTCGAAATTTTCAAAATTGCTGACGTGGGCCGTCTGAAATTCTTTGTAGCGCCCCGGATCAAAATGAGCATAATTTATTTATTAAATATTTTAACGCATGACTTAATAACTATGTGCGTATTTTTGAACTGTTTAATTTATTATATGCGTTTCAGATACGTGTTTAACGCGTGACTTGGACGGATAATTTTCATGGACATGGTATATAGAATATTTTCATACCATAAGATGCGTCTTGGAAAGACGAGAAGATAGAAATGAACTAGGGGTCAATCGGAGACCCGTAGCTCGAATGACGATGGAAGGGGCAAAATCGGAAGTTTCGGAAAATCGGAAGATATTTACGGAGAATGGAAACGAAGATATTTACGTGAATAGTAACGTTGAAAAATCAACTGATGAATAGTGGCGGGATATTTTGGATGAATAGTGATCCGGATATTTTCGGTGAGTAGTAACTTCGGAAAAATCTATAAATAGAGGTGGTTTCGACTCGAAAATCACCGTTTCTTCGATCGAGCCGAACCCGACGAAAACACGTAAGTCCTTCTTTCTCATCTTTTAATTTCCGATATTCTGTCTCCGGCGAGCCACCGCCGGCACCGCCGGCGCCGCCGCCGGCCGGTGGCCGGAAAATTCAACGTTGTCGGAATCAGACGATTTTCGCACACGACGTTCGTCTCGACGAGACGAATCTAGGATAGGTCTCGGATTTCAAATCCGAGTTTTCGTTCGCCGGAAAACGGCAAAAAACAGCCCCTAAACCCTAACCCCGTCACCCTTTCTCTCTCCTCTGAGTTCTTTCTCTCTCCTCGTTTTCTTGCCGGAACAGTGGCCAGCGAGGCCACCGGAGAGTGGTGGGGAGCTACCGGAGTGGAGTTGCCGCCGTGAGTGGCGGCGCATGGCCGGAACAGTGGTGTATGTATGTGGATCGGGCTTGTGTGTGTTTTTGTAGGTGCGTTAGTGTGTGAGTGTGTTTGCATGCTGTTGGGGCGGCGCCGGGTGGCGCCGCCGTGTGGAACTTGGAGGCCGGCGCCTGTGATGCGCCGGCGACGGTGGCGGAGTGGTGGCCGGCGGCAGGTGGCCGCCGGCCAAGGATGAGCATGTGTGTGTGTGTTTGTTTTGTACGTGTGTGTGTGTGTGAGTGAAGCTGCTGGGGTAGGGGGCTGGAGAGGTGGTTGCCGGCGACTGGGGTCGCCGGTCGGAGTTCAGAGAGTGAGCTGGTGGTGGTGGCCGGCGGCGGGTGGCCGCCGGCCAAGCTATGGTTATGTGTGTGTGTGTGTTAAAGCATGCATGTATGTATAGGCTAGGTTGGTGGTTGGGCTTGGCTGGAATGGGTTGCCGGCGACGGGGAGTCGCCGGCGGAGGTACTGGGAGTGGTCGCCGGCGACGGGAAGTCGCCGGCCGGAGTTTTGGTTGAAGTTGGAATTTTGGAAAAATGTGACTTCGAAGGGTTTTGCGGTAAAGTTTCCGGGAACTATTCATGCCGGAATCCGGCGATGGACGGCCGGAGGTGGTAGCCGGAGGTGCGAGGTATCCGGCGAGCTAGGTGGTGGTGGCTGGAGGCGGCGCCGCCGCGCCGGGAGACGCCGGTGAGTGGCCTGCTCGATCAGGCCACCGTCGGGAAAGCTGGGAAGGTCCTGGCCGAGAAAACTCGACCAGGTGTGCGCCGGGTGCAGCAGCTGCCGAGAAAACTCGGCAGCCGTCGGGTGTCGGGAAGCCGCGCGCACCGTGCGCGCCCATGCGCACCCGTCGGGTGCCGACGCGCACCCGACGCCGTGTTTTCGATCCGAACCTCGTTTTCTTTCCATTGTTCATCCGTTTCGAGTCATCGCCGACGAGACGTCATTGACCGAGGGTCGTGGGCCCGGTCAAAGTCAACCCTTTGACCAAAATTACCGTTTTACCCCTAAACTTAAAATGCTCCGTTCGAGCTCGTTTGAACTCCGATTGAGCTCATTCTTTTTGCGTTGCGATCCTTATTTCAATTCCTATCTTCTCAGCCAATTGGGCAGATCTGACCCTCTCATTTCTTGGACTCCAATCTTTAGATCTCTCGATCCGCCGCATAGTTAACGATCGTACTTTCGCTGGGAACGTTTATAGCTTTAATTATACTTTATTTGGGATCTAAGGAACGTCATAACTTGTGTAGGCTACTTATTGAGTTGAGCCTTGTGATATCGGATCCTTTGGTACTCGCTTGGGAAATCTGATCCGCCGATACTCGTTGTTCACGTGGTAACCACCGAACGAGGTGGGGGTACATTCTAAACCTTTATCTGGTTACAGTTTTCCCTATTCCAAGCATGATTGAGAAATACTAAATGTTGTGATTATATATCGTGTGTGGGGGTAACTTCTAAACTTTATGTGTTTACTGTTTTCCCTATGTGATATATGAATTGTTGAACTCTATGTGCTGTATTTATATACTGTGTTAATTTTACGATGGTGATGCTACGAAGGGACTTCGGTCCATATCTATGCTACGAAGGGACTCCGGTCCATATGTGTGCTACAAAGGGACTTCGGTCCATATCTATGCTACGAAGGGACTTCGGTCTATATGTGTGCTACGAAGGGACTTCGGTCCATATGTGTGCTACGAAGGGACTTCGGTCCATATCTATGCTACGAAGGGACTACGGTCCATTTTTATGTCACGTGTCTTTATGTTATGTGTTTGTATTATACGTGACATGTTTAATTGCCGAATTATTATATCTGTTTAATACGTGATCGGCTTAACAATATTAAAACTTGGAAAGTATCCCCACGAGTGTATTCAACGCACTCATCCCTATTCTGTACTCACCCTACAGGAGAAGAAGAGAACCTTGACGCGTAGAGAGAGGGGTGCCCTATCAGCTGTGTCCTTTGTCCGGTTTTATCTTTAAAGCTATGTTGAAACGATGTTCCACGTTTTTGTAAAATGTTAACTGTATTTCTCAACTTTGTAAAGGATCCTGATGTTTTTTCCGCTGCGTAAGGTTTCAAAATTCCATTTTATCGGTTGTAACTGATGTTGCGAGTGTAACACTCCTTGTCCTTTCCTTATTCTTTCTTTTTAATATCATGTACGCCTCTTTCCTTTTTCTCTCTTAACGCCTAAAAACGAAAAAAACTCTGATATTTTTAACGAAAGATTTTGGGGCGTTACAGATGGTATCAGAGCCTAGTTCTACCCTTTGTAGGACTTTGCTCAAGCTGGTTTTTATTTTCAAACGTGTTTCAAACGAGAAAAACGTGTTTTAAAACGAGAAGATCTTTTCGAAAAGAAACAGATAAGCACCCTCATCTCTCTACGCGTGTCTCACCCTAACCAGGAGTGTTTATCTGCTATGTGTTATCTGGCTTATCTGATGAAGATCGGTAAAGGTTTGAGGAAGTGTTAAGGATATAGTTTCATGATGGAAAGGGTCTTTCAAAACCTTCTTGACGTCATTACAACCACGATAAAAAGATCATTTAAAAACCATCTTGATGTCACTACAATTGACACACTGCTTTTGTCCACCGCCACAAAGGCCGCTGACTGTAACTGCGTGAGCTTATGTGGGTAACCACAAGGGCCGTTGACTGCAGCAACGTGAGCTTGTGTCGTAAATGGTTGATTGCATTAGTAGAGATTATGTGACTGACAGTTGAGATTACCATTGGCCTTTGTTTACAACAGGGTGAGCTAGTTGGTGTGTTTTCTGGTTCGTGGTTGTGATACGTAAGGTTGGTTTTGAAACTCGAGGTCTATAGGAAACCATGAGTGGATGTCTGTGATGTATTTTATGATGTTTAATGCATTGTTACATATGTTATGTTTTTGGCTTGTTATGCAAGATGGGTATGCGCTATCCAACATGACCATGTTATGTTATGATGATGAACGAATGATAGAGAATCTATGCTATGATGATAAATGAACGACATAAAATCTAATGGGATTATTATATGATATATGGAGTAACGTTTATCGGTATCATGATACATGCTATTGATTTTATCTGATGTTAAAGATTGTTGGGTTATATGGGGTAAAGTATAAGGGTTAGTTCTCATTGTTTGTCTTTAGAATTATGCCTCGAGGTCGACCACGAAAGGTCCAGCCACCAACTGCGAATCCGCCAACTGTAAATCCACCAGAACCAAATGTGGATGCTCCGTCAACAGTGAATCCACCAGAACAAAATGTAAATTCACCAGAACCAAATGTGGATGATACAAGAATGGATTTAGTGACCGTCCTTAGAGGACTAGCACAACACTTCGAGGTGACTCGAACCACACCTCCGCCAACAAGGTCCGATCCGAATTTGATATACGAACAGTTTCGGCGTTATAATCCACCGACGTTCAATGGAAAAGGTGAATCAGCTGACGTCGAAGAGTGGCTAAGGTCACTCGACCGGTTATTTGGACACTTGACATGTACACAGGAGCAGAAGGTCTCCTGTGCAATCTTCCAGCTCACCGAAGAAGCGAGTCATTGGTGGGACTCGTATGAGCGGACCCTAGTGCCAGCTCAAAGAGAGGAGCTGACATGGGAGGATTTTAAGGAAGTGGTGACTCAGCACTTCATACCTCAATCCTACAAAGATAAAAAAGAAACAGAGTTTCTACATCTCCAACAAGGGAGCTCGACGGTAGGAGAGTACGAGCGGAGGTTTAACCAGCTGAGCAGATACGCCACTCACTTGGTGGACACTGATGCCAAGAGGGCCCGACGTTTTGAAAAGGGTCTTCGCTCGGAGATCAGCTCAATTTTGGCAGGTCAAGGAGACAGGACCTATGCCAATGTCTTGGAAAGAGCCCAAGAGATCTCCTCTCGTCTGCACTTGGATGTGTTACCACCCGAGAAGGGTGATGAGATACTTGGAAAAAGGAAGTGGATCGAGCCAAGTCAAAGCTTTGATCAAAATAAAATTCCAAGGACTGATAATGATCCGCTTCTCCCTGCTCCTAAGCTAAGAAACTCATGTGCCAAGTGTGGAAAGGCTCATGCAGGATCATGCCTTTTAGGGACCCAGATTTGCTTTAGATGTAGAGAACCAGGACATGTCGCCATCAGATGTCCGAAGTTCAGTAACACAACAACGGTACAGAATCCAGGGTCAGGAGCAGACAAGGCCCGAGCTTCCCCTGTCAATCATACAGAGGCTGCCGAAAGATAGGTTACGAACGAGGAACCTTTAGTACATATTAGTAGAAGGATATGTAATGGCTCGTACCCTGTAATAGTGTGCATGATCCTTTTGTAGGATGTATGAGCTACCATCTTTTGCCTATATATATATAAAGGATACCAGTTTGTCTTTTTCTATTCGATGGGATCCACGTTTATTTTCTTTTCTCGTGATTCGTGTTTTATTTCTCCTCACCTATAGTTTGTTGTGACACCGGATTTGTTGAAACATGAGAATGTTTTGGTAATCGCTAAAACTTTAGAAGTTAGTATTCCATCGGGAAAAACGATATGAGCGAAACACCTGTACCGACACCTAAAGATCGCTTTGGAATATAAGATTCTTCTAACTGATCTTCATGCTTTAGAGATGAAGGATTTTTGACATAATCCTGGGAATGGACTGGCTAGAGCCCAATCACATGGTAAACAAGTGTTGTGCAAGAGGAATTATCTTCCAAACACCGAGAAAGTTGGAGCACACCTTTCATGGGGTATGAGTTAAGGTTGACTTAAGAATTATCTCGAACATGAAGACAACCCAGATGCTTAGCAAAGGAAATTGCGAAGCTTGGTTGGTCAACATGGTGAACCCTGAGCAAGGATCGACTTCTATCGGAAAGGTGCCGGTGATAAAGGAATACATGGACGTAATTCCAAAGGGTATACCTGGTCCTCCACCGAATCGACAAGTGACCTTCGAGATCGATCTCTTTCCTAAGATCGGCACCGGTGTCAAGAGCTCCATATCGGATGACACCGAAGGAATTACAAGAACTGAAGGTTCTATTACCAGAACTGTTGGACAAAGGTTCCATCGGACCAAGCGTGTCGCCTTGGGGAGCCCCGGTACTTTTCGAAAATGAGAAGAATGAGAAGCAGAACTGTGGATCGGTCAGGAAGGATCGAGAAAGAATTGGAAAAGCTCAGGACCGACGAAAGTTCTGATCATCGAGCTTAGCTAAGTAATCAAAACCTGCAAGTTCCTCGACGAGAAATGGAAAGAAAGAAGCAACACGGAGATAAGAGGATGAGAGGTTTGACAGAGTATCTAGTTTCGATGTTCCTAAGTACGCGTACAATTTCGAGGACGAAATTATTTTAAGGGGTAAGGGATGTAGCGCCCCGGATCAAAATGAGCATAATTTATTTATTAAATATTTTAACGCATGACTTAATAACTATGTGCGTATTTTTGAACTGTTTAATTTATTATGTGCGTTTCAGATACGTGTTTAATCAAAATGAGCAGATACGCATGACTTGGACGGATAATTTTCATGGACATGGTATATAGAATATTTTCATACCATAAGATGCGTCTTGGAAAGACGAGAAGATAGAAATGAACTAGGGGTCAATCGGAGACCCGTAGCTCGAATGACGACGGAAGGGGCAAAATCGAAAGTTTCGGAAAATCGGAAGATATTTACGGAGAATGGAAACGAAGATATTTATGTGAATAGTAATGTTGAAAAATCAACTGATGAATAGTGGCGGGATATTTTGGATGAATAGTGATCCGGATATTTTCAGTGAATAGTAACTTCGGAAAAATCTATAAATAGAGGTGGTTTCGACTCGAAAATCACCGTTTCTTCGATCGAGCCGAACCCGACGAAAACACGTAAGTCCTTCTTTCTCATCTTTTAATTTCCGATATTCTGTCTCCGGTAGGCCATCGCCGGCACCGCCGCCGGCGCGGCGGCGCCGCCGCCGGCCGGTGGCCGGAAAATTCAACGTTGTCGGAATCGGACGATTTTCTCAACTTTGTAAAGGATCCTGATGTTTTTTCCGCTGCGTAAGGTTTCAAAATTCCATTTTATCGGTTGTAACTGATGTTGCGAGTGTAACACTCCTTGTCCTTTCCTTATTCTTTCTTTTTAATATCATGTACGCCTCTTTCCTTTTTCTCTCTTAACGCCTAAAAACGAAAAAAACTCTGATATTTTTAACGAAAGATTTTGGGGCGTTACATTCTTGGTCGAGAGCCACATCAGTGAGTTTGAAAATTCTGACTAAAAATGACTAAAATTGGAAAAAAATTAATGAAGAGCAAGCAAAAATATATATAACCTAATCTTGATCCAGCATGTACTGTGCATTTGGACAAAGTGAACAACATAATGTTATGATCTGCAGGAGAAGTATGGCAGTGTATTAGGGCCAGTAGTAAGCAAGGTCATGAACCACCATTCCATGTGCTCGATTAACCACAGGTTCATGTATGAATCCATCGGGGTTACATGGCGAAGTAACAACCTCAATGAATGGCCTGCCATTATCATATGCATAGGCATTGCCTGCCCATTTAAAAAGCCCGAATTGGACACAGTCGGTTATGTCCTGATACGTCCGCAAGAAAATTTAGCATCAGAATCAAGAAAAGGGAAAATTGTAAATTTAAGACACTATCTTTATGTCATTCACCAATTGACACACTAACTTTTCAATTTGTGCGATTTTAGAAAAAAAACCCGAAATCAATGAGTTTCGGCCCAAATCACTCTAGTGAAAAAGCCCAATTCTCGTGCGATTGATCCCGAATTTCATGACTTCTGTTTGTTTTCCTAAAATTACTCAATTTGAAAAGTTAAAGTTCCAATGTTGGGGTCCGAAAATTTAGTGTTCTTTATAAATGAATGACCTAAACATAGAATCAAATATTTACAATTTCACCTCACAAAAATAAAATGTCAAAACAGAGAGCCAAATGGCTAGGCATACCGAGTAGTATGGCGCAGCTAAAACAATAGGGATGAGATTAGGCTCATTTAGAGGATCACAAAGTGCATACAATGCAGCTTGAAAAAGCTGGCTCGATCCTGTCCCAATAACAATGTGATGATCTTCAACTATTGCATTTCCCACCACGTTGTGTAGAATCTTGATCTGTTCTTCTAGTTTAGGCTCCATAAACCAGCACATATCTTTGTTCTAGAAAAATAACTGAGAGATTTGAATCCATAAAATGTGGTTTTGATGTTCTCTCCCATCTTTTTCCAGTATGATTCATAGGCTGTTGGATCGCCACTGCCACATTAAAAAGATTAAAAAAAACATAAACCATCCATTAAGGAAAATTCAGGATTGTTGTATGTGCACTGATTTAATATACGAAAAGCAGCAAGAAACAATGAAAGATGAATATGTACATACTGATCAAGATTGATAGCGGGTTGAAGCTGGTGATTCTGAGTGAAGCTATTATCATTAGCTTCAGCATTTGAAACAAAATGTGAGGAACTTGAGATTGCCATTTCAATCCAAATGTTGCAGTTTGTAATGCACACTTTTTTTTCTCTCTTTTAGCAAAAATTCTGAGTTTGTGAAGCAATTATGTTTTCACTCTCGGTATACAATCTTTGGGGTTGTTTGCTAACCTTGCTTCTGTCATGCCCCGATTTCTTCCATACAAAAATATCAGAGTTTTAATTAAAAATAGAGGCATGCAAAAGAAGAAAAAGACAAGGGACGATCAGAAGAAGAAGAGGATAGAAGACATCAGAATCTTTCTCATAACATATCGGACACAGCCGACTCCATATCATTCAAAACATCGGTCACAGCCGATTCTCAAACATCATCATAGTGGAAAATCTATCAGGATCCATCATCATCAGAAATTACAGGGGTTATATATTACATATCAAAAGATATAGATCATTGTTTTCTTGAAACTTCGTAAAAGATATTTTATGAAAATCCCAAAAAGTGGCACCATCTCTCTCTCTACTGCTCTATGGTTCGTCATCTTCTGTAGGGTGAGTATAGATTAAGGGGTCAGTGCATGGAATACACTGGTGGAGATAAACTCTGCATTTTATAACATTCGACAAAGATGTATATATGGTAAACCGAAAGTTCACAGCAAAGAGGCACGTTGTCACAACACGTAAAAGCACAGTAGACATTAGAAATGGTAAGAGATGAATAGGTGTGGGTATTCCCCGTCTTATCCTATAAAAACGGTCTCATTACCGTTGGTGCATTTCCAGGATCACCAAACCTTCAAGAATAGTAGAAAAGGGGTAGGGGACGAATGCATGTTCAGAGTTGGATGACAGCCCATGCACAATATAAATATGACACAACACTTAAAAAAATACATAGCATTTAGCATTTCTCAAACGAGCATCAAAATAGGGAAAACAGTAAACATCTTAAGAATTAGAAGATACCCCCACCTCGATAAGAGGTTATCACGTGATCTGACAAGTTAAAGAGTCAAGCCTAAAGCGTACGATCCAACAGATTGCCTACAAAAGTACCGTGATATCTTAGATCCTCAAAAGATTAAAAGACGGATATAAATAAAGAAAAGAATGATCGAGGAGGTGAGACGGATAAGATGACTCGAAGATTAAAGGTATCGAGAAGAGTATGAAAGGTAAACTTGGTAAAAAGGGTTGACTCGACCGAGATCCCTGACTCTCGACACAAGGACGGAAACAAACGACTCGAAACGACCCACCAAAACACTCGTCGGTGCGCACACGACGTACTTGGCAAAACCCCATACATACACTCTCGCACAACCCTCTCGTACGGTCGTGTAATCCGTGCACGACCGTGCCCCACAACACTCGACCGTGCGCCACCTTCCAGTGGCCACGCACGATCGCTCACTCCTGGTGCACGGTCGTGCCCTCATGCACGGTCCTGCGCGGACCAGCCCACAAAGCAATACCGCCAACACCGTCTTCTTCCTCTAGCTCCGGCCGGCGACTCCCATCGCCAGCAACACTTCTGCCACCATGGCCGGCGACCTTCCGTCACCGGCAACAACCCAACAACATGTAAAACTCATATCCCAAGCATGAGCAACACACACAACACACTCAAACCCAAGCTCAACCCAAACCCTCACACACACAAACCCAACTCCGGCTACTCCACCACCCCTAACCCGAGGACAAACACCCCGGAATGGTTATCTACCTCGCCAACAAGGAAGACGTGAGAGAGAAAGCAAGAAACGAGGAGAGAGAAAAGGTGATGGACTCCAAACTAGGTTTTTCCGGCTGTTGACCGGCAATTTGCCGGCGATCCAACCATCGGAACGGAAAAACAAAATCGCCACTAGACTCGCCTCGACGAGAGCTACAACCTATGTGAAAACCATTCGATTCCGAGCAAGTTGACTTTTCCGGCCACCGGCGGCGGCGGCGGCCGCTGGAAAAAAAAAGAGAAGAGGGAGAGAAAACTTACGTGTTTTTAGATTATGAGCTCGTGTGACTTATCGACTTAAAAATGCCTTATATATACTCCTCCAAAAAGGCTACTATTCACCATAAATATCCCGTATGCTATCCTTCGTATATGTCTCGTATACGGCGTATTCCTCGTTTTCACTGTTTTCTCTACTACTTGAGCTACGTAACTCCGATTGACCTCGAATTCGTTTCTATTCTCTCATTTTTTCGTTACGCATCTCATAATATAAAAACCTTCTAGGTTCCATATCTAAAAAAAATTACGTTCTTCTAAACCAGCATCAAACACATATCTTTAACGCACATATATAAATAAATTTAAACACCCAAAATTAACACACATAGAATTATTTCAATTAAGGGTTTAATTATTTAATTATCCAATTATACTTCGTTTTGTCTTGGGCGCTACATCCCTTACCTCTTAAAAGAATTTCGTCCTTGAAATTAGACGCATACCTAAGAAAGACATATCAGGATACTTCGTTCGAATATGATCTCTTAGTTCCCACGTGGCTTCTTCCTCCCCATGGCGACTCCATTGTACTTTCACTATCGACACCTCCCGATTCCTTAGCTGACGCATTTTCCTATCCAGGATGGCTATAGGAAATTCTTCATAGGTCAAATCTTTCTCCCATTCTATGTCTTCTCGTTCGATAATGTGACTTGGGTCGAAAATGTACTTTCTTAGCATAGATACATGAAAAACATTGTGTACTCCGATGAGGTCTGGCGGTAGAGCTAGACGATATGCGACCTCTCCAACTCGTTCCAAATCTCAAAGGGTCCTATATATCGCGGTTTCAGCTTCCCTTTCTGTCCGAAACGACGAACTCCTTTAGTGGGTGACACCCTCAGAAAAACTTTGTCTCCCGTCTCGAATTTCAACTCCCGTCGTCTCTTATTTGCGTACATTTTTTGTCGGTCTTGTGCTATCTTCATTCTTTCCCGGATTTTCTTTATTACCTCAACTGTCTGTTCCACCAATTCAGGTCCCAACACCTTCTTTTCCCCTACTTCGTCCCAACAAATAGGAGAGCGACATTTCCTTCCATAAAGAGCTTCATATGGCGCCATCCCAATTGTGGATTGATAACTGTTGTTGTAAGCGAATTCCACTAAGCACAAGTGTTCTTCCCAAGTCCCTTGAAGATCCAAAACACAAGCCCTTAACATATCTTCTAGATTCTGTATTGTTCTTTCCGACTGTCCGTCTGTTTGAGGATGAAAAGTTGTACTGAAAGCTAGTCTGGTCCCTAACTCCTTTTGTAGACTCTGCCAAAATCTGGATGTAAAACGAGGATCTCTATCTGACACTATAGAAACCGGTATGCCATGCAATCGGACAATCTCTTCAAGATAAATTCGAGCCAACTTATCTAATCCGAAAGTCATCTTGATCGGTAAAAAGTATGCAAACTTTGTTAATCTATCCATAATTAACCATACTGCATGGTTCCCTCGTTTGGTTCTAGGCAGACCAACTACAAAATCCATAGCTATATGCTCCCATTTCCATTCCGGGATTTCCAACGGAGTTAGTAATCCAGCTGGTCGTTGGTGTTTAGCTTTTACTTGTTGACATACCAGACATTTCTTTACGAATAGTCCGATACTTCTTTTCATATTCTCCCACCAAAAGTTTTCTCTCAAATCTTGGTACATTTTCATACCTCCAGGATGTACTGACAATGGCGTGCAATGAGCTTCTTCAAGGATTTTTTCTCTCAGATTCTCATCCTTTGGCACGCATATTCTTTCCCTAAAGACAAGGGCTCCATCCGTTGCAAAGGAGAAACCTTCAGCTTTTCCACTATCCATGCGAGCTTTCATCTTCGTTAAGAAGTTATTCTTCTGTTGAGCTTCAATAATTCATTCACGAAGTGTGGGTTTCACAACCAAAGTTGCCATCATGGTTTCGATGCTATTCGGAGGTGAGACCATTTCCAGATTCAGCCTTGACATTTCTTCGACTAGATGATGTTGGTTGGTGATCATAGACGTCATAATCCTTTTTCCTTTCCTGCTAAGTGCATCGGCCACCACATTCGCCTTACCAGGGTGATAATGGATCGTAATGTCATAATCCTTCACCAACTCTAGCCACCTTCTCTGTCTCATGTTTAGCTCTTTCTGTTCGAAGAAATATTTCAGGCTTTTATGATCAGTGTATATCTCGCACTTCACGCCATACAGATAATGTCTCCAAATTTTAAGGACGTGTACAACCGCAGCCAACTCCAGATCGTGTGTCGGGTAGTTTTGTTCGTGAGCTTTCAATTGTCGGGATGCATAAGCCACCACTTTTCCTTGCTGCATCAGAACGCACCCCAAACCTTGTTTAGATGCATCACTATAGATCATGAATTCCTTTGTTACGTCCGGAACTGTCAAGATCGGTGCCTTTGTCAGTCTCCTCTTTAGCTCTTAGAAACTATGCTCGCATTGTTCAGTCCATTGAAACTTTACATCCTTCTGCGTCAAACGAGTCATCGGAGCAGCGATCTTCGAAAATCCATTTATGAATCTTCGATAGTACCCCACCATACCAATAAAACTCCGTACTTCCTTGACATTTGTGGGAGTTTCCCATTTGCTGACAGCTACAACTTTGTCGGGGTCTACCTCAATCCCTTGCGATGAGACAATATGTCCAAGAAAACCTATCTTATCCATCCAGAACTCGCATTTCTTAAATTTTGGATAGAGCTTTTCTTTCCGTAGAACTTCCAGCACAATCCTAAGAAGTTGCTCATGTTGCATTTTATCACAAGAATAGATGAGAATATCGTCGATAAACACAATAACGAAAAGATCGAGGTATGCATGGAAAACACGATTCATCAGGCCATGAAGACAGCTGGTGCATTGCTAAGTCCAAATGGCATTACTACGAACTCGTAGTGGCCATATCTGGTTCTGAAAGCTGTCTTAGACATATTGACATCTTTAACCTTCATCTGATAATATCCTGACTTTAAATTGATCTTCGAGAATACGCTAGCACCTCTTAACTGATCAAAGAGATCATCGATTTGAGGTAGTGGATATTTGTTCTTGATAGTTCTCTTGTTCAGCTCCCTATAATCAATGCACATCCTAAAGCTTCCATCTTTCTTCTTCACAAATAACACTGGTGCTCCCCAAGGAGATACGCTTGGTCTAATAAAACCCTTGTCCAGAAGCTCTTGTAGTTGCACCTTCAATTCTTGTAATTCTTTTGGTTCCATTCGGTAACGAGCTTTCGACATCGGTGATGATCCTGGTACCATATCAATCCCAAAGGTCACTTGTCGATCTGGTGGAGGGTCGGGTAAATCTTCGGGAAATACGTCCATAAATTCTCTTACCACCGGCACATCCTCAATGGAACTCATTTCTTGCTCAAGACTCACCAAGCTGACCAACCAAGCTTCGTAATTTCTCTTGCTAAGCATCTGGTTTGCCTTCATGACCGATATAATCCTTGTGTCAACTTTAACTCGTGTCCCATAAAAAGTGAACTCAGGTTCTCCAGGCGTTTGAAAGATTATCTCTCTTGTACGACACTTGATCACTGCGTGATTCGCCTCAAGCTAATCCATTCCTAGGATAATATCAAAATCCTTCATCTCCAATGCGTGAAGATCGGCCAGAAGGATTCTATTCTCAAAAGCAATTCCTAGATGACGATATAAGTGTTTCGTCTTTACCATCTTTCCCGATGGAATACTAACCTCTAGGGTTTTAGCATCTATCCTACTATCCTCAGACTTCAACAGCTTACAGAAATTGATAGAGATAAACGAGTGGGTTGCTCCCGTATCAAATAAAATGAGAGCAGGTATATCACATACTGTTAACATACCTGTCATTGTCTCCGTCCCTTCCGTAGCCTCCGGGCGAGTAAGAGCAAAAACCCGAGCTCTGCCGGCTACCGGCCTCGAACTTGTGGTTGCAACTGCTGGGCCTTTTGACTTCCTATAATTCGCTGCAATGTGCCCCAGTTCCCCACAAGAGTAACAGCTCCATGTTTCCGATTGACACGGCCCCATGTGTACCCTTCGGCATCTTGGACACGGATTCCTAAGTGGAAAAGTGGGGAAAAATGGAGCGTTGTTTTCCCTTGGAAACTTGTTTTGGGTAACGCCTTGACTCGGCCCTGCCCACTTCCTTTTCATCGGCGTCGGAGTAAATTTCTTAGGAGGCACCACATCCAATCGCAGTCGGGAGACAATTTCCTGAGCTCTCTCAATTACATTAGCATAAGTCATAACTCCCTGTCCGGCCAATATCGATCCAATCTCTGGGCGTAGACCCCTTTCGAATCTCTGGGCCTTTTTGGCATCAGTATCGACCAGGTGAGTGGCATATCTGCTTAGATGATTAAATTTCTATTCGTATTCCCCTATCGTCATAGTTCATTGACGTAGATATAGGAACTCCATCTCCTTTTTGTCTCGGTAGGACTGTGGTATAAAATGATGAGTAACCACTTCTTTAAAGTCCTCCCACGTCATTTCTTCCCTTTGGTTCGGCAACAAGGTCCTTTCATAAGAATCCCACCAGTGGCTTGCCTCCTCCGTGAGCTGGAAAATCGCACACAAAATCTTTTGTTCCTTAGTACATGCCAAATGCCCAAACAGTCGATCTAGCGATCTCAACCACTTCTCTGCCTCTGAGGGTTCGCCTTTTCCACTGAATGTCGGCAGATTAAAATGCTGAAATTGTTCGTATATTAGATTCGGATCAGACCTAACTGGTGGTGGTGCGGCTCGCGTAACCTCAAAGTGTTGTGATAATCCCCTTAGCACCGATACTAGATCTCCCATGTTTGGATCTGCTTCCCGTTCCGACTGATTAGCCATAGGTGTTTGTTCTCTCCAGGGTCATCCTCTAGACATAGCTCTGTTACGATGTATATGTATATATCGTTCAAGTTTCAAAAATAATATATAATAAGTAAAGGAAAATAAATACGGCAAGCGGGAAGAGATACGAACGCGGATTCCATAGTATAGAAAGGAGATACACGTACTTAAATGTACATATAAGCAAAATATGGGTAGCCTTTACCCCACACCAAAAAGATTATATACACTTTCTAGTAAAACAGCTACCACATACGTATATATAAAGGTTTTGTCATTCCTAGTTTATATACACAAAACGGTCTTCCAACTATCATCTATGCCACAACAGCTGGAGGTGATGGAGGTCCTTACAGGCCCGGTGCCACATCCCTCGGGACCTCTGCATCCGGATTTTTCTTTTCAGGATCCTCTTCCGGTTCCTCTTCCTCAGGGTCCTCCTCAGGTTCCTCTTCCAAATCATCTTCTTCATCCTCCGAGCTGCCACTAGAAGGGTCATAAGGTCCAGGCTCGGGGGTAGTCGGATAGCTATGGCGGCCCCACACTTCTAACATATTCCTCGCCACTCTTCCGAAATCCACAACAAGTGTGTTATCTACAGCTGAATACACCACCTTATCTCGAAAAACAAGACGCGCCCTAGCCGCCCATGCATTCGGCAAGGTATGAATCATATGTGTACAAACCTGCATATTAGGGATACTACCCCCTGTTCCCCCTGTCTCTCGCCTATAATGGAACAATCTAGATATATGCTCACCAACTGATACGTTTCTTGACACTCAACTTTCAAAGAAACGTCGTTTAAGTCGTTCCTCACGCGTCTCTACCTGTAGAACTCGTATTCTAGCGGTACGTCTAAATCTAGCCATCTGTTAAGTATAAGCTATATGAGTTGTTTTGTTTCCTCTGAAACTTTATCCGTATCATCCTTTTGAACCCTAACAATGTATATCAGGTAAGCAAGATAACATGAATCAAACACACAAATATATCAGAGTTTTAATTAAAAACAGAGGCGTGCAAAAGAAGAAAAAGATAAGGGACGATCAGAAGAAGAAGAGGATAGAAGACATCAAAATCTTTCTCATAACATATCGGACACAGCCGACTCCATATCATTCAAAACATCGATCACAGCCGATTCTCAAACATTATCACAGCGGAAAATCTATCAGGATCCATCATCATCAGAAATTACAGGGGTTATATATTACATATCAAAAGATATAGATTATTGTTTTCTTGAAACTTCGTAAAAGACATTTTATGAAAATCCCAAAAAGTGGCACCATCTCTCTCTCTACTGCTCTATAGTTCGTCATCTCCTGTAGGGTGAGTACAGATTAAGGGGTCAGTGCATGGAATACACTGGTGGAGATAAACTCTGTATCTTATAACATTCGACAGAGATGTATATATGGTAAACCGAAAGTTCACAGCAAAGAGGCACGTTGTCACAGCACGTAAAATCACAGCAGACATTAGAAATGGTAAGGGATGAATAGGTGCGGGTATTCCCCATCTTATCCTATAAAAACGGTCTCATTACCGTTGGTGCATTTCAAGGACCACCAAACCTTCAAGAGTAGTAGAAAAGGGGTAGGGGACGAATGCATGTTCAGAGTTGGACCGCAGCCCATGCACAGTATAAATATGACACAACACTTAAAAAAATATACAGCATTTAGCATTTCTCAAACGAGCATCAAAATAGGGAAAACAGTAAACAACTTAAGAATTAGAAGATACCCCCACCTCGATAAGAGGTTATCACGTGATCTGACAAGTTAAAGAGTCAAGCCTAAAGCGTACGATCCAACAGATTGCCTACAAAAGTACCGTGATATCTTAGATCCTCAAAAGATTAAAAGACGGATATAAATAAAGAAAAGAATGATCGAGGAGGCGAGACGGATAAGATGACTCGAAGATTAAAGGTATCGAGAAGAGTATGAAAGGTAAACTTGGTAAAAAGGGTTGACTCGACCGAGATCCCTGACTCTCGACACAAGGACGGAAACAAACGACTCAAAACGACCCACCAAAACACTTGTCGGTGCGCACACGACGTACTTGGCAAAACCCCACACATACTTCTGCCACCATGGCCGACGACCTTCTGTCGCCGGCAACAACCCAACAACATGTAAAACTCACATCCCAATCATGAGCAACACACACAACACACTCAAACCCAAGCTCAACCCAAAACCTCACACACACAAACCTAACTCTGGTTACTCCGACCGGCGGCTCCACCACTCCCAACCTAAGGACAAACACCCCGGAATGGTTATCTACCTCGCCAACAAGGAAGACGAGAGAGAGAAAGCAATAAACGAGGAAAGAGAAAAGATGATGGACTCTAAACTAGGTTTTTCCGGCGGTTGACCGGTGATTTACCGGCGATCCAACCGTCGGAGCGGAAAAACAAAACCACCACTAGACTCACCTCGACGAGAGCTACAACCTATGTGAAAACCGTTCGATTCTGAGCAAGTTGACTTTTCCGGCCACCGGCGGCGGCCGCCGGAAAAAGAAAGAGAAGAAGGATAGAAAACTTACGTGTTTTTCGATTATGAGCTCGTGTGACTTATCGACTTAAAAACGCCTTATATATACTCCTCAAAAAAGGCTTCTATTCACCATAAATATCCCGTATGCTATCCTTCGTATATGTCTCGTATACGGCGTATTCCTCGTTTTCACTGTTTTCTCTACTACTTGAGCTACGTAACTCCGATTGACCTCTAGTTCATTTCTATTCTCTCATTTTTCCGTTACACATCTCATAATATAAAAACCTTCTAGGTTCCATGTCTAAAAGAAATTACGTCCTTCTAAACCGACATCAAACACATATCTGTAACGCACATAAATAAATTTAAACACCCAAAATTAACACACATAGAATTATTTCAATTAAGGGTTTAATTATTTAATTATCCAATTATGCTTCGTTTTGTCCTGGGCGCTACAGCTTCGATATTTATAGAGCACCAATCATCTTTTGGAAATTAATATGAATTTGAAAAAATAATAAAATAATTTAATTGTTCATCAATTAAATTTTAAGAAAAAAAAGAAAAAAAAAGGAATGGATCGGTGTAGATTAGATCAGGAGCGTTGCAGATGAGGAAGACATTAATGCAGGAAAATCCCAAAAGAACCTGAAAACTAATGGCACAATCCCTTTTTCTCTTTTCTATATTATTAATGGAAAAATTCGGGTAAATTACAATTTTGGTATCTAAAGTATATCACTATTTTACTTGGGGTATCTCTATTTTTGCGAGTTACAGTATTGGTACCAATGTTTCCAAAAATTGCACATTGGGTACCTTCAGACGGAATCTAACCAACCTTAAATTTTTTTTTACAAAAATCAGTCGTTTTTCCCTCTTTCATTATGAAAAAAACCATCGTGCCCTAATTTCTTCAATCCTCTTCAATCTTCTTCAAATTTTCCCTCGCATCTAAGTTCTTCAAAGCTGACCAGCCAAACTCTTCTTCAAGAGATGGTCCAAACCAAAATCAAGAGCAAAATAGGAACAAAGAATCATCTCATCAAATCACTAACAACCACTTAACTTAAAAGATAATAATAGCACGCATGCTAAATGTCACGAGATACCAAGAACATAATTACCTCATCGCCACCAATCTCACTGTGGGAGAACTTGCAACCACTCTCATTCTTGCAAAACCCTTTCGCAAAGTACATGCAAGGCCTAAATCCAAATCTACCCACTTCTTCAATATTCGATAGAAACGCAACATCATTCTATGACAACTCCTCCCATGAAACGGGTGAGGTAAGCGAATGACGTTCCCATCCTCACCATAGGGCGAAATCAGAGAGTCACTCTGCCCACTCAGACTCATTATCGGATCCACCACCGAACCACCTAAAAACTCATCGCCGAAATCATTAATGCCACCACCATTAGAGCCATTGAGCATAGAAGCACAAGAAATTGGCCGCGGACTACTCCTCGGAGAAATCTATTTCTTCAAGATTGAGCACAACAGTCGAAGATATCTGTAGCACCCCGGACCAAAAATGAAGCATAACTTATTAATTAAATATTAAACCTATAATTGAATAATTATGTGCGTTGATTTTTGACTATTTAAATGAATTACGTTCGTTACAGATATGTGTTTAATGCATGTTTTAGATGGATATTTTTCCTAAACATGGAACGTAGAATATTTTTATACCATTAGATGTGTGATGGAAAAACGAGAAGATAGAAATGAACTAGGGGTCAATCGGAGACCCATAGCTCAAACAGCGACGAAAAGGGCAAAACACAAAGTTTCTGGAAAACCGAAAGATATTACAGTGAATAGTAACGAAGATTTTTACGTGAATAGTAATGAAGAATTTTCAATCGTGAATAGTAACTTGGAGATTTTTACGTGAATAGTGTTTTGCGGAAATTCTATAAATAGGGGCGTTTTCGATTCAAAAATCACCGTTTTTCCGAACGAGCCGAAAATGACGAAAATCCATAAGTCTCTCTTCTCTCTCTCTCTCTCTTTTTGGTTTTCTATCTCCGGCGCGCCGCCGCCGCCGGTGGCTGGAAAATTTCAAAGTTGTTGGTTTCGGCCGATTTTTGCACAGAACGTAGGTCTCGTCAAGACAAGTCTAGGATAGGTCTTAGATTTCAATTCTGATTTCTCGTTCGCCGGAAAACAACGAAAAACCTTCTCCAAACCCTAAACCCTAATTCTTGCCAACTTTTCTCTCTCCTCGGTTTTCTCTCTTTTTTCTCCCTCTTTCTCACCGGAGCTGCTGCCGAAGGTTCTCCTGGTAGTGAGGGTGAGTCGCTGGAGGGGCGGCGCCGCCATGGGTGGCGGCGCCGGAG
The DNA here is from genome assembly GCA_954870855.1 of Scutellaria minor. NCBI lineage: Eukaryota > Viridiplantae > Streptophyta > Magnoliopsida > Lamiales > Lamiaceae > Scutellaria > Scutellaria minor. Next base: position 7,524,343 of record OX940733.1, read on the forward strand.
CTGAATTGAGTTGTGTGTGTGTGTGATCGTGTGTGTGTGTGTTAGTGTGTTGCGTTTTGCATGCTGTGGGCGGCGCTGTGTAGTGCCACCGTGGGGAATGATGGCCGGCATTGGTGATGCGCCGGCAAGGCTTGGTTATGGGTTGCTGGCGACTGGAAGTCACCGGCCAAGACTGTTGCAAGAGGTATGTGTATGTATATATATGTATGTGCGTGTGTGTTTTGGGGTTGGGAAAGGGTTTCTCTCACGTCGGAGTTCGGTGGGGGTGGCTGGAGATGGTGGAGGTTGGAACGAGGTCGTCGGTGGACCAGGAGGGGGCAGCGCCGCCGTAGCAGGAAGCAGCTGGAAAGGCTTCTAGGCGCATAGGTTGTCGGGCACATGGGCGCGCACGGTCGTGCCCGGAAAGCACGGTAGTGCGCTTGCCGGGTGGAGCTACTGGACGATGGCGCACGACCATGCCGGGAGGGCACGGGCGTGCGCTGGGTGCATGCACCGGGAGCGAGCGACGGGTGCTAGGAGCGCGCTGTGCGGCACCGGGTGACGGGATGCGCATGCGCGTGTGCCGCGTTGTATGACAGGTGCGTGCGATGCCGTATTTTCAATCCGAATCTCATTTCTTTTCCATCGTATGTTATCATCGAGTCGTCGCTGACGAGATGTCATTGACTAGGGGTCGTGGGTCCTGGTCAAAGTCAACCCTTTGACAAAAAATTACCAAAATACCCCCAAACTTAAAACGCTCCGTTCGAGCTCATTTCAACTCCAATTGAGCTCATTCTTTTTCCGTTGTGATCAAAATTTCATTCTCTATCATCTCAACCATTTGGACTGAACATCCACTCTCGTTTCTTCAACCCCAATCTTTAGATCTCTCGATCCGTCGCGTCTTTAACGATCGTTTTTCCTCCGGAACCTTTTATAGCTTTAATTATACTTATTAAGGATCTAAGAAACACCGTAACATGTGTAGGCTACTTGTTGGATTGAGCGTTGAGATAATTGATCTTTGATACTTGCTACTCACACGGAAACCACCGAACAAGGTGGGGGTAATTTCCTTATTTTGAAGCATAATTGAGAAATACTAAATGTTGTGATTATATGCAATGTTTACATGTTCATGATATACTGTGAAAGGACTTCGGTTCACATTGCATGTTCGAAGGGTCTTATAGACCATAAAAAAAACTGTCTCTTATCTCTTCTACCACCTGAAAGGTCTGGCGGTCCTGTAAATGCGCTAGCAGTATTGAGACCATTTTGGAGGGTAAGACGGGAAATTCCCGCACCTTATGGATGAGTTACGAGATATGTGTCTTGCATTTTATGTGCTGTGACAACGTGACTGAATGTTACATTTCCGATATTTTATATCTGTTGACTGTTATAAGAGGCGGATTTCATCCCCACGAGTGTATTCCACACACTCACCCCCTATTCTGTAATTCACGTTACAGGAGATGACGAGCATGATGAGCCCTAAAGGGAGAGAGGAGGTGTTATTCCTGGATCTGTATATTTAAGTTGATGTCTCACAAACATTTTCAAACAATGTTTAATTTGATTTGATTTGATTAAATTAATTTAATTTAATTTGATTTGTATTTTTTATTTAATTTAATTTGATTAAATTAATTAAATAACTAAAACCCCAAATCGGCCGATTTAATTTGATTTGATTAAATTAATTAAATAACTAAAACCCCCAAATTGGCCGATTTAATTTGATTTGATTAAATTAAATTAAATCACTAAAACCCCCAAATCGGCCGATTTAATTTGATTTGATTAAATTAAATTAAATTAAATTAAATAACTAAAACCCCCAAATCGGCCCCCTAAAATCGGCCGATTTAATTTGATTTGATTAATTTAATTTAATTTAATTTAATTTGTATTTTTTATTTAATTTAATTTGATTAAATTAATTAAATAACTAAAACCCCAAATCGGCCGATTTAATTTGATTTGATTAAATTAATTAAATAACTAAAACCCCCAAATTGGCCGATTTAATTTGATTTGATTAAATTAAATTAAATAACTAAAACCCCCAAATCGGCCGATTTAATTTGATTTGATTAAATTAAATTAAATTAAATAACTAAAACCCCCAAATCGGCCCCCTAAAATCGGCTGATTTAATTTGATTTGATTAATTTAATTTAATTTAATTTGATTTGTATTTTTTATTTAATTTAATTTGATTTATATTTTTTAGTTATTTTTTATTTAATTTAATTTAATTCTGGCAATCGTTTGGTAAATCTGTAAAGTTGAGCTATTTTACAGTTAATTTTGAAAGTTCGGTACGGAATATTCCCGAAATATTCCACCGACGGTGACTTCTGGCAACCGTTTAGTAAAAAAACAAAGTTGAGCTATTTTACAGTGAACTTTGAAAGTTCGGGTAACAAAGTGGAAAAGTGACCATAGTTTGGCTTCTATTATGTAATTTACCCTTTAATAATTACGTGCGTATATTTTGATTGTCTAATTAATTACGTACGTTTCAGATACGTGTCTAATGTGCGTTTTGGATCGATATTTTTCTTGGATAGAATATTTTAATACCATAAGATGCGTATTGACGAAACGAGAAGATAGAAACGAACTAGGGGTCAATCGGAGACCCGTAGCTCGAACGGCGATGAAAAGGGTAAATCACGGAGTTTCGGAAAATCGGAAGATATTTACGGTGAAAGGAAACGAAGATATTTACGTGAATAGTAATGTTGAAAAATCAACTGATGAGTAGTGATGGGATATTTTGGATGAATAGTGATCCGGATATTTTCGATGAATAGTAACTTTTGGAAAATCTATAAATAGGGGTGGTTTCGATTCGAAAATCACCGTTTTTCCGAACGAGCCAAAAGTGACAAAAACGAGTAAGTCACTCTCTCTTTTCGGGTTTCTGTCTCCGGCAACGTTGTCGGTTTCGGCCGATTTTCGCACACGATGTTCGTCTCAACGAGACGAATCTAGGATAGGTCTCGGAATTTAATTCCGATTTTGGGTATCCAAACCCATTTTCTCTCTCTTCCTTTCCACCTCATTTCTTCTACATTTTGGGTAAACTCAAACTCTAGATTGAAGCTCTCGTCGAGCCCGTAATGAAACCGGGCTCGGATTTCTGAACGGATCTCTCCTCCTCCGACAATCGCCGGTCAAAGATCCGGCCAATCTCTCTCTCTCCTCTCTCTCCCTCTTCTCTCTCCCCATCGACTCTTGTTCTCTCTTCTCTGGCTGTATGTGTTGCAAGGATAAGAGCTAGGTGTGTACGGGATGAGTTGGAGGTGGTGGCCGGCGACTCGACGTCACCGGCCGGCGCTAGAAAGGGGCTGGAAGGGTTAGGGTTTGCATGGGGTTTGTGAAGTGTGTGTGTGTGTGTTTCTTGGCATGCATATATATATAACTACTGTATGGTTGTATGTTGCGCGGCCTACTGGTGGTGGCCGGCGACGGGGGGTCGCCGGCCAGGGGTTCCGGCGGCTGGTGGTGGTGGCCGGCGGCAGGTGGCCGCCGGCCAAGGCTTGTTGATGTGTGTGTGTATATGTTTTGCATGCATGTGTATATATATATAGGCTGTATGTATATGTTAGTGTGGCCGGAGAAGGTCGTCGGTGGCGGGGGGTCGTCGGTCGGGGGTCTGGGAGTGGTCACCGGCGATGGGAAGTCGCCGGCCGGAGTTTGGTTGGTCGGTGTTTGGTTTTGCAAATGTGATGATGAAGGGTTTTGCGGTGAAGTTTCGAGTACTATTCACGACCGGATTCCGGCAAGGGATGGCCGAAGGTGGTAGCCGACGGTGCAAGGTATCCGGCGGACCTGGTGGTGGTGGCATACGGCGGCGCCGCCGCGGCTGGTGGCGCCGGGAAGAGGAGCTGTTGAGCAGCCCGGTGCCGGGAGTGCCGGGTGAGAGCTGCCGAGCCATGGTGTCTAGCAGCCAGGTTTTTCACCCGACGTCGGGTACGCGCGTGCCATGTCGCTCGCGACGCAGTGTTTTTGATCCAAACCCCCTTTTTTTCAAGCTGGTTTTTAATTTTCAAACATGTTTTAAACGAGAAAATGTTTTCGAAAAAAAATGGATAAGCACCATCCTCTCTCTATACGCATCTTCCCCGAATCATGAGTATTTATCTGCTACGTGTTATCTTGCTTATCTGATAAAGATCGGTAAAAGTTTGAGTAGATGTTACGGATATAGTTTCATGATGAAAAAGATCTTTTAAAACCTTCTTGACGTCACTACAACCACGATAAAAAGATCATTTAAAAACCATCTTGACGTCACTACAATTGACGCACTATTTTTATCCGCCGCCACAGGGCCGCTGACTGCAGCAACGTGAGCTCGTGTGCGTAAATGGTCATTTGCATTAGTAGATATTATGTGACTGACAGTTGTGATTACCATTGGCCTTTGTTTACAACAGGGTGAGCTAGTTGGTGTGTTTTTCGATTCGTGGTTGTGATACGTAAGGTTGGTTTTGAAACTTGAGGTCTATAGGAAACCGTGTGTGGATGTCTGTGATGCATTTTATGATGTTTTTACTTATGTTGCGTTTTTCTGGTTAATTTATGGAAGTTGGGTATACGCTATCCAACATGACCATGATATGCTACGAAGATAAACGAATTACAAGGAATCTATTGAGATTAGACCATGATATGCTACGATAATAAATGAATGACAGAGAATTTATTGAGAATGTTATATGATTTATGGAGTAACGTTTATTGGTACTATGGTACCAGTTATTAGTTTATCTGTTGATAAAGATTGTTGGGATACATGGGGTAAATTATAAGGGTTAGTTTTCGCATATTGTCATTAGAATTATGCCTCGAGGTCGACCATGAAATGTCCAGCCACCAACTGAAAATCCGCCAACTGAAAATCCACCAGAATAGAATGGAAATCCACCAGAACAAGATGTGGATGTTACAATGAGGGATTTAGTATCCGTTCTTAGGGGATTGGCACAACACTTCGAGATGACTCGAACCACACCCCTGCCAATAAGAACCGATCTGAATTTGATATACGAACAGTTTCGACGTTTCAATCTGTCGACGTTTAACGGAAAGGGTGAATCAGCTGACGCCGAAAAGTGGCTAAGGTCACTCGACCGGTTATTTGGACATTTAACATGTAACCAGGAGCAGAAGGTCTCTTGTGTAATCTTCCAGCTCACCGAAGAAACGAGTCATTGGTGGGACTCGTATGAGCGGACCTTAGTGTCAACTCAAAGAGATGAGCTGACATGAGAGGATTTTAAGGAGGTGGTGACTCAGCACTTCATACCTCAATCCTACAAAGATAAAAAGGAAATGGAGTTTCTACATCTCCGTCAAGAGAGCTCGACGGTGGGAGAATACGAGTGAAGGTTTAACCAGCTGAGCAGATATGCCACTCACTTGGTAGACACTGATGCCAAGAGGGCCCGACGTTTTGAAAAGGGTCTTCGCTCGGAGATCAGTTCAATTTTGGCAGGTCAAGGAGACAGGACCTATGCCAATGTCGTGGAAAGAGCCCAAGAGATCTTCTCTCGTCTACACTTGGATGTGTTACCGATCGAGAAGGTTGACGAGATACCTAAAAAGAGGAAGTGGATCGAGCCGAGTCAAAGCTTCGATCAAAATAAACTTCCAAGGGCTAACTATACCCCACTTCTCCCCACTTCAAGACCAGGAAGTCCTTATGCCAGAGGTGGAGGTAATCATGGGGGACCGTGTTCGCAAGAAATTCGGAAATGCTACAGATGTGGAGAACCAGGACACATTGCATTAAATTGTCAGAAGACTGGAAATTTACTAGCTGCAACACCGAGACTGAGGCGAGGGGGAATTCGGAAATGCTACAAATGTGGAGAATCGGGACACATCGCAGTAAACTATTAGAAGTTTGGAAACTCAGAGGCTGCCAAGAGATAGATTACGAATGAGGAACAATTAGTATTATATATGTAGATAGATATGTAGTGGCTCAAACCTTGTAGTGGTGTACGTAAAACTTTGGATATGATGTACGAGCTAGCAATCTTTTGCCTATATATATATATATATATATTCTAAACCAGATCGTAGTTTTCTATTCGATGGAATCCACGCATATTTCTTTCCTCACGTTTCGGTTTGGAAGGATTGAGAAAGAATTGGAGAAGTTCAGGACTGACAAAAGTTCTAAACATCAAGCTTAGCCACATAATCAAGGAACTTGCAAGCCTAGTTATTTCCTCGACGAGAAATGGAAAGAACGACGCGACATGGGAAAGAGAGGATGAGATTCTGGCAAAGTAGCCAGTCTTGTCGTTTCTCAAGTACACATCCAATTTCGAGGACGAAATTATTTTAAGGGGTAAGGGATGTAGCGCCCCTGATCAAAATGAGCATAATTGATTAATTAAATATTTAACACATGACTTAATAATTACGTGCGTATATTTTGATTGTCTAATTAATTACGTGCGTTTCAGATACGTGTCTAATGTGCGTTTCGGATCGATATTTTTCTTGGACATGGTATATAGAATATTTTAATACCATAAGATGCGTATTGATAAAACGAGAAGACAGAAACGAACTAGGGGTCAATCGGAGACCCGTAGCTCGAACGACGATGAAAAGGGCAAATCACCGAGTTTCGGAAAATTGGAAGATATTTACGGTGAATGGAAACAAAGATATTTACGTGAATAGTAATGTTGAAAAATCAACCGATGAATAGTGATGGGATATTTTGGATGAATAGTGATCCAGATATTTTCAGTGAATAGTAACTTTCGGAAAATCTATTCGAAAATCACTGTTTTTCCGAATGAGCTGAAAGCGACAAAAACAAGTAAGTCTCTCTCTCCTCTCTCTCTCTCTCTTTTCGGGTTTCTGTCTCCTGCGGGCCACCGCCGGCGCCGTCGCCAGCCGGTGGCCGAAAAATCCAATATTGTCGGTTTTGGCCAATTTTCACACATGACGTTCGTCTCGATGAGATGAATCTAGGATAGGTCTCGGAATTTAATTCCGATTTCTCGTTCATCGGAAAACAACGAAAAACGGTTTCTAAACCCGTTTTCTCTCTCTTCCTTTCCACCTCGTTTCTTCTCCATTTTGGGTAAACTCAAACTCTAGATTGAAGCTCTCGTCGAGCCCGTCACGAAACCGGGCTCAGATTTCTGAACGGATCTCTCCTCCTCCGGCAATCACCGGTCAAAGATCCGGCCAATCTCTCTCTCTCCTCTCTCCCTCTTCTCTCTCCCCGTCGACTCTTGTTCTCTCTTCTCTGGCCGTATATGTTCCAAGGACAAGAGCTGGGTGTGTACGGGATGGGTTGGAGGTGGTGGCCGGTGACTCGAAGTCGCCGGTAGAAGCTAGAAAGGGGCTGGAAGTGTTAGGGTTTGCATGGGGTTTGTGAAGTGTGTGTGTGTGTTTCTTTGCATGCATATATATATATACCTACTGTATGGTTGTGTGTTGCGCGGCCTACTGGTGGTGGCCGGTGACAGGGGGTCACCGACAAGGGGTTCCGGCGGCTGGTGGTGGTGGCCGGCGGCAGGTGGCCGCCGGCCAAGGCTTGTTGATGTGTGTGTATATGTTTTGCATGCATGTGTATATATATATATAGGTTGTATGTATATGTTAGGGTGGCCGGAGAAGGTCGCCAGTCGGGGGTCTGGGAGTGGTCGCCGGTGACGGGAAGTCGCCAGCCGAAGTTTGGTTGGTCGGTGTTTGGTTTTGCAAATGTGATGACGAAGGGTTTTGCGGCGAAGTTTCGAGCACTATTCACGACCGGATTCCTGCAAGGGATGGCAGGAGGTGGTAGCCGACGGTGCAAGGTATCCGGCGGACCTGGTGGTGGTGGCATACGACGGCGCTACCGCGGCTGGTGGTGCCGGGAAGAGGGGCTGTTGAGCAGCCCGGCGCCGGGAGCGCCGGGTGAGAGCTGCCGAGCCATGGTGCCTAGCCGCCGGGTTTTTCACCCGGCGCCGGGTATGCGCGTGCCACGTCGCTCGCGATGCCGTGTTTTCGATCCAAACCCCATTTTTTTCCACCGTACGTCAACATCGAGTCGTTGCCGATGAGATATCGTTGACCGAGGGTCGTGGGCCCGGTCAAAGTCAACCCTTTGACCAAAATTACCATTTTACCCCTAAATTTAAAATGCTTCGTTTGAGCTCGTTTGAACTCCGATTGAGCTCATTCTTTTTCCGTCGTGACCCAAATTTCATTCTCTATCATCTCAGCCATATGGATTGGATATCCACTCTCATTTCTTCAACTCCAATCTTTAGAGCTCTCGATCCGTCGCGTAGTTAACGATCGTTTCTCCGCCGGAGTCTGTTATCACTTTAATTATATTTGTTAAGGATCTAAGAACACCGTTACGTATGTAGGCTATCAGTTGGATTGAACATCGAGATACGGGATTTGAGACATGGGATCTTTGGTACTCGCTACTCATGTGGTAACCACCGAACGAGGTGGGGGTAACTTCTAAACTCTATGTGTTTACTGTTTTCCCTATTTGATATATGAATTGTTGAACTCTACGTGTTGTGATATATTCTGTGTTTATTTTACGATAGTGTGATAGGTTTGGGCTGAGTGTCCAGTGGGCTTAGTGTCCATTGGGCTGCGTGTCCATTAGTAAGTCGTCGGAATGTCCTTTGGGCTTAGTGTCCATTGGGCTGCGTGTCCAGTAGTGAGTCGGCGGAGTGTCCTTTGGGCTTAGTGTCCATTGGGCTGCGAGTCCTTTGTGAGTCATGGGTTGTGTGTCCGTTAATGAACTGAATTATATGTTGCGTATTTATGTGATGTGTCTAATTGCTGAGTTATTCTATATGTTTAATAACTGATAAAAATATGGAAAGTATCCCCACGGGTGTATTCAATGCACTCACCCCTATTCTGTACTCACACTATAGGAGAAGAAGAGAATCTTGACGCGTAGAGAGAGGGGTGCCCTATCAGCTGTGTCCATCTTCCGGTTTTATCTTTTTAAAGATATGTTGTTCGTTTGTAAAAGAAAACTGTATTACTCCTTCTTTGTAAGGATCCTGATGTTTTTCCGCTGCGTAAGGTTTCAAACTTCCTTTTATCGGTTGAAACCGATGTTTTAAGAGTATCTCTTCTTGTCCCCTCCTTTTCCTTCTATTTTATTTCATGCTCGTCTTTTCCTCTTTCTTTCTTCACGCCTAAAATGAAAAAAAAACTCTGATATTTTTAACGAAAGATTTTGGGGCGTGACATCCTTCTTCTGTTTATGAAAAATGTCTCTTACCATTTCTTTCTTCACGCCCGTGAGAAAAACTCTGATATTTTTATGAAAGAAAACGGGGCGTGACAAAATCTATTTCTTCAATCCTCTACAAGATTGAGCACAACAGGTGAAGAATCCATTTCTTCAATCCTCTACAAGATTGAGCACAACAGGCGAAGAAATCTACCTCTTCAATCCTCTACAAGATTTGATGAAAATTGAAGAGGATTGAAGAAATTTAGGGTTGGTTGGATTCCATCAAGTTTGGACGGAAACTTGATGGAAGGTACTCAATATGCAATTTTTTGAAACATTGGATACCAATACTGTAACTCGTAAAAACAGGGGTACCCAAAATAAAATTGGGGTATATTTTGGGTACCAAAAATGTAATTTATCCGAAAAATTCTTTAAACATATTGTTCTAATTTACAATTGAAGGAAAATTTCAATAGGACCTGCTACCTAATTGCATTATCTTTTTCTCTCTTTTCTAGGTTAATTGCAAAAAACATTAATGGCCCTTTTCTGATATACAGTTTTTCACACCAATTTTTTATTTTTTTTTAATTATGTAGTTCCAATTTTTTGAGAGGGAAGTTCTTTTTTGGTAAAGAAAGGGTGATTCTACAGTGCACTTGGTGTACAAGTCCAACTTTTACCTATATTTTGGTCATCTTTGTAATGAAATAAAACATTCTCTGCTTTATTGTTTTATTTGAGCTATTGTTTGTTTTTGGGGAAATGAACTAAAATACCACAAAATATATATATATATATATATTTATATTGTACTATACTTTCTACCATAAAACATAAGTTTTTTACCTTTTCTACCACAAAATGGATGATTTGTCAAAAATACCTCTGCTCCTCACAAGTCGAATAGTGGCTAAGGAGTAATTAATGTCTGATGTACACGAATTTTTTATATACATTTTGTTGGAAATTGGAAGAGAAGATTGGTTTTGACCAATCTTTGACCAAATTTTAATGTTGATTCCATTTTAAATAAATGGAATTAAGTTGCTAAATCGGAATCTACATTTCGTGTAGATGAATGTAGTGTATTTACTTTCGAATTTCCAATTTCGGGTGAATGAGAAATTAATACACAAAGTTGCCAACTTGGATCCTTCTTGTGAAGGAAAATGGGAGAAAAGTGAAGTTGTCCCACATAGGAAAAATGGAAGGAAAAGTTTCACTTTATTAATAGGAGCACATGTATAAGAAATAATCATGTGTGCTTCCTTATGGTGGAACCTAGTGCCATTTTTTGGACCTAGTTGGCTAAGCACTCACGCACCATCCGAACCGCATGAGACATCATCACACTCGGGTTGGGTCCGGACCGGACCAAGTTGGGTTCGGACCAGGTCATGGGTCGGGTCATGGGCCGGGTCGGGTCGCGGGTCGGGCGGGTCGGACCAAGTGGTGTGACCCTTGGGTGTGAAAGGGTGTCACCAAGTAATGTGACCCTTGGGTCCAAATGGCTTGACCCTTGGGAAGAGGTGTGAATACACCTTTTGGATCCTAGGGTGGTGTCCATTGTGGGAAAGGATACATCTCCTTACTCCTATAAATAGGAGACCCCCATTTCATTTCATTCATTCGAACATTCAGATTTCCAACGTTCATTCAGAAAATCACGCATAGTCAATATTAAGAAAGTCTCGATTATCGAGTAAGTTCGCCGATAGCTTTTGGGTTGTTGTGCTATAATCCTTAAGCTTGAAGTCGTTGTATCTTGGGGACGATTGCCGTTAACCGTGAGCACTTGGATACGGGGCAATATCGTCTTACGGAGAAAGAATTGCCTCGACTTAACCCCGTTATTGTGCATTTTTTCAATACTTCTAACCACCTAATTTTCCAACACATTTTTTTACATAAATTTAATTCTTTTTTAAAAATTTACACGAATTTATGTTACATTTCTTTCTGAAGGTTATTAGACATGGTGAATAACATAATGTCATGATTTGCAGGAGAAGTGATGGCAGTGTAGTAAGCATGCAAGGTCATGAACCACCATCCCATTTGCTCGATTAACCACAGGTTCGCGTATGAATCCATCAGGGTTATTTGGTGAAGCAACAACCATAGGCATCGTTTGCCCATCTAAAAAGCCCGGATCGGAAACAGTCTGTTATCTTCTTATTAGCCACTCCACCGGGAGTCGCAGGAAAAAAAGATGGTTGTATATTCTGGCCTGCATCAAGCAAGGCCTGCAAGAAAATTAGCAGAAATTAGTATTAAAATCAAGGAATCTTCATAACCTAAACGACCAAATTAAAACTCTCATTTTCTGTATAGCTTAAGTGTCAAAATAGAGAGCCAAGAGTAATTAAGATTAGGGTTTACGGAGCAGTATCGATCAGCTGAACCAACACTGATAGTGTTACGTTCATTGAGAGGATCTGAAAGAGATTACTAGATCTTGTTCTCGTAATTATATGACGATCTTCAACTATTACGTTGTCAACCACTTTGTGAAGAATCTTTATCTGTTCTTCAACCTTTGGCTCCATCAACCAACACAGATTCTTTGTGCTGGAAAAATAGCTGAGATGAAATTAAGCTGCAATGGAAATGCACAAATTAATTAACAAAAGATTAATATGTTTGGATGAGATATGTACCGATCAAGATTGATAGTTGCTCCAGGCCGATGGCGTTCACTTGACTCATCATCAATAGCTTCAGCATCAGAAGCGATAGCTGAAGTCATCGAGCTTTGGACCACATGTTTGTGATCCATGTACTCTTCTTTTTTAGCCACAACTTAAAATTCATTTTTTTCAGTAATTTTTGCCAATTATGGCCTTTAATGATTTGGTACAAATTAGGGCAGAACAATTTGAATTATGATGATACATACTCATATAGATGAAAATAATTAGTCTATTAGCTAGAGTTAAAGTGGACAAAGCTTTCAGGTTTCATGATAGGGCTAGTATCGGCAATATGAGCGAAAGGAGTAGAGGTGTCAGAAATAGGCCGGAAGGGGAAAAAGATTTTCCGGTCTTCCTTGTCAAGTTGACTGACTAAGAGATTTAAAGGGTATTTGACTAAACTTATTTGAAAGAGTGAAGTCTTTCTAAATGACTATGAGATTTAGTTTTGGTGTACAATGTATCGTACTAGACCTTCCCTTTTATAGACAGTGAGAGCGGAAATATCAAGAAACTCAGTATAGGTGCTTTAATGGAGATTTAATGACGTTGACGTGGATAACGACTACAATTATGAAAAGTGGATACAAAATTGCATTCTTAATGATCTCACCAACACCAATTAATGGTGGTTTGGAAAAATATGAGATTTAAATTTACATATATGTGACAAAAATATTTGTAAAGCAATTAGACATAATTGTTTGTAAAGTATTGCTTATAGAAGCAACAAATTGTGCTTATAACTAAAAAAAAAGGGGGTTTCTTATTTTCGTACTATACTTTTATTTTTCCTATGTTGGGGGGCCATTAAAAAATATTTTACAATTAAATCTTAAATACTATTTCCAACATAAAATATATTCTAGTTTTGATATGAGGCCCTATCGATGTTAGGCTTTAATTTTTTTTTTATTTTTTTTTATTTTTTATGGCTAACTTCACTGCATCACATGTACGCTTAACATACATCTGACTATACAATTAGCTAACAACTAAAAACTATACAGTTAATTTGAAAAAAAATGAAAATGAAAATAAGGAGTTCATTATTTAATACTCTTGTTAACACATATATGCTTAATTAGCACAAATCTAACTATACAATTAACTTTCAACCAAAAAAATACTATATAATAATTTGATCCCAAAAGGGGGAAAAAGTTAATGTACAACAATTCAATTTGTACATTATATATAATTCTTAATTAATTTTGGAAAAATTTAGGAATGAATTTTTTTAAATTTTATAATAATATATTTCAAGGGAAAATTTATTTACTGAAATTTTCCTATTTTATATGAAGGGCAACTTATAAGATTTGTAACAAATGAATATTTTACTAAATTTTAGAAATAAATATTTCAAGGGAAAAGTTATTTACTGCAATTTTCCTATTTATAAACGGCAGATTTGTAGGATTTGTAACAAATGCTTTTTTGTAAAATTTTTATTAATAAATATTTCAAGGGAAAATTTATTTACTGAAATTTCCCAATTTTATATAATAGGCAAATTTGCAAGATTTGTAATAAATGATTATTATAAATAAATATTTCAAGGGAAAAGTTATTTACTGCAAATTTCCTATTTTATTTAAAAGGCAGATTTGTAACAACTGATTTTTTTTTAATTTATTAATAAATATTTCAATGGAAAATTTATTTACTGAAATTTCCCTATTTCATATCAAAGGCAAATTTGTAAGATTTCAGTCTAAGCGGCTGTGATGATAGGGAATTAAATTTGGGTCACGACGGAAAAAGAATGAGCTCGATCGGAGTTAAAACGAGCTCAAACGGAGCATTTTAGGTTTAGGGGTATTTTGGTAATTTTGGTCAAAGGGTTGACTTTGACCGGGCCCACGGACCCGATCAACGACGTCTCGTCAGCGACTTCCAGTCGCCGGCGACCACTCCCAAACCTTCCTCCGGGACTCCCCGTCGCCGCCATCCCAATCCCCAGCAACAACCAAACTCACCTACGCTCAAACACACACACTCACACGCGTATAACACACACACACCAAACCACTACCGCCGGCAACCACCACCACCCACCGGTAACCCTGGTCGGTGACCCCCAATCGCCGGCCACCTCCAGCCGCCGCGTACACACACACAGGAGCAACACACACACACGCATGGTGAAACACACACACACACACACTGTCCATGCTTTGGCCGGCGACTTCCAGTCACCGGCCACCCTCCCCACGGTCCTGCCGGCGACCTCTTGTTGCCGGCAATATGTTTGCTCACGACGGTGCCACCCGGCGCCACCCCCAACAGCCACCACGACACACACACACAAACACACCATCACTACACACACATGCACGTATACACACATACATATACTGTCCTTCTCCGGCGGCGCCGGCCCTCCAGCAGCCCCATGTCGTCCTCCGGTGGTTGCTTCGGCGAGAGAGAGTGAGAGAGAGAGAAATCCGAGGAGAGAGAAAGGTTGGTGATAGATTAGGGTTTAGGGTTAAAGGGATGTTTTTCACCGTTTTCCGGTGAATGAGAAATCGGAATTGAATTCCGAGACCTATCCTAGATTCGTCTCGTCGAGACGAATGTCATGTGCGAAAATCGGCCAAAACCGACAACTATGAATTTTTCAGCCACCGGCCACCGGCGGCGGCGCTGGCGATGGCCCGCCGGAGACAGAAACCCGGAAAAAGAGAGAGGAGAGAGAGACTTACTCATTTTCGTCGCTTTCGGCTCGTTCGGCTCATTCGGAAAAATGGTGATTTTCGAATCGAAAACACCCCTATTTATAGATTTTCCGAAAGTTACTATTCATCCAAAATATCTCAACTCTATTCATCGGTTGATTTTTCCGATGTTACTATTCACGTAAAATATCTTCGTTTCCATTTACCGTAAATATCTTCCGATTTTCCGAAACTTCGGGTTTTGCCCTTTTTGTCGTCGTTCGAGCTACGGGTCTCCGATTGACCCCTAGTTCGTTTCTATCTTCTCGTTTTCTCGATACGCATCTAATGGTATAAAAATATTCTATGTTCAACGTCTAGGAAAATTATCAATCTAAAACGTGCATTAAACACTTATCTGAAACGCACGTAAATAATTAAACAGTCCAACATATGCACATAATTATTAAGTCATGCGTTAAAATATTTAATTAATAAATTATGTTTCGTTTTGGTCCGCGGCGCTACATCCCTTACCCCTTAAAATAATTTCGTCCTCGAAATTGAACGTGTACTAAGAATGTCGTAACTAGGTACTTCGTCAAAACTCTCGTTCTCCTATTTTCGTGTTACTTCATTCTTTCCATTTTTCATCAAAGAACTTTCTCAGGCTTGCAAGTTCCTTGATTATTTGGCTAAGCTCGATGTTCAGAACTTTCGTCGATCCTGAGCTTTTCCAATTCTTTCTCGATCCTTCCTGACCGAACCGCATTTCTGTTCTTTATTCTTCTCCTTCTTCATCTCATAGTACTGATTGGTGATTCATCTGCGTCTTTGACTTTTATCTGGTGATACCCAGACCTTAAGTCAATCTTCGAGAACACACTGGCTCCTCTTAATTTATCGAAGAGATCTTCACTTCGAGGTAATGTATACTTATTCTCTATGGTCCGCTTGTTCAACTCTCGGTAATCGACACACATCCGTAAGCTCCCATCTTTCTTCTTCACGAAGAGCACTGGAGCTCCCCAAGGCGACATGCTTGGTCTGATGGAACCTTTGTCCAACAGTTCCGGTAACTGGGCCCTCAGTTCTTGTAATTCCTTCGGTGTCATCCAATAAGGAGCTTCTGACACCAGTGCAGATCCTGAAATGAGATCGATCTCAAAGGTCACTTGTTGATCCGGTGGAGGACCAGGTAAATCCTCTGGAAACAAGTCCATGAATTCCTTTATCACCGACACCTTCTCAGCAGAAATCGATTCTTGCTCGGAGTTCACCATGTTGTCCAACCAAGCATTGCAATCTCCTTTGCTAAGCATCTTGGTTGCCTTTATGTCCAAATTATTCCTTGAGTCGGTTTTATCTGGGTCTCATGGAAGGTGAACTCCGGTTCTCCAGGTGCTTGGAAGACGGTCTCCTTTACACGACACTTGATTACCGCGTGATTGGACTCTAGCCAGCCATCCCCAAGATCGTGTCAAAATCCTTCATCTCCAAAGCGTGAAGATCAACTAGAAGGATCTTATCTTCGAAAGCAATTCTAAGGTGACAGTGTAGGTGTTCTGTCCTTACCATCTTTCCCGAGGGGATACTAACTTCTAGAGTCCGAGTGACTATCCTACCGTCCTCATGCTTTAGCAATTACAAAAATATAACAGATATGCATGTGTGTTTCATTCCAGCATCAAACAGGATGTAAACAGGTATATCCCATATTGGTAACGTACCTGTCATCATCTCTACTCCCTCAGCGACCTCCGGATGCGTAAGAGTGAAAGCCCGTGCTCTGCCTGCCACTGGCCTCGAGTTTCGAGACCTCGGACAGTTGGCAGCTATATGCCATGACGCCCCGCAAGTGAAACAGTTCTGTGCTTCAGGCTGGCACGGTCCCGTGTGCATCTTCCTACATCTTGGGCACGGATTCGCTGGTCGGGGAATAGGAATGAGTGGAGCATTGTTTGCCCTTGGAAATTTATATGGGGCAAACTCCTGACTCGGCCTGTTCCACTTCCTTTTTCCAGGAGCAGAGAGAACTCTCTCAAGGGGTGCAACGTCCAAACCCATCTGGGAGGCGATCTCCTAGGCTCTCTCGATGACACTTGCATAGGTCATCTCTCCTTACCCAACTAGGATCGAACTAATCTCCTTACAAAGGCCCCTCTCAAATCTTCGGGCCTTTTTGAGATTAGTATCCACCAGATGTGGGGCGTACCGACTCAACTAATTGAACCGCCGCTCATACTCCCCTACAGTTAAGTTCCCCTATCGGAGATGGAGGAACTCTGTCTCCTTCGTGTCCTTATAGGACTGAGGGATGAAGTGCTGAGTAACTACCTCCTTGAACTCCTCCTAGGACATTTGCTCTCTTTGAGCAGGCAACAGCGTTCGCTCGTACGAGTCCCACCAATGACTCGCCTCCTCAGTGAGCTGGAAGATGGCACAGCTGACCATCTGTTCCTTAGAGCACGTCAGATGCCCAAATAATCGGTCGAGTGACCTTAGCCACTCTTCCGCGTCAGCTGGCTCCCTTTTCCATTAAAAGTCGGTGGGTTAAACCATCGGAACTGTTCATAAATTAGGTTGGGGTCAGCTCTAGCTGGTTGTGGGACAGCTCGATTCACTTTGAAATGTTGTGCTAACCCTCGTAGCACAGTAACCAGATCCCCAACATTGGCAGTCTCTTCTCGCTCCGGCTGGTTGGCCGGCTGGGGTTGCTCTTTGCGGGGTCTTCCTCTCGACATATCTCTAATACGATATATGTATATATATAAGTCATTGGGATAACACAATACTTACTATATGTAAGTAGATTAACGTGATGTATATGAAGAAGCGTAAATATATACTATATAAAATAAGTGAGAATGTACGTACGCGTATATACATAGAAGTCTACTAAGGGTAGTCCTACACCATCCCAAAAGGTGTATGTACACTATCTATGAAGTATAAACTACCCTTTACATATACATATAAAATAGAGTATTGTTTGTAGCGTTATATATACATATATCAAAGTCTTCCCAAAAACATCTACACTACTAAGCAGGAGGCAGTGGAGGCCTTGGTAATCCTGGCGCTCCGTCCTAGAGGTCGCCAATCTCCGGATCATCCTCTGACTGGGAGCTACTACTGGAGGTACCAACTCCAGAGTAGTCGGAAGGCCATGTCGGCCCCATAGCTCCAGCATTCGCCTCGCCACAATCCCGAAGTCTGTGACGGGCTCGTGACCCACTGACGAGAATACCAGCTCGTCATGATATACTAAGCAGGCCTTATCCTCCCACTCCTGTGGTAGGGTGTGGATCATATGCTGGTATGCCTGAATGCCACTGATACTACCTCTAACACCCCCTAACTCCCTCCAACAATGCAGAAGTCTGGCCACGTGCTCCCCTATCGATCTATCGTCCGTTACTCTACTTTCATAGAAACGACGTCTAAGTCTTTCCTCACGCGTCTCTGGCACTCGCATCCTAGTGGTGAATCTTATCCTAGGCATCTGTAATGCTTCCCTCAAAACCTAATGGTTTAAGAACAAATATCACATAACAGGCAAACACTCATATTCCGCAAGTCTTATGTTCAGAAAAAGTCACCTATGGAGAGAGGATGGTGCCTATATGTGTCTTTTCAAAAAACTTTTCACATTTTCAAATCACACATTTCCCACTTTAAAACCCGTTCCAAAAACTTTTTTCTCATTTTCAAATCACACTTTTCCCATTTTTAAACCAGTTCGAGCAAGTTCTCAATGTTAGAACCACTCTAATACCATCTGTCACGCCCCAAAATCATTTCGTATTTTATCAGAGTTTCATATGGGCGTGAAGAAAGAAATAGAAAGAGATGCATATCACAAGCGGAAAGAAGAAGTAAGAGACGCCAGAAGAAAGAGGTAAGGGATGATATGGATCATTCACATATCAACAGTCGGTCTCACTACCGACAATATTCGATCTCAATACCGATATATATATATATAACATAATAAAGTAGCGGAATCAAACATCAGGATCTCACGTTCACAATATACTCAGAAATAAATACAAAACGTGAATAAACTTAAAATATTGTTTTGAAAATGTTTGTGCGACACATCCTAAAGTCACAAGTTCAGAAGCGACACCGCCTCTCTCCACCTAGAGTTCATCATGCTCACCAGCTCCTGTAGTGTGAGTACAGATTAAGGGGGTGAATGCATGGAATACACTTGTGGGGATAAAGTTCGCATCTTATAACATTCAGCATATATAAATATTGGAAGATAAACTACAGTCACAAAATCATAGCAAGTAATATGCATAGCAGATATTAGAAATGGTAAGAAGGATAGGCGCGGGAACAGCCCGTCTTATCCTATAAAACGGTCTCAATACCGCTGGTGCATTTCATGAGGACCACCAAACCTCAATAGAGTAGTAGAAGGGAGGGAGACGATTTGTTATAGTCCCGTAGGACTCTCCGAACATGCAATGTGAACCGAAGTTCTTTCACAGTATATAGTATGGCACAACACGTATATTCACAACATTTAGTATTCCTCATTCATGCTTTATAATAGGGAAAACTGTAAACACGTTAAGATTTAGAAATTACCCCCACCTTGTTCGGTGGTTACCACGTGAGTAGCGAGGTCTGATGATCTGATAACTCAGAGCTCGAGTAGCGAGTGTCAAAGGTCAGATAACTCAACATCAATCCAACAAGTAGCCTACATAAGTTATAACATTTCTTAGTTCCTTAATAACGTATAAATAAAACTATAAACGTTCCCGACGAAAGTACGATCGTTAACTACGCAGCGGATCGAGAGATCTAAAGATCGGGGTCAAAGAAACAAGAGAGGAAGATCAGTCTAAGCGGCTGAGATGATAGGGAATTAAATTTGGGTCACGACGGAAAAAAAATGAGCTCGATCGGAGTTAAAACGAGATCAAACGGAGCATTTAAGGTTTAGGGGTAGTTTGGTAATTTTGGTCAAAGGGTTGACTTTGACCGAGCCCACGGATCCCGGTCAACAACGTCTCATCAGCGATGTCTCGAAAAAGATGAGTGACGGAAAAAATGGGGTTCGGATTGAAAATATGGCGTTGCGTGCGCGTCGGCATGCACGAACCCGGCCGCGGGTGAAAAACCCGACAGCTAGGCAAGGGTCGAGTTTTCTCTACCAGCCACCCGACGCTCGACCAGCTGCCAAGTTTTCTCGGCAGCTCCTCTTCCGGCACTCCCGGCGCCGGGCCTGACCAACATGCCACCTTTCCGGGCCACTCGGCGCGGTGGCGCTACCCTCCGCCGCCGCCACCTTGTTCGCCGAATACCTCACACCGCCGGCTACTACCTCCGGCCGTTCCTCACCGGATTCCGGCGATGAATAGTGCCCGAAATTACGCCGCAAAACCCTTCGATACTTAGTTTTTCAAAACCAACCCCCAATAAAAAACTTCCGGCCGGCGACTTTTAGTCGCCGGCAACCACTCCCAGACCTTCCTCCGGTGACTCCCCATCGCCGGCATCCCTTCCCGGCCAGCCCAATCCCCAGCAACAACCAAACTCACCCACGCTAAAACACACACTCACACGCATATAACACACACACACCAAATCACTGCCTTGGCCTGTAGCACCCCGGACGAAAATGAGCATAATTTATTAATTAAATATTTAAACTCATAATTTAATAAATATGTGCGTATAATTTATCTGTTTAATTTATTTCATGAGTTTCAGATATGTGTTTAATGCATGTTTCAGATGGAAATATTTTCTAGATGTGGAACATAGAATTTTATTTTATCATTTGATGCGTAATAGAAAAACGAGAATATAGAAACGAATTAGGGGTCAATCGGAGACCCGTAGCCCGAATGACGAAGAAAAGGGCAAAACTTAGTATTTCGGAACAGAAAATCGAAAGATATTAACGATGAATAGTAACAAGATAATTATGATGAATAGTAACCCGGAAAAAGTCAACTATGAATAGTAACCTAGATATTTCACGTGAATAGTAACTTTCGGATTTCTATAAATAGAGGTGATTTCGATTCAAAAATCATTGTTTCTTCGATCGAGCCGAACCTGACGAAAACACGTAAGTCCTTCTTCCTCGTCTTTTCATTTCTGATATTCTGGGAAAATTTCAACATTGTCGGAATCGGATGACGTTCCCACACGACGTTCGTCTCGACGAGACGAATCTAGGATAGGTCTCGGATTTCAAATCCGATTTCTCGTTCGCCGGAAAACGGCGAAAAACAGCCTTGAAGCCCTAAACCCTAACCCTTGATCACCCTTTCTCTCTCCTCTGTTCTTTCTCTCTCCACCGTGCCGGAAAAGCTGCCGGGGGTCGCCGGAGGTCATGTCCAGACGCATTGAGTTGAGCCTTGTGATATAGGATCCTTTGGTACTCGCTTGTGAAATCTTATCCATCGATACTCGTGGATCACGTGGTAACCACCGAACAAGATGGGGGTACATTCTAATCTCTTATCTGTTTACTGCTTTCCCTATATATGCATGATTGAGGAATACTAAGTGTTGTGTTTATACTTGTTGTGCCATGATATAACTGTGGAGAGACAGAGGTCCTTCGATCATGCATTCTGTTCGTCCCCTGCTATTATTCTACTACTCTATGGAGGTGTCGTGAGCCTCTTGAAATGCACTAACGGTGAGATACCGTTATAGGATAAGACGGGGGAATCCCGCACCTATTCGTCCCTTGCCATTTCTAATATCTGCTTTGCATATATATGTGCTGTGACGACGTGGTTATAGGTTAGCTTTTCGGTATTTAATTTCTGTCTTGAGTCTTATGAGGCGAATGTTATCTCCACGAGTGTATTCCACGCACTCACTCCCTAAATCTGTAGTCACAATACAGGAGATGAGGAGGCTGATGAACCCTAGACGGAGGGAGTTGGTGCTGACTGTTGGTTTCCTTTGATAGAATGTTGTAGCTAAACTTTTCCAAACACATTTTCAAACAATTTATGTGTTGTATATATTTTTGAGTACTTGTGAGGATAGAAGATCCTGATGAATAGTTTCCGCTGTATATGATGTATATTATCGGTGTGAGACCGAATGTTATCGGCTGAAGCCGATTTTTGTTATGAGATGGATTCTCATCGTCTCTTACCTCTATCTTCTGTTGTCCCTTACTTAATTCTTTCTGTACATGTTAAGCGTTCCTTGCTTTTCTATCTTCACGCCCGGGTAAAACTCTGATAAAATATGAAAAGATTTTGGGGTGTGACAGGTGGTATCAGAGCAGTTCTAATGTTGAGAGCTGACTCGAACTGGTTTTAAAAATGGGAAAGATATAATTTCAAAAGTGTGATTTTAAAATGTGGTCGGGTTTTCTGAAAAATATAGATAGGCACCAATATCTCTCCATAGGTGACCCTCCCTGATATAAGATCTGCGTAATTTGAGTGATTGATTGTTATATGTTATTTTTACCTTGAACCATTAGATTTCGGGGGGACATATCAGGTATGGATACATGATATTAGAACTCGTGTAAATTATTTGGCAGATGAATAGGATTTATAGAGCGGGTAGAGGGAGAGGGAGAGCACCGGTGATAGTGACTAGGGAGGAGTGACTGCGACGTTGCTTCTTTGAGAGTAGAGTTACAGATGATAGATCTGTCGGAGAACATGTAGCTAGACTCCTCCATTGTTGGAGGGAGATTGGAGGTGAGCAGGGCAGGGTTAGCGGAGTAGGAGCGTGCCAACATTTGATCCATACTCTACCCCCGGAATGGCAGGAGAGAGCACGCCTACTATATCGGGACGAGTTGGTGTTCTCGGTGGCCAACTTGGTACCGATTGCCAACTTTGGCAATTTGGCTAGAGGGATACTGGAGTTGTGGGGCCGACATGGCCTTCCGACTACTCCGAAATGATCACCGTATGATCTTTCTAGCAGTAGCTCCGAGTCGGAGTAGGATCCGGAGGAGGACCCAGAGGAGGATCCGGAGGAGGAGCCCGAGGAGATCAACCTAGAGGAGGAGGATCCCCAGGACAGACCGGGGCCTCCGTTGCCTCCTGCTGACACAGACTAGATGTTATAGAAGATATGTATATGTATATATTATGCTCGGGATACATTATTCTATATGTATATGCTTCTACACGTTTAAGTTAGGATAGTTCATGTTTCATAGATAGTGTACATACACCCTTTTGTTATGGTGTAGTACTACCCTTATTTTGTATTATGTATATATATACATACATCCTTTTATCTTATCTTACGTGTTATGATTATGTTTTATCACGAGAAGCGTTGTCTGATCTATTTATCATATTATTATATAATCACAACGACTTATACATATATACTTATCGTAACAGAAACATGTCGAGAGATAGACCGAGGAAAGAACAGCCGCAACCACCGGTTAACCCACTTGAGCGGGAAGAGAATGCCAACATCGGCGATCTGATAACTGTGCTAAGAGGATTAGCACAACATTTCGAGACCAATCGGGCCGTCCCTCAGCCAGCCAGGGTTGACCTGAATCTGATATATGAACAATTCAGACGGTTCAATCCGCCGACGTTTGACGGACAAGGGGAACCGATTGTGGCAAAGGAGTGGCTACGGTCACTGGACAGGCTATTCGGACATCTTACCTGCTCTAAGGAGCAGATGGTTAGTTGTGCTATCTTCCAGCTAACAGATGAGGCGAGTCATTGGTGGGACTCGTACGAACGAACACTTCTGTCAATTCAGAGGGAACAAATGACTTTGGAGGAATTCAAAGAGATAGTCTTTCACCACTTCATTTCTCAGTCGTATAAGGATCAGAAGGAGACAGAATTCCTTCAACTCAAGCAAGGGAGTATGACTGTAGGGGACTATGAACGTCGGTTCGATCATTTGAGCCGTTATGCCCCCCATCTGGTTGACACTGATCAGAAGAAAGCTCGAAGGTTCGAGAAGGGCCTTCGCTCAGAGATCAGTTCAATCCTCGCCGGGCAGGGGACGATGACATATGCTAGTGTTATCGAAAGGGCCCAAGAGATCGCTTCCCGAATGGGATTGGATGCAGTGCCCCTTAGGAGAGTTTTCCCTGTGTCCGCCAAGAGAAAGTGGACTGGCCCGAGCCAGAGCTTCGCCCCTAACAAGTTTCCCAGGGCAAGCAATACTCCACTTCCTTCCATTTCCCGACTCAGAAATCTGTGCCCGAGGTGTAGAAAGGTGCACACAGGGCCGTGTCAGCCAGAGATGCAGAACTGTTATAACTGTGGGGCGCCGGGACATATTGTGACGAATTGCTGGAAGGCGAGAAGTACGCCAGCTACAGGACCGAACTCAAGGCTGGTAGCAGGTAGAGCAAGAGTTTTCGCTCTGACTCGTCCAAAGGCCGCAGAGGGATCGGAGACGATGACAGGTATGTTATCAGTATCTGATATACCTGCATTCATCTTATTCGATACTGGAGCGACACACTCCTTCATATCTGTCAACTTTTGTAAATTACTGAAGCATGTTGACGGTAGGATAGTCGCTCGAACTTTAGAAGTTAGTATCCCCTCAGGGAAGACGGTAAAGACAAAACACTTGTACCGTCATCTTAAGATTGTCTTCGAGGATAGGATACTTCCAGCCGATCTCCACGCTTTGGAGATGAAGGATTTCGACGTGATCTTGGGAATGGACTGGCTAGAGTCCAATTACGCGGTAATCAAGTGCCGTGAGATGGAGATAGTTTTCCAAGCATCGGGAGAGCCGGAGTTTACCTTCCACGGGACACGAGTTAAAGTCGACTCAAGGATTGTCTCGGCCATGAAAGCAACCCAGATGCTGAACAAAGGAGAATGCGAAGCATGGTTGGTTAACATGGTAAACTCCGAGAAGGAATCGATTTCTATCGAGAAGGTGTCGGTGATAAATGAATTCACAGATGTATTTCCAGAGGATTTACCTGGTCCTCCACCGGATCGACAAGTAACCTTCGAGATAGATCTTATACCAGGATCAGCGCCGGTGTCGAAGGCTCCTTATCGAATGGTGCTGAAAGAGTTGCAGGAGTTGATGGTCCAACTACAGGAACTGTTGGACAAAGGTTTCATCAGGCCGAGTGTGTCGCCCTGGAGAGCACCGGTACTGTTCGTGAAGAAGAAGGATGGCAACTTTCGGATGTGCATCGATTACCGAGAGCTGAATAAGAGAACAATAAAGAACAAGTATCCACTGCCTCGGATCGAAGATCTCTTTGATTAATTAAGAGATGCCAGTGTGTTCTCAAAGATTGACTTGAGATCTGGGTATCACCAGATGAAAGTCAAAGACGCTAATATATCCAAGACAACATTCAGAACGAGATATGGCCATTACGAGTTTGTAGTTATGCCATTCGGAGTGACTAATGCTCCGGTTGTCTACATGGATCTGATGAATCGCGTCTTCCATCCTTATCTTGACCTTTTTGTCATAGTGTTCATTGATGATATTCTCATCTACTCGTGCGACAGAGCGCACCATGAATAACATCTCAGAATCGCACTGGAGTTACTGAGGAAGGAAAAACTTTATGCTAAATTCAAGAAGTGCGAATTCCGGATGGACAAAGTTGGTTTTCTGGGCCACATCATTTCTGCACAGGGGATCAAGGTAGATCCTGAAAAGGTGGCGACTGTCAGTAAATGGGAAACTCCAATGAGTGTGAAAGAAGTTCGGAGTTTCATCGGTCTGGCTGGATACTATTGGAGATTCATCGAGGGATTTTCGAAGATCGTCTCTCCAATGACTCGCTTGACGAGAAAAGATGTGAAGTTTCAGTGGAGTGAGCGGTGCGAGCGTAGTTTCCAGGAATTAAAGAAAAAGCTGACAGAAGCTCCGGTCTTAATAGTTCCAGATATATCCAAGGAGTTCGTGATCTACAGTGACGCATCCAAACAAGGTTTGGGGTGTGTATTGATGCAGGAAGGAAAAGTGGTGGCATATGCATCACGACAGCTGAAGATCCACGAACAAAACTATCCGACACATGATCTGGAACTGGCAGCAGTGGTACACGCCCTAAAGATCTGGAGACATTATCTTTACGGCGTTAAGTGTGAAATCTACACCGACCACAAGAGCCTGAAGTATTTCTTTGAGCAGAAAGAACTCAACATGAGACAAAGAAGATGGCTAGAGTTGGTGAAGGATTATGATATCACAATCCACTATCATCCTGGAAAGGCGAATGTAGTGGCTGACGCCCTTAGCAGAAAATGGAAAGGAATGGTGACATCGATGATCACCAATCAGCACCAACTGGTCGAGGAGATGTCGAAGCTTAATTTGGAAATAGTCTCGTCTCCAGTCAGTATTGAATCCAGGATGGCGGCACTGTTCGTAACACCCACGCTGCGGGACCGAACTGTGGAGGCTCAGAAAAAGGATAAGTTTTTAAGGAAGATGAAAGCTCTAATGGATAAAAGAAGAGCCAAAGGTTTTTCTTTGGCTACAGATGGAGCCCTAATCTTTAGAGGAAGATTGTGCGTGTCTAACAATGAGGAGTTAAAAGAAGAAATTCTCAAAGAGGCGCATTGCACACCCATGGTCGCACACCCAGGAGGTACAAAGATGTACCGAGACCTAAGGGTGAATTTCTAGTGGGGGAATATGAAACGAGGCATAGGAATGTTCGTCAAGAAGTGCCTCATCTGCCAACAAGTGAAAGCAGAACATCAACGACCGGCTGGGATGCTAATTCCATTAGAGATACCGGAATGGAAGTGGGAACACATAACCATGGACTTTGTGGTTGGTCTGCCGACAACCAGACGAGGAAATCACGTCGTGTGGTTAATCGTTGACAAATTAACGAAATCTACCCATTTTCTGCCAATCAAGATGATATTTGGACTAGACAAATTGGCAAGAATATATCTTGAGGAGATAGTTCGATTACACGGTGTACCAGTTTCTATCGTATCTGATAGAGATCCACGGTTCACTTCCCGATTCTGGCAGAGCCTACAGAAGGAGTTAGGGACCAAGTTGTCATTCAACACAACTTTCCATCCGCAAACTGACAGACAATCGGAGAGGACCATACAGATCTTAGAAGATATGTTGTGGGCCTGCGTTCTAGATTTTCCCGGAAACTGGGAAGATCATCTGTGCCTAGTCGAATTTGCCTACAACAACAACTATCAATCAACCATCGGTATGGCGCCTTACGAAGCCCTCTACGGGAGGAAATGTCGATCTCCAATATGCTGGGATGAAGTGGGTGAAAAGAAAATTCTAGGACCCGAATTAGTGGAGCAAACAGTTGAGGTAATTAAGAAGATTCGGGACCGGATATGAGTAGCTCAAGATCGACAGAAATCGTATGCGGACAAGAGATGAAGAGAGCTGAAGTTTGAGGTAGGGGACAAAGTTTTCCTCAAAGTGTCTCCTACTAAAGGAGTTTACCGTTTTGGAAAGAGGGGAAAACTGAAACCAAGATACGTGGGACCATTTGAGATCTTGGATAAAGTTGGGGAGGTCGCGTATCGACTGGCTCTACCACCGGACTTCGCCGGAGTGTACAATGTCTTCCATGTGTCTATGCTACAGAAATACATCTTCGATCCAGGTCATATCATTGAACAAAAGGGCATAGAACTGGAAAAAGGATCTGACATACGAGGAAGTCCCGATAGCCATCTTGGATAGGAAGAAACGACAATTAAGAAATAGAGAGATGGCTATAGTGAAGGTTCAGTGGAGCCGACAAGGGAGAGAAGAGGCGACCTGGGAATTTGAGGATGAGATTTTAAGAAAGTACCCCGACATACCTTTCCTAGGTACCCGTTTATTTATCTTTCTATGTACGCTTTCAATTTCGGGGACAAAATTATTTTAAAGGGTAAGGAATGTAGCACCCCGGACCAAAACGAGCATAATTTATTAATTAAATATTTAAACTCATAATTTAATAAATATGTGCGTATAATTTATCTGTTTAATTTATTTCATGTGTTTCAGATATGTGTTTAATGCATGTTTCAGATGGAAATATTTTCTAGATGTGGAACATAGAATTTTATTTTATCATTTGATGCGTAATAGAAAAATGAGAAGATAGAAATGAATTAGGGGTCAATCGGAGACCCGTAGCCCGAACGACGAAGAAAATGGCAAAACTTGGAATTTCGGAACAAAAAATCGAAAGATATTAACGATGAATAGTAACAAGATAATTATGATAAATAGTAACCCGGAAAAAGTCAACTATGAATAGTAACCTAGATATTTCACGTGAATAGTAACTTTCGGATTTCTATAAATAGAGGTGATTTTGATTCAAAAATCACCGTTTCTTCGATCGAGCCGAACTCGATGAAAACACGTAAGTCCTTCTTCCTCGTCTTTTCCTTTCTGATATTCTGGTTTCCGACGTGCTACCGCCGGCCGGTGGCAGGAAAATTTCAACGTTGTCGGAATCGGATGATTTTCGCACACGACTTCGTCTCGACGAGATGAATCTAGGATAGGTCTCGGATTTCAAATCCGATTTCTCGTTCGCCGGAAAATGGCAAAAAACAGCCTTGAAACCCTAAACCCTAACCCTTGATCACCCTTTCTCTCTCCTCTGTTCTTTCTCTCTCCACCGTGCCGGAGAAGCTGTCGGGGGTCGCCGGAGGTCGTGGCCAGACGCTGGAGTGCCGGCGCCGCCGTGGGTGGCGGTGCCGGAGAAGGACAGTGGCTATATATATATGTATGCATGCATGTGTGTGTGTGATATATGGTGTATGAGTGTGTGTGTTCTTGCATGTTGTTGGAGGCGACGCCGGGGGGCGCCGTCGTGAGGAAAGGGACGGTCGGCGACGGGAGGTCGCCGGCGAGGTGGTTTGGTGGGTCGCCGGCGGCTGGTGGCCGCCGACCGGAGAGAAATCAGTGTGTGTGTATGGAATCGGGTGTGTGTGTGTGTGAGCTCAAGCTTGTGTGTATAGGTTGTGTTGGAGGTTGGGCTTGGCCGGAGTGCTGGGAGTGGTCGCCGGCGATGGGAGGTCGCAGGCCAGAGTTTTGGTTGGGGTTGAAAATCTGGGAAAAACAGGGTATCGAAGGGTTTTGCGGCGTAATTTCCAGGCACTATTCATGTCGGAATCCGGCGATGGATGGCCGGAGGTGGTAGCCGGTGGTGCGAGGTATCCGGCGAGATAGGTGGTGGTGGCTGGAGGCGGTGCTGCCGCTCCGGGCGACGCCGGGAAGTGGCCTGCTCGAGCAGGCCACCGTCGGGTAACCTAGGCAGAGGCTGGCCGAGAAAACTCGACCAGCCGGGTTGGGCTGCGTGCAGCTGCCGAGAAAACTTGGCAACCGTCGGGTGTCAGGTAGCCGGCGCGCACTGTGCGCGACCGTGCGCACCCGTCGGGTGCCGACGCGCACCCGATGCCGTGTTTTCGATTCGAACCTCATTTTCATTCCGTCGTTCATCCATATCGAGTCCTTGATGATGAGACGTCGTTGATCGGGGTTCGTGGGCCCGGTCAAAGTCAACCCTTTGACCAAAATTACCATTTTACCCCTAAACCTAAAATGGTCCGTTTGAGCTCGTTTTAACTCCGATTGAGCTCATTCTTTTTGCGTTGCGATCCTTATTTCATTTCCTATCATCTCAGCCCTTTGGACTTGACTTTCAGCCTTGTCTCCAAAATCCCAATCTTTAGATCGCTCAATCCGTCGCGTATTTAACGATTGTTTTCCGACGGCACCTTTTACAGCTTTAATTATAATTTATTAAGGATTTAAGGAACGTCATAACTTATGTAGGCTACTTGTTGAGTTGAGCCTTGTGATATAGGATCCTTTGGTACTCGCTTGTGAAATCTGATCCGTCGATACTCGTGGATCACGTGGTAACCACCGAACAAGGTGGGGGTACATTCTAATCTCTTATCTGTTTGCTGCTTTCCCTATATATGCATGATTGAGAAATACTAAGTGTTGTGTTTATACTTGTTGTGCCATGATATAACTGTGGAGGGATAGAGGTCCTCCGATCATGCATTCTGTTCGTCCCCTGCTATTATTCTACTACTTTGTGGAGGTGTCGTGAGCCTCTTGAAATGCACTAACGGTGAGATACTGTTATAGGATAAGACGGGGGAATCCCGCACCTATTCATCCCTTGCCATTTCTAATATCTGCTTTGCATATATATGTGTTGTGACGACGTGGTTTTTAGGTTAGCTTTTCGGTATTTAATTTATGTCTTGAGTCTTATGAGGCGAATGTTATCTCCACGAGTGTATTCCACGCACTCACTCCCTAAATCTGTACTCACAATACAGGAGATGAGGAGGCTGATGAACCCTAGATGGAGGGAGTTGGTGCTGACTGTTGGTTTCCTTTGATAGAATGTTGTATTTAAACTTTTCCAAACACATTTTCAAACAATTTATATGTTGTATATATTTTTGAGTACTTGTGAGGATAGAAGATCCTGATGAATAGTTTCCGCTGTATATGATGTATATTATCGATGTGAGACCGAATGTTATCGGCTAAAGCCGATTTTTGTTATGAGATGGATTCTCATCGTCTCTTACCTCTATCTTCTGTTGTCCCTTACTTAATTCTTTCTGTACATGTTAAGCGTCCCTTGCTTTTCTATCTTCACGCCTGGGTAAAACTCTGATAAAATACGAAAAGACTTCTAGTCGTCGGCAACCACTCCCAGACCTTCCTCCGGCGACTCTCCATCGCCTGCATCCCTTCCCGGCTAGCCCAATCCCCAGCAACAACCAAACTCACCCACGCTCAAACACACACTCACACGCGTATAACACACACACACCAAATCACTGCCTTGGCCGGCGGCCACCTGCCGCCGGCCACCACCACCACCCACCGGTAACCTTGGCCGGTGACTCCCAGTTGCTGGCCACCTCCAGCCACCGCGTACACACACACAGGAGCAACACACACACACGCATGGTGAAATACACATACACACACTATCCTTGCTTTGGCCGGCGACTGGAAGTGCTGGCCACCCTCCCCACGGCCCTACTGGCGACCTCCCATCGCCGGCCATATGTTTGCTCATGGCAGCACCGCCCCCAACAGCCACCACAGCACACACACACAAACACACCATCACTACACACATTCACGTATACACACATACATATACTGTCCTTCTCCGGTGCCGCCACCCACGGCGGCACCGGCCCTCTAGCAGCCCTAGGTCATCCTTCAGTGGTTGTTCCGACGAGAGAGAGTGAGAGAGAAAGAGAAATCCGAGGAGAGAGAAAGGTTAGTGATAGATTAGGGTTTAGGGTTAAAGGAATGTTTTTCGCCGTTTTTCAGCGAATGAAAAGTCGGAATTGAATTCCGAGATCTATCCTAGATTCGTGTCGTCGAGACGAACATCGTGTTCGAAAATCGGTCGAAATCGACAACTTTGAATTTTCCGGCCATCGGCCGGCGACGGTGGTGGCCCGCCGGAGACAAAAACCCGAAAAAAAAAAGAGAGGAGAGAGAGACTTACTCATTTTCGTCGCTTTCAGCTCGTTTGGCTCGTTCGGAAAAATGGTGATTTTCGAATCGAAAACACCCCTATTTATAGATTTTCCGAAAATTACTATTCATCCAAAATATCTCAACACTATTCATCGGTTGACTTTTCCGATGTTATTATTAAGGTAAAATATCTTCTTTTCCATTCACCGTAAATATCTTTTGATTTTCCAAAACTTCGGGTTTTTCCCTTTTTGTCGCCGTTCGAGCTACGGGTCTCTGATTGACCCCTAGTTCGTTTCTAACTTCTCATTTCCTCGATACGCATCTAATGGTATAAAAATATCCTATGTTCCACATCTAGGAAAAATTATCGATCTAAAATGTGCATTAAACACTTATCTGAAACGCACGTAAATAATTAAACAGTCCAACATACGCTCATAATTATTAAGTCATGCGTTAAAATATTTAATTAATAAATTATGTTTCGTTTTGGTCCGGGGTGCTATAGGAAATGAATTCACGCTATGTCTCCCACTAGTATAACTAGAATATCCATAGTCGTGACTAGGTTGCCGAGCTCTAACCGAACCATAGTTATACCCTGTATTCTGAGGACCATAATCAAATGTATACCCTCCTAACCTAAGACTTTGTAATTGGTGATCCACATTTTCATATCTTCTAGAAGTTCCACCAAAATATAATTGATCGGTCCCACTCAAGAAGTCTTACAAGCCTGCCAAAAACCGGCATTGTTCTCTATCCCCAGACAATATCCATATCAGTGTCTTGAGTGGTATAATAATTCTTTTTTCCTTGTGCCCAAGACATGCCACTATCATGTTGAACATCCCCTGTTTGAGCACTTCTATCATCACACATCTGACCACCATCATCCCTATTGTTGCCACCACCATCTTCTCCATTGTTGTCAGTGCTATCATCACTAGTATAATCAGTATCCCTGGGTAATGCAACGTTTTTTTCTTTGTTTTATGTTGAAAGTTGCGACATATTACTCTTACCGACGTGCCTTTGAGTATGACCTTCAGCTTCTGGTTCATTTCCATGAGTATCTTCATCTAACCATTGCATGTCATCATGTGATAATGCAGGCGGTTCATTCTCTTGAGTCCATTCATCCAAGAAATCATGATCATCGAACACATTATTAAGATCAATGGGACTATAATAATCATCTTCTTCCCTTTTATACATCAAGTTCCTCACTCTTAGTCGCATATTGTAGTGGACAAAAACTAACTTATGCAACTTAGCAACAGCTAATTGATTGCGGATCTTTGTATGAATCAATAACCACGTACTCCAGTTTCTCTCACAACCAGATGATGAACATGTTTGACTTAGATCTTTGACCGCAATTTTTCTCAGATGAGGAACATCTTCACCATAGTTTAACCACCATTCAGCTGACATAAATATAAAATTATAACATAATTTTTTTACATAAGGTTATTTAATTTTAGTTCAAAACATAAGAAGATAGTAAACCTGAAAGTGTTGTTTTCACGACTCTTTCTGCAAGTGCAGATCCAAACTCTCCATGTTTATAAAAAAAACATATTAACCTAAAATAATTAACAGATATATTATCTGAAAGTGCAGAAATATATATAACTTTTAATAATATACAAGATGATATACTCATTCATTGCTTGTGCTTGTGCATCCAAGTTTGGTTCAAGTGTTTTAATTACAGTTTTCAAACTTTTTCTGACCTTATCGGTATATACGCAAGTGCCAGAATATTGAAGCGATGGGTTCAAAAAATATGCAAATATAAATTTTCAAAAATTAATAAATGAATGAATTTAAATATATTAAAAAATATGATGTAATATTTAAATAAAGCCTCAGATTACCTGCAGCATGCAAATGTTGATGTAATTGTTTGTACCACCTCTCATCTATTACATCCCAATAAATTTGCCAATCTTTAACAACCTCTTTTATTGATAGTTTCGCCCTGTCCATTGTTTCATAAACATTAGCTAATGTTGGTTTCTTATCTTGATCCACAAGTTTGAGCACCTTTATTAGTGGTTCCATCACCAAAGAAATTTCTTATGCTCTCTTTCAAAATCTGGCATTCATTATGATAGTTGAAACATTTTTAGCCTCCTTTCTTCTTTTCGAACTTGTATTATTGAATGTTTCCCACTCAATGGTTTTACACATTCTCTTCAACTCCACACTATGCCGAAGAAGACTTTCAATGACAATAAATTATATTGCAAATCTGGTAATCTCTGGCCTTAGCAATTCTCTATTTTCTGTGTATGATCTCATGAGATTAACAAGTTTGTCATTATTGTAAATGAAACTTATGATCTTTCACGCCTTCTCGATACATTTTTTTACCTTTGTCATCTTTTCAATATCTTCTAACATCAAATCGATGCAATGTGCAACACAAGGTGACCAAAATATATGTGGTCTTTCCAACATCAATTTTTCTCCAGCAGCTTTATTCGCGGCTTCACTATCTGTAACAACTTGAACAACATTTTGCTCTCCTACGTCATCAATAACTTTATTCATTAGAGATAAAAGAAAATCGGTTGTCTTTCTTTTGTTAGTGCAGTCTACTGAAGTATGATATATCATTGTTCGATCACAATATATCATAAAATTGATTATGAGATGCCTGTTTTTAGTACTCCACCCGTCACACATGATTGTGCAACCATATTCTGGCCACTTAGACTTCAATGTTGATATATAACCTTCAATTTCAGATATTATTTCAGATACTTCATCATCAAGATAAGTACCACCTATTTGACCCCCTGAAGGTCCTTTAATTCCTGGCCCAGCCTCAGCAATGGTATTTATCATAGATTGGTAATATGGTCCACTATCAGCAGCATTAAATGGAATAACATTAAACACAAACAATTTCGAAATAGCCTTACCAACATCTTTGATTTTTTCGAGAGCAAACCAATTCTTGATACTTTTTTATTTTGATGGGAGCATGTAAGAATCAATCCCGCTTGAAGACTTATTAGGTCATTCTTTAACACTAGAACTGTGAAATGTTCCTCATTTTACACCTGATGTGGACTGCGATGCTCTGACACCAGAATGTCCTGTAATAAAAAAATATAAACATTAGATATATTATATAAATGGATAAATATGTATTAAAATGATAAATGTGATATACCATCTGGAAATCGCCTACGTATATCTTCTTCGTAATTAGCCATTCTGTGGCTTTCTCTCATGACATTCCCCAATTGCTTCAATTCATCCCTCTATGATAATCTCTCTTGGTTGATATATTGATTATTAAATTCATCCTCGCTTTCATCGCAATCCTCGATGTCAACAAAATGTTCTTTTTTGGTTTCTTCCCGAATTGTCGCGATTATCGCTTCTCGTTTCTTTTTTAATGAAGCTCTTGCAACTTTGGATTCTTGAATATGTTTTCGAATCATTGCAGTTGCTTCTTTTGGAGCCTTAGTACATCTCTCCACATTTCCGAAAATATGTGCAATATGTTCTTTTACTCTTGTAATTCCACCGGTTATAGTTTTGCCACAATAGTTACATTTTATACCTCTACTACCATCACCAATAGGACTATAAAAATCCCAACCAATATCAGGCATCCTACAAATATTATGAAATCAATAACTTAATTAAAACAAAAAATAGCTAATCTATCACAAAAAATAACTACAAATTTAGATATATACAATTACAAATTTAGTTTGATACTATTATTTATAAAAGAGTAGTATAAGAGACTGGTTTTTCACTATAATTTTACTGTATAATAATTATATCACCTGTAATGCTAGAAATTAAATAGAATTTAAAGTTGTTTGGCATGAAAAATATGTAGCATCTTTATTATTATTATATATATAAAAATAAGAACCGTATGGACTCATGTTATTCATACAATTGTTTGATATTAAATTCTCTTATTAATATAAATGTTAATAAATAGATAAATAAAGACTAGAATATTGAAAGAGATAATTGATAATTTTCTCACTACAAACCATAAAACATCTTTTAAAGTATAAATATTTTATGTTAAATTTTCCAGAGTAAAAATATTATTCATTTGTCGCTCAAAAGGAAAATGAATTAATTGATAGAACTTGTCGCTCAAAATCAAATACTAAATATTTTGTATTACCTTTCTTTTGGTATTTTTATCTTTAAATATCTTGCAGCTCTCCTCCAACTTTGCGTTCTCTTTCAACTAGTTTACAGAGGGGGTAAGAAGATATAGTGAAGTTTTTAGGTTTTGGTGATATCTATTTCAAGAGTGGTAGTTGTTGGTGTCGACTGAGGCAATATTCTTGGGGGTAATGTTATAATTTTCAATTTTATGAACATATTAGGTGAAATAGACAGTGTAAATAGGAGGTAATGTTATAGTTTTCAATTTTATCAACATATTAGGTGAAATAGATAGTGTAAATTCACTTTTGTGCAACTTTATTCTTTTGTGCAGTGAATAGATAATCAAGATATCGCAGCTTTATTTTTGTCAATTTTACAGCTTTCACTTTTGTGCAACTTTGTTTTTATCTCTAATAATATTCTAAGAAAGCATGGTATCAAAGCCTACTAATCAGCTTTTGTGCAACTTCTTTCACTATTATTCTTTCAAGTTGCAATGGTACATTTGTACTTAATAAGTTGATATACTGTATATATACATTTTAATATACTCATATACAATAAACATGTATAAAGAATATTACATTCAATCGAAAAAAGAATATAGATTATTGAAATTCAATCATCTATCTGTCATCTCCACTTTTATACCCGTTAAAATCCATTTTGTCCGTTATAACGCCGCGTAATGCTGTTACGGGCGTTATCACGCCGATATCATACCAATAATGTAGCCGGTCATTTTTAACCAAATTAGTGATACGGAGGTGGCCGTTACCATTACGTTAAGGCCATCACAGCCATTATAATGCCTTTATGGCGAACCATGGTCTCTAAGCATGTCATGTCGTCGATGTGGATGCTCTGTGTCAAGCCGCGAACAAAGCTGCTGGAGAAAAATTGATGTTGGAAAGACCACATATATTTTGGTCACCTTGTGCTGCACATTGCATCGATTTGATGTTAGAAGATATTAGAAAGATGACAAAGGTAAAAAAATATATCAAGAAGGTGAGAAAGATCACAAGTTTCATTTACAATAGTGACAAACTTGTTAATCTCATGAGATCATACACAGAAAACAGAGAATTGCTAAGGCCAGGGATTACCAGATTTGCAATAGAATTTATTGCCATCGAAAGTCTTCTTCGGTATAGTGTGGAGTTGAAGAGAATGTGTACAACCACTGAGTGAGAAATATTCAATAATACGAGTTCGAAAAGAAGAAAGGAGTCTGAAAATGTTTCAACTATCATAATGGATGCCAGATTTTGGAAGATAGCACGAGAAATTTCTTTGGTGATGGAACCACTAGTAAAGGTGCTCAAACTTGTGGATCAAGATAAGAAACCAACATTAGCTATTGTTTATGAAGCAATGGACAAAGCGAAACTAGCAATAAAAGAGGATGTTAAAGATTGGCAAATTTATTGATATGTAATAGATAAGAGGTGGTACAAACAATTACATCAACATTTGCATGCTGCAGGTAATCTGAGGCTTTATTTAAATATTACATCATATTTTTTAATATATTTAAATTCATTCATTTATTAATTTTTGAAAATTTATATCAGCATACACTACTACAAATTCGCTGAAAGACAACGGACAAAGTCCGTTGTCTTTCCAAAAAAAAAAGCGTTGTCGTATCCAGCATTGTCGTAGGTGGGCGCTGATAGACAACGCACTAAAAGCGTTGTCTTTTCCCGATACCACAACGCATAAAAACTATTGCAGAAAAGTGTTGTCTTTTTTAACAAACTATTAAATAGGACGCTGACGTCATCGTAGAGACGACACGTCAGCATGACACGTCATAAAGCCTGCTGACATCATCACGACACGTCATCGTAGAGCTGACACATCATCAACAACAATATTATGTGTTGGCTGGGAATCGAACTCGAGTGCCATGGAGGTACTCTTACCACTAGACTAGTCGTGCTTTATGTAATAATATTGTGCATACATTTCTTTTATATCAATTTTTGATAATTTTCACTTTTCTATTATCACATATTTTTTTGTTAATTTTTATAAAGTACCATTAATACTTATTAATATAATTAATTGATTTCTAATTTTGATATAAAATGTGACTCAATTAAATACATATATTTTTACGTACATATATTTATTCAATACCTAAAATAGGGAAAATTGGTAAAAATACCCCATATATTACATTAAATACCTAAAATAGGGAAAATTGATAAAAACATATAAATTATATTAAATATCTAAAAATCAACAAATAAAGACGACAAATTATTTTTAGAAATTGAAAAGTAAAAAAAATTAAACATATTATTTAATATAATATATAAAATCTGAAATTTCATTTAAATAATTAGAAAAATATTTTAAATTAACTAAATACACATAAGAAATCTAGAAAAGAAAATGTTAAAATAACACAACAATAATCTTATTATGAAATTATTAAAATTAATTTTCAAATTTTAAATTTAACAAATAAAATTTACAATACTTATTAAGTAAATATAATAAGTTCAAAATAAATATTTGAAAACTCATAACTTATCTTCAATTACGTACTAAAATCTATGTTTAATAATAATAATAATAATAATAATAGTAGTAGTAGGAACTTATGTTTACAGTATTAATTAATGACATAAACTTTCATAATAACAAATCAATTATTTATTATAGTTATTAAATTTTTTTATAGTATTTTTAAATATTTATAAACCAACAATTAAAAAATTTAGCATGATAGATATTTTTTCGAAAATTATCTCTAAATATCAAAAAAATATATCGATTAAATGGTGAAAAGTAAAATAATTAATAAAATCGTTAAAATTCTTAAAAAGAAAATAGAAATATTAGTAAAAAAATTTATAATTAGAATTTTTAATCTTAAATAACAAGAAAACAAATTTTGTCTTTATTTGTTGATTGTTAGATATTTAATATGATTTATGTTATTTGTAAATAAAATTTCTAATTTTAATATATTTTTATATTTAATTAAATAATATTTTAAAATTTAAAATATAGTTTTTCAGAATTTCTATTATTATTATTTAAATAATATTCTGATTTTTTAAATAATATTCTAATATAAGATAACATCAAAAAATAATTAAACTTTTCAAATATAATTTAATTAAAAAATAATTAATTTAATTAAAAAAATTTAATAAAGACAACGCTTTTGAAAGACAACACATAAAAGGGTTGTCTTTTAGTTAATAAATCCGCTGAAAGACAACGCATAAAGAGCGTTGCATAAAGACAACGATTTTTAAAAAAGCGTTGCAAAAAAGCGTTGTCTATTAGCGAAAAAAAGCGCTGAAAGACAACACCTTGTGAAAAGCGTTGTCTTTTCAACAAAAAGTGTTGTCTTTCAGCGCTCTTTTTACAAAAAGACAACGCTTTTCACAAAAAGCATTGTAAAATGTTCAAAGACAACAAAAAGTGTTGTCTTTCCAGTGTTGTTGTTCAGCGAATTTGTAGTAGTGATGTTTTTTGAACCCATCGCTTCAATATTCTGGCACTTGCGTATATACTGATGAGGTCAGAAAAGGTTTGAAAACTGTAACTAAATGACTTGAACCAAACTTGGGTGCACAAGCACAAGCATTGAATGAGGTATATCATCTTGTATATTATTAAAAGTTATATATATTTCTGCACTTTCAGATAATATATCTGTTAATTATTTTAGGTTAGGTTAAGTTGTTTCTTGATAAACATGGAGAGTTTGGATCTGCACTTGCAGAAAGAGCCATGAAAACAACACTTTCAGGTTTACTATCTTCTTATATTTTGAACTAAAATTAAATAACCTTATGTAAAAAATTTATATTATAATTTTATATTTATGTCAGCTGAATAGTGGTTAAACTATGGTGAAGATGTTCCTCATCTGAGAAAAATTGCGGTCAAAGTTCTAAGTCAAACATGTTCATCATCTGGTTGTGAGAGAAACTAGAGTACGTGGTCATTGATTCATACGAAGATCCGCAATCGATTAGTTGTTGCTAAGTTGCATAAGTTAGTTTTTGTCCACTATAATATGCGACTAAGAGTAAGGAACTTGATATATAAAGGGGAAGAAGATGATTATTATAGTCCCATTGATCTTAATCATCTGTTCGATGATCATGATATCTTGGATGAATGGACTCCAGAGAATGAACCGCCTGCATTATCACATGATGATATGCAATGGTTAGATGAAGATACTCATAGAGATGAACCAGAAGCTGAAGGTCATACTCAAAGACGTGTCGGTAAGAGTAATATGTCGCGACCTTCAACAAAAAACAAAGAAAAAAATGTTGCATTACTTAGGGATACTGATTATACTAGTGATGATAGCAGTGACAGCGATGGGGATGATGGTGGTGGCAACGATGGGGATGATGGTGGTTAGATGCGTGATGATAGAAGTGCTCGAATAGGGGATGCTCAACATGATAGTGGCATGTCTTGGGTACAAGGTGTCACGCCCCGGTTTCTTCCATACAAATATATAAGAGTTTTAATTAAGAACAAAGGCGTGCAAAAGAAGAAGGAGGCAAGGGACGATCAGAAAAAGAAGAAGATAGAAGATATCAGAGTCTTTCTCATAACATATCGGACTCAGCCGATTCCATATCATACAAAACATCGGTCACAGCCGATTCTCCAAAAACGTCATCACAGCGGAAAAGTACTATCAGGATCCATCATCTTTAGAAATTACAGAATTATATTTACATTACAAAAGTTTGTGATCATTGTTTCTTGAAACTTTGTAAAATACATTTTATGAAAATCCCCAAAGGTGGCACCATCTCTCTCTATTGCTCTACTGTTCGCCATCTCCTGTAGTGTGAGTACAGATTAAGGGGTCAGTGCATGGAATACACTGGTGGAGATAAACTCTGCATCTTATAACATTCGACAAAGATATATATATAGTAATTCGAAAGTTCACAACAAGGAGGCACGTTGTCACAACACGTAAAATTCACAGCAGGCATTAGAAATGGTAAGGGACAAATAGGTGCGGGTGTTCCCCGTCTTATCCTATAGAAACGGTCTCATTACCATTGATGTATTTTCAGGACCACCAAACCCTCAGGAGTAGTAGAAAAGAGTGAGGACAAATGCATGATCAGAGGTGGACCGCAGCCCATGCACAATATAAATATGACACAGCACTTATAGTACACAGCATTTAGCATTTTCTCAAACGAGCATCAAAATAGGGAAAACAGTAAACAGATTAAGAATTAGAAGATACCCCCACCTCGATAAGAGGTTATCACATGATCTGACAAGATAAAGAGTCAAGCCTATTGCGTACGATCCAACCGATAGCCTACAAAAGTACCGTGATATCTTAGATCCTCAAGAGATTAAAAGACGGGTATAAAATAAAGGAAACGTTCGATCGAGAAAGCGGAACGGTTATACAAGACTCAAAGACCAAGATCCCCGACTCCCAACACAAGGATGGAAACAAACAACTCGAAACGACCCGCGAAAACACTTACCGGTGCACCCAAAACGCACCCGGCAAAACCCGGTAAAACCCCACACACAAAACCCCTTGCATGGTCGTGCAAAAACTGCACACGATCGTGCCTCACAATACTCGACCGTGCGCCACCTTCCAGTGGCCGCACACGGTCGCTCATCCCTGGCGCACGGTCGTGCCCCAGAGCACGGTCGTGCCCCAACACACGGTCCTGCGCGCAGCAGCCCACACAGCAGCGCCGCCTTCACCATCTTCTTCCTCTAGCTTGGGTCGGCGACTCCCGTCGCCGGCAACACCTCTACCACCATAACCGGCAACCTCCAACAACACACAACACAACAACCCAAGCAAGAACAACACACACACAACACAACCACCAAACCCAAGCTTTTCCACCCCAAAACCACACAAACCCAACTCCGGCCACACCGCCCCTCCGGCGGTTCCACCACCTCCATCCCATGACCAAACACCCCGGAATGGTTATCTACCACCCCGGCAAGGAAGACGAGAGAGAGAAAGCAAGAAACGAGGAGAGAGAAAAGGTGATGGACTCAAAACAAGGTTTTTCCGGCGGTTGATCGGCGATTTGCCGGCGATCCGACCGTTGGAACGGAGAAACAAAACCGTCCCTAAACTCGCCTCGACAAGAGCTACGACCTATGCAAAAACGGTTTGATTCTGAGACAGTTGACTTTTCCGGCCACCGGCGGCAGCGGTGGCGACCACCGGAAAAAGAAAGAGAAGAAGGAGAGAAACTTACGTGTTTTTCGATTATGAGCTTGCATGACTTTTCAACTTAAAAACGTCCTATATATACTTCTCCAAAAATGGTCACTATTCATGTTAAATATCTCGTATTCTACTCTTCGCATACTTCTCGTATACGTCGTATTCTTCGTTCCACTGTTTTCTTCACTACTCGAGCTACGAAACTCCGATTGACCTCTAGTTCATTTCTATTTTCTCGTTTTTTTCGTTACGTATCTCATAATATAAAAATCTTCTAGATTCCATGTCTAAAAATTACGTCCTTCTAAACCGGCGTCAAACACATATCTGTAACGCACATAAATAAATTTGAACACCCAAAATTAACACACATAGAATTATCTCAATTACGGGTTTAATTATTTAATTATCCAATTATGCTTCGTTTTGTCCTGGGCGCTACATCCCTTACCCCTTAAAAAAATTTCTTCCTCGAAATTTGATGTGTGCCTAAGAAAAGCAAATCAGGATATTTCGTCCGAATATGATCTTCTAGTTCTCACGTGTCTTCTTCCTTCCCATGTCGACTCCACTGAACTTTAACTATAGACACCTCTCGATTCCTTTGCTGACGTTTTTTCCTATCCAGGATGGCTATAGGAAATTCTTCATAGGTCAAATCTTTCTCCCATTCTATGTCATCTTGTTCAATTATGTGACTTGGGTCGAAAATGTACTTCCTTAGCATAGATACATGGAAGACATTGTGTACTCCGATGAGGTCTGGCGGTAA
This sequence comes from Scutellaria minor, assembly GCA_954870855.1. NCBI lineage: Eukaryota > Viridiplantae > Streptophyta > Magnoliopsida > Lamiales > Lamiaceae > Scutellaria > Scutellaria minor. The sequence goes on from OX940733.1 coordinate 7,566,578, forward strand.
AGCTAGACGATATGCGACCTCTCCAACTCGTTCCAAAATCTCAAAGGGTCATATGTATCTCGATTTCAACTTTCCTTTCTGTCCGAATCGACGAACACCTTTAGTGGGTGACACCCTCAGAAAAACTTTGTCTCCCACCTCAAATTTTAACTCCCGTCGTCTCTTATCTGAGTAGGCTTTTTGTCGATCTTGTGCTATCTTTATTCTCTCCCGAATTTTCTTTATGACCTCGACTATCTGTTCCACCAATTCAGGTCCCAACACCTTCTTTTCGCCTACTTCGTCCCAACAAATAGGAGAGCGACATTTTCTTCCATAAAGAGCTTCATACGGCGCCATCCCAATTGTGGATTGATAATTGTTGTTGTAAGCGAATTCTACTAGGCACAAGTGTTCTTCCCAAGTCCCTTGAAGATCCAAAACACAAGCCCTTAACATATCTTCCAGAATATGTATTGTTCTTTCTGACTGTCCGTCTGTTTGAAGATGAAAAGCTGTGATGAAAGCTACTCTGGTCCCTAACTCTTTCTGTAGACTCTGCCAAAACCTGGATGTAAATCGAGGATCTCTATCTGACACTATAGTAACCGGTATACCATGCAATCGGACAATCTCTTCAAGATAAATCCGAGCCAACTTATCTAGTCCAAAAGTCATCTTGATTGGTAGAAAGTGTGCAGACTTTGTTAATCTATCCACAATGACCCATACTGCATGGTTCCCTCGCTTGGTTCTTGGCAGACCAACTACAAAATCCATAGCTATATGCTCTCACTTCCATTCCGGGATTTCCAATGGAGTTAGCAGTCCAGCTAGTCGTTGGTGTTCAGCTTTTACTTGTTGACATACCAGACATTTCTTTACGAACAGTCCGATGCTTCTTTTCATACTCTCCCACCAAAAGTTTTCCCTCAAATCTCGATACATTTTCGTACCTCCAGGATGTGCTGACAAAGGTGTGCAATGAGCTTCTTCAAGGATTTCTTCTATCACTTTCTCATCCTTGGGCACACATATTCTCCCCCTGAAGACAAGAGCTCCATCCGTTGCAAAGGAGAAGTCCTCTGTTTTTCCACTGTCCATGTGAGCTTTCATCTTTGTTAAGAAGTCATCCTTCTTTTAAGCTTCAAGAATTCATTCACGAAGTGTGGGTTTCACAGTCAAAGTTGCCATCAAGGCTTCGATGTTGTTCGGAGGTGAGACCATTTCCAGATTCAGCTTTGACATTTCTTCGACTAAATGACGTTGGTTGGTGATCATAGACGTCATAATCCCTTTTCCTTTCCTACTAAGTGCATCGGCCACCACATTCTCTTTACCAGGGTGATAATGGATTGTAACGTCATAATACTTCACCAACTCTAACCACCTTCTTTGTCTCATGTTCAGCTCCTTCTGCTCGAAGAAATACTTCAGGCTCTTATGATTAGTGTATATCTCACACTTCACGCCATACAGATAATGTCTCCAAATTTTTAGAGCATGCACAACCGCAGCCAACTCCCGATCGTGTGTCGGATAGTTTTGCTCATGAGCTTTCAATTGCCGAGATGCATAAGCCACCACTTTTCCTTGCTGCATCAGAACGCACCCCAAACCTTGTTTAGACACATCACTATAAATCACGAATTCCTTTGTTACATCCGGAACTGTCAAGATTGGTGCTTCTATCAGTTTCTTCTTTAGCTCTTGGAAACTTTGCTCGCATTGTTCCGTCCATTGGAACTTTACATCCTTCCGCGTCAAACGAGTCATCAGAGCAGCAATCTGCGAGAATCCATTTATAAACCTTCGATAGTACCCCGCCATACCAATAAAACTTCGTACTTCCTTGACATTGGTTGGAGTTTCCCATCTGCTGACAGCTGTAACTTTGTCGGGGTCTACCTCGATCCCTTGTGATGAGACAATATGTCCAAGAAAACCTATCTTATTCATCCAAAACTCACATTTCTTGAATTTTGCAAAGAGCTTTTCTTTCCGTAGAACTTCCAGTGCAGTCCTAAGATGTTGCTCATGTTGTGTCTTATCACATGAATAGATGAGAATGTCGTCGATAAACACAATAACAAACTGATCGAGATAGGCATGAAAAACACGATTCATTAGGTCAATGAAGACAGCTGGTGCATTGCTAAGTCCAAATGGCATTACTACGAACTCGTAGTGGCCATATCTGGTTCTGAATGCTGTCTTAGACATATCGGCATCTTTAACTTTCACTTGATGATATCCGGACCTTAAATCGATCTTCGAGAATACGCTAGCACTTCTTAACTGATCAAAGAGATCATCGATTCGAGGTAGTGGATATTTGTTCTTGATTGTTCTCTTGTTCAGCTCCCTGTAATCAATACACATCCGGAAGCTTCCATCTTTCTTCTTCACAAATAGCACTGGAGCTCCCTAGGGAGACACGCTCGGTCTAATGAAACCCTTGTCCAGAAGTTCTTGAGTTGCACCTTCAATTCTTGTAATTCTTTTGGTGTCATTCGGTAAGGAGCTTTCGATACCGGTGCTGATCCTGGTACAAGATCAATCCCAAAGGTCACCAGACGATCTGGTGGAGGACCAGGTAAATCTTCGGGAAATACGTCTATAAATTCTCTTACCACCGGTACATCCTCAATGGAACTCATCTCTTGTTCCAGACTCACCATACTGACCAACCAAGTTTCGCAATCCCTTTCGCTAAGCATTTGGGTTGCCTTCATAACCGATATAATTCTCGTGTCAACTTTAACTCGTCTCCTATAAAAGGTGAACTCGGGTTCTCCAGGTGTTTGAAAAATTATCTCTCTTGTACAGCACTTGATCACTGCGTGATTTGACTCAAGCCAGTCCATTCCGAGGATAATATTGAAATCCTTCATCTCCAATGCGTGAAGATCAGCCAAAAGGATTCTATTCTCAAAAGCGATACGTAGGTGACGATACAGATTTTTCGTCTTTACCGTCTTTCCTGACGGAATACTAACCTCTAGGGTTTTAGCATCTACCCTACTATCCTCATACTTCAATAGCTTATAGAAATCGACAGAGATAAACGAGTGGGTTGCTCCCGTATCAAATAAAATGAGAGCAGGTATATCACATACTGTTAACATACCTGTCATTGTCTCCGACCTTTCCGCAGCCTCCGGGCGAGTAAGAGCAAAAGCCCGAGCTCTGCTGGCTACCGGCCTCGAACTTGTGGTTGCAGTCGCTGGGCCCTTCAGCTTCCTACAATTTGACGCGATATGCCCCGGCTCCCCACATAAGTAGCAGTTCCGTGTTTCTGGTTGACATGGCCCCATGTGTACCCTTCGGCATCTGGAACACAGATTCCCAAGTCGAGGAGTGGGAAGAAGTGGAGCGTTGTTCTCTCTCAAAAACTTGTTTTGGGTAACGCCTTGACTCGGCCCTGTCCACTTTCTTTTCATCGGCGTCGGAGCAAACTTCTTAGGAGGCACCACATCCAATCACAGTCGGGAGGCAATTTCTTGAGCTCTCTCAATTATACTAGAATAAGTCATAACTCCCTGTCCGGCCAGAATCGATCCAATCTCCGGGCGTAGACCCTTTTCGAATCTCCGGGCCTTTTTGGCATCAGTGTCGACCAGATGAGTGGCATATCTGCTTAGATAATTAAATTTCCATTCGTATTCCCCTACCGTCATAGTTCCTTGACTTAGATGTAAAAATTTTGTCTCTTTTCTATCTCGGTAGGACTGCGGTATAAAATGATGAGTAACTACTTCTTTAAAGTCCTCCCACATCATCTCTTCCCTTTGCTGCGGCAACATCGTCCTTTCATAGGATTCCCACCAATGGCTTACCTCCTCCGTGGCTGAAAAATCGCACACGAAATCTTTTGTTCCTTAGTACACGCCAAATGCCCAAATAGTCGATCTAGCGATCTCAACCACTTCTCTGCCTCTGAGGGTTCGCCTTTTCCACTGAACGTCGACGGATTAAAACGCCAAAATTGTTCGAATATTAGATTCGGATCAGGCCTAGCTGGGGGTGGTGCGGCTCGCGTAACCTCAAAGTGTTGTGCTAATCCTCTTAGCACCGACACTAGATCTCCCATGCTTGGATCTGCTTCTCATTCCGGCTGATTAGCCGTAGGTGTTTGTTCTCTCCGAGGTCGTCCTCGAGACATAGCTCTGTTACGATGTATACGTATATATCGTTCAGGTTTCAAAATAAATATATAATAAGTAAAGAAAAATAAATACGGCAAACGTGAAGAAATACCAACGTAGATTCCATAATATAGGAAGGAGATACACATGTTTTAAATATACATATGAGCAAAATATGGGTAACCTTTACCCCACACCCAAAAAGGGTTATATACACTTAATAGTTAAACAGCTACCACATACGTATATAAAAGTTTCATCATTCCTGGTTCATATATACAAAATAACGTTCGTCCTCCTATCATCTATACTACAGCAGCTGGAGGTGACGGAGGTCCTTGCAGGCCCGGTACCACATCCCTCGGGTCATCTGCATCCGGATTATCCTCTTCAGGATCCTCTTCCGGTTCCTCCTTCTCAGGATCCTCTTCAGGTTCCTCCTCCAAATCATCTTCCTCATCCTCCGAGCTGTCACTAGAAGGGTCATAAGGTCCAGGCTCGGGAGTAGTCGGATAGCTATGACGGCCCCACAATTCTAATATATTCCTCGTCACTCTTCCGAAATCTACAACCGGTGTGTTATCCACAGCTGAATACACCACCTCGTCTCGGAAAACGAGACGTGCCCTAGCCCTCCATGCATCCGGTAAGGTGTGAATCATATGTGTGCAAGCCTGCATATTAGGAATACTACCCCCTGTACCCCCTGCCTCTATCCAACAATGAAACAATCTAGATATATGCTCACCAACAGATACATTCCCCGACACTCGGCTTTTAAAGAAATGTCGTCTAAGTCGTACCTCACGCGTCTCTACCGGTGGAACACGCATTCTAGCGGTATGTCTAAATCTAGCCATCTGTCAAGTATAAGTTACATGAGTTACTTTGTTTCATATGAAACTTTATCTGTATCATCCGTTCGAACCCTAACGATATATATCAGGTAAGCAAGATGTCATATCAGCAAGATAACACGTATCAAACACACATTCTTCATATAATGTTACGTGACTTAAGGAGAGACACGCCTAGAGAGAGAGGGTGCTTATACTTTTCTTTAGAAAAGATTTTTAAACATCTTCAACACGTCTTATCTCGTTTTCTCTTTATCAAACCAAACCAAGCAAAGTCCTACAAAGGGTAGAACATTTGCTCTGATACCATATTATCACGCCCCGGTTTCTTCCATACAAATATATCGGAGTTTTAATTAAGAACAGAGGCGTGCAAAAGAAGAAGGAGACAAGGGACGATCAGAAGAAGAAGAAGATAGAAGATATCAGAGTCTTTCTCATAACATATCGGACTCAGCTGATTCCATATCATACAAAACATCAGTCACAGCTGATTCTCCAAAAACATCATCACAGCGGAAAAGTACTATCAGGATCCATCATCTTTAGAAATTACAGAATTATATTTACATTACAAAAGTTTGTGATCATTGTTTCTTGAAACTTTGTAAAATACATTTTATGAAAATCCCCAAAGGTGGCACCATCTCTCTCTCTATTGCTCTACTGTTCGTCATCTCCTGTAGTGTGAGTACAGATTAAGGGGTCAGTGCATGGAATACACTGGTGGAGATAAACTCTGCATCTTATAACATTCGACAAAGATATATATATAGTAATTCGAAAGTTCACCACAAGGAGGCACGTTGTCACAACACGTAAAATTCACAGCAGGCATTAGAAATGGTAAGGGACAAATAGGTGCGGGTGTTCCCCGTCTTATCCTATAGAAACGGTCTCATTACAATTGATGTATTTTCAGGACCACCAAACCCTCAGGAGTAGTAGAAAAGAGTGAGGACAAATGCATGATCAGAGGTGGACCGCAACCCATGCACAATATAAATATGACACAACACTTATAGTACACAGCATTTAGCATTTTCTCAAACGAGCATCAAAATAGGGAAAACAGTAAACAGATTAAGAATTAGAAGATACCCCCACCTCGATAAGAGGATATCACGTGATCTGACAAGATAAAGAGTCAAGCCTATTGCGTACGATCCAACCGATAGCCTACAAAAGTACCGTGATATCTTAGATCCTCAAGAGATTAAAAGACGGGTATAAAATAAAGAAAACGTTCGATCGAGAAGGTGGAACGGTTATACAAGACTCAAAGATCAAGGATATCGGGTAGGGTGTGAGAGGTAAACTTGGAAAAAGGGTTGACTCGACCGAGATCCCCGACTCCCAACACAAGGATGGAAACAAACAACTTGAAACGACCCGCGAAAACACTTACCGGTGCACCCACAACGCACCCGGCAAAACCCGGTAAAACCCCACACACAAAACCCCTTGCACGGTCGTGCAAAAACTGCACACGATCGTGCCTCACAATACTCGACCGTGCGCCACCTTCCAGTGGCCACACACGGTCGCTCATCCCCGGCGCACGGTCGTGCCCCAGAGCACGGTCGTGCCCCAACGCACGGTCCTGCGCGCAGCAGCCCACACAGCAGCGCCGCCTTCACCATCTTCTTCCTCTAGCTTGGGTCGGTGACTCCCGTCGCCGACAACAGCTCTACCACCATAACCGGCAACCTCCAACAACACACAACACAACAACCCAAGCAAGAACAACACACACACAACACAACCACCAAACCCAAGCTTTTCCACCCCAAAACCACACAAACCCAACTCCGGCCACACCGCCCCTCCGGCGGCTCCACCACCTCCATCCCATGACCAAACACCCCGGAATGGTTATCTACCACCCCGGCAAGGAAGATGAGAGAGAGAAAGCAAGAAACGAGGAGAGAGAAAAGGTGATGGACTCAAAACAAGGTTTTTCCGGCGGTTGACCGGTGATTTGCCGGCGATCCGACCGTCGGAACGGAGAAACAAAACCGTCCCTAAACTCGCCTCGACAAGAGCTACGACCTATGTAAAAACGGTTTGATTCTGAGACAGTTGACTTTTCCGGCCACCGGCGGCGGCGACCACCGGAAAAGGAAAGAGAAGAAGGAGAGAAACTTACGTGTTTTTCGATTATGAGCTCGCGTGACTTTTCAACTTAAAAACATCCTATATATACTTCTCCAGAAATGGTCACTATTCATATTAAATATCTCGTATTCTACTCTTCGCATACTTCTCGTATACGTCGTATTCTTCGTTCCACTGTTTGCTTCACTACTTGAGCTACAAAACTCCGATTAACCTCTAGTTCGTTTTTATTTTCTCGTTTTTTCCGTTACGCATCTTATAATATAAAAATCTTCTAGATTCCATGTGTAAAAATTACGTCCTTCTAAACCGGCGTCAAACACATATCTGTAACGCACATAAATAAATTTAAACACCCAAAATTAACACACATAGAATTATCTCAATTATGGGTTTAATTATTTAATTATCCAATTATCCTTCGTTTTGTCCTGGACGCTACACAAGGAAAAGAAAACTATTATGCCACTTAAGACACTGATCATGGATATCGTCCGGGGATAGATGAACAACGTCGGTTTTTAGCAGGCTTGCAAGACTTCTCGAGTGGGACCGATCAATTATATTCTAGTGGAACTTCTAAAAGATATGAAAATGTGGATCACCAAATGCAAAGTCTTGGGTTAGGAGGGTATATATTTGATTATGGTCCTCAGAATACAGGGTATAACTATGGTTCGGTTGGAGCTCGGCAACCTAGTCACGGATATGGATCTTCTAGTTATACTAGTAGGAGACATAGCGTGAATTCATTTCCTACTAGTGCTGGGTACCATGATCATCATATGGATCTTCTGACAGTACAGGATATCGAGGATTTGGATATTATCATCATGATCAAGAACTACCGTTACAAACAAGTTCAACACGATATGTTGATCGAGATTTATCTAATGCATATCATGAGTATCCACATGAACAACCTATGCCTCGTCTAACTCATTGTGATTATGTATATTTTCCTATTCATCCTAAAAGGGAAGATAATGATGATTTTGAACCACCTCGGCATTTCACGTGGTATTAATAATGTATGTAATTATATGTTTTATATGTTAATTCTAGTTGTAATATTGTTGTTTTTACATTAATTTAGTATAAACATAATATAAATAATGTTCATGAAGTTCTAGAAATTTTAGAGTTTTGTTTTTAAATTATCCGTTACAGCCACAAAATCTCCACGAAATTGCAATATAACCTTAACAGCGGTCACCGCGACAGTGACTGCGACCGTTACAGCGAACTATGTCAGAGACTGAAGATGTGTTGGAAAGGGAATGGAGCAATGTGTTATCTGGTCGGTCTGATGGGATAGCCAATACTTGGGTTGGAGATGATGGTTGATCATCAAAGGTTGGTGGTTGTGCAATGTGAGCTGTAGTATAAACAGGCGCAGAGAGGTTTGAGAGGACTAGAGGAAATAATCTAGTATAAGGTGTAGGGACTTTCGATTTCTCAATATCAGCAAAGGCATGTTTAGTAAATCAAACGTGTCTAGAGATATATAAACACTCTGTGGACATATCCATACATTTATTATGCATTTGGAGTCGTTAAATAGCCCAAAAAATATATAGGACTTAGAATAAAGCTCATGTTTATGAGAGACATAAGGACGAAGTCACGAATAACAGACACAACTAAATGTACAGAGCTTTCGATAATCAAGTTTTTACTCAAAGAAAGACTCAAATGGTATTAAATTCCCTAAAACTGGTGTGGACAATAGGTTGACTAGATAAACAATAGCTTGGAAACCACAACATGTGATAGCCCCATGTCCTGGTGCTTGACAAATTTGACATGCAATTGCATGATTATTATTTTGCTGCTAATTAGAGTACCTGTTATTGTGTTGTTTACCCCTTTGAAATCCACCACCAAGATGAGGTTTTGAATTATTGTTGGAAGATTTCAAACGAGAGTTGTTCGAACCACAATTGTGTTGCGATCTCTATTAGCCGAAACAACCAAATTAGAGTCTGTGTTGTCCAAGCGATCGACGAACTTCTCCTGAGTGACGAGCATGTCCAGCAAGTTGGAGAAAGGAATGGAGTTGGGTTGCGCACGTATGTGTTAGGATGTATACTATAAGCCTAGCTTTTTGTATGAACATCGTTTATGGAATGAGAATCACATTGGTCATATGTTTGCATTTTATATTTGTTATATATGTTTATGCAATGTCCAATTAATTTATATTATAGATAACTTGGTGTGTGGTGCCACACAGAAGATCATGTTATCAGTTTCTTATAAATTATAAATAGTAGCTCACAACCAAGATGGATTTGGACAAATCATCGGAATGGTTGTAGTGTAGTTTGGTATTAGTCTGTCTTGACTATAAAACTACACTAGTACACTTTGTGTGTATTGAGCAGGACCATTTGAGGTTGTTCGTTTTATACTGACTATATAATAGAACAAGACCTCTGTTATTATGGATGTACATCTTCTTAATCCCTATATAATAACGGGCACGTATGCTCAGTGTTTATTTCTTTAATTTGCCAATGGGTGAGATTTATTCATAAATCAATAAACTCGGTGAGTTGGGAGATAGCATTGTTTATATGGTGTTTTGTTGATTATAGAAGGAATCTGTGTCCTAATTATTTAAGATGATAATGTCCCCTTGAGGAGCTCATAAGGATTATCATGTAAACCCTGCAGGTGGATTTAATCCGACATGATAATAAGGATGAGTGGTACTACTCTTGGAATTAGATGTAAATTAATTAAGTTGTCAGTAACTTATTTAATTTACGGACATTCGATATCTTAAACACGGGAAAATAAATGTACACATAATAAGAAGGAGCCCATATTAAATATGGGATTGAGACGGTAGTTCAATAATAATTCTCTAGTGGACTGAATTATTATTGATGGGCTTAAGTTATGTGTTCGGGCCGAACACAGGATACTAAAGCCCATCAGGAGGCCCAACCCAATTCCTCTTCTAGGTCCCTGGTGTAGCCTATATATAGCTCTTTTCATCAGCGCCTCTCATAACACAGAACACAGATCACAAAAAACACGTGATAAGTGAGAGAGAGCAGAACTGATTTTTCTCGAAGGATCGTTGGCCACGCAACGTTCGAGAAGGGCTCAGAGGAATACATCAGAAGATCAAAGAGGTCTACAAGGGTATGATTACTTTCCGCTGCGTTTTATCCTTGGATCCCGATTCTGATAGCATAGAGCCGGCGATCCGTCGGTTCCAACAGTATGGAGGTGATGATGTCCCAAAATTTCAGGCTAAGGTCATTGATAACACATATAGTGAAATCATCATCAGACATTGGTGAATCAATCAAAGCTAGTTCATCCACTTTGGCCTTGAGTGAGTGGAGGAACTCAGTAACAGATTGCCCTCCAATTCAAGCGCTACCCATATCTGATTTTAGCAGCATGACCCTTGACCTGGATTGACTAGAGAAGATCTGATGTAACATTTGTCACGCCATGCGAGCATCTATAGCCGTCAACGTAGAGGGGGAACCTCCTCAGAGAGAGACCCCATGATGTTAGCGAGAATAAACTGATCTTGTTGAAACCATCATTTGAATGTGGGTGAGGTTTATCTCGAAGGAGAGACATCACCATTCACGTAGCCTTCTAGATCAAGCCTGTTAAGAATTGCGAGAATGTGGGATCGTCATTGTGGAAAATTTTTGCAGGTTAGTTTCTGAATACGATGCATGGATGTGGGTATAGTGATGAGTGGTGGAGAATCGGTGTCCTTTATGGTTGTCATGGTAGAAAGAGATCGGCGATCGAAGGAGGCTCGGTAGGGATACTCGAAGATATCAGCGGAAGGAGAGAAAATCGATGGATCATGAAGGGTGATACAATATGAGATAATAATATTTGTGAATAAGATAATTTCTATTAACTGGGTGAAGTCCCATATAAAAAGTACAACAGAAGGAGTGTAAGGAAATATTTACAAAGATCAAATCATATCAAAACTATTCTAAAAAATCCTATAAAATATAATTACAATAATTACTCCTTAATACTAATTACTATTAATTGTGTTTTATATCTTTTAAGATTTTTCTAGATAATATAGAATTCATATACTAGATGTGTATACTCTGATGCTCTTAAACTAATAATAACAATCATGTATATTTCTATTTTTAAAATCAACTTTCAATAATTTAATTCTAATAAAACTCATGTATATTTCTATTTTTAAAATCAACTTTTCAATAATTTAATTCTAATAAAACTATCAGGCCCAATCCAATAAATTTAGATTCTAGATGAATACATGTTCAAGTGGAATTTTATGATATCAAACATATCTAAAAGCGTGCCCGAGTTAGTTTCTTGTAAGACCTTCTCACATGTGGCGGGATTTAAGTATTTGTTTTACAAATATAAGTATGTGTTTTTCAGCTATAAGTATGTGTTGTATAAATATGTTTCTTATAGGTATAAGTATGAGTTATATAAGTTTGTCTTTTACAACTATAAGTATGCATTTTTCTACTATAAATATGGTCATTGCACGGTGCAACGGTTGCACATAAGTTTCTGTGGCTAACTTATAATATTAATTAGTATATGACATGTGTAACACACAAGAGTTAAAAAATTCAAATTGAATGTAATAAAATTAGAAAAAAATTAATATTATTTATATAAGAAACCATATATTTATGATTTTACATATCATGAAATTGACATTAAATATAACACCATTTGATTAAAAAAATTATTATGTCTATTTTATTATTCAATTCTCCCATTGTTTTGTTAGTTTGATATTGTTAAAGTTTAGAATAATCTTCAAATAACTTTTCAATTAAATGATAAAAAAATTGAAAGTCAAAATTTCTCAAATCAATTTCATAGATTAGTTTAAAACATATATTCGCAAAAACTATTCAATATCATTAATTAATAAGTTTCAAAAGTTTGAAATGTTTGAATAATTATTTTTAATCACCCCACATTTATTTTAATCATTTCCTTATTTATTTATTTATATATTTTTATACTTTTTTTTAAATAAAAAGTTTCAAATGTATAAATGATTTCTATATTTAAAGTCTAGCACGTGTTATATATTTTAACAAATTTAATTGAAATTTCTATATTATTTAGTAATATTTTTTATGAACAATAAAATTTGATACCATTAATTAGTCATATTAATTAGTTTTAAACTTCTATTTATAGATTTAATTTCTAAAAAAATATTTAATATGAAAAATTTGTAAGTTTGACATGTCGCATATGTAGTCATTCATATATATATATATATATAACATGAAAAGTGAGACTAGGTGCGACTCTAAGTTATTGCTCTGAGCATTTAGATCAAATTTCATCAAATCCAAAAATACTGATCGCTATAAAAAATGATTGAAGTTTAAAGATTTTGTTCATTAAGATATGAAAGTTTTTTCTTAATTTCATTAGAAGTGTTGACATCAACATTTAAAGGAAATAACCGAGTCAAATACCAAATAAACTGGATATAAATTGAATGAAATAAAGCTGAAAATGAATAAAAGACAAAGATATATTTGGCCTTAGAACCCTGCTCGATCAATTTTTATCGGGGAATTCTGACCTGTAGAATCGTATTTAATTGTTTTATATAAGATAAATAATAGAATATTGCTCTAATAGAATGAATTTCAAATTTGTTTGAATGATAATTGAAGCCTTATTTATACGATAAGCTTTAGATTACATGGTCTTTGAAAATATATTGAATCACATGATTTTAGGGATTTGATATAATTAAATCAGATTTGATTCTATATTAAATTTTTTTACTTTTTCAGATATCTTGAACTTGCGTAAGTCTTCTTAAAGTGGATTTCTTGAATGATTCTTTGAATTGTGCTCAAAAGATACGCATCAATCTAATCCTTGGTTAGTACCTGATCGGGCTCAGTCCTCATCCGATTCGTCCTGACCGGTTTAATCTTGGTCGCCCATGCTCATTGCTCTAGCCAACTTGGTCCTAGTCGACCCTTGCTCAAAGCTCTTATGATAGATTTGTTTTCTTAACAAGCTCACGTGCGATACTTAGCTCATTTTCGCTCCCAAAATGTCGTGTGCTAAGTGTGGTAAAGTATGAATACAAAATTATTATAAGAAAACTATATATTATATTGCTAAATGTGGAAGGAATGCTGGCTGGTTACAAATGATTCTGTCACTACCTATTTATAAATAAACCATCTCCCTAATACATGGTGGTGATCTATTTGATCCAAGGATAGAGAGAATCTCTCTAGAATTCCCTCTTAAGCTCTTACATTCTAAGGATCTTCTAGACTAGTTCAAGAATATCACACACACTTCCGACATACTCTAATGATTCTCTTAAAAATTCTATGCACAAGGTATCGTTTTCTAAAGAATCCTATTTATAATGTGATTATTTTATGGGTTAACTACTTTCGGCTATGAAATATGAGCTTGGATATGTGTGAACCTCTTAGCCCAACTAATAATTCCAAAATTCAGCCCAAGTTTCTATAAGTACGTGACATTCTCTCCCACTTATTCCATCATCATCCTAGTCACCATGTGTTGAACTGTCGCAAGTCTCTTGCATATCGTCTTGTTGCCTCAAACTTGGGTAGTTCCTTCTATTGGGTTCCTCTTTTTTTTCACACCCTCCATGTGTTTGTCCAAGCATGGTTAGGTATCATTGGCTCAATCCTTACTTACCTGAATGGAAGAAGTCTATGCCAAGCACGACCTTGAAGTCGTCCATTGATGCCACTAACAAGTTCACTTGGTCCTTCCAAGTGCCCAAACGTAGCTCCACGCCTCATGCGACACTGGTCAGAGGTTGTGCTCTTGTATTCACCACCTTGAGCCATTTGTTGCCCTTTTTCCAGTTGAGACCAAGCCTCTTAACCTTATCATCATCGATAAAGTAGTGAGAAGCTCCCGTATCAGCCAATACCTTGGTCGGCTTCCTATTGAGGTGTGCTTCCACGTCCATCAACTTCTTGCTAGATGTTGTGGTACCCATCTTGGTGGTGATGACATTGAGGAGTTGGAGTAATCCCAACATGACTGGTTCCTCATCCTCGTTGTGACTCTCGGCCTCGTGACTCTCGATCATGGCCGACACTGATTTGAGCTTTGAGCACTCTCTTATTGTGTACGGTCTCTTACAAGCGTAGTATCAATCCATGGAGACGAAGCCTTTCTTCTTTTACTCATACTGCGTGTATAAGTTTTTCTTCAACTGTAGGAGTTACCATTCAACTTTCAAAATGGTCTCCTTTTAGGCGTCGAGTTGTTCTATGACGTGGAACGTCTTGAATTCATGTAAGACCTTCTCCAGCCTCTCGCTAACTTATGTCACCACCGACTTCTAGAAGCTCTCCCAACGAGACTTACTCTTGTCATGTTTCCTCCTGGCTGTCATGTTTGGTACGGTGTCCCTCCCAAGTTTGTCGATCACTATTGACTTGTTTCATGCCATCACCTGCAAGACAACAATACACTTATACCCGAATCAGGCTCTGATACCACTTCTTATAGACTTATTCTCTTAACAAGCTCATTTGCAACACTTAACTCATTTCCACCTCTCGTGGTAGCTAAGTTAGCCTCTTTCCTGAAGGGGTGTGTATGCTAAGTGTGGCAAAGTAAGAATACAAGATTATTATAAGAAAGCTCAAAATTATATTGTTAAATATGGAAGAAATGTTGATTGGTTACAAATGATTCCTACATTATCTATTTATATTAGGGCACCTCCTTAATGGATGATGGTGATCTATTTGATTCAAGGGTAAAGAAAAGTTCTCTAGAATTCTCTACCAAGCTCCTACTTTCTAAGTATTTTCTAGACTAGTTCTAGAAGATCACACACACTTCCTACACACTCTAAGAATTCTCTTAAAAATTCTATGTATAAGGCCACTACTTTTTAGAGAGTTCTATTTACAAGCTTAGCCTTAGTCGGTTGCTCTTGGACAACTCTTATGGACAACCTTTTTTGATTGGCCATTTCTAGTCGGCTGACCCAATTTGTGGCTTGTTGGCCTCTAGACAACCTGAGAGTTGGCCATATCATTGGTTTTGACTGGCTCGGGTATGTGAATACATTAACCCCTAAGTAGTGGTGGGGAAAAATGATTCGTCAAGACATGGACCAGCAGAAGACTTGACCCTAGCACTCTTACTTGGTCCTTTGTGAATGAATTTCAAGCATGAGTTGAAGACAAGGTGAGTCGAAGTCGTATTTCTCATGTGTCTTGCCGACTTGGGTGGTGGACCAGAGTTGAAGTGAGCCAAACACCTTGGGAAGCAATGGAGCTCGACATGGCCAAGATCATTATCTAAGCTTCTATCATCGTTATCTATGACAATATTCAACAACAGATTCCAATCACATCATTCTATAAATTATTACAACAAATTCAAAGATTTCAATGCTTAAAATGCTAAATTATTCAAACATATCATAAAATACATTATTTAATTGAAGCCTTGTTTAATTTTACTTTGTAACCCTAAACAAACATGATCTGTTTGAGGGCAAGATTGCTATCAACAAGAATTTCATGATAAGCAAAGATTTCTAGAGAGCATACTTGTTCTTCTCCTCGCATTCTGCCACCACATCGCTACCTCATCCCTCCTCAACACTTCGTGGTCACGCTACCGCCGTCTCCCTCCTCAACTATTTCTATTCACGTTGCTGCCTCCTTCCTGTCTAGTTTTCATTCTCGACGTCGTCTTCCTCCTTAACAGTCGTCGGTCACGCCGCCTGGCCGTTTCTTTTTCACAGCTTAAATCACAATTTGAAGATTTTTTTGTTAAAATTTGTTTCACAGCTTAATCACAACACCTCCGTCCTAAGATTTGATTGATGATTTGAACGGGCGGTCATTCGGCAAATCACGCTCAGTAAATTTTTTTCCCCAATTCTATTTACTTAGGGATACTTTTAATGATAATTTTCCCCAATTCAAATTACTAAGAATAGTTAGGTACTAAGGGTAGTTGGGTAATTTTATCTTCAAATTGGGTAGAAAACTTATTTTTCTTTTCAAGTGGGTATTTTTCATTGTATGTTATGCATAATGGGTAGAAACATCACCCATCCCTATATTAAAATCAATGCATTATTAGACTCAATTGCCATAAGTATTATTAATTATTGTGTTCTTGCTTTTATTATTATTATTATTATTATTGTTATTGAGTCGGTCTTTTTGGTCAGTCTTTTCCAGTCGGACATCGATTTGTTGCCCCATGTACAAGCTTCTAACCAGGCAAGCCCTTCTAATCGACCACTAATTTGAAACCCCTAAGATCCGAGCCTTTTATCTGTTCTTTTTTGGTCAACCACTAATTAGGTGCCCTAAAGATCAAGCTTCTAGCTTACCTTTTTTTGTCGACCTTTTATTGTTGGTCATCGATTCGACACCCCAAGTCCAAACTTCTAGCTGGTCTTTTATGACCAGGCCATTTGATCGACCACTGATTTGGTGCCCCAAGAATAGAGTTTCTGGTCGGCCTTTTCTTATCGGCTACCATTTTGGTACCTTGAGGTCCATTTCTAATATTATTAAATCGGATTTGATTCTATTTAAGATTTGTTTCCATTTCTGGATATTTTAAACTTGTGTAGGTATTCTTAAAGTGGATTCCTTAATGTCTTTGAATTTTGCTAAGGAGATGAGCATCGGTCTAAGCTCTGGTCGGCACCTACTCGGGGTTTGGCCCTTTTTAAATTGGTCCAGGCCAATTCAATCCTCGTCGACCCCTATTCAATGCTCTACTAGACTCAGCCTTGGTCGACCCCTACTTGGAGCTCTGGCCAACTCAATCCTGATAGCCCTTTTAACACATCCCTTCTAGTCAACCTCTTCTAGTTGGCCCTTCCTAGCCATCCGACCTGATTCGTGGTTTGTTTGGTCTGTAGCTGGCCTTGAGAATTGACCACATCACCGTTTTAAACAATTTAGGTATGGGGATACAACAAGAAAAAAATTATATAAATATTCATTTTGAAGTTACTTCAGCAAAGGTAAAAGAATTTCCAATCAAATGTTGACATTTGAAACTTATTTTTCAATACTTTAAACATATTATTCTCTTTTGGAACCACATATTTTTTCTCTTGCATCCAATTGTAACTCATCATTAGTGTATGATTTCTCCGAAGAATTACTGTTAGAAAATCAATGTTTAGATTTGATGAGATAAAATACATTTGTAATAGGAAAGTAGAGTATCCTATTTTTCATATTAACTGAAATTAGTATCGGATTTGAGTCCTTAGAATAGGTTGAAGGATGGACAATAGCAAGTCAAAAGCATCACTCAAACTATATGGAAAATAGATGTTGTAAGCTACAATGAAAAGTATCGCTACAAGTTGTCCTAAGATAGCCGCTGGAAGCTATTTACCTAAGACTTGCTACACAAAGATTCAAGTTATAGCAATTGAGAGCTGCATACATTTGCCTTAGACAAAATCAATAAAAACAAAATGTAGACAAGTCACTAATAGAGTACAAGGAAGATCAACATAAGTTCGATGATCAGTCTTATCAATAAATATAAAACTAGCCAGTAGAGACAAGTTGAAGGTTGTAGAGCTACAAGCCAATGAGAAGCTATCATCTAGCCTGGCATTGCATAAAGCTGCAACTGGCTTGTACAACAGAATTTAAATGTCACCTGAAGAAAAAAGCAAAACTCATTCAATGTTGACTTTGTACAAGCTTTAGAGGATTCAAATGCAATGATTTCAGCCTCCTTTAACGAATAGAAATCTACTATTATAAATAGAGGAAGAGAAGACTGAAATAACTACTGAAACTATAACATTCGAATTCACAAACAAGAAAGACTCTCAAGCTGAAGTTTCAGTCACTCAACCTCCAAAAAACAGTCAAGTATTCAAGCAAAGATTCAAGATCTTAAGACTGTTTTGTACCAGTTGAAGAAAAAATTATATACTTTAACCTTTTTGTTATGTGCTAGGTTGTTTTAGGTGTCCTCAGTTTATAGGAAGTTGTTTCTTGTTGAGTTTATATTGCTAGAGTTTTGGCAATCATCCTGTGTGGGTTTGAGTGATCTTGTGTGGGTCTAGTTTGTTTATATTCAACCTGTATGGAAGCTAAGCATAGCATGTGTAATTTGTTGAGTCAAATGTTTGTTAGAAAGTGTTCTATAAATCAAAAAACACTTAACAAAGTACCTCCTTGCGCAAGAGTAGAGTGGACTAGAGGGATTACACCACTCTTGATCAACTATAAGACCTTGTATATTTATTTACATTATGTTGTATCTTGCATATCTACCCGTTGTATTTTATAGCTGATCATACAACGTAAAATTCTTGTGAAAAACTAATATTTCAAAAGGACCTATTAGGCATAAATTTATATTTTGTTGCATGAACTCCCTCAAATATTGCAAGTTGTACTGCTCGATAGTGTTGTGTGCAGGACTACATTCATCGATGTAAGCTCAAGTAGGTTATAATGTATAACAAAGTTTGTTGGGATATTTCTGTTAGGATTTTGTTGAAACAAGTAACTTTGTATGGAAAGTTGGAGTACCCCATTTTTCCACATTGTTTGAGTGGAACTTAGTTTTGTAAAGTTTATTTTCTGGATTGTAATTGTAAAGATATGTAAAAATCAGAAAGATTGAAGTTTCTGATCTCAGTAGGATTCTACAAAATGAAGATGTATCAGATGCTGATTTTAAGCAAGGAGAATCAGTAAGCAGAAGGAGTAAGCAAAATCAGCAAGTTGAATCAGTAAGCAGCATATAGAATTCAGTAAGGAGAACTTGAGGCTTTCTGTAGGATTCAGAAACAGGAAGCTGTTGTGAAATCAACAAGCAGAATTCAGAAATAGAAAACTGTTATGGCAAGTAGGATTCAGGAATAAAAAGTTGTTCTGGAATCAATAAGCAGATGCACATCAGAAAGTTAGCACAGAACAGTAAGCAGGTATTGCAACCTAAGCAGGAAATTGTAAGTTTATATTAACTTATTTATTGCAGTATGAGGAAGAAGTGAATGCAATACGAGGTTTTTGTATTATCAAAGTATTCGGTAGATGGAAGTTAGCACATAACCAATGAGGTGATGTCATCTGGACCGTAGACCTGCAAAAGCACTATTGCCGAGGAGTGGCGCCATTAATACGGAGTAGAGTAGGACATGCCCTATTTCCTAGTTTCTCCAAGAGTATTTAATGCGAGGATCATGAAGATCAATATTTGAATTTCTACAAGGACTATGTCTCTCTTCAACTGACATAATTCTACAAGTATAAATAGAAGGTGAAGGTGACTCAAAAAGACTACTGAACATACAAGATATTTTCCTAGCAAACAGAATTCTCAAGCAAAACACAAGTTTGCTAACAATTCAGTCACTCAACCTTTAAGAAGCAGTCGAGCCCAAGATTTCGAGCTTACAAAGATCTTAAGGCTGTCTTCCAATGCACCAGTTGAAGAACATATACTTTTAACCTATTTGCTGTGTGCTAGGTTGTTTTAGTTGGTGTCCTTAGTGGGAATGATTTAGATCCTCACTAAGTATTCAGCTTTACTTTGTTTAAGGCTTCTTACTCTGTGTGAGTATTTATACCCTGTGTGGAATTAGCCTAGGAATCTTACTGATTCTAGTAGGTGTTGACTCGTTAGGAAGAGGATTGTAGAGTTGAGACTTGTAAACCAATTTGACCTAGTGGAATTCCTCCTATGTGAAGGAGAAGAGTGGACGTAGAATGATTACACCACCTTCGAAACCACTATAAACCCTTATGTGTTTATCGCTTTATTATACTTGCTGCATATCTCATATATCTTGCTCATATTGCTAAAAAAGATTCTGTTAAAATCATACTTGGTAAAAGAAAACTGTTTTTCTAAAGAAACTTTATCTCAAGTTTCCGCTGCATACTGTAAAAACCGAGACAGTAAGCTGATCAAGCATACTGCCAGTTTACTGAATCGAGAGTGTTGTTGTATTCTCTCTAGAATTCAACAACCTACCTACAGAAAAGTTTTAAAATATAAAATTTGATAGAGGTTCATTCACCCCCGAACCTCTGACCACTTGGGACCAACAAAGTTTGAATGATTTAAAAAATCTATAGAAGTTCATTCACCCCTTTTGAATCTTTGTGTCACTTGAGACCAACAATTACATTTTTTTTTTTTAGTTAGAATTTCTTAACGATTGATGTGGCCGCTGGAATTTCTTATATGACACCCAAATTGAAAATCCTCAACCAATGAAGGGAAATTTGAGCTTAGCACTCTCAATTGCCACATGTCAAACAAAATAGAAAATGAAAATAAAATAAACTGTAAATTAAAAAGAATAACAAAACCTCCATCTTTGTTCACTACTTTCTTAAGCTACTGCTGCCAAGTGTACAATGTAATATATTCCAGAAACAATGAGGAAGGCCAATTCAACTTAATTAATTGTTCAAATTCAACATCAACTTTTATCCACGCAACCGAATATCATGAGTTAATAATTACAATAACAATAATACAATAGTAAAACAACCGAAATGGAATCAATATAACAAAATAGGTTTTACGACATCTTTTCATCTAATTCTCACCAAGATATCATTTTTATTGATCCAAATTCATTAATTATTCCCTCTATATAAACAATCATAAATATCAAATTAAATACTCTCCCAAGATAGTTAACCAGATGATTATTTGTCATCAGAGGTAATCCTACTCAATCTTACTCAATCCGATAAACAATTAACTTTGAAAAGTACCTAAGATCGATTGATTTCTCATCACATAAGTTTATTATTCTCCGATCTAATTCACTTATATGTTGTGTATTTATTCTTGCGTAATTAAAGCTCATCTCCTGAATTTTGATTTAATTACAAAGACATATTGCTTACTAGCCAGATAATCAAGCAAACAAGCTAGCAAATCAACACACGAATAGGATTCAAAACCAAGAACTTAAATTAACAAATCAAAGATTCTTAAAGATTCTAATTAAACTACTAACAATACTAGTGACCTTAGAAACTTAACCAGACAAGGATAAAAACAATCTCATAGATAAGTTGAAAATATCATATCTAACTATCAAAACTGACAAAGGAGAAGATGAATAAAAACTCTGAAAGGTTGAACTTCTGATTCTTCAATCTATGAATCATTTCTCATATCCGAATGCTTTCAAAATATTGATTTTGCTTATGTATGCGTGTAATATGTGCTTTCATAAATTATGGGCTTTTATATTGTCTTAGAGGTATTCTTATAAGTCAAGTAGAAGTAAAAAATTCTAGACAAGGAAGAGTCTTCAAGCACAGTCATGTCATGTAACGCCCTGATTTCTTAAAAGGATATTTTTGGCTAATCAATGCTTAAGTAAAAAAGTTACATTTTAATAAAGGTAAATAATATTCAAGAACAAAAGTGATTATTGTACAATAAATTGCAACGAAAAGTCATTTCCAGAAATTCTTTGTTTCTTTAAAATGAATTAGGTTATTCAGAAAGACAAGATGAACAAACATTTACATTAATACACATTTCCAAAATGTTTGAAATAAAATACTTTGAATATTCTTTTGCAATCTCTAGAATTTTATTTAGTCTACTTTGGATTTCCTGTTTTCTCATTTGATATTTCAGTCTTAAATATTATAAATTTGTTTCAAATTTTCATTTTCATTTTTTAGTTTTGTTTTCAATTTTAAACTTTTCATTTTTGTTATTTTCTTTTTGATTAACAGATTCACACCCAAAATCGACATTAGCCCTTATTCGTTCCTATTAGGAAAATTATGTTTAGAATTTGATGAGATATAACGCTCTTATAATAGGAAATTAAAGTACCCCATTTTTCGTAGAAAAATGTTTGATTGAAATTAAACTAGAATTTGAATTTATAATATAGATTGAAGAATGGAGAAAAAACAAGCGAAGAACTGTTGCAAGCAGTGAAAAATAACTGCTGCAAGATAAATGAGGATACAACTCAGCATGCTCTAAGTAGTAAAGTTACAACAGAATCTCTGTAAGCTTGATTACTGCAAGAGATCAAGGTTGCAAGGACTGTATGCTGCATTCTCCAAGAATTAAGAGACAATATAGACAAAGTCATGGAGACTCAATATCAATGCAATACAAGAAAAATCAACATCAGTTCGAGGTTTGATCACTTCAACGGATCAAATACTAGCCTGCAGAGACAAACTGAAGGATTAATATTGTTTTTAGGTGTCCTCAATTTATAGGAAGATAGTTTCTTACTGAGTGTTTATATTGCCATAGAGTGTGGCAATAACTCTGTATGAGTTATAGGGATCCTATGTGGATCTATCTTTGGAACTTGTAGTAATCTGTGTGAAAGTTGAGTTTTTTTAAGTTAGAGGTTTTTAGGCAAGTGTCTAATAAATCAAACAAGCTTAACAAAGATCCTCCTTGAGAAGGAGTAGAGTGAACGTAGAAGGTTTACACCACCTTCGAACCACTATAACACTCTTGTGTGTTTATATTTTGTTATCCATATCTTGCTACATCTATATCTCTTGTCATACTGCATAAAAAACCTTTAAAAGATCATATTTTTCAAAAGGACCCTATCTATTAAAGTTATTATTTATGTTGTAAGAACTCTAAGTTATAGTAAGCAACATTGCTCAATAGTGTTATAAACAATAATGTATTTTGCATTGTAAGATGTTGTAGATTACAGTGCAGTAAGTTCAAAAAGTTTTAAAAATCGATGGAAGTTCATTCACCCCCTCTAAACCTCTATGCCACTTAGGACCAACAATTTTTCATTCCTAAAATTAGCCACAAATTCAAAACTTTTATGTATATCTTTACCATTTAAAACTAGTTGCAACATCATATTTTCTCATATCTTAAAAGAGAAAATTATAAAAATATCTTTCAGTTGTTCACGTATGCGCATTTTGATCGAAATTTTATGTCGGAGGTTGCAAAATTGAAAAATAAGTATAGTACAAATTGTGATCAGAATTGTTTTTTTTTTTTTTTGTTTAATTAGATTCAAAAAATGAATTTTTTTTTATACACAGGTTGAAAATGATATTAAGCCTTATTTTCTTTTATGATATGAACTCGTTATCAAATTCATTATTAATTTTTTATGATGTGGCATTAGAATTTTCCAAATCAGCTGGAATTTCCTTCCATTGATTGTAGATTCGTAATTTGGGTGTCATATAAGCAATTCTGGCAGCCACGTCATTCGATAAACAAATTCGGATCAAAATTAGATTGAAATTGGAAAATTTTAAAATATAAAAAACCAAAATTGAATACCGTATACTTAATTGTGTAAAAAATGGGAACAACCTTATATGTAAAATCAAAATTGAAATTGACGCTAAATTGAATATGGAAGGACTTAACTCATTTCATTGAGTTCAAACTGTGTGAGTGATGATTTCATACTAGATCAACTCTTTAATTAGATTAACAAAGTTTAATTATGATTGATACTATTATATTTATTTTAGTCATTACTTCGTGGGATTATAGTTCACTATTGAAAGAACATTATTTTTAAACAAACAGTTTGAAACTATTTTTTTAGTTAACATAATATATTTTTGAATCATTTGTATTTTTAATGAAATTAACCTTGTACCGCCATATACTTCAGCTTGTACCATTATATCTCACCCTATACCATTATTAATCTAGTTTGTACCACCATATTACAACCTCGTACAATTATTAAAGTAGTTTGTACGTACCACCATATTACATTAATCACATACCATTATTAATATAGTTCGTAACACTATATTACACACTCTTACAATCATTAATAGAGTCCATACCAACATATTTATGCATGTATCATCACATATTTTAGTTCGTACCATCATATACATATGCTCATACCACAAAATGTTAGAAAAGTATAGTTGGACAATAATCATTTCTCTTAATTAAAAAAAATAAAATTTAATAATTTAACAAAAAAAAATGTTTTTAAGCAAAGATAGTTAAGAATGAGAGTTCCCTCATGCGGTTTCCACTTTTAGAAAACCTTTTAATATATCATCCATTGCATTAATCTCATTAGATGAACTCAATTTTATTAATCATTTTAAGCCAATATATATATATATATATATATATATATATATATATATATATATATATATACACCGAATCAAAAATTTCCTATAATAAAAATCTTGGACCCTCATTGGTACCATGATAGCAAATCTTGACTCATTGGCCATTGCAATCATATATCAAAAATCGATCTACCACCCTTTTCAATTACTTATAAAGTGAAGATAAGTATTTAGTTTTGATTGGATTAAAATACATTTTTAAACTTTTCGTAAGTTGGCCTACTACTTCTTTCCAAGTACTAGTGTCGGCAATGCAAACAACAGAGAGAGATATATATACATTGCAACTTAACTTATACGTTTAATCATATGTGATTGTAAACTGTATTACTTAAATCAAAATAATAATCATGTTTTACATGAGCCATACGTAGACTACTTGCTAGAGAGAGAGGAGGAGGAGAGAGACAGATGTAATGAAAGAGATGAGGATGAAAAAGATGGTGAATTGATGGAAATCATCCACCATACTGATTATGAAAATGTGGAGTTTTGCTTGGATAGAGCAGAAGCTGAATTTGGAAGTAAAATGCAAATGATTTCTGAAAAAGGACGATGTGGGGATGAAGGAATGAAAAAGAAGAAATGATTAAGCTTAGCTTTAAGGGGGGGCAAATTATGTGTGAGGGTCCACATGCACCATGGCCCCACAACATCTCTTTATTAGTCTCAAACAAATTGGGATTTAGCCAAATTAGAGTAATATTTGGTTAACTTAATTACTCATTGAATAGAAGGTTCTACCTTAAGCCTTTTTATTTTATTGTGGTCCTCTCCTCATTTTCAGTCTCCTCTTTTGCTCTCATTACTATTTTTCATCTTTACATAATGGTCAATTGCGTTCACTAACATTTGTTGGGCCCACCCCATCATAACCCCACTATTTTCTCCAGAATATTGGTCCTACCTAGTACCTATTGTAGGTAGAGTGAGGAATTTGCTAATTTTAGAATTTTAAAGTGTGCGTCATTCACTAATTTTAGATTTTAGAATCAGAAATGTGACTTTTCTCTAAAGTTCATCCAATTTTTTTAATCAAATATACAAAAATAGTATGGATCATTTCTGAAGTGTAACCAAATATTTTCCCTAAGAAATGGGGCATCTCAATTTTCTTCGGTCTCCACTACCCAATAAATTGACGGTTCTAGCCTCACTACCAAACATTCCATAAGGAAAGGGACATTTTTTGTTCTTTGCCACATTTAAATTTAACATATTACCATTTTTGTGTTATTTTGTACTTTAATATTTCACTAGTATACACACCATATATTATTGCACTGTTAAAATAAAGTATATAACATTAAAAAAATGTAATTGATTATCAAGATATGCTCGATTAACATATAAATTAACATATAAAAAGACATCAAGCATATAATATTTGATTTTTTAAACTAATATTTAAACTTCTAAATATTATTTGGACTTTTAAAAATCATGAACAAAAATTTTAAAATATTTTTTGTATTATAATATTTTTATATTTAAATTACTTTTAGATTTTAATTATAAATATTAAATCAAAATCATAAATTAAAAAAAAATATTAATTACACATCAGAAAATCATGCCATAGTAGTTGTTTGACCACTACATATGCCATCTGACAGTCGATCGGTTTATGACCAGTTGTGATACCTTTAATAACAGGTAGATAGTCATTTTCAATAGATAAAAAATTTTATACACCTGTTACACAGTTTTGAAACCATGCATTCGCCTCCCACGTGCATCCACACATCCGCATGCGTCCCAAAATCGCGCACAAATTCGCCCAAATTCGATCACAGATGTTATACATTTATGTAGTGTTAAGTATACATTTATATAGTGTTAGTCATACATTTTAGGTATTTACATGTACCTTAACATATTTTTAGGCGGCTATTAATATCTTTCATACATTTTAGTTATATTAGTTATACATTTAGTTATGTTAATCATATCTTTTAGTTATATTAGTTATATCTTTATATTTTATATAAATGTATGTTTATGTTGATATAAAGGTATAACTAATATCACATAAATGTATGAGTAATATCACATAAAGGTAAACATGTACAACTTGTGCCAAAATTAGGGTTTAGGATTTAGGGTTAAAGTATTACATAAAGGTATGATATTTATATATAAATGTATGACTAATATAATATAAATGTATGACTAACATAGTATGAATGCCAACGAATTTTTTTTTAAAGTTAAAGTATTGCATTAAGGGTATGAAATCTGAACATAAGGGTATGACTAATATAACATAAAAATATGACTAATATAATATAAAGATATGACTAACATAAAGGTCGGGACAAAAAAAAAAAAAAAAATGCGCGGATCCTATTCAACCCGACCCGAGTGCATGGATCTTCCATGCACCAGTTGCACAGGAGACCTACTCTTTTCAATAACATTGCAAAAGGGGATAAATGCAAGAACCCCCGGTGGTTTGAAAACTCGGAGCGTTGTTTTGGGTTTATGTATTGAGGAAATCTAACTTTGAAATTTTGGGTTTTTGAAATGAAGGTGCATAGTTAAAATCTATATTTGTCTGAATATTTTATAGGGTATGATTAATATTGTAGATTTCAAATCAATGTTGGAAATTTTTTTATTGTATAATGGTATATAGGGTATATATTGTTAGTTGATGTAATGATAATGATTGAATGATTGTAATAATATAAATTTAGGTGTGTGTAGAAATTGTGTATTAATAGGTTATATTATAGGATTAATGATTATATATATTTTTTAAAGTAGGATTTTGGTAGAATATATGGTAAACTCAAAATAAATAGGATTTGAGATTTTTTAAATCCCTAATCCTAACTCATGAAACCCAAAACAAACAACACCATATTGTTTAAAAACTGCACTAAACTCCTTTGTAATTAAATAAAAGAGACCTTAAATTTCCAACTTCATAAGTGTTAATAACCGTCACTACAAGAATACGTCATTTAACGACGCAAAAAAATGAACTTGGGGACACTTTTTTGTGTCATTAAAAAAAGAATTGTGGTGCTATGAAAGTGTCATCAATTGTGTCCTTAAATATTTCATCACGAAATCATAACACTTTTGCCATATGCGTTAGGAAATTAAAATGAAGATACTAAATTATACCACGCATTTTAGAAGATTTATGGTGCCCTAAAAACCGTTTTACTAATGGTTTTTTTTAAGTGTCACTAACTTTACGGATACTTTTTTTAATTGCATTATCATCTTCAGTGACACTTTTTTTAATGTGCCATAAAATTTAGTGACATTGTTTTTGAATGACGTTTTTTTAATTACATCACAAACTTTAGTAACTCTTGATTTAATGTCACAAATCTTAGTAACACTTTTTGTTAAATGTGTTACTAACTTTACTGACCATTTTTCATGAATGCATCACTAATTTAGCGACATATTAATTATTAATATTGTTAGTTTTGTGACCCTATTATAAATATGAGTCATAAAATTAAACACATTTTAAGAAAAAAAACATCCTCAAGATGTAATGCATTATATAAATAGTCTCATATTAACTTAGTGAGCAAATTTATTTAGTTTGCATCGTCCACTTCACTTCATTATTTACAATTGTATTCCCTAAATTGGGGACACTTTCTAAAATTTATGCTACAAAATTCATATATGCTAAAACAAAAAAGTAAAAATAATTGAATTTAAATATACAAACATAACTGGTATCTCATCATTCACTAATAAAAAATAAGTTTGTTAAATGTCTAATTGTCATAATAAAAAAAATTAAGTAGACAACATTAAAATTGTCTTTGATAAGGGTCTTAACTCTTAGATGAAGATAAATAGTACCTGCATATGAGTCCTTGTTTCAATCCATTAAGAAAAGAGTAAGTCTCTTGTGAGACCGTCTCACGAAATTCTAATACACTATGTGAGACGGATCAACCCACAACCCATTAGCCCACCTCTTAAACCATACAATTCATATGTTATTTGTGGATGATGGAGCTCCGTCTCACAGAAACTATCCGTGAGACCGTCTCACATGAGTTTTTGTGTTAAAGGAAAAATGTTTCATTGTACATAGACATATGAGCACCTGTTTCAATCCATCAAGATAAATATTATTAATGCATTTTATAGTATGTGAATCAATATCAAACTCAGCATGTAAAAAATATTAAATCAAACAAAA
Organism: Scutellaria minor; assembly: GCA_954870855.1. NCBI lineage: Eukaryota > Viridiplantae > Streptophyta > Magnoliopsida > Lamiales > Lamiaceae > Scutellaria > Scutellaria minor. The sequence continues at coordinate 7,595,031 of OX940733.1, forward strand.
ATATTCAAAGTGTGAGAATGATATGTTTACCCTGATTAAGGATGTTCTTACTGTATCCCAATATTTCTAAGAAAGCAACTACAATGTTAATATCGACATAAATATGGAAAAGACAATTACAAAATATACAGAAATATTGTAGAGAATATTATGAATCTTTTAGAAATTTGACTCCATCAACGCTAAAAAAACCTCCATTAGTAACCCATGAAAATTATTCATAACATGAAATGAAATAATACGAAATTCATTATTAAGGATTTCAACTTACAGTTAGTGCCAGTGGCGGATCCAAGAATTATAAACAGGGTATGCATAATTATAAAAAATACTAAAAAATATAAAAGGTTTGGATTTTTTATTATATTTGGTGCATGTTACATCTCATTATTTATCTAATTCAATACACATCACGTATTAATTAGTGATATTATATGATACACATGGCTTGTGTTGATTAGTTTGTAATAAGAAATGTAACATCAAACACAATAAAAGATCTCATGGGAAATATATATATCATACAATTCAAAATTGGAAAGTAAATCCTAAGAAAATGACTAAAGATATAAAAATTTTACAATTTGAATCCTGAAGTGGGGCTAATATAATCTTTATTTATTATTTTAAGTGGGATTAATGTAAGTTATATATTTTTAGAATTTTAAAATATAATTATGATGTGTAAAATATAAACTACAATATATATATAAGATAATTATATATATATATATATATATATATATGAACCTTTATTTTGCAAAAACTTGCATAGTCATATATAGATTCGCTGTTGCCAATCTGTCCTTGCCTAAGGCAAAGACCTTCTTACAACAGGAATTAAGCAAAGATCATGTTTCCTTCATCCCACCATTCCAGCAAACTCAACCATGTCTATATCCTCAGATAGTGGCGGATTAGGAATTATAAACAGGGTATGCATAGTTATAAGAAATATTAAAACAATAATATTATACAATTCAAAATACAAATCAAGTCCTTGAAAATGAGTAGCTAGCATAAACAAAATATGGACATTTGAGAACTTGAAAACATATAATATTAAGAAATACAAACTAAAAAGTTCTTAAGCACAACATAAAGATCATATGCAAAATTTTATAGTTAGAAAATTATGTCATATCTTAAATTCAACATACTAATATTTCTTGAAAAAAAAATAGTAATATTTCCTAAAAAAAAAAAAGGATATGCACTTGCATACCCACTCTACCATGTAGATCCGCCACTGGTTAGTGCAAGCATCCAAAAGTCTCAAATTCTTTGACTACTTAATTTCAAATCCCGATTTCGTAAAATCTGGAATATAATATAAAGTAAAGAAACAAAAAAACATGTAAGCAATACTTATATAGCAAAAATTATTTTTTAGCCTGTAACTGAGCAATCAACACTACAAGAAATATGAGTATTTGTGACAATAAAATATTTTCACAAAGACATTGATAAATAATGTAAAAATATTTTGCGGCAACATTTTGTCATTATATTATTATCGCAAAATTTTTCTTGCAAATAGTTTTTTTGACACAACATTGTTGTAGTGACAACATCATATTGTTTCAAATAAAGGCTTTTTCATTGCTTTTTGTGACAACCATTGTCAATTTATATTAGGATTTTTTTATCGCAAAAATTAGAATTTTTAAAAAGTGTCGTGAAAATTGGAGTCTTTGTTACAATAAAAGTGTCTCCCAGACACCATTTCATCATGCTTCTCTTTCATCATACTTATTACATGATTTTAAAAAAAAAAAAATTATTGTAACAAAATTTCCCTATAGATTTGCGTCACTAAAAGTCCGACCTTTTTAATAAACTAACGATTTTTTATAAGTATCACAACTTTTTTGTAAATTAAATACATTTTTAGAAAAATGTTACCAAACACAAAAAATGTCATTAATTTTGCATTACTAAAAGTTTGACTCTTTCAATATACTGACGATTTTTTTTTGTAAGCGTCGCAATTTTTCATAATTAAATACACTTGTAAAAAGTGTCACTAAATATTTATTTTAAATGACATTTTAAAAATTATCATTAAATTTGTGTCGCTAAAAGTCCAAAATTTGACTCGTTGAATAAAGCGTCAAACGTTTTTCAAACCGTAGGAGAGTTTCATGTATTTGTCTCTATAAAAATTCCCCTTGAGTTCTTTTTTTTTTTTTTTTTTAATTTTTTGCTGTATCTTTGACATTGTTTTAGGGATTCACCCCTAGTTTTATACTTAGTTTAAACTTTTATCAACATTAAAATTGCAGCAATACAAAAATGTTGCTATTTTTTTTTATAAACACATACACATATATTTTATAAATGCATTAAAATACAATTAAGTAATTAAATTTATTGTATACTATCAAAATAAATTAGATATGTATGCATGGTAGTTTAAATTTAAATTAAAAAAAATTAAAATATAATATTTGTATATACACATAACTATGTAGTAATTAAACTTGAATTAAAAGGAAATAAAAAATCTTGGAATATTTCTAGAAGTTTCAAAATTTAAGGATGAATTTCCAATTCTTTCGTACCTTCAAAAAATTGCAGAATGGTCTTTCAAGAGTTTTGAAAAAAAAGGAGGTAGGAAGATGTCTATCTTAAAAACACATGTTTGGATGAGTGTTTGGGAGGTGGTGTTCTTAGAATTTTTATGGTAAAAAATGTTGTAGAGCAACGATAGAAAATGGAGGTGGGTGAGGAAAATAGTGAACAATTTTTTTCGTGCCTTTTTCCAAACCACGATGTTTGAAACTATAATTTTTTTTTATAATTTTTATTGGGATATAAATTATAAGTAGCCCACTATAAAAAGAAACATTTTTTTTTAATCAAAAGTTTGAATCTATTTTTTTCTAGCCAAGATAATATTTTTTTGGACCATCGTATCTTTAATAGAATTAATCTCATACCAGTCCGTACTACTATATTTCACCCTATACCAGCCCGTATCGTCTTATTTCATCCAGTACCACCATAGTACACCCCCGTACCATAACGATTGTGGTACATACCTTCATATTATACTTCTGCACCATTATTCATGTGGTCTGTACTACCATATTACACCCTCATACCATCATTAATATAGCCTGTATCATCATATTACACTTCAAATGTTAGAAAGGTATGGTGGGCAAAAATAATTTCACTTGGTTAAAAAAGAACAAGCTTTAATAACCTAATAAAAAAGAATGTTTATAAATATAGATGGTTAAGAATGGGGATTCCAATTTTTATTTATTTATTTCCAATTTACATCCATATTGCAGTTTGTGGTCTTTTTATAACACCGCACGGTTTACATTAAAGTTTAGTATTAACGATGTGGCGCACGCTAGATGGTTTTCCAATTTGATTGATCACCCCTAGGAAGAAGTATATGGCCTAAAAGGGAATACCACAATGAAACCAATAAAGAATACACTTTAATTCACAATTCAAACGTGTTTAACGTGAAATGCACTAAAAGGCAATAGACGAGAGATGGAAAAAAAAGAGGCTACAACGAGTGTAGAAACCAACCGGCAAGGATTGATCGATGTGCATAAAGTTTGTTACGTTATACATGTGTACGTAGAAATAATAATACTGCTATAAAGAGAGAGTTGATAAAATGTCATTTCATGGTTAGATGGGAACACTTATAGGACCTACTTCAGACCCCATCTGACGGCGCTTGTCGGATCCCTAATCTTTCCCAACATATTTATAGGCCCAACAATTAATTCACATTTTTCTTGTTTAACTACCTCTTACTAATTCAATTTGTAAGAAACATCACTAAATTGTAACTTAAAATTCGGACAAGGAACAATCAGATGGGGCACCATTCTTGTTGCAATCAGCAGAAGGTGAAGAGGGGGCTTTGGTCACCCGAGGAAGACGAAAAGCTCATCCGATACATTACCACTCACGGCTATGGCTGTTGGAGTGAAGTTCCTGAGAAAGCTGGTTATTATTTCTGCTTCATTTTTTAATTTACCATTAGGTTAGTTAGTTAATGATGTTTTTCTTGTATGTGATCTTCGATATAGGCCTTCAAAGATGCGGAAAAAGTTGTCGTTTGAGATGGATAAACTACTTGAGACCTGATATACGAAGGGGGAGGTTTACACCCGACGAGGAAAAGCTGATTATTAGCCTTCACGCTGCTGTTGGGAACAGGTTCTTTTCCTTTTTTCAGTTTCACCTTTGAACATCTATAAATTTAATTCTTATTTTTTTTTATTGATACAACGTAACACTGTTTCTATAATAGTAGCTTATTCAATCTGCCATTCATGATATTTAGTGATGTACGTATTAGTGCACGTGTATATATGTATTTCGTTGTCGGAGGTTAATAATATAATTAAGTTGTATAGTAGCTATCACTTGCAATATGGAGGACGTTAGAAAAGCAACGTCAGAAGAAGTTTGTTTATTCGTATGTTTTCATTTGAATAGAACAATGCACTATACAGTTAAAAAGATGAATTAATTATTACAGAATTCTGAAATTAAATATTCCTTTAGCTTGGAGTAGACTCTTATTGGAAAAATTCAACAAAATTTTGTTTAATTTTTTGTAGATGGGCTCATATAGCGAGCCATTTGCCAGGAAGAACAGACAATGAGATAAAGAACTACTGGAATTCATGGATCAAGAAGAAGATACGAAAGCCCCCATCAACAAACACACAAAGCTCCCAATTGATCACATACAGTACACAAAGTAGTACTCAACTAGACTTGTTCAATCAAGATTTAGCCACAAAATCACATGTTCAAGACACCAACTTATTCCCTCTACCAACTTCTTCATTCATGTTCGACATTGGCTCGACTATGGTGGAAGGAACCAGCACGACCAATAACACATGTCGACTAGATCAGATCTTCCAAGAAAACACGGGATTGAGCTCAGAAACATGGCAACTAAACCGGAACCACGATCATCATCAAGTCCAACCGGGAGATCAAATGGTCCAGTTCACGAATTCTTTGACACCATTGATAGATAACATAGAGAATATAATGGTGCCTATTGAAGTGCAAAACTCATCATGTGGGATAAATGTGGGAGGGAGTATAGGAAATGAGATGAATGAATGGGTTGACACACAGCAGATGATTCCAAGCTATTTCTTTTGGGATCAAGGAGAAGGACAAATCGGAGGAGATGAGATTATTCCAACAACATCAAATATGGGTGCTCTCATGTCCTCTTTTCCTTCATTTCTCTAACACACTAGCATTCAATAGTATTAATACAATCAATCCCAAATCTAATCCACCTATGCATGCATGTGATGATGATGTGAGTGCTTTAATTTGCTTCTATTTATATATGTTTTTTTAGTTATTTGGGCTGATTTTATAACTCTAATATATACTTTTGACATGGTGAAACGAGAGGTATATATTGTAAGTGACTGAATGCTGTAAAGGAATGAAACTTTTTGAGAAAAAATAAAGGATGGTTGATGAAATTCTCGAATCAGATTGTTAATTACTAATTCTGCCATTTATTGTTTGTTGATGTTGATCATATTTTACTGTTTTTTCGTTCTGATTGCACTGATAATAATCAATATATATACTAGGCATTAGTAGTAGTTCTAATTTTTCTTTTTTCTTTTTAGTTTTCAATCTCTTACATGCATTGATGATAATAATAATAATAATAATAATAATAATAATAATATCAATATAATGTGACTTTCTTATATATATATATTGTTTATCATTATCAAATATTGTTTCTCACCAACAAAAATAAAATAATATTATATAATAGGTTTCAATGTTGTGTTTCGATTGATTTATAGAAATTTATGGTTTGGGGGTTAGAATTTCAGTATTTTATTAGGATTGAATGATTAAGATGGATAATCTTTTGCAATGAAAGTACATCAAAGAGGATATGGAGATATGAGGGTTGTATTATATGAAGTAGTAGTATTCAACGGAAGAGAGAGCAAGAGACTGAGAGATGAATTTTGAGAGTCGTTTAGATAGTGTGAGGGATGGGTTCATCTAAGTCATATCTTAGCCCAACTCCTTTTCCTCTCCCCTGCAACGGGATGAAAGTTCACAAACGGAGTAATATAGTAAGTCAAACTCTCTTTAAGACAATTTAATTCATATAAGCAGATAATCTTTCCTCTACATGAATTGTAAATATAGGAAAATTGAGAGTTGATTGCAAAATACCTCCTGTAACTTATACCCAGTTCCATCCGTAGTCCTTTATCTTTTTATTTTATCAATTTTAGTTCTTTAACTTTTTAATTGCTCAATTTTGGTCCTATCTGGGTCGAAATTTGAATTTTCCGCTGGAAATTGCACGTGCACAACACGTGAGTCCTTCAAATTGGGGATTTTTTATACTTCCGGTCATTTAACTTATGTTGCGCTGAGATAATATCCACCTCATTTCCACATCATCTGTACTCATCCTAGTAAAAAAAAAATCAGATTAAACCCACTTAGTTGGAAACAAAAACAAAACATCAAATTTCTCTCTCCAAAATCAAAAATACATTCTCGGAAAAAAATCCCAAAATCACATCCACACCCAAATTTAAAACTAAGAAAATCAAAATCAACCCAACACAACACAACACAACACAATGGGTTGCACAACACAACACATAAAAAAAGCATTGCACAATGGGTTGTCTATTGGCGAAAAAGTACTATGAAGAGACAACGCAAAAAGTGTTGCATAAAAGGGTTGTCTTTTTTTTAAAAAAATCCGTTGAAAGACAACCCTTTGAAAAAAGTGTTGCACAAAAGCGTTGTCTTTTTTAAAAAAAATCCGCTATTTAACAACCCTATGAAAAAAACGTTGTCTTTCCCATTATTTGCATTGTCTTTGAGCGAATTTTTTGAACAAAGACAACGCTTTTCGGAAAAAGGGTTGTAAATTTCGAAAAGACTACATAAATTCATAAAAAAGGTTGTCTTTGGGGGTTGTTGTTTCCTATTTTTCTTGTAGTAAAAGTCACACCGATCTTCAGTCTGGCTTCATCTATTTATAGATCTTGGATGGACACCATGATCTCGTGCACTCCTTCATGAGTCCACTGACTTTATGTTTCATGTTCTTTGTCATCCATGATCTTCATACTCTTCATGATCCATGATCTCCACTTCTTTCATGACTTAATCTTCTCTCTTAAGATCTTCACTTCACGTTCTATGCTCCCATTCTGCATCTATTCTTCGCACTTTGAATTTCTCTTTCCTCAACTCATATTTAAACCTATAAAAGAGAAATATGGAACAAACAAACTCCTATAAATTAGGATTAGTTGTTTGATCACTTTTAAACATGTGAGAGATAAACAACTTCATATAAAATAGGAATAGTTGTTAAAGCCAATTCAAATCTCTTTTACTTCAAAATACGAGAGATCAAATAATTAGATAAAACAAATCTTTCCAAAATATTCTCCAACATACATGATTGATTTATGTAAAAAAAAATAAGAAAAAGGAAAAATAATAATGTTAAAAAATTAAACATTAACAAGGGATATTATCTTTACGAACTTTGAAATTAAGATAATATCTTTAAAAAATGAGCAAATTTAGGATAAATCAGCCTTGATCGATGAATTTCGGGCTAATTCGCATGAGAAAATCACGTGACCTACCCAATTCGAGCTTCTTACTAACATGACTTCTAGATCAATAAATTAATTATAATTATAAATTCCACCTCATTAAATAAAATGCCCAAATAATTAAATAATTCAAGTGTAATGACACATTTGCTCTTTCTCTTACTTCTTTAAACACATCTATCTTGTCCTTCAACCTCTCTCTATCATCCCTCCTCTCTATATTGTCTCCTTCAACCTCTCTTTCTCATCCGCTCTATAATGCCCAATGCTCTAATCACTTGCATCTTACATTGAAATACATTCATGAGCATTTAAGCTATATTTCTAAGCATCTTGTTATGAAATGCGCTGAATTCTCAAGTATATGTCTCTTTTATGATCTAATTAGTCATGATTACTTTATCTATGTATGAAATTATTATGGCATTTCAACTCTATAACCTAATATACTCTATTTAGTGATTCTTCTTTTACAGTGGAAAGGTTTGGCTTGGGAAGAGAAGATGGATGTGCTGAAAATGGTTATAAATATGCTAAATGCATAATATATCTAAAATGACATTCCTAGATTAACTTGATTGCACTTCTAATTTATGAATTTCATTGCATTTATTTATAATTCTAAAGTAAGCAAAATAGTACAATTTGATTGGTTAGTTGACTAGGGTGCACCAAAAGTAATTTTAATGTGTTGCACTTGATTATTATGATCTTTCATCCAACATTAAACCTCTCCTAAGGCCAAAAACGTGGTATGATGTCCATTTAACACCTACACTAGTTCAACCAATTAGGAAAGACAAGTACTTCTCATTTGAATGGTCAAAAGTTGTAGGAAATTGATTTTATGCTTTCATTTGATCACCTTAAGCCTAAAAAATGACCAGCCTCTTCTCCTCTTCCTTTCTTTATTCTTAGAACCCTAAAATACCATACAAAACCGAAACATATCATGGAGATTGCATGTGAGATGAATTGAAGCTAGTTGGTGCCTCTTTTGGTTAAAACTTTGCATCCTTAAGCTTATTTTCTAAGTTTGATCTTATCCCTATGTTTTATGTTTAAAATTATGTTCATATGATATGTCACATGATCTGATATTATATGTGTTATTATGGAGATGAATTGAGGATAACTAAGTTAGTTGAAGTAGTTTAATTGAACTTGTGAATCTGATAAGTTGTGGTTGTATATTGATTCTATTGATGCTTGGTATTGTTATAATGTTTGGAAGTATGTTTGAAAAGTTAGAGGATAGGTAACTGAATTGGTTATTTAGGTTAACTTATGCAAGAACATAAGTAGTTCGATTCATTTGAGTTCTTAGTGTCTTATTGCAAGATTAGGGGTTGTCTTATTAGTATTCTTAACTTATTGAATTAAGAAATGATGTTAAGATGTATGAATTATAAGTCTTGATGTGTGTAATTGAATGATATTGTCTTTTCATTGAATTAGCATTTAAACATATATATATATATATGCATGCTTGATCCTTTTAGGTTTATAAGCACATCGTATCTTCCCTAAGAGCCAAACACTTCCACTATTGTACTCGCTTTGGATTTGAGGTAAGTTGAAGCTTTTATTTGCTGCATTGCAAGAACTAATTGATATTCATGTAATTTGAATGATATGTGAATGATTGTTCTATGTCTACGATTGAAGTGTATATGAGGTTCATATGATACATGATACATATAAAAGGTGTTTTGAAAGAGGAAGTATGGTACTTAGTTGATTGAGAGTAGGCAACATGACTATACGGTCTACAAATGATAGTTGAGTACCAAAAAGAATAAGTGGAATGGTGCTTGGCTATCAGAGAGTAGACACAATACATGTACGGTCTGCTGATGTTGGTTGAGTACTAATGATAATGCTTAACTAACAGAGAGTAGATATCATGATATAATGATTGACCAATCTTAATGAAATATTTATACGGCCTATTGATATTGATTGAGTACCAGCCTTCCGGGTACTCTATAAAGGATATTTTCAGAATAAATGAATATGGAAAAACATATTGCATGATATGATTCATTAGGATACTTACAACATGCACAACGGAATATTTCATCAGGATCTCACATTCGTCATATGTATCCAAATATTACAAAACATGTATAGATTGAACCATGGTTTGAAAGTGTTTGAGTAACATCATCCTGAAATTACAAATCCCCAAGACAACACCACCATCTCTCCCACTAGGGTTCATCAGTCTCCTCATCTCGTGTAGTGTGAGTACAGATTAAGGGGTAAGTGCGTGGAATCACCCGTGGGAATAAAATCTGCATCTTATGACAAAAGACAAATAACATAAAGAAAATAAACACGTCTACCAGCACGTTGTCATAGCACGTAAAATGCACAGTAGATATTAGAAATGGTGAGGGACAAATAGGTGCGGGATCAGCCCGTCTTATCCTATAAAACGGTCTCAATACCGCTGGTGCACTTCAAGAGGACCACCAAACCTCAACAGAGTAGTAGAAGAGAGATAGGGACGAATGCATGATCAGAGTGGACCTCAGTCCGTTCACAGTATAAGTATGACACAACAATTAAATTCACAGCACGTAGAATCTCGTAGTTCATGCTTTTTCTAGGAAAACAGTAAACAGATAAAGATTTAGAAGTTACCCCCATCTTGATGAGTAGCTAGTATTAAGTATCACAAATACGGTCCAATTGATAACCTACACAAGTTACAGTATTTCTTAGATTCTTAATAAATATAATTAAAGGTATAAATAATTTTGGAGAAAGAACGATCATTTAACGCACGACGAATCGAGGGATCTCAAAATTGAGGTTGAAGTAACAAGGGTGAAAGTTCAGTTTTTAGGCTGAGGTGAAAGAGGGTGAAATAAGGATCGCAACACAAAAAGAATGAACTCAATCGGAGTTAAAACGAGCTCGTACGGAGCATTTTAACTTTAGGGGTATTTTCGTAATTTTGGTCAAAGGGTTGACTTTGACCAGGCCCACAACCCTCGGTCAATGACATCTCGTCAACAATGACTCGATGTTGACGTATGATGGAAAAATCGGGGTTCGGATCGAAAACACGGCGTCGTGTGCGTCGGGGCACGCGAGCACCTGGTGCCGGGTGAAAAACTCGACGGGCTTGGCAAATCACGCGGCAGCTGCCGAGTTTTCTCGGTAGCGGGCAACACGGCGCTTGGCAGCCTCATCTCCCGGCGCTCGCGCCTGCACACGCCCGTCTCCTGTCACCCGCGCGCTACCCGACGCCGTGTCCCAGCGCGCGCCCGTGCACACATGCCCGACCCCCGACGCCCAGCCCCGCGTGCACCCCTGCCCCCTGCGCCCAGCCCCGCGTGCGCACTCGGCCCCCTGCGCCTAGCCCCGTGCGCGCATCCCGTCCCCGACGCGCACATCCCGTCCCCGACGCACACACCAGCACCCGACGCTCGTCCACCATCGCACACCGACACTCGGCGCACCACCACCAGCATAACTGTCGGCCGGCGACGGCGGCGGTGACTCCGACGACTTTTTTGGAGGCTGCGGCGGCTTCGGTGACTCGCCGGCAGTGGCGGAAAAAAAAAAGAGAGGGGAGAGAGAAACTTACTTATTCGCGTCGCTTTCGTTGTCGGCGGAAAAATGAAAATTTTGAATTGAATGAGCCCCTATTTATAATATTATTTTAATTACTATTTATTAAAATATTTTTTTTCCGTTTTACCGTTCATCCGGATTTTACCCTCTCATTTTACCTAGCCTTCGTGTTTGGCTCTTTTCTTTGTCATTTGAGCTACAGGTCTCCGATTGACCCCTAGTTTGTTTCTATTTTCTCGTTTTTCCGTTACGCATCTCATGGTATGAAAATATTCTATGTTCCAAGTCTAAGAAAATTATCGATCTAAATCGTGCATGAAACATATTTCTGAAACGCACATAGACAATTAAGAATTAATGCACATAAAATATTTTAATTAGGGATTTAATTATTTAATTACCCAATTATGCTTTATTTTTGGTCCGAGGTGTTACATCCCTTACCTCTTAAAAGAATTTTGTCCTCGAAATTAAACGCGTACCTAATAAGGGTAAGTCGGGATACTTCTTCAGAATCTCATCTTCTAGTTCCTAAGTCGCCTCTTCCCTTCCATGACGGCTCCATTGAACCTTCACTATAGCCATCTCCCGATTCCTTAATCGTCGGGTCTTTCTATCTAATATGGCTATCGGAACTTCTTCGTAAGTTAGATCTTTCTCAAGTTCTATGCCTTCTTGTCTAATTATGTGGCTCGGGTCGAATATATACTTTCGAAGTATAGACATATGAAAGACGTGTACTCCGGCAAAGTCCGATGGTAGAGCTAGACGATATGCAACCTCCCCAACTCGGTCCAAAATTTCAAATGGCCCCACGTACCTCGACTTCAGTTTTCCCCTCTTCCCAAAACGATAAACCCCTTTTGTGGATGACACTTTGAGGAAAACCTTGTCTCCCACTTCAAATTTCAATTCTCTCTGTCTCTTGTCGGCATATGCTTTTTGTCGATCTTGGGCCACTCGCATTCTCTCTCGAATTTTCTTTATTACCTCGACCGTTTGATCTACCAATTCGGGCCCTAAAAGCTTCTTTTCGCCCACTTTGTCCCAACAGATAGGTGAGCGACATTTCCTTCCGTAGAGAGCTTCATAGGGTGTCATACCAATTGTCAATTGGTAGCTGTTGTTGTAGGCAAATTCCACCAAGCGTAGGTGGTCTTCCCAGTTCCCGGGAAAATCCAAAATGCATGCCCTCAACATATCCTCCAAGATTTGTATGGTCCTCTCTGTTTTTCCATCAATTTGTGGGTGAAAAACTGTACTGAAAGATAGTTTGGTTCCTAACTCTCTTTGTAGACTTTGCCAGAATCTAGAGTTGAACCGAGGATCTCTATCTGATACGATGGAAACCGGCACGCCATGCAGTCGAACAATCTCTTCAAGATATATTCATGCCAACTTATCCAGTCCAAAAGTCATCTTAATTGGCAAGAAATGGGCAGACTTTGTTAGTCTATCAACTATTACCCATATGGCGTGGTTTTCTCGTTTGGTGTTCGGTAAACCAACTACGAAATCCATAGCTATGTGTTTCCACTTCCACTCTGGTATCTCCAAAGGGGTTAGCATCCCAGCCGGTTGTTGATGCTCTACTTTCACTTGTTGACAAATGAGACACTTCTTGACGAATAACCCTATATCTCTCTTCATGCTTCTCCACCAAAAATTCGTCCTTAAATCTTGGTACATCTTTGTACCTCCTGGGTGTGCCGCCATCGGCATGCAATGTGCCTCTTCGAGAATTTCATTTCTTAATTTCTCATCTTTCGGCACGCATATCCTTCCTCTGAAGATAAGAGCTCCGTCAGATGCTAAAGAGAAATCTTCAGCTCTTCCATTGTCCATATGAGCTTTCATCTTTATTAGAAAGCTATCTTTCTTCTGAGTTTCAACAATTCGATCCCGCAATATGGGTCTCACAGACAACGCTGCCATCCTAGCTTCGATGTTGTCCGGAGGTGTAACTATCTCCAAATTTAGCTTTAACATCTCTTCGATTAGTTGGTGCTGCTTGGTGGTCATAAATGTCACCACCCCTTTCCCTTTCTGCTAAGGGCATCAGCTATTACGTTTGCTTTTCCAGGATGGTAATGGATCGTAAGATCGTAATCCTTTACCAACTCTAGCCATCTTCATTGTCTCATATTGAGCTCCTTTTGTTCAAAAAAGTATTTCAGGCTTTTATGGTCGGTGTAGATCTCACACCTCACACTATAGAGATAGTGTCTCCATATCTTGAGAGCGTGTACCACCGCTACTAGCTCCAGATCATGTGTTGGGTAGTTCTGTTCGTGAACCTTCAATTGGCGTGATGCATACGCCACTACCTTTCCTTGTTGCATCAGAACACATCCCAAACCTTATTTGGATGCGTCGCTGTAAATCACGAACTCCCCAGTTGCGTTTGGAACTATTAAGACTGGTGTCTCTGTTAGTCTCTTCTTCAGTTCCTGGAAGTTACACTCACATTGCTCGCTCCATTAAAACTTTACGTCTTTCCTTATCAAGCAAGTTATAGGAGCAGCAATCTTCGAAAATCCTTCTATGAATCTTCGGTAGTAGCCCACCAAACCTATAAAACTCCGCACTTTCTTGACGTTTGTTGGGGTCTCCCATTTACTGACTGCTTCCACCTTTTCAGGGTCTACTTCGATCCCTTGTGAAGAGACAATTTGGCCAAGGAAACTTACTTTGTTCATCCAGAATTCGCACTTCTTGTATTTTGCATAAAACTTCTCTTTACGCAAAACCTGTAATGCAATTCTGAGATGTTGTTCATGGTGCATTCTATCGCACGAATAGATGAGAATGTCATCAATGAACATAATAATAAAGAGATCGAGATATGGATGGAAGATGCGATTCATCAAGTCCATAAAGACAGCTGGAGTATTGCTAAGTCCGAATGGCATTACTACAAACTCGTAGTGGCCATATCTTGTCCTAAATACTGTCTTAGATATATCCGTGTCCTCGACTTTCATCTGGTGATATCCAGACCTTAAGTCAATCTTTGAGAACACACTGACACCTCTTAATTGATCGAAAAGATCTTCAGTTTGAGGTAACGAATATTTCTTCTTTATAGTCCGCTTGTTCAACTCTCGATAATCTATATACATCCAAAAGCTACCATCTTTCTTCTTTACAAAAAGCACTGGAGCTCCCCAAGGTGATACACTTGGTCGGATGAAACCTTTGTCCAAAAGTTCTTGTATTTGGACCTTTAATTCTTGTAATTCTCTCGGTGCCATTCGATAAGGAGCTTTCGACACCGGTGTTGTTCCTGGGATAAGATCAATCTTGAAGGTCACTTGTCTATCTGGTGGAGGATCAGGTAAATCCTCTGAGAAGACGTCCAAGAATTCCCTTATTACTGGCACATCCTCGATAGACACTGACTCCTGCTCAGGATTTACCATGTTGACTAACCAAGCTTCGCAATTCCTTTTGCTAAGCATCTGGATTGCCTTCATGGCTGAGATAATCCTTGAGTCAACCCCAACTCGTGTTCCGTGGAAGGTGAACTCCGGTTCCCTTGGGGTTTGAAAAATAATTTCTCTTGTATGACATTTGATTACCGCGTGATTGGATTCAAACCAATCCATTCCTAAGATTACGTCAAAATCCTTCATCTCCAAGGCGTGAAGATCGGCTAGAAGAATCTTATCCCCGAAAGTGATCTTAAGGTCACAGTATAAATGTTTTGTTCTAATGGTCTTCCCTGAAGGAATACTAACCTCTAGGGTTCGAGCGACTATCCTACCGTCCTCGTACTTCAGCAATTTATAGAAGTTGACAGATATAAAGGAATTGTTAGGATGTATACTATAAGCCTAGCTTTTGTATGAACATCTTTTATGGAATAAGAATCACTTTGGTCATATGTTTGCATTTTATATTTGTTATATATGTTTATGCAATGTCCAATTAATTTATATTATAGATAACTTGGTGTGTAGTGCCACACAGAAGATCATGTTATCAGTTTCTTATAAATTATAAATAGTAGCTCACAACCAAGATGAATTTGGACAAATCATCGGAATGGTTGTAGTGTAGTTTGGTATTAGTCTGTCTTGACTATAAAACTACACTAGTACACTTTGTGTGTATTGAGCAGGACCATTTGAGGTTGTTCGTTTTATACTGACTATATAATAGAACAAGACCTCTGTTATTATGGATGTACATCTTCTTAATCCCTATATAATAACGGGCACGTATGCTCAGTGTTTATTTCTTTAATTTGCCAAAGGGTGAGATTTATTCATAAATCAATAAGCTCGGTGAGTTGGGAGATAGCATTGTTTATATGGTGTGCTGTTGATTATAGAAGAAATCTGTGTCCTAATTATTTAGGATGATAATGTCCCCTTGAGGAGCTCATAAGGATTATCATGTAAACCCTGCAGGTGGATTTAATCCAACATGATAATAAGAATGAGTGGTACTACTCTTGGAATTAGATGTAAATTAATTAAGTTGTCAGTAACTTATTTAATTTACGGACATTCGATATCTTAAACACGGGGAAATAAATGTACACATAATAAGAAGGAGCCCATATTAAATATGGGATTGGGACGGTAGTTCAATAATAATTCTCTAGTGGACTGAATTATTATTGATGGGCTTAAGTTGTGTGTTCGGGCCGAACACAGGATACTTAAGCCCATCAGGAGGCCCAACCCAATTCCTCCTCTAGGTCCCTGGTGTAGCCTATATATAGCTCTTTTCATCAGCGCCTCTCAGAACACAGAACACAGATCACAAAAACACGTGACAATGAGAGAGAGCAGAACTGAGTTTTCTCGAAGGATCATTGGCCACGCAACGTTCGAGAAAGGCTGTAGGAATACATCAGAAGATCAAGAGGTCTACAAGGGTATGATTTCTTTCCGCTGTGATTTATCTTTGGATCCCGATTTTGATAGCATAGAGCCGGCGATCCGTCGGTTCCAATAGGAATGTGTAGCTCCAACATTAAATAGGATGAGAACAGGTATATCACATACTGGTAACATACCTGTTATCACCTCAGCTTCCTCAACAGCTTCTAGGTGGGTGAGAGCAAAGATTCGTGCTCTGCCTGCTACTGGCCTCGAGTTCGGGGATGTAGCTGGCGAGTTTCTCACCTTCGGGCAGTTGGCCGCTATATGCCCCGGTTCCCCACATGTGAAGCAAGTCCGTGTTTCTGGCTGACATGGCCCTACGTACACCTTTTTGCATCTAGGGCACAGATTCTCTAGTCTGGGGATAGGAAGGAGTGGAGCGTTGTTTGCCCTTGGAAATTTATTCTGGGCCGATTCTTGGTTCGAGCCAGTCCACATCCTTTTTACCAGAGCCGGGAAAACTTTCCTAGGAGGCATATCATCTAAATGCAAACGAGAGGCAATCTTCTGTGCTCTCTCGATGATGCTTGCATACGTCATCTCCCCTTGCCCAGCTAGAATGGATCCAATCTCTAGACGAAGGCCTTTTTCAAACCTTCGAGCCTTTTTGTTGTCGGTGTCTATCAAGTGTGTGGCGTACCGACTTAGATGATTGAATCACTGCTCGTACTCTCCTACCGTTGAATTTTTCCTTGATGAAGATATAGAAACTCTATTTCTTTTTTATCCCGGTAAGATTGAGGGATGAAGTGACGAGAAACCACTTCCTTAAATTCCTCCCAAGTTATCCCATTTCTTTGAGCAGCCGACATAGTTCGTTCGTATGAGTCCCACCAGTGACTAGCTTCTTCAGTAAGTTGGAAGATCTCACAAGAGACCTTCTGTTCCTGGGTACATGTCAAATGTCCAAATAGTCGGTCGAGTGACCTTAGCCACTCTTCCGCATTCACTGGTTCACCCTTCCCGTCGAATATTGGCGGATTAAAATGTCTAAACTGCTCATATATAAGGTTAGGATCGGATCTTGCCTGCTGGGGGTTGGCTTGGGTTACTTCGAAATATTGTGTCAATCCCCTCAGTACCGAGACTAAATCTCCTATGTTCGCATTGTCAGCTCTCTCTGGCTGATTAGCCATTTACGATTGTTCCTTTCGAGGTCGTCCTTTAGGCATGACTCTGTTAGATTACATACACATATATATATATATATATCGTTATCATCCATAACAAAATATAGATAAAAAAATAACCGTGACATGTAAGAAGAGATATAAACGTGTATCCCATCACAAAAAGGGATTACACGGACATAATATATACATATCTGCCAAAATAGGGGTAGCCCTTACATCATGTTAAAAGGATTATGCACACTATCTACATGACATAAAAGCTACCACGTACATATAGAGGGATATATCACATATAGTATATCTATATATCAGAAAGATCATCTCTTTAATCTATACAACTGCAGCTGGAGGCGGCGATCCTGGTGATCCCGGTGCTGCCCCTAAATCATACTCCTCAGGGTCCTCATCCTCCTCCGGGTCCTCTTCAACATCCACATCATCAGACTCCGAACTACTACTAGACGGATCATAGGGACTCGGCTTATCCTGAGTCGGAAGACCATGCCGACCCCACACGTCTAGCACCGTCCTCGCTATATTCCCAAAATCGATGAAGGGTACAAAATCTATCGATGAATGCACAAGCTCATCCCTATAAGCTGAACGCGCCCTAGTTTCCCACTCACTAGACATGGTGTGGATCATATGTAAAGACGTCTGAACCCCACTAATACTACCTCTAAGACCTCCTAACTCCCTCCAATAATGTAGAAGTCAGGCAGCGTGCTCCCCTACCGACCTATCATCCGTCACTCGACTCTCATAAAAACAACTTCGAAGTCTCTCCTCACGTGTCTCTACAACCGGTACTCGTATCCTAGCAGTAACATAGACTCTATTCATCTGTCATGTAGAAGTTACACAAGTTTCTATCATCAGCCTGTATCAATAATCACCCCCTCCATACCTTAACAATTTATATCATGCCAATACAGTATCACATAACAAATAAACACACTTTTCCACAAGTATCATAATCAGGGAGGGACACCTATGGAGAGAGGATGGTGCTTATCTATATCTTTTCGAAAACATTTTCATATTTCAAAAACACATTTAAAACAAACTTGAGAAAATCCCTACAAAGGGTAGAACTAAGCTCTGATACCACCTGTCACGCCCCGTTTTCTTTTGGTAAAATGTCAGAGTTTTCACACGGGCGTGAAGATAGAAATAGTAAGGGACACACATCACAACAGAAAGAAATAACAGGAGACGACAGAAGAAAGAGATAAGGGATAATATATATATATATATCATTCACACCTCAGTAATTGGTCTCAGTACCGATACTTATAACATGCACAGTGGAATTTCATTAGGATCTCACATTCGTCATATGTATCCAAATATTACAAAACATGTATAGATTGAACCATGGTTTGAAAGTGTTTGAGTAACATCATCCTGAAATTACAAATCCCCAAGACAACACCACCATCTCTCCCACTAGGGTTCATCAGTCTCCTCATCTCCTGTAGTGTGAGTACAAATTAAGGGGTGAGTGCGTGGATACACCCATGGGAATCAAATCTGCATATTATGACACACGACAAATAACATAAAGAAAATAAATGCGTCTACCAGCACATTGCCACAACACGTAAAATGCACAATAGATATTAGAAATGGTGAGGGACGAATAGGTGCAGGATCAGCCCGTCTTATCCTATAAAATGGTCTCAATACTGTTGGTGCACTTCAAGAGGACCACCAAACCTCAACAGAGTAGTAGAAGGGAGACAGGGACGAATGCATGATCAGAGTGGACCTCAGTCCGTTCATAGTATAAGTATGACACAACAATTAAATTCACAGCACGTAGAATCTCGTAGTTCATACTTTTACTAGGAAAACAGTAAACAAATAAAGATTTAGAAGTTACTCCCACCATGATGAGTAGCTAGTATTAAGTATCACAAACACGGTCCAATTGATAACCTACACAAGTTACAGTGTTTCTTAGATTCTTAATAAACATAATTAAAGGTATAAATAATTTCGGATAAAGAATGATCGTTTAACACGCGACGAATCGAGGGATCTCAAAATTGAGGTTGAAGTAACAAGGGTGAAAGTTCAGTTTTTTTAGGTTGAAGTGAAAGAGGGTGAAATAAGGATCGCAACGCAAAAAGAATGAGCTCAATCGGAGTTGAAACGAGCTCGTACGAAGAATTTTAAGTTTAGGGGTATTTTGGTAATTTTGGTCAAAAGGTTGACTTTGATCGGGCCCACGACCCTCGCTCAATGACATCTCGTCAACAATGACTCGATGTTGACGTACGATAGGAAAATTGGGGTTCAGATTGAAAATATGGCGTCGCGTGCATCGGGGCACACGAGCACCCGGCGCCGGGTGAAAAACCCGGCAGGCTTGGTGCATCACCCGACAACTGCCGAGTTTTCTCGGCAGTGGGCAACACGGTGCTCGGTAGCTGCCGAATTTTCTCGGCAGCCTCGTCTCCCGTCGCCCACGCTCGCGCGCTCGCTACCCGGTGCCCTGTCCTAGTGCGCCCGTGCGCACATGCCCGACCCCCGACGCCCAGCCCCGCGCGCACATCGACCCCCGGCATCCAGTCCCGCGCGCGCACCCGATCCCTGGCGCCCAGCCCCGTGCGCTCTTCCGGTCCCCGACGCACGCACCGGCACCTGAGCTCGCCCACCATCGCACACCGGCACCCAACGCACCACCACCAGCACAACTGCCGGCCGGCGGCAGCTCCGACGACGGCGGCGGCGGCGGCTCCGATGACTTTTCCGGCGGCGGTTCTGGCGACGCTCTGGTGACTCGCCGGTGGTGGCGGAAAAAAAAAGAGAGAGGGGAGAGAGAAACCTACTTGTTCGCGTCGCTTTCGTCGTCGGCGGATAAATGAAAATTTTGAATTGAATGAGCCCCTATTTATAGATTTTCAAAGTTACTATTTACCAAGTAAATTTTAATTACCATTCATTAAAATATTATTTTTCCGTTTTACCGTTCATCCGGATTTTACCCTCTCGTTTTTACCTAGCCTTCGTATTTGGCTCTTTTCTTTGCCATTTGAGCTACGGGTCTCCAATTGACCCCTAGTTTATTTCTATTTTCTCGTTTTTCCGTTACCCATCTCATGGTATGAAAATATTCTATGTTCCAAGTCTAAGAAAATTATCAATTTAAATCATGCATGAAACATATTTCTAAAACGCACATAGACAATTAAGAATTAACGCACATAAAATATTTTAATTAGGGATTTAATTATTAAATTACCCAATTATGCTTTGTTTTTGGTACGAGGTGTTACAAAATGATGTAAAGTTACTGTCCTAAATTTACAATTTTTCCATATACATATTATAAGTGATAGAGCTAGTTGGATTTCGGGTATAAATCCTAGGATCCGTACCCTACGGGTATATAAGTTTTTGCCTTGATAATAACTAATATAAATTTTAAATCAATACTTTCTTTACAAAGATTCTAAATAGTCTGAAATCCACCTATAAGATATGAGTTAGTCTCCTGTGCAGTAGTTGCATGGATCTAGATTCATGAAATTGGGTCGACCCGACCCATATCCACACACATCTGTTTTTTTTTATTCATGTTTTACCTTTATATTATACTAGTGTGACCTTTATTATATTAGTATGACTTTTATATACAAATATCATTACCTTTATGTAATACTTTAACTTTAAAAACAAAAGTGTTTATGTGATATTACTAATACCTTTGTATTATCATAATCATACTTTTAGGTAATATATAAAAGTGCAACTAATATAACTAAAAGGTATGAGTACATAACTAAAGGTATGACTAATATAACTAAAATGTATAAAGAGGAATTACATAATATTATGATTATATTGATATAAATGTATGTAATATAATATAAATGTATGAATAATATCACATGGTATGTTGATTCAAAAAATACGCTGAATTTTTTTTTTTTTTTTAGTTATAGAATTACATAAAAGTTATGATATCTGTACATAAAGGTCATAATAATATCACATAAAGGCAACACATGAATAAAAAAAAATGCACGGAGTCAGGTCGAGTCGACCCACATGAGTATTTGGCATAAGATATAAGGTTAATAGTAAAAAAAATCACATATTTTACTTAATTTGCAATTTTAACTAAGTTTTTGAATAGGGTAAAAAACAAAAACTCACTTCAACTAGAAATATTGTAACTTGCAAACTCATGTACTTTGCATAGTGAACTTTGAAACTCTTAAAATTCATATGCAAAACTGCTAAATTGAACTACTGTAGCACCCTGGACCTAAAACGAAGCATAATTGATTAATTAAATATTAAACCCATAATTTAATAATTATGTGTATTAATCTTGATTGTTTAATTTAATTACATGTGTTTCAGATACGTGTTTACTACATGATTTAGATGAAAATATTTTCTAGTCTTGGAACATAGAATATTTTTATACCATTAGATGCGTATTGGACAAACGAGAAGATAGAAACGAACTAGGGGTCAATCGGAGACCCGTAGCTCAAATGGCAACAAAAAGGGCTAAACACGAAGTTTCGGAAAATCGAAAGATATTTACGGTGAATAGTAACAAAGATTTTTACATGAATAGTGACCAAGATTTTTACCCATGAACAGTAACTTTTAGATTTTTACGTGAATAGTGATTTCCGGGATATCTATAAATAGAGGCATTTTCGATTCAAAAATCACCATTTTTCCGAACGAGCCAAAACTGATGAAAACTCGTAAGTCTCTCTCTCCTCTCTCCTCTCTCTCTTCACTGTTTCTGGCCTCGGGCGCGCCGCCACCGGTGCCGCCATAGGGCCACCGCCGGTGGTCGGAAAATTTCAAAGTTATCTGTTTCGGTTGATTTTCACACAGAACATAGGTCTCATCGAGATGAGTCTAGGATAGGTCTTGGATTTCAATTCCGATTTCTCGTTCGCCGGAAAATGGCGAAAAACCGCCTCCAAACCCTAAACCCTAGTTTGTCACATTTTCTCTCTCCTCTGATTTCTCTCTCTCTCCCTTTCTCTCATCGGAGCCGACGCCGGAGCAGTGCCTGGAAGTGCGTGGGGAGCTGCTAGAGGGGCGGCACACCACCGTGGGTGGCGGCACCGGGCTTGGACAGTGAGCGGGGGTGTGTGTATGTGTTGTGTTGTGTGTGTGCGTGTGTGCATGCTATTGAGGGCGATGCTGGCAGCGCCGCCGTGAGATATTGTAGGCCTGCACTGGAGATGCGCCGGCGAGACCTGGGTGGTGGTGGCCGGTGGTAGGTAGCCGCCGGCCAAGGGATGTGTTGGGTGTGGTTTTATATGCATGTGTGAGTGTGTGTTGGGGTTTGGGGGGGTTTTCTGGAAAGGGTACTGTTCACGCTGGAGGGTGGCCAAAGACGGTTGTGGCCGGAGTTGGGGTCACCGACGGACTAGGTGGGGGTGCCGCCGCCGTAGCACGCGGCTGCTAGAAGCTGCTGGTGTGAGCTGGGCGCTGGTGGGCGCGCGACCTGTCAAGGGGCGCCGAGGCTACCGAGAAATGCTGAGCCCGCTGCTGAAGCTGCCGAGGACGCCTGTCGAGCCTGCCAAGTCTGCCAAGAAGCATCGAGTGCTGGCGCGTGCTGCTGCCGAGAAATATGCACGGCACCGGGTGCGCTGGGCACGCACGCAAGCGACGCAGGGAGACGGGTGGGCGCACAACGCTGTGTTCGTGATACGAATCCCATTTTTTCCATCGTACGTTATCATCGAGTTGTCGCCGATGAGATGTCGTTGATCGGGGGTCGTGGGTCCCGGTCAAAGTCAACCCTTTGACCAAAATTACCAAAATACCCCTAAACTTAAAACCCTCCGTTCAAGCTCATTTCAACTCCGATTGAGCTCATTCTTTTTCCGTCGTGACCCAAATTTCATCCTCTTTCATCTCAGCCTTATAAACTGAACATCCACTCTCGTTTCTTCAACCTCAATCTTTAGATCTCTCGATCTATCGCGTCTTTAACGATCGTTCTTCATCCGAAATCATTTATAGCTTTATTTATACTCTTTAAAGATCTAAGAAAACACTGTAACTTATGTAGGCTACCTGTTGGATTGAGCTTTAAGATACTCGATCTTTTGAGACTGTTTTGTAGGGTAAGACGGAAAATTCACGCACCTAATGGATGAGTTACGAGATACATGCCTTGCATTTTACGTGTTGTGACAATGTGACTGAATGTTTCATTTCCTGTAAAATATATCTGTCGACTGTTATAAGATGCGGTTTTTATCCCCACAAGTGTATTCCACGCACTCACCCCCTATTCTGTAATTCACGTTATAGGAGATGACGAGCATGGTGAATCTTAGAGAGAGAGGGGTGGTGCTCTGTCCGGACTTGTGTATTTAAGTTGATATCTCACAACATTTTCAAATAATGATTTTATAATTCACGTTTTGTAATAAATAATCTCATATATGTTTTGGATGATGGATCCTGATGTTGTTTTTCCACTGCGAATGATATGTTAATCGGTTGAAACCGATTATTGATATATGAATGATTCACATCGTCTCCTATCTCATTCTTCTATCGTCTTCTACCTCCTTTTGTTTATGAAAATGTCTCCTATCATTTCTTTCTTCACGCCCGCAAGGAAAACTCTGATATTTTTATGAAAGAAAATGGGACGTGACAGTTTGGTATGAAAGTAATATTCTATCATTTTTGAACTTGTTCTAACTTGTTTTATAAAGAGAAAGCGAGAAAAATGTGTTTTTAAAACGTGAAAATGTTTTTGAAAAGAAATAGATAAGCACCATCCTCTCTCTATAGGTGTCTTCCCCTGATCTTAAGACTTGCGGAAAATAGTGTATATCTGTTATGTGATACCTTGATAACGTGATATAGACCGTTAATGTTTAAAAAGAGATATTACGGATATAGATTGATGATAAAAAACTCGTGTAATTTATACTTGACAAATGAATAGGATTTATGTTACCGCTAGGGGGAGGATACCAGTTATAGAGACGCGTGAGAAGAGACTCCGATACTATTTTTATGAGAAAAAAGTGACGAGTGATATATCGGTAGGTGAGCATGTCGCCAGACTTCTGCACTGTTGGAGGTAGTTAGGGGGTATTAGAGGTAGGATTAGTGGCATCCAGGTGTGTCTGCATATGATCCATACTTTACCACGCGAGTGGGAGATTAGGGCTTGTTTAGTCTATCGGGATGAGTTAGTATTCTCATCGGTAGATCACGTACCCATCGCCGACTTCAGGAATGTAGCGAGGCAGATGCTGGAGCTGTAGGACCGATATGGCCTTCCGACTGCTCCAAAGCCGGGACCCTATGATCCACCTAGCAGTAGTTCTAAGTCGGAGGACGATAATACTGAGGAGGATCCTGAGGAGGATGACCCAGAGATGGACGACCCTAGGGACGGGGTCACCAAGACTACCGGGGCCTCCGTCGCCTCCCACTGCAGTAGTGTAGATGTCACGAGAGAACTTTTATGATATGTATATATTATGCCACAAACGATAAAACATTCTATATGTATAGGGTAGCTTTTATGTCATAGATAGTGTATATACAGCTTTTGTTATGGTGTAGGGCTACCCCTATTATGTTTCTATGTATATTACGCACGTATAATTCCTCGCTTATCTTATGGAATATATATGTTTATGCCTCTTCACGTGTATCGCGAATATTTCTATACTTATAGTAGTATTATGTAATCTCAACGACTTATATATATATCGCGAATATATATATATATATTGTAACAGAACCATGTCAAGAGGAAGACCGCGAAGAGAGCAACCACAACCGGCTAATCAGCCGGAGCGGGAGGAGAATGCTAACGTGGGAGATTTAGTGATGGTGCTAAGGGGGTTAACACAATATTTCGAGGTAACTCGAGCCGTCCCACAGCCAGTAAAATCTGATCATAATCTCATATATGAACAGTTTCAGTGATTTAACCCACCGACGTTCGATGGAAAGGGGGAGCCAGCAGACGCGGAAGAGTGGCTAAGGTCACTCGACTGATTATTTGGGCACTTAATGTGCTCCAAAGAATAGAAAGTCAATTGTGCGATCTTCCAGCTTACCGACGAGGCGAGTCACTGGTGGGACTCGTATGAGAGGACTCTGCTGCCCGCTCAAAGAGAGGGAATGACGTGGGATGAGTTTAAAAAAGTGGTCTCTAATCACTTCATCCCTCAATCCTATCGGGACAAGAAGGAAATGAAGTTTCTTCATCTCCGTTAGGGAAGCTCGACGGTGGGAGAATATGAGCGGCGATTCAATCATCTGAGCCTGTACGCCACGCACTTGGTAGATACCGACATCAAGAAGGCCCAAAGATTTGAAAATGGCCTTCGTCTAGAGATTGGATCCATACTGATTCGGCAGGAGGTGATGACATACGCAAGTGTCATCGAGAGAGCCCAAGAGATCGCCTCTCGTTTGTGTTTGGATGCTATACCTCTTAAGAAAGTCTTTTCGGTTCCTGCAAAAAGGAAGTGGACTGGCCTGAGCCAGAGTTTTGCCCAGAATAAATTCCTAAGGACAAGCAACGCTATACTCCTTCCCACTCCCAGACATGGAAACCCGTACCCTAGATGCAGGAAGGTACACGTGGGACCGTGTCAACAAGAAACACGGAAATGCTTCACCTGTGGAGCATCGGAGCATATAGCGACGAACTGCTGGAGGGTGAGGAACTCACCAGCTATAGTCCCAAACTCGAGGCCAGTGGCAGACAGAGCGTGAGCTTTCACTCTTACTCGCCCAAAAGCTACTGAGGGAGTAGAGACGATGACAGGTATGTTATCAGTATCTGATATACCTGCTTTCATCTTTTTTGATATTGGAGCGACACACTCCTTCATATCTGTAAACTTCTGTAACTTGCTGAAGCATGAAGACGGTAGGATAGTCGCTCAAACCCTAGAAGTTAGTATTCCTTCAGGAAGGACGGTAAGGACAAAACACCTGTACCGTCATCTTAAGATCACTTTTGAAGATAAGATTCTTCTAGCTGATCTTCACGCTTTAGAGATGAAGGATTTTGACATAATCCTGGGAATGGACTGACTAGAGTCCAATCACGCGGTAATCAAGTGTCATGCGAGGGAGATCGTCTTCCAAGCAGCGGGAGAGCCAGAGTTCACATTTCATAGAACACGAGTAAAATTTGATTCAAGAATTATCTCGGCTATAAAGGCAACCCAGATGCTTAGCAAAAGAAATTGCGAAGCTTGGTTAGTCAACATGGTGAACCCCGAGAAAGAATCGATTACTATCGAGAAGGTGCCGGTGATAAAGGAATTCATGGACGTGTTTCTAGAGGATTTACCTGGTCCTCCACCGGATCGACAGGTGACCTTCGAGATAGATCTTGTTCCAGGATCAGCACCGGTGTCGAAAGCTCCTTATCGGATGTCACCAAAAGAATTATAGGAACTGAAGGTCCAATTACAAGAACTTTTGGACAAAGGTTTCATCAGACCAAGCGTGTCGCCTTGCGGAGCTCCAGTGCTTTTTGTAAAGAAAAAGGATGGTAGCTTTCGGATGTGTATTGACTACCGAGAGCTTAACAAGAGGACAATAAAGAATAAGTATCCACTGCCTCGGATTGAAGATCTCTTCGATCAATTAAGAGGTGTCAGTGTGTTCTCGAAGATTGACTTAAGGTCTGGATATCACCAGATGAAAGTCAAAGACGCAGATATATCAAAGACATCATTCAGGACGAGATATGACCACTACGAGTTTGTAGTAATGCCATTTGGACTGAGTAATGCTCCAGCTGTCTTTATGGACTTGATGAATCACGTCTTCCATCCTTATCTTGATCTTTTTATCATTATGTTCATTGATGATATCCTCATCTATTCGTGCGATAGAGCGCACCATGAACAACATCTCAGAATCACACTAGAGGTTTTAAGAAAGGAGAAGCTTTACGCAAAATTCAAGAAGTGCGAATTCTGGATGGACAAAGTGGGCTTTCTGGGCCATATCGTCTCTTCACAAGGGATTGAAGTAGATCCTAAAAAGGTGGAAGCCATCAGTAAGTGGGAAACTCCAACAAACGTTAAGGAAGTCTGGAGTTTCATCGACTTGGTTGGATACTACTGAAGATTCATAGAAGGATTTTCGAAGATTGCCACTACTATGACTCGCTTGACAAGAAAGGAGGTGAAGTTTCAATGGAGTGAGCAATGTGAGCGTAGTTTCCAAGAACTAAAGAAGAGACTGACGGAAGCACCAGTCTTAATAGTTACAGATGTAACTAAGGAGTTCGTGATCTACAATGACGTATCCAAATAGGGTTTGGGGTGTGTTTTGATGCAACAAGGAAAAGTAATGGCGTATGCATCACGCCAGTTGAAGATTCACGAACAGAACTACCCAACGCATGATCTGGAACTAGCAGTTGTGGTACACGCTCTCAAGATATGGAGACACTATCTCTATGGTGTGATGTGTGAGATCTACACCGACCATAAGAGCCTAGTACTTCTTTGAACAAAAGGAGCTCAATATGAGACAAAGAAAATGGCTAGAGTTGGTGAAAGATTACGATATTATGATCCACTACCATCCTGAAAAAGCGAACGTGGTGGCTGATGCCCTTAGCAAAAAAAGAAAGGGAGTGGTGACGTCCATGATCACCAATCAGCACCAACTGATCGAGGAGATGTCAAAGTTAAATTTGGAGGTAGTCACATCTCCGAACAACATCAAAGCTAGGATGGCAGTGTTATTCGTGAAACCCACACTACGTGACCGAATTGTGGAAGCCTAGAAGAGGGATAACTTCCTAACGAAGATGAAAGATCTTATGGATAATAGAAGAGCCGAAAGTTTCTCTTTGGCTACAGATGGAGCTCTAATCTTTAGAGGAAGAATGTACGTGCCCAAGGATGAGAACTTGAGGGAAGAAATCCTCGAAGAGGCACATTGCATACTAATGTCTGCACATCCTGGAGGTACAAAGATGTACCAGGATTTAAGGGAAAAAATTTGGTGGAGGAACATGAAGAGAAGCATAGGTTTGTTCGTCAAGAAATGTCTCATTTGTCAACAAGTTTAAGTGGAGCATTAACGACCAGCTGGGATGCTAACTCCTTTGGAGATACCCGAATGGAAGTGGGAAGACATTGCCATGGATTTCATGGTTGGTTTGCCGAGAACCAAATGAGGAAACCACGTCGTATGGGTAATTGTTGATAGACTAACGAAGTCTACCCATTTCTTACCAATCAAGATGACATTCGGACTGGATAAGTTAGTGTGAATATATCTCGAGAAGATTGTCCGACTGCACGGCGTACCGGTTTCTATCGTATCGGATAAAGATCCTCAATTCTCTTTTAGTACAACTTTTCACCCACAAACAGACGGACAATCAGAGAGAACCATACAAATCCTGGAGGATATGTTGTGGGCATGTGTTTTAGATTTTCCTGGAAGCTGGGAAGACCACATGTGCTTGGTGGAATTTTCCTACAACAACAACTACTAATCGACAATTGGTTTGGCGCCCTATGAAGCACTCTACGGAAGAAAATGACGCTCACCTATCTACTGGGATGAAGTGGGTGAAAAGAAAATTTGGGACCCGAATTGGTGGATCAAACAATCGAGGTGATAAAGAAGATTCGGGAAAGAATACGAGTAGCCCAGGATCGACAAAAAACATATGCAGACAAAAGACGGAGGGAGTTGAAGTTTGAAGTAGGAGATAAAGTTTTCCTCAAAGTGTCGCCCACTAAAGGGGTCCATCATTTTGGAAAGAGAGGGAAGCTGAAGTCGAGGTACGTAGGACCATTTGAGATTCTAGATCGAGTTGGGGAGGTCACGTACCGTTTAGCACTACCGCCGGACTTCGCTGGAGTACACAACATTTTTCACGTATCTATGCTACGAAAGTATATATTCGATCCGAGCCATATAATTGATCAAGAAGGCATAGAACTTGAGAAAGATCTGACATATGAAGAAGTCCCGATAGCCATCTTGGATAGAAAGAACCGGCAACTAAAAAATCGAGAGGTGGCTATAGTGAAGGTTCAATAGAGCCATCATGGGAAGAAAGAGGCGACTTGGGAATTAGAAGATGAAATTCTAAAGAAGTATCCCGACTTACCTTTCCTAGGTACGCGTTTAATTTCGAGGACAAAATTCTTTTAAGGGGTAAGGGATGTAGCACCCTGGACCTAAAACGAAGCATAATTGATTAATTAAATATTAAACCCATAATTTAATAATTATGTGTGTTAATCTTGATTGTTTAATTTAATTACGTGCGTTTCAGATACATATTTACTGCATGATTTAGATGGAAATATTTTATAGTCTTGGAACATAGAATATTTTTATACTATTAGATGCGTATTGGAAAAACGAGAAGATAGAAACGAACTAGGGGTCAATCGGAGACCCATAGCTCAAACGGCGATGAAAAGGGCAAAACACGAAGTTTCGGAAAACCGAAAGATATTTATGGTGAATAGTAACGAAGATTTTTACATGAATAGCGACCAAGATTTTTACCCATGAACAATAACTTTTAGATTTTCACGTGAATAGTGATTTCTGGGAAATCTATAAATAGAGGGGTTTTCGATTCAAAAATCATTGTTTTTCCGAACGAGCCAAAACCGATGAAAACTCATAAGTCTCTCTCTCTCTCTCTTCATTGTTTCTGGCCTCCGATGGCCGCAAAATTTCAAAGTTATCGGTTTCGGTCGATTTTGCACAAAACATAGGTTTCATCGAGACGAGTCTTGGATAGGTCTCGGATTTCAATTCCGATCTCTCGTTCGTCGGAAAACGGCGAAAAACAGCCTCCAAACCCTAAACCCTAGTTTGTCACCTTTTCTTTTTCCTCTGATTTCTCTCTCTCTCTCTCCCTCTCTCTCGCCGGAGCAGCGCCTGGAAGTGTGTGGGGAGCTGCTGGAGGGGCGGCGCCGCCGGCGCTGGCAGCACCTCCGTGAGATAGTTTAGGCCGGCGCTGGAGATGAGCCGACGAGATTTGGGTGGTGGTGGCCGGCGGCAGGTGGCCGCTGGCCAAGGGCTGTGTTTGGGTGTGGTTTTATATGCATGTGTGAATGTGTGTTGGGGTTTGGGGGGGGTTTTCTGGAAAAAGTACTGTTCACGTCGGAGGGTGGCTGGAGCTGGGGTCATCGACGGACCAGGTGGGGGCGGCGTCGCCACAGCAGGCAGCTGCTGGAAGCTGCTGGTGTGCGCTGGGCACGCTGGGTACTTGACCTGCCGAGGGACACCGAGGCTGCCGAGAAATGCTAAGCCCGCTGCCGAAGCTGCTGAGGACGCCTGCCAAGCTTGTCGAGTCCGCCGAGAAGCATCGGGTGCTGGCGCGCGCTGCTACCGAGAAGCGTGGGCTGAGAGCTGCCGAGAAATATGCACAGCGCCGGGTGCGCTGGGCGCGCGCGTGACGCCGGAAGATGGATATGCGCGCAGCGCCGTGTTCATAATACGAATCCCGTTTTTTCTATCGTACATTATCATCGAGTCGTCGCCGATGAGATGTTGTTGACCGGGGGTCGTGGGTCCCGGTCAAAGTCAACCCTTTGACCAAAATTACCAAAATACCCCTAAACTTAAAACGCTCCGTTCAAGCTCGTTTCAACTCCGATTGAGCTTATTCTTTTTCCGTCGTGACCCAAATTTTGTCCTATTTCATCTTAGCCTTATAAACTGAACATCTACTCTTGTTTCTTCAACCTCAATCTTTAGATCTCTCGATCTATCGCGTCTTTAACGATCGTTCTTCCTCCGGAATCATTTATAGCTTTAGTTATACTTTTTAAAGATCTAAGAAAACACTGTAACTTATGTAAGCTACCTGTTGGATTGAGCTTTGAGATACTTGATCTTTGATACTTACTACTCACGCGGTAACCACCGAACAAGGTGGGGGTAATTTCTAACTCTTTATTTGTTTACAGTTTTCCCTATTTCTTTCTTCACGCCCACAAGGAAAACTCTGATATTTTTATGGAAGAAAACGGGGCGTGACAACTGCACTCTAAAAGTCTCTGCCGAGATTTTATATCAATATGAAATTTTCTTTCTTTAAAAAGTAATAGTAATTTGCGGGTATTAATTAATATTACTAAGATATATGGATGAATAGTGTGTCTTGTTTTATAGATTATCTAGCTAATTCATTTGCACCCACAAAATCCCCAATTCGTTATGCAAAAGATTAGTGGTGAATTAAATAGAATTGATCAAGTAGGATCAACTGTTGTAAATCGGTCATTTAAAGTATTTTAATGATTATACCGTTATCAATCTCTTGACTTCACATTATTGTGAATTATGCATATTACAGTAAATTATGTAAATATGTGATGAAAAAGAAATGAGGGAAATTACTCGTGAATGAAATTAAATTAACAATATCATGGGGTATTTTAAGTTTGAATTCTTTAAAAAAAAAAAATTAGACTGGTGATTGCAAATTCGATTGAACCTAAACTCCTCCCTACACAACAAACAAAAACCTGCAGCCTGTTGAAATAATTATATTAGGATACCATTAGATAACCCCTTCTGTTAAATATGTAATGGGAAGAATATAGTAATAGTACTATTAAAATATAAAAATATGTAAATTTAGGACATTCTTAGTCATTCATTATATAGGAACACTATTTTTTCGAACTCCGACATTGAGACACTATCTTTTAAATTTGAGCAAGTTTAGGATAATTAACCTGAAATTCCAAAAATCTGAACCTAAACTGCATGTACAATGCATGTGCCTCTCCAATTCCGGGTTTTTTAAAAATTTAATTTGATTCTCGCTCAAATCGAGCTTGAATTGAATTGCACTCAATAATTGATTTGGGACTTTGTTATAACATGAGGATATGATTGCTTTGGCGTATAAAACATACTGTAAGTGTGTCCGTATGCTCCTATGCAAGAAATCACAAACTATAAAAATATCAGAGACGTAATGTTGTCTGTGATGTTGACAACACTACGGACAACACAACAAAAAACTAAAATTAATAAAAAGATAAGAGAATTATCCACGAGTATATAACAATACTCGTGGAACACTTACAGGGCAAAATATGTCTTATTAATTGATCTTGTAAGTACAAAAAACACAAAGAGATCTTTGAAGAAGAATCTCTTTGAAAGACACTCAATACGTCCTATATGTGTATTTATGAAAGCTATGGATGTATACAGTCATATGAAAAAGATTATTGACCATGTAACTAATCTATCTTGCTAGAGAGTCATTGGAGTAGGCATACTTCATGACTCTACGAAAAATAGATAGACTTGTTAAAGGAAATGTGGTCAACACTAAGAGCAACACTGCGAAACTGTCTAGACTCGATTGTTTGTAATGCTTGCGCTCTCTTCGTTCTCTCAATTCTCTGCCCTGATCTTCAAGACAAATCCATCTATTTATAGACCTCATGAACCTCCATGATCTTGTAGTCTTTACCATGATCATAGTGCTCCATGATCTCCACTTCATGCTCCATTATCTTGATCTCCATGAACTCCATGATCTTGTAGTCTTTACCACGATCATAGTGCTCCATGATCTCCACTTCATGCTCCATTATCTTGATCTCCATGAACTCCATGATCTCCATCTTTCTCTCCTTCTCAACACACGTTCTCTTCTTTCCATGATCTCCATCTGTCTCTCCACGTTCTTTCTTCTCTTTCTAAAGACTCACGTTTTCCTTTATAAGAGATGAGAACATGTACTAACAACTCATTCCTATAAAATAGGAGAAAGGTGTTTGATTTAGTCAAATCTCTTTCGTTGATTGAATGTGCAAAAACACGTGAGAAATAAGAAGAACCAAATCTTCTAGATTTAGATTAAAAGATCTCCCAATCTTTCAAATAACAACCTTTCGTGAATATCTCCAAGATAATTGATTTAATTAAGAAAAAGGAAAAATTAAATATGTTGAAAAATTCAACATTAACACATACATTTTAGTTAAATTTCAAGAAATATTTAGGTGAGCTTGATGGTTCCAGCAGTAGAGGCCGTTTTGACGAAACTTTCTCAAAACTTAACAAAAATATTTATTTTCAACGCCAAAGCACTCCTCTCTTCAAGCTCTAGCCAAGCCCCAAATCAATTTATCGAATTTAATTCAATTCAATTTCGATTTGAGTGAGAATGTACTCAATTTTTTGAAAAATCCAAATTTGGGGTGGCACATGCATTGCACATGCAATATAAGCCCAAATTTTTGAAATTTCGGGCTAATTCATGTCCTAAAATTGGTATATGACCAAAATATAATGACATTATATAAGATGGAGTTTATATGGATAAAAATGTTGGTCAACTCACTCAATATGATCAATTTCAATCTCACATAAGACTATTAAAAGCTCTGTCTCATGCAAGACCTCATGTGAGACGGTCTTACGTGAGTTTTTGTGAATATAATATCCTAAATTTGCAAATTTCCCAAACTTGATCATAGAAAAACATACCATATTTTAATTAGTAAATATTATCTTTGTTAAGTATAGTTAAAATTTAATAATTTATTTTACTCACAAATTATTTTAAATGCACCATTATCATGAGATGTAATAATCAAATTTTAGCAACTCGAATAAAAACCAAAATTTCAACTTGAGAAAAGATTATTCAGCTATTTAAATAATATGTTTGTGTGGCACTATTTAAGTCGTATAGGATCAATTGATGACAACTAATATAATTTTCATATCAGTAATTATTTTAAAGTAAAAATATAAATGGTCCAAAATCAATCTATAAAATATAAAACAAAAAAAATGAAGGTTAAATTGATCACTATTTCTTTAATACTTCTTGGAGCGCACACATTGACTGTAACTATCACGACAACATCACTTCTCCACGCAATGCACATCCCTTCATCATTTCACTAATCATAACCAATTAATCTTTCATTCTATTATCGTTGAATTACTTGGTTATTATAACCCACTTTTTTGAGAATACACAATCCACTCATTAGGTTTATTTCACGAATAAATACATATATATATATATTTCATTTATTTTCAGTTTATTAAAATTTTGAAGTACTTTCGGTTAGAAAAAATCCAAAGAAATCCCCAACAAATCAAAAGAAATCCAAGAACAAATAAAAAAATAAATCTCAAGAAAATTTATTTATCAATAATAAATTAACGAAGTGGGCCGGGATGCATAACTTTTTTCTCCGTTAATATAAATATAGATTTACAAAAGAAAGACATGAAGTCATGGAGAGTAGAGGTGCTCAAACGGTTCTGTTGTGCGAAAACTAACACTACGCAAGTGCACGTATCGTGACAAGTAATACAGTGGACTTGAAAAGTCTGGATATCGAACCCACAGGGAAAATAATAACTATCTATTCCTAAGTACTAGATTCTCACAACTTATGATCCTATCCAGTGAATCCAAATTTAAGAGTTGATTGTTAACCTACGAAAACAATGAAATAGTGATTGCAATTAAGGAAAGAAGAATTAAACTAAGATTTATCAAAATAAACAAACCTAGGATTTTATCTCCCCTATGTGTTTGAACTCCCCCTTACTCTTTTCTCATGCAAGATTCAATTCCCGCTTCCTAACCTGAGATGCTAATATAATCATACCCTGTTTCCATGTGATGCATGAATCTAATGCTATGAACAATTTACTGTATTCCTACGCAATTAAATTCATAACAAAGCATTAAGCATAAATCCCAAATAAGGCTTCATAAGGTGAAATCTATATTCCTACGATTTCACATGCAATTAAACATTATCTTGTTCAATTAACTCAAAGGATCTTCTACCACAATTCTAATTATCAAACCAATCTTCCGATATAACTTTGACAATAATATAAAGATACACAAATTGGCCATATTCATGCACTTAATCAACAACAAGTAGAAGAATGAATCGTAAATCAAACTTGCATTAGAATCGAAATAAAGGGTTCATAAATCACATATAGGGTTCGAATAAAACCCTAGAGAGGAAAGATTCTAGCTACTCATTGTTTGATCAACAAAGAAATTCACAAAGAAAAATGAATGAAAATAAACTCTTGAATTGATGCCGATCTTCGCTTCTTCGCTCGATCGTCTTGCTTCTCTTGTGGGGTGGAAGGTTCTATTTCTCTAGGTCTTGACATGGTTTTTATATAGACACCAAGAGGCAAAGGACTCCTAAATTCGTTGGAAGCATGAAAATCGCGACTTTCTACCAAAATGCGCAGCGGGTACCGCGCTACTGAGATGTGAGTACCGCGGTACCGAGACAAAGACTTGAATTTTCTGGAGTCGAGTATCGCGGTATCGAGATATGGGTATTGCAATACTGAGGTGCAGAACTCCGAGCTTTGGAACTTCACTTTGGGTACCGCGGTACTCAATATGGATACCACGGTACTGACCCCATTTCTTCCATTTTTCGCACGCTTTGTCTTCTTTACACTGTTTTCACCTCTTGTACCTATATTATAACAGCCTATTTAATTAATTAAAGTGTAAAGATATATATTTATATATATAAATATATGTATATGTATATATGTATAATTAATTAGTTAGCTAGGGAAACTAAGTAATTAATTAGTTAGGAATAACAATTAATAAGTTAAGAAATGAAAAATGAGTCATGCTATTTACTCTCTTTCCACGCCACTTGCAGCTTCTTTTCTTTCTCTTAGTTGACACAATCAATTTAACTGGTTTTAAGTGTGAAAAGGGGGGAAGGTAATAAAAGGAAAAGAGAAGCAAGACAACAGAAGTTACGCTTATACACAGATTTCCTCTTCCCTTCTCCACTCAAGATTTTTATCTCTCTCTCTCGTTCCAGGTCTATTGGGGCTGCTCTTTTTTGGTTGTTGCTGCCACCAGATGGGTCGGGGTGTCGGGCTGGGGGAAGAGTCGTCGGGGTGCAAGAGCACTGGGCACTGGCCTGAGCGTGAGGGCGTTGAAAGATGGGCGCCCTTCGTGCTGTTTTTGGCTAGGTTGTAGTGTAGTTGTGTGTGTGGTGGTGGGTCGTCTAGATAGGTGGAAGTATGGTGGTCAGTCGGGTGTGAGTCGCCGGCAACTCGGGCGCGCACGGTGTGCACCGGCTCCTGG
This sequence comes from Scutellaria minor, assembly GCA_954870855.1. NCBI lineage: Eukaryota > Viridiplantae > Streptophyta > Magnoliopsida > Lamiales > Lamiaceae > Scutellaria > Scutellaria minor. The sequence continues at coordinate 7,631,431 of OX940733.1, forward strand.
CACCCGACGGCTGCCGAATTTTCTCGGCAGTAGGTAAGGCTCCTCAGCTGGCTGTCGAGTTTTCTCGGCAGCCCCATGCCCAGTTTTCCCGATGGTAGCCTGTTCGAGCAGGCCACTTCCCGACGTCACCTCGCGCGGCGCCGCCGCCTCCTGCCACCACCACCTACCTCGCTGGATACCTCACACCGCCGGCTACCACCTTCGGCCATCCCTTGCCGGATTTCGGCGATAAATAGTGTCTGAATCTTCACCGCAAAAACCTTCGATGCTCAATTTTTCGAAAATCAACCCTCACCAAAAACTCCTTCGGCCGGTGACCCCAGTCGCCGGCGACCATGCACCCGACCCCCAGACACCGGCCTGCGACCTCCTAACTCTGGCCACAACTCATGCAAGAACCAAACATATACACACACACCCGTTTGCAAACACACCCACACATCTACTACCTCACCGGTGGCCACCTGCCGCCGGCGACCACCACCAACCACCATCGCCTTGGCCTGCGACCCCTAGTCGTCGGCCACTACCACCGCCGTGCACACACACACACACAGTAGCTTGCACACACACACACAGCCGGATATCCTTGGCCGGCGGACACCAGCCGCCGGCCACCTCCTAGACCACCTCACCGGCGACCTCCCGTCGCCCGCCCAATCAGCATGCAAGACACACACAGTAACACACATATATATACACACACATGCACGTACTACATACATACTCCACGTTTCGGCCCGGCGCCGCCACCAGCAGCGGCGCCACCTCCCCGACATCACCACCACACCACCAGCAGCTTCTCCGGCCACCGCTTCGGCAAGAGGACGAGGAGAGAGAGAGAAATCAGAGGAGAGAGAAAGGGTGACGAGGGTTAGGGTTTGGGCTATTTTTTGCCGTTTTTCAGCGAACGATAAATTGGAATTGAATTTTGAGACCTATTTTAGAATTGTCTCGTCGAGACGAACATCGTGTACGAAAATCGATCGAAACCGACAACTTTAAAATTTTCCGGCGATTGGCCAGCGGCGTGCCGAAAAACAGAACGACGGGAATAAAAAGAGGAGAAAGAAGGACTTACGTGTTTTCGTCGGGTTTGGCTCGATCGAAGAAACGATGATTTTTGAATCGAAATCACCTCTATTTATAGATATCCGAAAGTTACTATTCACGTGAAATATCTAATTTACTGTTTATCGTTGACTTTTTCTGAGTACTGTTCATCATAAAAATCTCGTTACTATTCTCCGTAAAAATCTTTCGATTTTCTATTCCGAAACTCTAGGTTTTGCCCTTTTTATCGCCGTTCGAGCTACGGGTCTCCGATTGACCCCTAATTCGTTTCTATCTTCTCGTTTTTCTATTACGCATCTAATGATAAAATAAAATTCTATGTTCCACGTCTAGAAAATATTTCCATCTTAAACATACATTAAACACGTATCTGTAACGCACAAAATAAATTAAACAGTTAAATTATACGCACATAATTATTAAATTTTAGTTTTAAATATTTAATTAATAAATTATGCTCGTTTTGGTCCGGGTGCTACATCCCTTACTCCTTAAAATAATTTCATCCTCGAAATTGAACGTATACTTAGGAATAAAATAAACATGTACCTATGAAAGGTAGGTCGGGGTACTTCTTCAAAATTTCGTCCTCCAACTCCCAGGTTGCCTCTTCCCTTCCATTACGGCTCCACTGGACTTTCACTATAGCCATCTCTCTATTCCTCAGCTGACGTTTCTTTCTATCCAAGATGGCTATCGGAACTTCTTCATAAGTGAGATCTTTTTCAAGCTCTACGTCTTCTTGACCGATTATGTGATCTAGGTCAAAAATATATTTCCGCAGCATAGACACATGAAAGACATTGTGCACTCCAGTGAAGTCCGGCGGTAGAGCTAGTCGGTACGCAACCTCCCCAACTTGATCGAAGATCTCGAATGGCCTTACATACCTTGGTTTCAGCTTTTCCCTCTTTTCGAAATGGTGGACTCCTTTAGTGGAAGACACTTTGAGAAAAAGTTTATCTCCCACCTCAAATTTCAGCTCCCTCCATCTCTTGTCTGCATATGATTTCTGTCGATCTTGGGCTACTCGTATCCTGTCCCGAATCTTCTTTATTACTTCGACCGTTTGTTCCACTATTTCGGGTCCCAGAATTTTCTTTTCACCCACTTCATCCCAGCAGATAGGTGATCGACACTTTCTTCCGTAGAGTGCTTCGTAAGGCGCCATACCAATGGTTGCCTAATAGCTATTTTGTAGGCAAATTCTACTAAGCACAGATGATCTTCCCAATTTCCAGGAAAATCTAGAACACAGGCCCGCAACATATCCTCTAAAATCTGTATGGTCCTTTCCGATTGTCCGTCAGTTTGTGGATGGAAAGCTGTGCTGAAAGACAACTTGGTCCCTAACTCCTTCTGTAAACTCTGCCAGAACCTGGAAGTGAACCGTGAGTCTCTATCGGATACGATAGAAACCGGTACGCCATGCAATCGAACTATCTCATCGAGATATATGCGTGCCAACTTATCCAGTCCGAATGTCATCTTGATTGGCAAGAAATGGGTAGACTTTGTGAGTCTATCAACAATTACCCACATGGCGTGGTTTCCTCTTCTGGTTGTCGCCAAACCAACCACAAAATCCATTGCTATGTGTTCCCACTTCCATTCCGGTATCTCTAATGGAGTTAGCATCCCAGCCGGTCGTTGATGCTCCGCTTTCACTTGTTGACAGATAAGACACTTCTTAACGAACAACCCTATACTCCTCTTCATATTTCTCCACCAGAAATTCACCCTCAAATCTCGATACATCTTTGTACCCCCAGAATGTGCAGACATTGGTGTGCAGTGCGCCTCTTTAAGAATTTCTTCCCTCAATTCATCATTCTTAGGCACACACATTCTTCCTCTGAAGATTAGAGCTCCATCTGTAGCCAAAGAGAAACCTTCGGCTCTTCCATTATCCATTAGAGCTTTCATTTTCCTTAGGAAATTATCACTTTTCTGAGCTTCCACAATTCGGTCCCACAGTGTGGGTTTTACGAACAATGCTGTCATCCTGGACTCAATGCTGACTGGAGACGAGACTATTTCCAAATTAAGCTTCGACAACTCCTCGATCAGTTGGTACTGATTGGTAATCATCGACGTCACTACTCCCTTCCCTTTCTTGCTAAGGGCGTCAGCTACCACATTCGCTTTCCCAGGATGGTAGTGGATCGTAATATCATAATCTTTCACCAACTCTAGCCATCTTTGCCTCATATTGAGCTCCTTCTGCTCAAAGAAATACTTCAGGCTCTTGTGGTCGGTGTAGATTTCGCATTTCACGCCGTAAAGATAATGCCTCCAGATCTTGAGGGCGTGTACCATAGCTGCTAATTCCAGATCGTGAGTCGAATAGTTTTGTTTGTGGATCTTTAGCTGGCGTGATGCATACGCCACTATCTTTCCTTCTTGCATCAGAACACACCCCAAACCTTGCTTGGATGCGTCATTGTAGACCACGAAATCTTTAGACACATCTGGAACTATTAAGACCGGTGCTTCTGTCAGCCTTCTCTTCAGTTCCTGGAAACTATATTCGCATCGCTCACTCCACTGGAACTTCACATCTTTTCTCATCAAGCGAGTCATTGGAGTGGCGATCTTCGAAAACCCTTCAATGAATCTCCAGTAGTATCCAGCCAGGCCGATGAAACTTCGAACTTCTTTAACATTTGTTGGAGTTTCCCATTTACTGACAGCCGCCACCTTTTCAGGATCTACCTCGATCCCCTGTGCAGAAACGATATGGCCCAGAAAACCAACTTTGTCCATCCAGAATTCGCACTTCTTGAATTTGGCATGCAACTTTTCCTTCCTTAGTATCTCCAATGCAATTTTGAGATGTTGTTCATGGTGCGCTTTATCGCACGAGTAGATGAGAATATCATCAATGGACACTATGATAAAAAGGTCGAGATAAGAATAAAAGACGTAATTTATCAGATCCATGAAGACAGCCGGAGCATTACTCAGTCCGAATGGCATGACTACAAACTTGTAATGGCCATACCTCATTCTGAAGGCTGTCTTAGATATATCAGCATCTTTGACTTTCATCTGGTGATATCCAGATCTCAAGTCAATCTTTGAGAACACACTGACACCTCTTAATTGATCAAAGAGATCTTCAATCCGAGGAAGTGGATACTTGTTCTTTATTGTTCTCTTATTCAACTCTCGATAATCAATACACATCCGAAAGCTGCCATCCTTTTTCTTCACAAACAGTACCAGTGCTCCCCAGGGTGATACACTCGGTCTGATAAAGCCTTTATCCAACAGCTCCTGTAGTTGGATCTTCAATTCCTGCAACTCTTTCGGCACCATCCGATAAGGAGCCTTTGACACCGGCGCTGACCCTGGGATAAGATCTATCTCGAAGATTACTTGTCGATCCGGTGGAGGACCTGGTAAATCCTCTGGAAATACATCCGTGAATTCATTTATCACTGGCACCTTCTCGATAGAAATCGATTCCTTCTCGGAGTTTACCATATTAACCAACCAAGCTTCGCATTCTCCTTTGTTCAGCATCTGGGTTGCTTTTATGGCCAAGACAATCCTTGAGTCGACTTTAACTCGTGTCCCGTGGAATGTAAACTCCGACTCTCCTGGTGCTTGAAATACTATCTCCCTCTCACGACACTTGATTTGTAACGCCCCATTTTCCTTTATTGGAATATAGGTCGTCACCCTTTACATACTTAGGAAATAAAGAAATAATAATGTTTTTATAACATATAGCGGGAGACTTAAAAGCGAAGACACGAGTGTTTTTTTTTAAACATCATATAAATCAATATATATATAATGGTATATCGACTATTAAACAAGTCTAGACGTGTCTTACCCACATTTCTAGGTAAAATGTTTGAACCATCGGTCAACGAGAAAATACTCAACAAAACATACATATAATATAAGATAAGTCTAGGCGATAAGTCTAGGCCCAACGATTTCATAATATACACGTTTAAACAACATACTATTTTAAAAGAAAAGGAACTTAGTTCTAACATATCTACTAATGCGATAGAGAGAAGTCAGTCCAACTAGCTACTCGTCCACGTCATCATCCAGTGAGCCTGAAAATATAAAATGGTAACATCATGAGACACCTCCGGAGAGGGATCCCAGTGGGATAACCTTACTGTCTAATATATTGAAGCAATTAAATTATTAAGCGAGTATTACATGTCCATTGGGCTCGCTCACCCGGACCATAATCATAAAGGAATGTGGGAATCGCTCGCCCACTAAACCTTGCATAGAGGAGTGTGGAAATCACTCGCCCACTAAACCTCGCATAGACCAGGCATTTACGCCCTTATGGTCGCTTTCATAGACCAGGCATATCTGCCCTAGGTCGTCGCTTTCATAGACCAGGCATATCTACCCTTTAAGGTCGTCGCCCAGTATGGAAGTTACATACTGGTTATAGCTACGGACTTCAACCGTAGATTTTCATACATAACTTATCAATTCAATTAACAACACATAGTAGAGAGTAGAAGTTACCCACTTTTTCGTAAAGAGTGCAAGGGTTGCCTCAGGTTCCACCGATCGTCTCGACTGCGCTCGACACACTTAACTGATTAGCTTCCTTATATCGTATAACACATTCTTTTGCATTTATATTATGTTACATTACCCAAAACACATTCATACTCATAACTTATTCTTTAAACTTTCAAACTAGTAATCTTCGAATGATAAGAAGACTCATAAAGTTGCAACAATTTTTAATAGTTCACATGAGATTCCTAAAATCATATAATTATTCATATACGTACATAACTTCTTTTAGTACATTATATAAAAACATCAACTAAAAATAAGGTTCACATAAGTAGTCATGAATTTCTTAAGTTGGCCGAAAAACTGGACATCATATGCTGAAAAATGAACTTTCTCGTAAAAATCACCATAATTCGTACAAGGTTCCAAAAATGACATAGTAAAATTCTACATACTTCTAAGAACGTGTACTATAACATGGTAAAACATGGCTTATAAATTCGATCCCAATAATTAGTTATGAATTTTAGAACGAAGCTGAAAACAGGACATCGTCTACGTGAAAACAGGTTTTATTGTAAAAATCGGCATAAATCATACAAAGATCAAAAAAATGCACACTAAAATCCTACACGTACCTAAGAACAAGTTATTAAACATAGTAAAAGATCATGCATAAATTCGAAGTATATTATTCCAGAAAATTATACGAATCAGACCCGAAAACAAGCAAAACTGTCTCCGAACAGTTTATCTTAGAAAAATCATATAAAATCGAATTTAACTCCAAACCTCATGAAATTTTACAGGCATATTCTCGACTTCATATATTTCAATCTAGCTAAAGAATTCATCTTAATTCAATTTCTAAAAGTTTTGAACACAACTAAAACAGTAGCAAAATAAAGCATATCTTTAAGTCTACCCTAGAATCAACTTATTCCTCCATGCAAACAACATATAATCCCAAAAAATATGCCAAAGAACATCTTTGGACTTCTTATCCTAAAGTATTAAGCATAAATCATGAGTTTTAATGAAGGATTCATAAGGGTTTAGCCAAAAATACCTTTAGGTTTTGAAGAAGACTTGATGGATAAAAGATCTTTGCTTTCCTTTATCTCTTGTACTAACTTATCTATGTCTTTGGCTCTCTTATATGAAGTGATCAAGAGAGAGAGAGAGAGAGAGTGATCGAGAGAGAGGGAGGGAGAGAGAAGAAATATCCTCAAGCTAAGATGTATTGCATGTTGCAAGTGGATGATTATTTGCATGATGCTATTAGATTAGTGAGGTGGCTAGTCTAGATTACTTAGTCATAGGTAGCAAACTTATCTTGGAAGATTTGGATTAAAAATAAAGGTTAATCTAATTATTTATCTTGATATATCATGTTTCATATTACACATATATAAGTATATGTATACTTATTGAAGGACTAATAATCATATAGTATGGTATAAAATTCACATAGATGCGGAAATAGATAAGCATAAAATTAAATATTAAATTTCCATATATATACTTAAATTAATAATAATAATAAGCATTTCGGTTATTTCAATAATTACTTATAATGCATGCTCATTCAAGTAAGACGTCTTATTTCATAAATATACATATAAGATCATAAGTAAAACTTTCTGGAAAGAAAGCATATAAACCTAAATCATTTTATTCAATTAATTTAATTAACATCTTATCTTTTACTTCCGTTCATGTGTGTCGAGTAAGTGGAGATCGAGCTCGGTTTCGTCCGTGAGCAATCCTACAAAACTCTTAAAATCTCGAAAGAAAATCATATCATAAAATCTTTAAAATAAATAAGCATAACGTATAATCATAAATCATAACTTAGCGTCATATAAGTTCTCTCTCTTAACTCATTCTTAAATAAACATTAAAAGTATTTTTATAAAATATGCAATGCAGGTTTTCTTGAAAACGGGGTGTTACATGATTACCGCATAATTGGACTCTATCCAGTCCATTCCCAGGATTACATCGAAATCTTTCATCTCCAGAGCGTGGAGTTCTGCTAGAAGTATCTTATCCTCAAAGACAATCTTAAGATGACGGTACAAGTGTTTTGTCTTTACTGTCTTTCCTGAGGGGATACTAACTTCTAGAGTTCGAGCGACTATCCTACCGTCAACATGCTTTAGCAGTTTACAGAAGTTGAGAGATATGAAGGAGTGTGTCGCTCCAGTATCAAATAAGATGAATGCAGGTATATCAGATACTATTAACATACCTGCCATCGTCTCTGATCCCTCTGCGCCCTCTGGACAAGTCAGAGCGAAAGCTCTCGCTCTACCTGCTACTGGCCTCGAGTTCGGCCCTATAGCCAGCGTACTTCTTGCCTTCCAGCAATTCGCCGCAATATGCCCCGGTGCCCCGCAGTTATAACAGTTTCGCGTCTCTGGCTGACACGGCCTCGTATGCACTTTTCTGCATCTCGGGCACGGATTTCTAGGTCGAGGAACAGGAAGAAGTGGAGCATTGCTTGCCCTGGAAAACTTATTCGGGGTGAAGCTCTGGCTTAGGCCAGTTCATTTCCTCTTGGCAGGAACAAGAAAAACTCTCTTGAGGGGTGCAACATCTAATCCCATCTGGGATGCAATCTCTTGGGCTCTTTCGATGACATTTATATAGGTCATTATCCCCTGCCTAGCGAGGATCGAGCTGATCTCGGAGCGAAGACCCTTCTCGAATCTTCGAGCCTTCTTCTGATCAGTATCCACTAGATGTGGGGCATACCGGCTCAAATGGTTGAACCGCCGTTCGTAGTCCCCTACAGTCGAACTCCCCTATTTGAGATGAAGGAACTCTGTTTTCTTCAAATCCCGATATGATTGAGGAATAAAATGGTGAGAAACTATATCCTTGAATTCCTCCCAAGTCATGCTCTCCCTCTCAGCTGGCAGTAGCGTCCATTTGTACGAGTCCCACCAATGACTCGCTTCATCCGTTAGCTGGAAGATAGCGCAGCTAACCATCTACTCCTTAGAGCAGGTGAGATGCCCGAACAACCTGTCAAGTGACCTTAGCCACTTTTCTACCACAGTCGGTTCCCCTCTTCCGTCAAACGTCGGTGGATTGAACCGCCTGAACTGTTCATAAATCAGGTTCGGGTCAGCTCTAGCTGGCTAAGAAATGACCCGATTTTGCTTCAAAGTGTTGTGCTAATCCTCGTAGCACAGTTACTAAATCACCAACATTGGCGTTCTCCTCATGTTCTGGCTGGTTAACCGGTGGCTGCGGCTGTTCCTTCCTAGGTCTGCCTCTCGACATAATTCTGTTACGATATGTATATGTGTATAAGTCGTTGTGATTACATAATAATTACATAAGTATAGCAGATAACGCGTTTCACGTGATAAAACATAAACATAAACTTCATAAGATGAGCAAAAGGACATATGTGCATATATACATAGCAGCAAAAAAAGGATAGTACTACACTATAACAAAAGGGTGTATGTACACTATCTATAAAGTAAGAACTACCCTAAACATATACATATAGAATAACATATCATGTGTAGCATAACATATCATATAACACGTCTTCTAGAATCATCTAATCTATATCAGCGGGAGGCGACGGAGGCCCCGGTCCGTCCTGAGGATCATCCTCCTCTAGGTCGATCTCCTCAGGATCCTCCTCCGGATCCTGCTCTGAACCGGAGCTGCTACTGGGAGGATCATACGGTGATGGCTCCGAAGTAGTCGGAAGGCCATGCCGGCCCCATAACTCCAGTATCCCTCTAGCCAAGTTACCAAAGTTGGCAATCGGCACCAGGTTAGCCGCCGAGAACACCAACTCATCACGATCGAGTAGGCGAGCTCTCTCCTACCACTCCGGGGGTAGGGTATGAATCAAATGCTGGCACGCCCCCACTCTGCTAACCCTACCCCGCTCACCTCCGATCTCCCTCCAACAATGGAGAAGTCTAGCTACATGCTCTCCAACAGATCTATCATCTGTAACTCTACTCTCAAAGAAGCAACGTCGTAGCCTCTCCTCTCTAGTCTCAATCACAGGTGCTCTTTCTCTCCCTCTACCAGCTCTATAAATCCTATTCATCTGTCAAATAATTTACACGAGTTTCTAATATCATATATCCATACCTGGTACGCCCCCCTCAAAACCTAACGGTTCAAGGTAAAATAGCATATAACAATCAATCACTCAAATTCCGCAGATCTTATATCAGGGAGGGTCACCTATAGAGAGAGATTGGAGTCTATCTACTTCTTTCCGAAAACCCGACCACATTTTAAAAACATTTGAAATCATATTTTTTCCCATTTTTAAAACCAGTTCGAGCAAGTCCTCAACATTAGAACTGCTCTGATACCATCTGTCAAGCCCTGTTTTCTTTTAATAAAATATCAGAGTTTACTCAGGCATGAAGATAGAAAAGCAAGGGATGCATAACACATACAGAAAGAAAGAAACAGGAGACAACAAAAGAAAGAGGTAAGGGATGATGAGAAACCTTCTCATAACAACAATCGGCCTCTACCGATATCAATCGGTCTCACAATCGACATACAACATCATACGCAGTGGAAAATATACATCAGGATCATACATCCTTACAAGTACCCAAAATATTACAAATCATAAATTATTTGAAACATAGTTTGGAAACGTTTGTGTTACAACATACTAAACAAAAGAGCCCACAGATAGCACCATCTCTCTCCCTTTAGGATTCCTCAGTCTCCTCATCTCCTGTATTGCGAGTATAGATTAAGGGGTGAGTGCGTGGAATACACTCGTGGGGATAACATCCACCACATACTATAGTTCTAAAAAAACTGGAAATTAAACTACAGTCACGTTGTCACAACACATAAAATGCACAATAGATATTAGAAATGGCAAGGGATGAATAGGTGTGGAATTCCTCCGTCTTACCTATAAACGGTCTCACTACCGTTGGTGCATTTCAAGAGGACCACCAAACCTCAACAGAGTAGTAGAAAATAGCAAGGGACGAACAGAATGCATGATCAGAGTGGATATCAGTCCAACCACAGTAATATTATGGCATAAAAAATATATTCACAGCATTTAGTATTCCTCAATCATGCATCTAAATAGGGAAAACAGTAAACAGATAAAAGAATATAAATTACCCCCACCTTGTTCGGTGGTACCCACGTGAGTCGATAAATCCGAAAGTCTAATACCTTGATAACTCAAAGCTCAGTCCAACAAGTAGCCTACACAGTTACGGTGTTTCTTAGATCTTAAATACAATATAAATAAAGCTGTAAAAGGTTCTGGTGGAAAAACGTTCGTTAACGACGTGACGGATCGAATGATCTAAAGTTTGGAATTCAAGAAACGAGAGGGTCAGATCTGTATAAGTGTCTGAATAGATAGGAAATGAAATTTGGGTCACGACAAAAAAAGAATGAGCTCGATCGGAGTTAAAACGAGCTCGAACGGAGCATTTTAAGTTTAGGGGTAAAATGGTAATTTTGGTCAAAGGGTTGACTTTAACCGGGCCCACGATCCCCGATCAACGATGTCTCATCATCGACGACTCGATACGGATGAACGACGGAAAGAAAACGAGGTTCGGATCGAAAACACGGCGTCGGGTGCACGTCGGCACCCGACTGGTGCGCTCGGGCGCGCACGGTGCACGCCGGCTCCCGGCACCCGATGCCTGCCGAGTATTCTCGGCAGCGGGTAAGGCTCCTCAGCTGGCTACTGAGTTTTCTGAGTTTTCTCAGCAGCCCCATGCCCAGTTTTCCCGACGGTGGCCTGCTCGAGCAGGCCACTTCCCGGCGTCCCCCGGCACTGCGTCGCCCGACGCGGCGGCGCCGCCTCCTACCACCACCACCTACCTCGTCGGATACCTCGCACCGCCGGCTACCACCTTCGGCCATCCCTCACCAGATTTCGGTGGTGAATAGTGTCCGAATCTTCGCCGCAAAAACCTTCGATGCTCAATTTTTTGAAAATTAACCCTCACCCAAAACTCCTCCGTCCGGCGACCCCAATCCCCGGCGACCATCCCCCCAACCCCCAGACACCGACCGACGACCTCCTTGTCGCCGGCAACCCCCTAACTCCAGCCACAACTCATGCAAGAACCAAACATATACACACACTCGTTTGCAAACACACCCACACATCCATTGCCTCGCCGGCGGCCACCTGCCACCGACGACCACCACCAACCACCGTCGCCGGGGGTCGCCGGCCACCACCATCGCCATGCACACATACACACACAGTAGCTTGCACACACACAGTGTAGGGTGTGTTTACAAACACACACACAGCCAGATATCCTTGGCCGGCGGACACCAGCTGCCGGCCACCTCCCAGACCACCTCGCCGGCGACCTCCCGTCGCAGGCCCACCTTCCTCGCACGGCGGCGCCACCCGGCGCCGTCCCAATCAGCATGCAAGACACACACACAGTAACACACATATATATACACACACATGCACGTACTATATACATACTCCACTGTTCCGGCCCGGCGTCGCCACCTCCCCGACATCACCACCACACCACCAGCAGCTTCTCCGGCCACCGCTCCGGCAAGAGGACGAGGAGAGAGAGAGATCAGAGGAGAGAGAAAGGGTGACAAGGGTTAGGGTTTGGGCTGTTTTTCACCGTTTTCCGGCGAACGACAAATCGGAATTGAATTCCGAGATCTATTCTAGAATCGTCTCGTCGAGACGAACATCGTGTGTGAAAATCGGCCGAAACCGACAACTTTGAAATTTTCCGGCGACCGCCGCCGCACCGGAAAACGGAACGACGGGAATAAAAAGAAGAGAAAGAAGGACTTACGTGTTTTCGTCGGGTTTGGCTCGATCGAAGAAATGATGATTTTTGAATCGAAATCACCTCTATTTATAGAAATCCGGAAGTTACTATTCACGTGAAATATCTAATTTACTGTTCATCGTTGACTTTTTTCGAGTTACTGTTCATCATAAAAATCTCGTTACTATTCTCCATAAAAATCTTTCGATTTTCTATTCCGAAACTCCGGGTTTTCCCTTTTTTTATCGCCGTTCAAGCTACGGGTCTCCGATTGACCCCTAATTCGTTTCTATCTTCTCGTTTTTCTATTGCGCATCTATTGGTAAAATAAAATTCTATGTTCCACGTCTAGAAAATATTTCCATCTTAAACATGCATTAAATATGTATCTGTAACGCACGAAATAAATTAAACAGTTAAATTATACGCACATAATTATTAAATTTTAGGTTTAAATATTTAATAAATAAATTATGCTCGTTTTAGTCCGGGGTGCTACACAATTGAAACTGGAACTCCATGTAACCGAACTACTCCATCAACATATAATCTTTCTAATTGGTTCATCGAATATGTCATCTTGATCGGTATAAAGTGAGCTATTTTTGTTAGTCTGTCAATAATTACCCATATAGGTTCGTGTTGCTTAGGGCTTCTTGGTAGTCCTGTAATGAAATCCATTGTCACGTGCTCCCATTTCCATTCTGGGATTTCCAATAGGTTCAACAATCCTGATGATCGTTGATGATCAGATTTAACCCTTTGACACATAAGATATCTTCTTACGAATTGTGCAATAATTTGTTTCATGCCCCTCCACCAAAAGTTACTCCTGAGGTCCCTATACATTTTCATTTCTCCAGGATGTACGATATAAGGTGTGACATGAGCTTCCCTCATTACTCATCCCGTAACTCATCATTCTTAGGTACACAAATTCTGCCTTTGAATTCTAAAGCTCCATCTGAGGTTATCGAGAAATCCTTAGTTTTCTCTTCTTGAACTTTATTGCGCATTAGGTTGGTAAATTTTTCACCCTTTTGAGCCTCGATTATTTATTCTCTTAATATCGGCTGAGCTATCATTGCAGTTAACATCATCATTAACTGCTCTGGCTTGACAATCGTTAGCTTCAATCTGCTAAATTCTTGAATCAATTTTTCTTACTGAGTTGGCAAAACTGCTAATTGGCCGTCTTGTTTTCTACTGAGTGCATCGGCTACTACATTTGCCTTGTCTGGGTGATAGAGAATCGTACAATCATAATCCTTCACCAATTCTAGCCACCTCATTTGGCGCATATTAAGTTCCTTCTGTGTGAAGAAATACTTTAAACTTTTATGGTCTGTATACACTCCACATTTTACTCTGTATAAGTAGTATCTCCAGATCTTTAATGCATGTACGACTGCTGCTAACTCCAAGTCATGTGTCGGATAGTTTTGCTCGTGCACTTTCAATTGGTGAGATGAGTAAGCTACAACTTTCTCATGTTGCATTAGTACACATCCTGACCCGAACTTGCAGACATCAGTATATATATCAAACCCTTCCGATCCATCTGGTATTGTTAAGACTAGTGCAGTTGTCAAACTTTGCTTAAGCTTTTGGAAACTGGTTTCATACTCTGGTGACCATTTGAATTTCTCATTTTTCTTTGTAAGTTGTGTGAGTGGTTTTGCAATACGCGAGAAGTTTTGGATAAACCTTCTATAGTATCCTGCTAAACCCAGAAAACTATATATTTCATTGACATTTATCGGAGTCTTCCAGTTTAGGACTGCATCAACCTTGACGGAATCAATCTCAATCCCTTGAGCCGTGATGACATGTCCTAAGAAAGCTACCTTGTTCAACCAGAATTCACATTTGCTAAACTTAGCATACAATCTCTCTCATCGCAAAACTTCTAGAACTGTTTTGAGATGTTCTTCATGTTCTTTTGCATCCTTTGAGTAGATCAAGATGTCATTAATGAACACGATAACAAGCTTATCTAAGTATTTATAAAATACACGGTTCATCATATCCATAAAAATTACAGGTGCATTGGTCACTCCGAAAGGCATTACAGTAAACTCGTAATGTCCATAACGAGTTCTAAAAGCAGTCTTTGGAATATCACTTTCCTTGACTTTTAATTGGTGATATCCAGATCGGAGATCTATCTTCGAAAATACACCAGCATTCTTCAGTTGATCAAATAAGTCTTCGATCCTTGGTAGAGGATACTTATTCTTGATCGTCAATCGATTAAGCTCCCGATAATCAATACACATTCTCAATGAACCATTTTTCTTCGTTACAAACAAAACTGGTACTCCCCATGGAGAGACACTCGGTCGGATGAATTTTTTATCCATCAACTCCTGTATTTAAATTTTCATTTCATGTAATTCTTTCGAGGCCATTCTGTATGAAGCCTTTGACATTGGCGCAACTCCAGCCATTAGATCAATGGTAAACTCCACCGATCGATCAGATGGAATTCCTGAGAGATCTTCTGGAAATACTTCTTAAAACTCTCATACCATGTCAAATGTTGCATTATGCTCAACAGGTGGTTCTCTATTGTCCTGTACTCCTTGTTGGTGTTGTCTTTCTTTTTGTTGTCTAGTAGGTGGGGCCATAGTACTTGCTTCTAGCATCCCTAGGCTTAACACGAGCCCTGACTCTCCTCATCATCATCAGAACCTCTGCAAGGGCGCTTCAATGGATGCTCATGCTCGATGCTGGTGGTCAACTAGGACCTGCTTCATTACCCTCTGGCCTTTGATCAACTGCTAGTTCCTCATTTATAGTTTCGACCTGACGTTGCCCTGCTTGAAACGAGGTCCTAGCAGCTCTCGCCTTCTCCAACATATCATGACTGTGATTAGATAGCCTCTCATACTTGGAGTAAGCATATGCCAAAATCTCCTCAATAATATATAGGCGCGTGACCCACATCATAGCTCGTAGAGAGTACCGATGAGCTATATTCTTCATTTGGGATATATATGCCAAGCACATCTCATAATGCTCTATAGTCTCCTGCAAACTCAAACAGTAAGCTTTGTACTCAATCTGAGGTCCCCGGCTATCGTCAAGGATGAGCAGCCTTCGGAAAACTGACCAAGCTATAGTCTGGTACACTGGGTGTACTCGAGCATGTAAATGCTCGACTGTCCGTAAATCATAATCTGCAAGACCTAGAGCTTAGAGTCTCCTGCGTGCTTCATTAATACATCCTAAAACTCCCATATATCCTCCCAACCATGCTGACGGCACTCGCGGTACTCCTGCTCTAACTGTGCGCATCTGGCTTCACGGTCCATTGAACTATATTATTTGTAATACTTTACCTCTGCATACTGCTTATTAGTATTTTTCCTACCCTCATTAGACCAATTCTGATGATCTCTTACATGTATAATATCATAACTAAGATGATTTCATAAAACATATCATACTTTATCGAATATCTTTAAAACATAACTTAAAATACTTACTCGGCGACGATTCAAACGGTAGCTGGCTGTTGACTTTCCCGCACTTAGCATACTTAGTTCATAATCCTAACCATATATTTAACTTTTATAACTCAAAATCATATTTAGACTCTATTAAACAAATAAAACTTAGACGAAAACATTAGACCTAGAGTCCGAGGTGATAATCCATAAACCTCGACTTTGATACCACGCTGTAACACCCCATTTCCTTTTTAATTGAAAATAGGTCATCATCATTTACTTATTTAGGAATTAAAGAAATTATAATTACTTTCTAAAATACAGCGGAAGAATTAAAATGAAGACACGAGAGCTATATTAATTTGTTTTAAAAAGCGTAACATATATACATATATATCTAACTATAAACCAAGTCTAGTCGTGCCTCACCCACATTTCTAGGTAAAATGTTTAAACCAAAAGTCTATCTGAAATTACACAACAAAACATATATACATGACAGGATACAAGTTTAGGCCCTTAGTTTATCATACTATAAATATTTAAACAACATATTGTTTTCAAAAGGAAACATTATTCTAGTACGACAACTTTAAAGGGACAGTGAGAAGTTAGCCCAGCCTGTTACACGTCTGTGTCATCATCTGTCGAGCCTGAAAATTATGAAAAACAACATCATGAGATACCTTCGGAGAGGGATCCCAGTGGGATAACTTTACTGTCTAATACATTGAAGCAATTAAATTATTAAGCAAGTACTACATGTTCTTCGGGTACGCTCACCCTGGACCATACTATAACATAAAAGAATGTGGGAGTCGCTCGCTCACTAAATCTTGCTTTCATAGATCAGGCACTAACGCCCTTATGGTCGTCGTCCAATATGGAAGTTACATATTGGTTATTGATGTTGCTCCAATCCGACACTCTTCTTCCCCAAGTGGAAAACCGATATCTCCGATTAAAGTACCTGCAAAACAAACACCGGGAGGGATTCTCGATGATGGGACTCCGACACTCAAGTCAGAAAAAATGAGAGAATATATGTGTTTTTAGTGTAATTTGCCTATGAAAAAAAATAAAAAAGAATGAATCTTACACACTTTTATACTCCCTGTGAGATATAGCCGTTGAAATCCTACGAAAAATAGGGGATATAGCCGGAAAATTAGGAGTATAAGCCACTGATTCCACGAAAATAGTGGTTTGTTACAGTCAGACTAGTTCGACCAGTTCGTCTTATCCTTATCGCCAGTCAGTTCGACGATATGTCCCGGAATTTAACGAGTTCGTACTATATCAGTTCACCGTTATCCGAAAGCTAGATAAGTTCGTCATTTCTCAATTCAGTTCAATTTCTGACTTTAATTCAAGATCAAATGAGAAAACTCCGGTTCAAACAAGTTCGACCATATCAATTACTCCCCCTCTTTGAAGTGCGTGTTTACACGCACAGGCATAGTTCGTCCAGCTTCTTCGTCGAACATTCATCGACTCATTTGAAGGCAAAGCATCTTTTCCATTAAAGGTGTTCTATCTAAACGACGCGTGGCGGAACACGCTTTCCAATAAGGATCTCTTCATTTCCTGCCGTCCAATTTCCACGCATCCAACGGTCAAGAAGACATGACTCTTCAATTTTTCCCCCCAAAACCAGGCGTCGCCTTCCTTAACAAGCGTCGTCTTCCTCATATATATACTACCTTCGGCACTCAAGAAACCCTTCTGCAAAAAATCATTGTGAGCCTCTTGCAAGAATTCATTAAAAAACCCTTACCAGTAAAGCTTATTCTTCTCAAAAAACCAGGTACCATTTTCTTTCCCTTTTCTTCTTATATTTCATTTCAATGGCTGCTTCTAATTCCTTAATCCATTAAAGAGATAAGAGTGAATCAGAGGAGGGATTCAAACAATTCCCTCTGCGTCCTTTTTCTGAATCAACAAACTCTAATCCTTCTACATTTGGCCGCCAAAACCCTCCGAAAAAATCCATAAGAAAACTGTAGATAATGTGTTTTTTGCAACCAAAGCTACTCAAACCCATACCATCTTCTTGAGTTCACTCTTGAGGGGAGGTTACACTGTTGTAATCCCTAACTCAGATGACCAACCACATCGAGCCCCCACCTATTATCAAACATGGTTTTTAAAACATGTCACTCTAGGCTTAGTTCCTCCCATACACCTTTTTTTCTGGAGATTGGTTCGGCATTTGGCATATGCCCGAACCAACTTCATCTGAACTCTATCAGTTATATCGTATCTTTTTACATGGTGTGCAAGTGGATGGGGGTCGAACCTACGTCTGAGCGGTTCCGATCTTGCTTTGTCCTCAAGCACACCAACCTTTCCGTTTTTACCTGAGTCCCCATAGTGATGGGAAGCGAGCTCAATTCCTATCTTCTGGAGATGAAAAAGTCAGCTCTTGGGAAAAATATTACTTTTTTATTCACGCACCGGCGAACCAACTTTTTCGCTCACTTCCTTGGGATCAAAATCCGAACTGAAATGACCTTGCTCCCTCCTGGGATTTTGAGCTCGCGGCCTTGGATAAGATCTTCCGCTGGGGGTGGTTTGATATTGTAAAAATGAGTTCCTGTGCTTCGCTGTTGTCTTTTTGGGGGTTCTATCCGAACAGTCAAGTTCCCCCCAGATTCAATCTAGGTTATTTCAATTTTTGTCATTCTCTTTCTTATTAACTCTGCTTCACTTTATCGAACTATGCCTTATACTGATTCCTTTCTGTCGCAGATAACACGATGAACAAATTTTTCAAGTTCGCTCTGAAGACCCCTACCACAGAGCGAACTAATTTCTCCCCCTCTCAGAGAGCGGTGAATGCTGGACTAGCCACTACCTTTCGGCAAGCAGAAGAGAGACGTCTCTCGGAGCTGGCCTCTAAAACTCCCAGTTCGACAGAAAATATAATCCAGGAAGAGGGAAGCAATCTTCCTGTTAGTTCGGATCCAATCGTATCTACTTCTCCTTTGGCCATCACTGATGTTCAAGCTCCTCCTATCTTGTCTGTTATTCCTGTCTCGGATCCTATTGATCTAACTGAAGAAGTTGGTGAAGGATCAACTGAAATTACCCATTTCCTATGCAGGAAGAAAAAAGGGTCTTCTAGTTCACAAAGAGCTTCGAAGAAGCAGAAAACTGTTGAAGAGCCCCTGGCTACCCCGGAAGCTCCAGAAGAGGTGGTCACTAGGAGTGAGAAAACTGCTGAGGAGGAGGAGGATGCTGAAGAAAAAGAACTAAAACTGCATTTGACTCGTGCGGCGAACTTGACAAAATTTCTCCAAATTGTTGGCAAAAGGGCCCTTCATCGGTGAGATCAAGTTCGACAGCGAAACGATCAATTGAGAGAGGTACAGGAGGAAAAGAAGACCTTAGAGAGCGACTTAATGATAAATACCGATAAAGCCAAAAATCTGACAGCTCGACTGGAAGAACGAGACATGGAACTGGTACTCGCTCGTTTGGAGGTGGCCAAGAAGGAAGAATTACTATTGGCCAAGGAAAAACATGTTGTGGAGAGGTAATCCGCTTATATGGCAATGGAGGCCGAGAACAAGAAACTGAAGGAGGAGTTGGAGCTGGAGAAGGGCGCCCGAATTGAGTTTGGTAATGCCATGTGGAAAAACGGCTTCTACCATTTTGCTCAGAGCCCAGAGATGGAATTAATATCAGAGAGCTTCCGAGAAAGACTCATGTTCCGCCTGTTCTCTTCCTCAATAAAGCTGCTCCTATGGCTGAAGCCTACTTCCGAGAGGGAGTTTGACTATGTCAAGAGGAAGTGGGACAAGCTTTTCACTTCGATGTCGATTCGTTGGGCGAAAAATTGCAGCAAACATTCCCAATTCCTCTTGGTTGGCATGGGGATCCGAATGAGGAAGTTGATGCTCGCTAGTGGGTTGGTTGCTTAGAAGAAGCACTCAAAGAGAATCTTCCTAACAGAGTTCTTAATAACCCCAGCACCAGCTCACTTCATCATGCATTGGAAGAACCAGGCCCGAGCTCAACTGTGGATCTGCCGGAGTACATGTTTGATCCTCTACCTCCGACCTTAACTGATGAACCAACTTCTCAACCTATTCCTCCTACCGATCCCCCTAGTCAGACTTAGATATTTTGTAATAGATATTTGATCTATTTTCGGAACTGTGCTTTCTGAATTTTCTATCTCCATTTTTTGGAAGTATCTTTGCTTGCATAATCAAATCGAGAAAAATTTTCCAAACTTGAAATAAAGGCCTAAGAAAAGAAATACTTGAAAAAGCATATATCACACCATACTCGGCACTCCCTGGGGGTATAGAGATGTATAAAGATTTGATTAAAACCTTTTAGTGTGGAATTTTCTTACAATAACAACTATCAGCCAATGATTGGGATGACACCATAAGAAAAATTACATGAGAGACAGTGTCACTCACCTCTCTATTGGGATGAGGTAGGTGAGAGAAGAGTTTTAGGACCTAAGCTTGTTTAGCGGATAATGGAGGTAATAAAGAAAGTCCGAGAGAGAATTAAGATGGCTCAAGACCGATAGAATTCCTATGCGGATAAAAGACATAGAGAATTGAAGTTTGAAGTGGGAGACAAGGTCTTTTTGAAAGTATCACCCACTAAGGGAATTTACCGCTTCGGTAAAAGAGGAAAGCTGAAACCAAGATACATAAGGTCGTTTGAAGTTCTTGAACAGATTAGTGAAGTGGCTTATAGGCTAGCCTTACCGTCGGACTTTGCTAGTATACATAACGTCTGCCATGTATCCATGCTGTGGAAATACGTATTTGACTCGAGTCACTTCATCAATCAATAAAATATCGAACTTGAAAAGGACTTGTATGAAGAAACCCCAGTGGCTATCTAAGATAAAAAGATTCATAAGTTAAGAAATCGAGAAGTGGTCTTGGTGAAAGTTCTTTGAAGCTGCCACGACTTGAAGGAGGCAACTTGGGAAGAAGAAGAAGAAATTTTAGCAAAGTATCCAAACTTGCCTTACCTTGGTACGTCTCTAAGTTTCAAGGACAAAATTTCTTTGAAGGAGGGAATGATATAACAACCCATATTTATCTTTAGCTAAATAACCATGCATAAGAGTTAATAATTATATATATCTACAAGGATACTCTCTCTATTTTTTATTTATATTTGGCCCAAAGGTGACATGAAAATGTAGTTACATTTTTAGCTCATTCCAAGTTAAGAAATTGGTCCAACAAGTGAAGCCCATTGGAGCCCAACACAAGTTATGACTCATTTATCTCTCTCTCTCTCTTCATTAGATGTTGACACCTCACCCATCCAAATTGCAACACTCACCTACCTTATTCTTCATCAAGGAAAGTGGATATGCATTTGAGGAAATAATATGAAAAGGAAATACAGAAGAGGAGCAACAAAAAAGGGACAACCATAGAATTCGCATAGAACACTAAAGCTTTGTAAACGCCTAAATCATAGAACACTACGTGCTCCTTTTAAATGCACGATCTTTGGTACATGCTATAGAGCTTTAGTACGACTATTTACTTATATGCTTTCATCCATGATATTAGACATAAATGTCTTAATGTGAATTTCTAAATGCGAAAGCTATATATTGATGGTATATGAAGATGACTGATTATCCTATTAAGCAATTGAAGTTACATGATTGTTCGAGAATGTTTTATTGATTTATTATGTAACAAGTTTCCATAACTAACGAGTTCCCCAACGAGCTTCCATGATTAACGCAATTCCCTACCAAGCTTTCATAACTAACGAGTTTCCCTAACGAGTTTTCGTGACTACTGCTATATTGGGTTAAAGATCCGTAATGAGTTTCCATGACTGATGAGTTTTCGTGACAAAAGCTATGTTGGGTTAAAGACCCATAATGAGTTTCCGAGACTAATGGTAAGATAGATGAATTCCCGCAATCTATATGTATTGTTGATTTTTATAGCTATGTGAATCTGTTGTATTCATTCTTGTTTGAGGGTTATCTCCATTGAGTGTATTTCATGCACTCATTCCTATGTGTTTTCATATTACAAATCCCATTATCAGTGAAGAACGGTGAAGAAAGATGCAATATATTTTGTTGTGATTAAAAACGTACACGTGATTTTTTTTGGAAATCCTAGTTCATAATGTAATGTAAAACTTATGCTTAGTAAGGGTGAATATCGAAAGCTATTTTTCCATTATTTTGATAAACGATGAATGTTTTACGTTAATTAGTTTTCTCGCTGAAATTGTATTCCAACAGGTGTCCTAATCTTTTAAAATTGCTTTTATGATGAATTGCTGGACCCCCAATAAAATCTTTTATACTTTTCATACGTGTTGAAAACGGGATGTCATAGTAAAACTCATATTATACTCCAACTAATCAAACATATCTCATAGAAATATCTAATCACTACAAGAAAAACGCCATTTAACAATGGGTAAAAACCGTTGTCTTTTCCATTTTTTTAGCGTTGTTGTAGCCAGGGTTGCAAAAAAAAAATTCACCATTTTACAACGCACTAAAAGCATTATCTTATTTAGATAAATAAGACAACACTTTTAAAGCGTTGCACAAAAGTGTTGTCTTTTTTAAATATTTTTTCAATTAAATATTAAATAGGACGCTGACACGTCATCAAAGTGCCGACACGTCATCATGCCACATCATCAAAGTGCTAACATATCATTATGCCACATCGCCACAGTGTTGATGTCATCATGCCACATCATCCAAGTGATGACACATCATCACACCACATCGACAAAGTGCTGACATTATCATGCCACATCACCATATTGTAGCCATCATGGCAAATAATGCGCATTGTCTGGGATTCGAATCTGAGAGCCATGGTCGTACTCCAACCACTAGACCACTAGTGCTTTATGTTATAATATCCTACATGCATTTCTTTTATTTCAATTTTTGATATTTTTTAATTTTCTATTATCACATATTTTTTCTTAATTTTTATTACTTGTATTTTTAATATATTTTAAAAGGTTAAATATATATATATATATAATTGGAAGATTAATGACTAATTAATATGTTTAATAATGTTTAATCTAATTTCATTTTAAGACAATTATAAAATATACTAGTGCATATTTTTAATATATTTTATGAAAATACTACTTTTTAAAATTATGAGTTTGTTCATATAAGATAATATTAATGCAAATAATATAAGATAAAATCATAAAATTAATAATTAAACTTTTCAAATTTAATTTAATTAAAAACAATTAATATTATCACATATTTTTTGTTAATTTTTATTATTTGTATTTTTAAAAGGTTAACAATATATATATATATATATATATATAATTGGAAGATTAATGACTAATTAACATAAGATAATATAAGATATATAACATCATTAAATAATTAAACTTTTTAAATTTAATTTAATTAAAAAACAATTAATATTATTACATATTTTTTTTTAATTTTTATTATTTGTATTTTTAATATATTTTAAAAGGTTAATAATATATATATTGGTATGATTTATATATATCTTTTTTTTTGCTTCATAAAATAATTGTTTATAATAATTTATGTTTTTTATATTAATTTTAAAACCAAACTCATTTTATCTTTATTTTTATTTTAGAAAAACATAATTTATGAATTATGAATTATAAAACATAATTTTCGAATTATGTTTTAAAATAATATATAAATTTTGTATTATTATATAAAAGGGTGAGAGTAATATTTTAGGTGTAGTTTCTTAATTAATTCAAAATAGTATTTCAAAATAGTATTTTATAAAAATACTATTTTTTTAAATTATGAGTTTGTTCATATAAGATAATATTAATGCAAATAATATAAGATAACATTATAAATTAATTAATTTTTTTAAATTTAATTTAATTAAAAATAATTAATTTATATTTAACACAACACATAAAAAAAGTGTTGCACAATGGGTTGTCTATTGACAAAAAAGTACTATGAAAAGATAACACATAAAAGCGTTGCGTAAAAGGGTTGTCTTTTTTAAAAAAAATCCACTATAAGACAACTCTTTGAAAAAAGCGTTGTCTTTAAAAAAAAAATGTCATTTAACAACCCTATGAAAAAAACGTTGTCTTTCCCATTATTTGTGTTGTCTTTAAAAAAAAAACGCCATTTAACAACCGTATGAAAAAAGCGTTGTCTTTTTAAAAAAAAAAACGCCATTTAACAACCCTATGAAAAAAACGTTGTCTTTTCCAAAAAAAGTGTTGTCTTTGGTCGAATTTTTTGAACAAAGACAACGCTTTTCGAAAAAAATGGTTGTTAATTCAAAAGGACAAAACAAATTCATAAAAAATGTTGTCTTTGAGGGGTTGTTAAAGACCATTTTTCTTGTAGTGAATTACACAAAAAGTTATTGAAACAAATTATAAATGCTTAATTTAAAAAAATAAAATCATGATCTTTACTTTTGTTGCAAATATAAATAAATTTTAGAAAATTGATTTAAGCAAGATGGTTACTCCAAAACGCGTGATAGTTTGACTGATATTTTATAATTATCTTTATACATATAATTACATAAACTTATTTACTTAGGTTTAGGTAACACCTTATATATACAACACACAAAGAATAAAAGTTTAAATAGATTCTTTGTTTTTATTTTTCAGTAATAATATTAACATATATTATTTTCTTGTATTTTAATTTTTCTAAAAATCCAAACAATGCAAATATCTTATTTAAAATTTTAAATAATTTTTCATTGAATCAGAAAAATAATTGTACTTCATGAAAATTTTATATCTTAAAAGATAGTTCTTCAATAAATAAATTTATGCAATGTTCTTATAGTCTAGGTTATAGTAGTACAAAAAATTAAAGAAAGACTTTGGTTCAAAGTCAATTTATTTGTAGTTTTTTTGAAGATGTTCAAAGTCATATTATTAGTTGCTATATTCCACCCCAATTTGTACTTCAACTTGAAACCGCGTGCAACATTTTCCAATCCTCACCCCCTTAAATCTCAAGCCTCCTTCGTATTTGATTTGGGTTTCGTTTATGGGCTCTGTTTCAGAAAGAATGGAAAGTGATGGAGGTGAATACGTGAGGTACAATCTGTACGGAAATTTGTTCGAGGTTTCCACTAAGTACGTTCCCCCTCTTCATCCTCTTGGTCAAGGAGCCTGTGGCATTGTCTGGTTTGTATTTTACTACACACCTTGTCTCAATTCTGATTTAAATAATTGTTGCTTTATAGTTTGAGGTTAAAATCTTGGTAAGAAAATGTGTGTTTATGGGGTTGAAAGATAAGTAATTTTGTTTGTTTGTGTAGTTCTGCTGTGAATAAAGAGACAAATGAGGAGGTTGCAATCAAGAAAATTGGGAATGCATTTGATAATAGAATTGATGCTAAAAGGGCTTTGAGGGAGATTAAACTCTTACGCAACATGGATCATCCTAATGTAAGTTAATCTTTTTTCATGCTTTGAAAATCTTTCTGATTTCTAATGAGATTAATCTCTTTCGTGTTTCAGATTATTTCAATCAAGGATGTTATAAGGCCACCAAACAAAGAAGCTTTTAATGATGTGTACATAGTTTATGAATTGATGGACACAGACTTGCATAGGATCATCCGGTCCGATCAACCATTGACCGATGATCATTGCCAGGTTTTACCTCTGATTACTATATATATATATATATATATATATATATATATATATATATCTATTCTTTTAATTGTGTCAACGAATTACATCATTCTATTTGTGTCACTATTTGCAGTATTTCATGTATCAGCTGTTAAGAGGGTTGAAATATGTTCACTCGGCAAATGTGTTGCACCGTGATCTGAAGCCGAGCAATTTGTTTCTAAACACAAACTGTGACCTTAAAATAGGGGATTTTGGTCTGGCTAGGACAACCTCTGAAGCAGATTTCATGACAGAATATGTTGTTACTCGTTGGTATCGAGCACCTGAGCTGCTCCTTAATTGCTCAAAGTACACTGCTTCTATTGACATATGGTCGGTTGGTTGCATTCTTGCTGAAATAATGACGAGAGAGCCCCTTTTCCCAGGAACCAATCACGTTCATCAGCTTTGGCTTATTACAAAGGTATGGTATCATCATTTTTCTGTGTTTATTTGCTATTCATATATTACATTTACATGTGGTTTTCCTCTTCTGCTTGGAAGCTCTTAGGAACGCCTGATGAGACGAGCCTTAAATTTCTACGAACAGAGAATGCTCGAAGATATGTGAAACAACTTCCCCAGTTCCCAAAACAACACTTGCCAGCTAGATTTCCTAACATGCCTCCTTTGGCTCTGGATTTGCTGGGGAAGATGCTCGTATTTGATCCCAACCAACGTATAACTGGTTAGTCAGATTTTTATTTATTTTGTCACCACCCAATTCCTTCATTCTGTTTGTTTATTATAATATTTGGATGATACAGTTGATGAGGCTCTCTGTCATCCCTACTTTACGGTGTTTCACGCAATAAACGACGAGCCAATTTGCTCCAAGCCTTTAAGTTTTGATTTTGAGCAGCCATCCATAAGTGAAGAAAATATTAAGGAGCTTATTTGGAGGGAGTCAGTAGTGTTCAACCCCAATCCACTTGGTTAGATACCTCCAAATGCTCTTTATATACCTCATCACGCTCTTCAACATCTCTTCAAACTCATGTTAATTTGTATCGTGTTTTACTATATGTATAATAGTGATATCATAGAAAGATAGTTGTTTAATGATGTAATTAACCAGAATATGTCAGATAAGCTAAATGATGTTTTGTCTCGTGTTGTGATATACTCACATCTTAAAACCTAAATGAGGTTATTATTTTTTTGGGCAAGAAGACCAACATTCATTGTTTCAGAGTCCACCTTGGGGTAATGCATACCTGAGTGAGTCCCTTGTAAAACCATTTCACATATTTTTATTGCATTGTGTGAGACGAATCGACCTACAATCCAATTACCTACAACTCAAATCCTACAATTCAAACCCTACAATTCACATGTTATTTATAGGTGATGGATCTCACGGTAACTATCTTTGAGACCGTCTCACATAAATTTTTATGTACATACCTTAGGTGGGTCAAATCCACCTTTTGTATTACCTTTTTATTTATTTATATACATACATTATAATTAATTAGAATATTCAATTGTTAGAATACTTGGTATTAAATACTACAACACACATAAATGGTGTAATGAGGTGACTTGATGCCATCACAATCAATTTTGTATTAACATTGATCATTATTCGACACGTGTCAATTGAGTTTGTCTTATATGCATCAGTTGCAAGAGAGTTTGTCTTATATGCATCAGTTGCACGAATCCTAACCATACAGTCCCACTTATATATATTTTCCTTTTTTCCATCTCTCTCACACACATTCCTTCTTCTTTTCAAACACACTCCTCTACTTCCTTTACTTTCTATTCTTCTTCTTTTTTGCGATCTTCTAATCCCCTCTCTTCTAGTCCTAATTTCTTCTTCCGTGGTTGTTTTTTCTTTTTTCCTTCCTCTTTTTGTTTTTCACTGCCTTATTTTCCTCTACTAAAATACTTCATAAACATAGTCAATTCTCCGTAGAACGAAGAAGATTGTTGACTATAGAAAACATATGAATAAAAGATATCGCAAAAGGTTTTAAAATAATGTTATTATTTATTGAAATTTATTGGTTGTATTACATAAACTAGCAAGTATTTCTCTCATGCGTTGTACGAGATGTCATAATTGTAGTTATATTTGAACAATTATATCAAAAGTTTGTTTCTAATTTTTTCTCAACTAATTAATAATGTATATTTAAAAAATATTTTATTTCTCTAATTTGTAATTTTATCTATTAACGTCTTATTTTGTATTTGTAAATTCTTAAATATAACTTTTACTGTGAGCACATATATTTTTAACTTCAATATTTTAGTTTACTACTATCGTCAAAATAATTATATATCAACTTCTCAAATTTAAATATCTTGGTTTTGATATTTTACTTTTATATATGCAATGTAAATAAAAAATAAAAATCGTCAAAATGATAGATATTTTGTGCATTGTAAGAAAAATTTTAAAATAAGTTTTAATTTGAAATTATGATTTGTTTAGAAAATTTAAAACTCCCTTAAAATGAAAAATACAAAATAAAACAAAAAATAATTAAAATTAATATAAAATAATAATTTCAAGCGATAATAATAAATTCGATACATTATGCATGTATTAAAATAAACTTTAAATGAAATTAATTTGTAATTTTGAATTTGTATTTAGTAAAAGAAAGGAAAAAATACTACATAATGAATTAAATAACTATTATGTTTTTCACTTTAAAATTAAATAATTAATAAAAAATTAAAAAGTGACACTAAATAGTATTCAATAGTTAAATTAAAGGGTAAATGCGCATGGCTTCTTGTGATTTGGAAATATTGTGACGGTTCCCCTTCTGTTAAAGAATGACAACATTTACATATCTGATATAATTAAGTCTGCGCGAAATCCCCTTTCTAACTTAACAAGAGTGTGTTTCGCTCGCCTCATATATAAATTGTTGTAGATTTTGCTTGCCTTTTGAATTATGTATTGACTATAATACCCTACCATTATATATAAAAGACTATGCATGTATTGATTTCTTTCAATTTACAAGAACAATTAGTTTAACTCTACAACATGATTTAGGCTTGAGCTTCAAATGTTTCTTGCAGAAATCAGATGGCACGGTCTGCAAATGTTAGTCAAAGATATTATCAAAAATAGTGTGTGTATATATTTATATATATATATATATATATATATATATATCTTTAAATATATTTTTTGTCCAATAAAAAAAATATGAAGGTATTTTTTATTAACTTACCATGCATTTCTTATTAAAATCTGAAGGAGATAGAATTCTTAAAACTTCAATTTTTGGATCAGAATTTTCTTCTTCTGAAGTATCTTGTTCGAATTGATTTGCTTCATTCATTTTACATCTTTTCACAGAAGCATCTTTAACCAAATCAATAATCAATTATATTAGCAAAACTAAAATATTATTTTTATAAGCTTATTTGTAGTTCAAGATGTTCTTTACCATCATTGAAAAATCGAGTTCGATCCATTGAAATTAAACATCCATCTTTTCCATATGCCTTGACCAAAATATTGTCATCACCGTATAATAGAATGTTAGATAACAATCTAAATTATCCAACTCTCCAACCACCAATAAATTTCCAGTTTTCACTCTTAGAACCTCTTCTTTCTAATTTCATAGGCCAGGTCTTCCCATCATGAATCTTCAATGACACTTCATACGGCATAACATTGTCATATACCTAAGGGATCAACAGAGGAACATACTACATAGCATAGTCATTGATAATAAATGTAAAGGATCACGGGAATAAATATTTAGCTTGTTTTAATTATATATTCTAGTCATGATTATATATATACATACTAGTATAGGGCCTGTGTAATACACGGGATTTTATAAAAAAATTAAATAAAAGTTGGTAAATTTGAAAAATGTAAATATTATTTATATATTAAAATTAAATATATGGTTTGTGCAGTGCATATCATTTAATTGAATATTAAATATAACATGATATGATTAAATAATTATTTAATTGTAGAATTATAATTAGCTCCATTTGTTGAGGATCATAATTTATTTATTTATTATTTTAAAAAGAATATATATTATTATGTCTATTATGTTATTCATCACGCTCACCATTTTTTTTTGTTTGCTTTTTATTTTCAACGTCTATAACAATCCTCACTTTTTCTTTTCAAATAAACGTTAAAAAATGAAAGTCAATATTTTACAAATAAATTTCATAATTTATTTTAAATTACATATTCAAAAAATTTATTCAATTTCATTAATTAATAAGTTTGAACAACCATTTTCAATCAACTCCATCTTTATTTTAGTTTTTTCTATTTATTTATATTTTTTATTTAAACTTTTAAATTTAACAAATTTCAATTATGTAAATAATTTATATTATTGAATTTTAGCATATTTTATTTAGATAAATCTATTAACATTACTATATTATTTAACTAGTGTAAGACTGTCACGCCCCGTTTTTTTTTTCGCACTTAAAAATTATCAGAGTTTTCTTTTTGGGCGTGAAGAAAGAAGGGGAAAAGACGTGCCTGAAATAAAATAGAAGGAGGTAAGAGATGATCATAAATATTACATTTACACATTCGGATACAACCGATTTTGAAGGATTTAAAAACCTTTAGCAGTGGAATAACATCAGGATCCATCATTCATAGGATTAACGAAGTTATACTTACAAAACGAGAATTTTATAATCGTTATGTAACAAAAGACAGAATATAAGAATATCCGGATAGGCCACCACCTCTCTCTCTAAAGATCAACATGCTCGTCATCTCCTGTAATGTGAATTACAGAATAGGGGTGAGTGCGTGGAATACACTCGTGGGGATAAACTCCGCATCTTATAACATTTGACAGATAATGGAACAGGAAGACGTAACATTCAGCATTTAGACATAGCACGTAAAATGCATAGCATGTATATCGTAACCCAAACTCAGGTGTGGGTATTTCCCATCCCCTATATCACAGGTACGGGTATTACCCGTCCCCTACATCTTAGGTGCGGGTATTTTCCGACCCTACAAAACGGTCTCATATACCGCTGGTGCATTTACAGGACCACCAAACCTTCCAAGTAGTAGAGGGGGTAAGAGACAGAAAATGAATTTGGACCCCTGTCCTTTCACTATATAAATATGACACATAAATCATAGCATATAATCACAGCATTTAGTATTTCACCAATCATGCGTCAGAAATAGAGAAAACTGTAAACATATAAAGATTTAGAAATTACCCCCATCTTATTCGGTGGTTACCACATGAGTTGTCGAGTAACAAGTTTCAAGTATCACAAAGCACGATCCAACAGATAGCCTACATAAGTTACAATGTTTCTTAGATCCTTAATGCGTATAAATAAAGATATAAATGATATCGGAAAAGATACGATCGATAAAGACGAGACGGAACGAAAGATCTAAAGATTGAGGTTGAAGAAACGAGAGTGGAAATTCAGTCCAATAGTGTCACGCCCCAAAATCTTTTCACATTTGATCAGAGTTTTACCATTGGGCATGAAGATAGAAATAGCAAGGGACGCATACTCAACAGAAAGAATAAACAAGAGACGACAAAAGAAAGAGGTAAGGGACGAAGTGAATCTCTCACTTATAAACATACGGCCTCTGCCATTAACAATCACTATCACTACCGATATATATAGTACATCAAATGCAGCGGAAACTCATCAGGATTCACATCCTTACATGTATCAACATATTACCAAAACCCGAAATACTTTAAACATAGTTTGATAAAGTTTGTGTTACATCGTTCTAATCATGTGAATACAAAAGATAGCACCATCTCTCTCCGTCTAGGGTTCCTCTTATTCATCATCGCCTGTAGTGTGAGTACAGATTAAGGGATGAGTGCGTGGAATACACTCGTGGGGATAAAATCCGCCTCTTATGACTCATAACAGTAAATAAATACCGAAGATAATCTACAGTCACGTTGTCATAGCACATAAAATGCACAGCAGAATTAGAAATGGCAAGGGATGAGTAGGTGCGGGATTCCCCCGTCTTACCCTAAAGAACGGTCTCAATACCGCTGGTGCGCTTCAAGAGGACCACCAAACCTCAACAGAGTAGTAGAAGATAGCAAGGGACGAATGCATGATCAGAGTGGACCTCGGTCCTTTCACAGTAATAATATGGCACAACAAATATGTATTCACAGCATTTAGTATTCCTCAATCATGCATTCTCTAGGGAAAATAGTAAACAGATGAAGAGATAGAAATTACCCCCACCTTGTTCGGTGGTTACCCGCGTGAGTCGCTAGTCTCAAAAGTCTGATAACAAAAGCTCAATCCAATATATAGCCTACACAAGTTACAGTGCCCTTAGATCTTATTAATTATAATTAAAGCGTTAAATGTTTCTTCCGTAAGAAAGATGATTGTTAACTACGCGACGAGTCGAGAGTTCTAAGGATTGGATAAGGAACGAGCTCGTTCGGAGTTGATACGAGTTCAACGACGTATATAGGTTCGAAGGTAAATTGGTATCAAGGGTTGACTTCGACCGAGCCCTCGACCCTCGATCAATGACATCTCATCGACTAAGACTAGATGATAAAGGATACAAAGGAAAAGGATTGGAAACACGGCGTCACCCAACACGCGTCTCGCACCCGGTGCCCTCTCTCGGCGCGCCCACTCAGCGCACGACCGTGCCCCATGGCGCACGACCGTGCCCCAACACCCAGCAACTTCTGCCTGGTCGCGTAAGACCGTGCTCCCCAAGCACGACCGTGCGCCAGCTTCCAACAACTTCTGCCAGCTGGGGCACAACTATGCCATCCAGCACGACCGCGCACCAGCATGCCCAACAGCCGGCGCACCCGACAGCTTCTCCGACTGCCTCTCTTTGCAGCAACGTCGTCCGACCTTTCTCCCTTCTGATCCTCCGGTTATTTCATTCTAACCTACTACACTCCCGGTATGAAACCAAACCCCTTTCCAACACCAAACTCTCTCACACACAACATATATATACATAAACACATACATCCAAAAAACACTTGGTCGGCGATCGAAACCCATCATCACAACCCGCCGATGCATCACCAGCGCCGATCATCATTTTCCTCATGGCAGCACCATCTGTGCCGCCCCCAACAGAGATCACACATGAACACACACATGCATATATCATAACCAACCCGTTATAACTCCGACACCACCACTCACGGCGGCGTCGTCCCTCCAATAACTCACCCTCACCTCCGGGAGAAACTCCGACAACATCTCCGGCTAAAAGGACGGAGGAAAAGAGAGAAAACCGAGGAGAGAGAAAAGTTGGCTAGGGTTAGGGTTTAGGGTTTTGAAATGGTTTTTCACCATTTTCCGGCGAATGATAAGTCGGAATAGAAATCCGAGACTTATTCTAGACTCGACTAGTCAAAACCTACGTTGTGTGCGAAAATCGGCTGAAACCGACAACTTTGAAATTTTCCGATTAACTCCGATGGCGGCACCACCGCGCCGGCGGCGACGCCGGTGGTGGCGTGCTGGAGGCCGAAAAAGAAACGAGAGAGAAAAGAGACTTACGTGTTTTTCGTCGCTTTTTGGCTCGTTTGAAGAAAGGGTGAAAAAAATGAACTGAAGGAGCCTTTATTTATAGATTTCGAAAGTCACTATTCACCGGTAAATATCTCGTTTACTATTCACCATAAATATCTTCTGATATTTCCGAAACCTCATGTTTTGTTCTTTTCATCGCCCTTTGAGCTACGGGTTTCCGATTGTCCTCTAGTTCGTTTCTATCTTCTCGTTTTTCAACAACGCATCTAGTGATATAAAAAATATCCTATGTTCCACGTCTAGATAAACTATCTATCTCATACATGCATTAAACACTTATCTGAAACACACGTATTTAAACAGTTAAAACATACGCACATATATATTAAATCCTCAGTTTAAATATTTAATTAATAAATTATATTTCATTTTGGTCCGGGGTGCTACAAATAGGCTGATATGAAAGAGGGTAAGATTTGGGTCGCAACAAAAAAAGAATGAGCTCAATCGGAGTTGAAACGAGCTCAAACAAAGAGTTTTAAGATTGGGGGTATTTTGGTAATTTTGGTCAAAGGGTTGACTTTGACCGGGACCCCCGACTCCCGATCGACGACATCTCGTCAGTGACGACTCGATGATAACATACGATGGAAAAAAATGCATTTCATATCGTAAACACGATGCTGCACGCGCACCCGTCACACGACTTCGTGCGCGCGCGCTGCCCGTCACCCGGCGTCGGGCGCCCAGTTACCCGGCGTCTCCCGGTGCCCAGCAGCACCCAGCGCACTCCTAGCGCCGTGTCCAGCAGCAGCTTTCCAGCCATCTTCCGGCGGCCTACAGCTGCGGTGGCGCCGCCCGACGCTGCCCCCACCTGACCCGCCGGCGACCCCAACTCCGACCACCACCACCTCCGGCGTGAACAGTAAATCCCCCAAAACAGCCCCCAAACATCACTCAAACACACACATGCATCTACACAACACCTTGCACCACCACCTTTTCCACCATCATTTCAGCTCCGGCGCCGCCGCCCACGGCTGCGCCACCACTCCCAACCAACAGCCCAACACCCTGGAAAGGTCAGCCCCCATTCCGGTGATGGAGGAGAGAGACAGAAAGAGAAAACCGAGGAGAGAGAAAGAATGGAAAAACAAGGGTTAGGATTTTTCGGCGATGTTTTTGTCGTTTCCCGGCGAACGAGACATCGGAATTGAAATCCAAAACCTATCCTAGACTCATCTCGACGAGACCTACATTTTGTACAAAAATCGGTCGAAATCGACAAAATTGATTTTTCGGCCACCAGTGGCGGCGCTGCGGCTGCGCGCCGGAGGTCAAAAAACAGAGGAGAGAGAGAGAGGAGGAAGAGAGAGAGACTTACGTGTTTTCGTCGCTTTAGCCTCGTTCAGAAAAACGGTGATCTTCTGGCTCGAAAACGCCCATATATATAGATTTTGAAAAAACACTATTCATCAAAAATATCTTAGGTTACTATTCACATAAAAAATTCTTGGGTCACTATTTACCGAAAATATCTTTCGTTTTTCCGAATCTTCGTATTTCGCCCTTTTTTTCACCATTTGAGCTACGGGTCTCCGATTGACCTCTAATTCATTTCTATCTTCTCGTTTTTCCATTACGCATCTTATGGTATAATTACAATCTATGTTCTGTGACTAGAAAATATATTCATCTAAAACATGCATTTATCACGTATCTAAAACGTATATAATTTAATTAAATAGTTAAGGATTAACGCACATAATAAAATAATTCAATTAAGGGTTAAATATTTAATTAATCAATTATGCTTCTTTTTTGGTCTAGGATGCTCCATCCTTTACCCCTTAAAAGAATTTCATCCACGAAATTAGATGTGTACTAAACACGTCGAAACTGGATACTTTACCAAAAATCTCGTCCTCTTATTTTCATGTTGTTTCTTTCTTTCCATTTCTCGTCAATGAACTTGCAGGCCTCGATTATTTGGCTAAGCTCAATGTTCAGAACTTTTATCAGTCCTGAGCTTCTTCAATTCTTTCTCGAACCTTCCTAACCGAATCGCACTTCTACTTCTCATTTTTCAACCCATACTCGTTCTATCACGACAACCCTTATTGACGTCAGTTTCACTTTTACTCTTCCACTGGAAATCGTCTCCTTGTCATTAATGATAATCATCACATCATCTGTTTTCGATCACTTTCTTTCCTCACACTCATTTTGCAACTCGTTTGCTTTACATCCTCGTTTTCACATTCAACATCACTCGAGGAAGAGGAACCATCAGACGATACACGAGACGAAGATTCACTCATTTACTTCTCATTTTCTCCATTTTACTTTGTGGAGCAGAGTGAGAAGCAGTTGGTGCCGGAGAGTCGTATTCCTCAGTCAAGGAAGTAAGTACGTTTTCGACAAAGATAAAGAAAAGAGATAGAAAGAGAGAGTGAGAGAGAAAGAGAGTTGAAGAGATGGGGGAAAAGTTATCGTATCCAATAGGAGGAATTAGCTACATACGTAACTCCTTTCGCAGAATTTCCAACGTGTTCCTAAGATGCTACTCGGGATGTCTTACCGCACGAGTAAGCCAGAGTGTCATTGACGAACACTATGATGAAACGTTCGAGATACGAATGAAAAAGTTGATTCTTAGATTCTTTGGTGGTATCTGAGAAAAATAAATGGGATGGTTACATGTAACAACCGATTAGTTAGGGACTATTGGTTTCTCATTTACTTCATCATATCTTGTTGAGTAATGAGCAAAGTCAATGCCCGAACTTACAACCTTCATCCAATGTGTAAACTCTCTTGTTTCCTCTTCCAAGATTAACACCACAAGCCAAGGATCATCCAAGGTGCGTTCCTAACTTTTCTTTTTCTGATTTTTGATTAGAAGATGGAATCTCGTCCTTCCCAATAGGATACTAACCTCTAAGGTTTCAGTGACTACTTATCATTCTCACGCTTCAACGGATCTAGTTTATAACCATACTATAGGTGAAGAAAAATAAACACGAATTGCGAGGAGAGAAGTAAACGTGGATTCCATCGAATAGCAAAAGACAAACTGGTATCATATATGTATAAATAAAAGTTGGGCGGTTCATACATTATACAAAAGGATCATGTTCACTACTACAAGATAAGAGTCACTACATATCTATCTACATATATAATACTAAGAGTTCATTGTCTGTAAACTATCTTTCGACGGCCTCTGAACGAGTGAGGACGAATGTTCAAGCCTGGCCTGCTCCTGGCCTTGGCCTCGAATTTTGTGTTGTAGCTGGTGAGTTTCTAGACCTCGAACAATTAGTTGAGATGTGTCCTGGCACTCCACACTGGTAGCAACTCCGTGTCTCTTGTTGGCACGGTCCCATGTGTATTCTTCCACATTTAACACGTGGGTTTCCAGGTCTGGGAATGGGTAGAAGTGGAGTATGATTAGTCCTGGAAAACTTGTTTGGATCGAAGCTTTGACTCGGACCGATCCACTTCCTCTTTTCGGGTATCTCATTAATCTTCTCGGGCGGTAACACATCCAAGCACAGATGAGAGGAGATCTCTTGGGCTCTCTCCACGACGTTGGCATAAGTCATGCTTCCCTGACCTGCCAAAATTGAACTGATCTTTGAGTGAAGATCCCTTTCAAAACGTCGGGCCTTCTTGATATCAGTGTCAACCAGGTGAATCGCATATCTACTCAACTGGTTAAATCTCCGTTCATACTCCCCTACTGATGCGATTCCTTGATGGAGACGTAAGAACTCGATTTCCTTTTGATCGCGATAGGATTGTGGTATGAAGTATTGCGCGATCACTTCCTTGAAGGTTTCCCATGTCATATCCTTTTTTTGGTCCGGCAACAACGTCCTCTCATACGAATCCCACCAGTGATTGGCTTCTTCCATGAGTTGGAACACAATACACGAGATCTTTTGTTCTTTTGTACAGGTTAGATGTCCAAATAAACGATCCAGTGACCTTAGCCACTCCTCGGCATCAGCTGGTTCGCCCTTTCCATTAAACGTCGGCGGATTGAAACGCCGAAATTGTTCAAAGATTAAGTTTGTATCATTCCTCACTGGTGGTGGCGCAGCTTGCGTGATCTCAAATTATCGGGCCAATCTTCTAAGGACAGAGACTAAATCCACTATTGTAGCATCCCTATTTTGTTCTGGTGGATTTACAGTTGGTGGATTTGCAATTGGTGGCTGGTCCCTTCGTGGTCGACCTCGAGGCATAATTCTAAAGACAATATACGAAAACTAACCCTTATCATCTATCCCTCATAACCCAACAACAAAAAATAACAACAGCTAGACATAAATAGGTAACATGGTATCGATAGACGTTATTCCATAAATCATTTAATAACCTCAATAGATTTCTCTGTCATTCATTTATCATCATAGCATAACATGGTCATGTTGGATAGCGTATACCCAACTTGTATAAACTAACCAGAAAAGCACAACATAAGTAAAACATCATGAAACACATCACTGACATCCACACGTGGTCCCCATAGACCTCAAGTTTTAAAAGTGACTTTACGTATCACACACACGAACCGGGAAAACACACCAACTAGCTCGTTCTATTGTAAATAAGGGCCAATGGTAGTCTCAACTATCAGTCACACAACATGTACTAATGCAAATACCCATTTACGCACACAAGCTCACGTTGCTGAAGTCAGCGGCCCTGTGATTACGCACATGAGCTCATATAGCTGCAGTCAGCGGCCCTTGTGGCAGCAGTCAAGTGTAATGCGTCGATTGTAATGACGTCAAGAGGGTTTTAAAAGATCTTTTTATCGTGAAACAATATCCTTAACACCCGTCAAACCTAAACAGTTTATTTCAGATAAACAAGAAAGCACAAAACAGATAAACACACTCTTTTTTATTAAGTCTTATGATCAGGGAGAGACACCTGTAGAGAGAGGATGGTGCTTATCCATATCTTTTCGAAAATATTTTCTTGTTTAAAACATGTTTTTCTCGTTTTCTTTTTACAAAACAAGTTTGAGCAAGTTCAAAAATGATAGAACATTACTCTAATACCATCTGTCACGCCCCTTTTTTTCGCACTTAAAAATTATCAGAGTTTTCTTTTTGGGCGTGAAGAAAGAAGGGGAAAAGACGTGCATGAAATAAAATAGGAGGTAAGAGACGATCATAAATATTACATTTACACATTCGGATACAACCGATTTCAAAGGGTTTAAAAACCTTAAGCAGCGGAATAACATCAAGGTCCATCATTCATAGGATTAATGCAGTTATACTTACAAAATGAGAATTTTATAATCGGTATGTGACAAAAGACAGAATATAAGAATATCCTAGATAGGGCACCACCTCTCTCTCTAAAGTTCAACATGCTCGTCATCTCCTGTAACGTGAATTACAGAATAGGGATGAGTGCGTGGAATACACTCGTGGGGATAAACTCCGCATCTTATAATATTTGACAGATAATGGAATAGGAAGACATAACATTCAGCATTTAGACATAGCACGTAAAATGCATAGCATGTATATCGTAACCCAAACTCAGGTGCGGGTATTTCCTATCCCCTATATCACAGGTATGGGTATTACCCGTCCCCTACATCTCAGGTGCGGGTATTTCCCGTCCCCTATATTTCAGGTGCGGGTATTTCCTGACCCTACAAAATGGTCTCATATACCGCTGGTGCATTTACAGGACCACCAAACCTTCTAGGTAGTAGAGGGGGTAAGAGATCAAATGAATGTGGACCCCTATCCTTTCACTATATAAATATGACACATAAATCATAGCATATAATCACAGCATTTAGTATTTCACCAATCATGCGTCAGAAATAGAGAAAACTGTAAACATATAAAGATTTAGAAATTACCCCCACCTTGTTCGGTGGTTACCGCATGAGTTGTCGAGTAACAAGTTTCAAGTATCACAAAGCACGATCCAACAGATAGCCTACACAATTTACAATGTTTCTTAGATCTTTAATGCGTATAAATAAAGATATAAATGATATCGGAAAAGATACGATCGATAAAGACGAGACGAAATGAAAGATCTAAAGATTGAGGTTGGAGAAATGAGTGTGGAAATTCAGTCCAATAGGCTGATATGAAAGAGGGTAAGATTTGGGTCGCAACAAAAAAATAATGAGCTCAATCGGAGTTGAAACGAGCTCAAACAGAGCGTTTTAAGATTGGGGGTATTTTGGTAATTTTGGTAATTTTGGTCAAAGGGTTGACTTTGACCTGGACCCCTGACTCCCGGTCGATGACATCTCGTCGGTGATGACTCGATGATAACATGTTGGGGGCATGCGTACTAGATTTTCCTAGAAGCTGGGAAGACCACCTGTGCTTGGTAGAGTTTGCCTACAACAATAGCTATCAATCAAACATTGGTATGGCGCCCTATGAAGCTCTCTACGGAAGAAAATGCCGCTCACCTATCTGCTAAGATGAAGTGGGCGAAAAGAAAATCTTGGGACCCGAATTGGTGGATCAAACGATCAAGGTGATAAAAAAGATTCGGGAGAGAATATGAGTATCCCAGGATCGACAAAAAACATATGCAGACAAAAGACGGAGGGAGCTGAAATTTGAAGTAGGAGATAAAGTTTTCCTCAAAGTGTTGCCCACTAAAGGGGTCCATCATTTTGGAAAGAGAGGGAAGCTGAAGCCGAGGTACGTGGGACCATTTGAAATTCTAGATCGAGTGAGGGAAGTCGCGTACCTCTAGCTCTACCGCCGGACTTCACTGGAGTACACAATGTTTTTCACGTGTCTATACTACGAAAGTATATATTCGATTCAAATCATATAATCGAACAAGAAGGCATAGAACTTGAGAAGGATCTGACATATGAAGAAGTCCCTATAGCCATCTTGGATAGAAAGAAACGGTAACTAAGAAACCGAGAGATGGTTATAGTGAAGGTTCAATGGAGCCGTCACGGAAAGGAAGAAGCAACTTGGGAACTGGAAGATGAAATTCTGAGGAAGTATCCCGACTTACCTTTCCTAGGTACACTTTTATTTTCTTCCTAGGTATGCGTTTAATTTCGAGGACGAAATTCTTTTAAGGGGTAAGGGATGTAGCACCTCAGACCAAAAAATGAAGCATAATTTATTAATTAAATATTTAAACCCATGATTTAATAATTATGTACGTATATTTTGACTGTTTAGTTTAATTACGTGCGTTTCAGATATGTGTTTAAATGCATGATTTAGATGGATAATTTTCCTGGACTTGAAACATAGAATATTTTTATACCAATAGATGCGTAATGGAAAAAAGAGAAGATAGAAATGCACTAGAGGTCAATCGAAGATCCGTAGATCAAACGGCGACAAAAAGGGTAAAACACGAAGTTTCGGAAAACCGAAAGATATTTACGGTGAATAGTAACGAAGATTTTTACGGTGAATAGTAACAAAGATTTTTACGATGAATAGTGACCAAGATTTTTACCCCGTGAATAGTAATTCTAGATTTTTTGGATGAATAGTGTTTTTCGGGAATTCTATTCTAATTTCTACCTCAGTTTTGGCCGATTTTCGCACAAAACGTAGGTCTCGACGAGATGAATCTATGATAGGTCTCGGATTTCAATTCCGATTTCTCGTTCGTTGGAAAATGGTGAAAAACCCTCTCCAAACCCTAAACCCTAACTTTTGCCACCTTTTCTCTCTCTTCCTGTTTTCTCCCTCCTTCTCATCGGAGCTACTGCCGGAGCGTGGCCTGGAGGCCTGGAGGTCTGGGGGGGACAAAGGAGGGGCGGCGCCACCGTGGGTGGGGGCGCCGGAGTAACAGGCTGTGTGTGTGTATCGCATGTGTGTGTGTTTTGTATGTGTTGTGTATGCATGCTGTTGAGGGCGGCGCAAGTGGCGCCGCCGTGTGGGAACAGTGGACCTGCGCTGGTAATGCGCCAGCGAGGCTCAGAGGATAGTATATATATGCGTGTGTGTGTAGTATGTTGTGTAGGTGTATAGGTGTGCGTGGATAATATATATATGCGTGTGTGTGTAGTATGTTGCTGTGGGTGTGAGGGGGCTGTTGGGTGGTAGCCGGCAATTGGAAGTCGTTGGCCAGTGTTCCAGGTGGTCCGGGGAGGGTCGCCGGCGACTGGAAGTCGCTGGACGGAGCTGGGAAGGGAGGGAGAGAAAGGTAGAGAGCGTGAGGGTGAGGGTGTGTTTGGTGGCTGTTTTTCGGCACTGTTCACGGCCGGAATCCGACGAGGGTGACCGGAGGTGGTGGACGGGTGGTTCAGGGTTGCCGGCGGATGAGGTGGCGGCGGCGCTGGGCGGCGGCACCGCAGCTGGTGGCGTTGGGAAGTGTAGCAGGCGCTGGGCGTGCAAGGCTGCCGAGGGGCGCCGAGGTCACCGAAAAATGCCGACCCGCTGCTGAATCTGCCGAGCGCACCTACCGAAGCTGCCGAGGATGCATGTCGATGCTGCCGAGAGCTGCCGAGAAGCACCAGGTGCCGCACGCGCATGCTGCCGGGAGCTGCCGAAACTGTCGAGTTTTTCACCCGACGCCGGGAGCGCAAGCGCGCCACGTCTTGTGATGGGTGCACGCACGACGTGTTTTCAATCCGAATTCCATTTTTCCATCATACGTCATTATCGAGTCATTGTTGATGAGATGTCATTGACCGGGGGTCGTGGGCCCGGTCAAAGTCAACCCTTTGACAAAAATTACCAAAATACCCCCAAACTTAAAATGCTCCGTTCGAGCTCGTTTCAACTCCGATTGAGCTCATTATTTTTCTGTTGTGATCCAAATTTCATTCTCTTTCATCTCAACCATATGGACTGAACATCCACTCTCATTTCTTCAACCCCAATCTTTAGATCTTTCGATCGGTCGCATTTTTAACAATCGTTTTTCCTCTGGAATCATTTATAGCTTTAATTATACTTATTAAGGATCTAAGAACACGTAACTTATGTAGGCTACCTGTTAGATTGAGCGTTGAGATATTTGATCTTTTGTACTTGCTACTCACGCGGAAACCACCGAACAAGGTGGGGGTAATTTCTAACTCTTTATCTGCTACAGTTTTCCTTATTCTAAAGCATGATTGAGAAATACTAAATGCTGTGATTATATGCTATGTTTATGTATTCATGATATACTGTGAAAGGACTTCGGTTCACATTGCATGTTCGAAGGGTCTTATGGACCGTAAAAAAACTGGCTCTTATCTCTTCTACCACCTGAAAGGTCTGGCGGTCCTGTAAATACGCTAGCGGTATTGAGACCATTTTAGAGGATAAGACGGGAAATTCCTGTACCTCATGGATAAGTTATGAGATTCATGCCTTGCATTTTTTATGTTGTGAAAACATGACTGAATGTTACGTTTTCGGTATTTTATATCTGTTGACAGTTATAAGAGGCGAATTTCATCCCCATGAGTGTATTCCACACACTCACCCCTACTCTGTTATTCACGTTACAGGAGATAACGAGCATGATGAACCCCAGAAGGAGAGAGGTGGTGCTATATCTGGACCTGTATATTTAAGTCGATGTCTCATAAACATTTTCAAACAATGTTTTATTTAATTCCTGTTATGGAATAATTTTGTATATGTTTTGGATGTTGGATCCTGATGATATTTTTCGCTGCTGTGATATGTTAATAGGTTGATACCGATTGTTGATATGTGAATGATTCACATCATCTCCTATCTCATTCTTCTGTCATCTCTTATCTTCTTCTTCTATTTTAAAAAAAAATGTGTCTCTTACCATTTCTTCTTCACGCCCAAAGCAAAACATTGATTTTTTTATGAAAGAAAATGGGGCGTGACATGTGAATTAAGGGTTAAATCAAACACCTCTTAGCTCATTAAGCCTGGTGTATTCTGTATTCTTTAAGTCCAATGTAATTCAAAGTCTTTAAGTTCGACGTATTTTGGAGTCTTTAAGTCCGACGTAGTTAGACCTCAATAACCTCAACATTCAAATCAACAATAAACCTCAACATTCAAATCAATAAAGAACCTTCACCTTCATATGTCACCATCGTAATCTCATTTCAAAATTCAAAGTAAAACATTTATAATAACATCAACAACATATAACAAATTTCGCACATAAAAAGGCATGTTCACAAACACGTAATTATAAAAAATTACCCCCATTTTTAATGATGGTTCTTGCAAAGCTTCTATGTCTTATGCTAAGTCAAACGGTGCCTCATCCAAGATTCTTCCAAGGTATAAAAAGCTCGTCTTAGAATCTAGTTGAATTATTGGTAATTGAAAATAATATCCATAAAGTAAAAGTTTCTTTGGTAAAACAACATTTGAGAAGGGCTGTCATTTGAGTTTGAGGTGCAAGAGTAAACAACATTCTTTCGTTTATAAAAATGAGTATACAAGAAGGCTCGAACTTAAAATTAGGGTTTATAAGGCCAAAAAGGAATTGATACGAGGGTTCCTAAATCGATATAGGGTGAAACAGAACCAATTATGTGGTTTTAGAAAGTTAACCT
Source organism: Scutellaria minor (assembly GCA_954870855.1). NCBI lineage: Eukaryota > Viridiplantae > Streptophyta > Magnoliopsida > Lamiales > Lamiaceae > Scutellaria > Scutellaria minor. The sequence continues at coordinate 7,675,008 of OX940733.1, forward strand.
TTGATTAAAAGAATTAATTTATAGGTACAAGCTTGGTGTAGGGTTCATTTGTAGTGAAAGAGACATTAGACTTGGATATAGGGGTCAAATCACAATTTTCAGAAATTAGTTTAAAACCTTAAGGACTTAAATGCAGTATTACAGCTTATCACTGGCTCATGATATTATTTCTTAAAATCCAGGGGTTAAAATGACAATTTTCAGAAGTCTGCATGAAACCCTAGGGGTTAAATGAAGTCATGTCTTATTTATGGTCCTATTGTTATTCTTCGGAGTATAAGTGGCTAGGAGCAATTTCAAAAAGTCTATGGGCAAAATTTCAATTACTAGAAAATTTAAGATTTGTAGGTTAGACCTTAGCCTTTATCTAATTCACAAAAGGAGCCCCTCCCACCCTAAAACCCTAACCCCAGTCTCAGCTCCTCTCTGCTCTGTCGTCGTCTCGCTATGGCCGGTGACAACACATCACTGGTGTTCCAACAACAACAACTAACACAACATACGCACATACATGTACCATGCAACATGCGTACACACACACCACCATAAACAGCGGCCCGATAATAGTCTTACCAACGCAACCACAACACCGGCTAAAACACGGTAAAGCCCCCAACTTTAAGACCACAACGGTGAGTCAGCGATAGAGATAGACACCACAGTCGGAGAAAGAGAAATGGAGAAAAGAAATAGAGAGGACAACCGCACCTTTCCATCATCGTATGCGATAGTGGCAATGATGGGTTGGAAAAATGTCAGTCGGTGATGGTGGTGGTTGGTTGCGGTGGAAGAGAAATAACTGGGGGAGAAGAGAGAGAAATGGGTTTACTACATTTCCAATGTTGACCACTTTCCTAATCCAATTCTTTTTTTTTTTTTTTTTTTTTTTGCATATGGAAGGTTAGGTTCAATATTATCCCCTTTTGGTGATATGAGTTGTCACACTCTCATGAGAAGAGAGAAATGAGTGTTGATGACTAAGGCCTTCTCCACCCACGGGCCCTTTTTGAGTTTTCCTTTTTAAAAAAAAAAGATGGGCTGAAGAGTTTATTTCTCTAATGGGCCAAACTTATTTCTTTAATTTATTATTAGGTAAAATTCTATTCGCAGCCATAAAATTTTTCATTACAGCCATTTGACATTTAAAATATCTATTTTATACTTAAAATTCATTTTTATAGCCCTAATTTTATATCTTCTTTTTCTTCGCTTAGCCACCACCATCTTTTCATCTTAGATTTTTTTCTTTTCTCAATCATCATCTTCTCAGTTCATAATGATTTACAATCTCTTATGCTTGATAATGTCTACAAACAAGATCGAGTAATTTTAAGAAAAGAGGATCAGAAAACTTAAAAGTTGAGGAAGAAAAAAGCAAAATTTTTGATGTAACAAGTTTCACGAAGAGATAGCAATTAGAATTGTTGAGGAGGATCGGGAGAAGAGAGACATTAAAAAGTGAAGTCGAAGAACACACACATCTTCTATCATTTGGAATAATTACTTTATACGAAAGTTGTTTCGGCTATTTTTTTCTTTTTTGAACAAAAAATCGAGAATTAATAATATGAAACAAACTATATCAATCAAAAAAATCAGTAAGTTCTTAATCAATAATAGGAATATCAGAAGAATAATAATAATACTATGTTCTTTTCATAATGATGATAAATCAAAGATAAAATTTCAAATATCAATTCAAAAATCAAGAATTACATTTTTCAATCATTTATGTTGTGTTTCCGTCGATGTTTGTCAAATATTTTCATCATTTTTTTTATTTTCAGATATGTCTATTATCAATGAAAGATTGATTATTTTTTTTCTTTATGAAAAAGAATGGAGGCTTCAAATTGTCTTGAATTAAAAAAGATGATGAATGTGACAAGAAAAGAACAAAAAGTGGAAGATGGTGGTGGCTATGAAAAGAAAAAAAATAGATCTACAATTAGGGTTGTAGAAATGAATTTAAGGGTATAATTGAAATTTTAAAAATAAGGTGGTTGTAGTGAGAAATATTAAGGCTGCAAATAGAATCACCCTTGATTATTTCTTCTTATCATCACTATTTTGGGTTAAAGGTATAGGCTAAAATACTAACAACATTTTCATATCACACTTTGGGTCAATTATTTGCTACTATATAGGGGTAAGTACGGTCCGGAGCAATCTGGAGATTAGGGGATCTCCGGAACTGAACCGAAATTCAGAGATATCCAAATTTGGATCTCCAGAACTGAATCATGAAAATAATTCTCCGAAACCGAAGCGAACTAGTTTTCGATTCGGTCCAATTCGGATATTCGGGTCTAACGGGACAATTCGGTTCGGTTTCGGGGATTCGATGTTCTCCGATATAAAATAATTGTTTGAATCAAGCAAATTACATAAAATAGAAAAATTTATAGTGCAACATAATTTAATTTAAATATCAATACCAATTCCAACATAAGCAAAATAGTTACAGTAGATATTTGTTCAAAACATAATAACATAAATTTAGCAAATCTTTTGACAGTATTGCCTATTTCTTTTGATACGCCTCAACAAATCTTTCTTCCTTGATGAAATCTTTCTCCCTTGTTGCTGTAACAAAATGTAAGCAATGATCTAAATCAGAATCAAGAACTTATTGGACAAAAAAAGGAATGTATCAACTTCAAGAATAACTATAACTAACATATCATTTCAAGAAAAACCAAGATCCAAACTACTCTAAACTTCAGAAAAACTAATAGCTTTAACTAAAAAGGACAGAGAAAGAAAGAATGGCACAACATAATATATACAAGGATCATTTGAATGAGAAATCTCATCATTTAGGGCAAGAATTTAGAGAGAGAGAATTCATATGGCACTAATACAAGGAGTATTTGAAATCCCTCAAAATGAAAAAAAAACAAACATGAGAGCATGGTAAATGAATTTGCACATTATAAACTCAAGATTATAAGAACAAGAGCAATTTTAATATATTGGAAATGCTTAATTACAAGTGCTCAGTCAGATGAGCTGGTGGCTAGTGCATGGTAGGCTCATAGACTCTATATTGATTCTGCAGTTTAACTTAATTATTTGGAAAGCCTAGAAGCTCTATCACAAAAAAATTAAAGGATTAACATATTGGGCATCTGATTCTATTGGTGTCATTAACATCTTTAAACTATCACAATATTTACTCAAAATTTATTGAATATCTACAAAATTAAGACACCTAGTTCCACTCCTATAGACGTCTAGTGACTGTTGAGTTCCATGACCACCAAAAAATAATATATAGCCTAAATGATAATGGATTTTTCATGAACAATAGTTCTTCATATTGTAAGAATATATACACCAATAATAAATGTAACTAACCTTCAAATGTAAATTTGATCTGAAACTAACAATCTATAGTCATCCTTGGAAAGATATTCTCTCTGATTTCAGGGTCTTCAGTTGCACCTGAAGAGAGGGTAAAAAACATAAAAAATAAAATAATAATTAATATAAGATCAGCTTTACAACAATTAAATCTATACTTACAAAAAGTCATACCTAATTCAATCACTTCCATATCAGCTACTAGTTCTTCAATATCGCTGGGTTGTTTAGAGTTTCTCATCCAATCTTGGCAGCAAATAATTACTTCTGCTGTTGTAGGAGTTAAAGAACTCCTAAATCGATCCAAAGTTCGACCTCCAGTACTAAATGCTGATTCAGATGCCACAGTTGATGATTGAATAGCCAAAACGTCTCTAGCAACACAACTCAAACTCGCATATCGGACAGAATGTGTTTTCCACCACCCCAAAACATCAAAATCATGAACATATTTCTCAGAGAACTCTTCCAAATACACATCCAATTCTTCTTTGGCTGTTAATTTTTGTTCATTCTCATGATCTAAGAAATATTCATCAATATCTTCACTTTCTTCCATTATAGTATCAAATTGTTTTCCACTCAAAGAAAAGGTGGCCTCACCCACTCTCTTTTCTTCATTTACTTTTTGATAATTTTCAATCATTGCTTTTAAAGCAATTGTTACCCTTTCCACCACTTCATTTGCATCGTTTTCACCATAATGCATTTTGTATTTAGCCATCAAATATCTTATCTTGTATCTAGGGTCTAATACCGTAGCAATGAAAAACATCACATTTATTTTATTCACAGAACCCCAATACTTATCAAATTTAAGCCTCATTTGTATTCCCATTTCCCTCAACCAATGATCATCACTTTTTGTAGTACCTCGGACTAAAAACGAAGCATAATGGATTAATTAAATATTTAAACCTATAATTTAAAAATTTATTTCGGATGTGTTGACATGCGTTTCAGATATATATTTAAGGCCCGAGTTAGATCGACAATTTTCCTAGACCTGGAACATAGAATATTTTGATACCATGAGATGCGTAACGGAAAAACGAGAAAATAGAAACAAACTAGAGGTCAATCAGAGACCCGTAGCTCAAATGGTAAAGAAAAGAGCCGAATACGAAGGATCAGTAAAACGGAAGGGGTAGAATTCGGATGAACGGTAAAACAGAAAAATAATATTTTAATGAATGGTAATTAAAATTTACTTGGTAAATAGTAACTTTGAAAATCTATAAATAGGGGCTCAGTTAGTTCAAAATATTCATTCGGCTGACGAAAACGAAAGCGACGAAAACGAGTAAGTTTCTCTCTCCTCTCTTTTCTTTCTGTTTTTCGGTCTCCGGTGCGCCACCACCGGCGTCGTCGCCGGCACCGCCACCGTGGTCGGAAAAGTCACCGGAGCGCCACCGCCGGCGGCAAGAGGTTTCCGGTGGACTGGGTGGCGGCGGCGGAGGGCGGCGCCGCCGCGGCTGGTGGCGCCGGGAAGAGGGGTAGCTGAGCAGGCCGGCGACAGGAGGCCTAGGCGCAACGCGTGCGCGCCGGGTAGGAGACCTGCCGAGTTTTGTCGGCCAGCTGCCGAGCTGGGCGCCACGCTGCCGAGTTTTCTCGGCCACCTGCCGAGCCGGGCACCACGCTGCTGAGTTTTCTCGGCCACCTGCCGAGCCATGGCCTAGCCGCCGGGTTTTTTGACCCTGCGCCGGGTCCGCGTGTGCCCCGTCGCTCGCAACGCCTTGTTTTCGATCCGAATCCCGTTTTCTCCATCGTATGTCAACATCGAGTCATTGCCAACATCGAGGGTTGTGGGCCCGATCAAAGTCAACCCTTTGACCAAAATTATGAAAACGCCCCTCAATCTTAAAACACTCCATTTGAGCTCGTTTCAACTCCGATTGAGCTCATTTTTCTTCCGTAGCGACCCTACTCGTTCCCTCTTCCTCACCTTTTGATCAAAATTATCAAAATACCCCTGAACCTAAAATGCTCCGTTTGAGCTCGTTTTAACTCCGATGAGCTCATTATTTTTCCGTCGTGACCCAAATTTCATCCTCTATCATCTCAGCTATATGTATTGATTATCCATTTTCGTTTCTTCAACTCTGATCTTTAGAGCTCTAGATCCGTCTCATATTTAACGATTATTTCTCCACAAGAGTCTTTTACAGCTTTAATTATAATTATTAAGGATCTAAGAAACGTTATAACTTATGTAGGTTACCTATTGGTTTGGGCATTGAGTTATCAGACTTTTGGGACTCGCTACTCAAGCTCTGAATTATCAGATCTGTAGTACTTGCTACTCACGTGGTAACCACCGAACAAGGTCGGGGTAACTTCTAAATCTTTATCTGTTTACTATTTTCTTGTCAAAACATAAACTACAAGATATTACGTGTTGTGATATTACTTGTTGTGCCATACTTATACTGTGAACGGGCTGAGGTCCACTCTGATCATGCATTTCATCCCTGCTTCTTTTCTACTACTCTTGAGGTTTGGTGGTCCTCATGAAATATACCAGCGGTATTGAGACCGTTTAATTGGGTGGCGGGCAGATCCCGTACCCATCCGTCTCTCCTTTCTAATATCTGCTATGCATTTACGTGATGTGGCAATGTGCTAGTAGATGTTTACTTTCCTTTAATTATTTGTCAAGTGTCATAAGATACAGATGTTACTCCCATGAGTGTATTCAACGCACTCACCCCTTAATCTGTACTCACACTACAGGAACTGATGGGTTTGATAAACCCTAGAAGGAGAGAGGAGGTGCCATGTCTGGACCTGTTTTGTTAAGTTGGTGTCACACAACATTTTCAAACAAAGTCTTATTTAATTCACGTTTTATAACATTTGATACATGTGGTGAAAGTGAGATCCTGATGGTTTGTTTCCGCTGCTATAATCTTGTTGTGTTATCGGTATTGAGATCGATTGCTATCAGCAGAGGCTGATTATTGATATGTGTATGATTCACATCACCCGTTACCTCTTTCTTCTGTCGTCTTTAATCTTTTTCTTGCTGTGTATAAAGAGAAAAAGAAAAAAAAGAAAGTGTCCCTTATCTTTTCTTTCTTTAGGCTCGTACGAAAGCTCTGATATTTTAAGTGAAAGAAAACGGGACGTGACAAGTGGTATCAGAGCTTAGTTCTACCCTTTGTAGGGCTTTGCTCGAACTAGTTTCAAAGTGGGAAAAGTGTGATTTTAAAATGTAAATAGGTTTTCGAAAAGACACAGATAGACACCATCCTCTCTCCATAGGTGACTCTCCCTGAACATAAGGCTTGCGGAACATAAGTGTTTACCTAATATGTGTTGCTTTGTTGGTACGATATAAACTGTTTGGGACTGATGGGGCGTTAATGATACTATTTTATGATGAAACAAACTGTTAAAACCCTCTTGACGTCATTACAATCATGATGAAAGGATTTTGTGAAAACCTCTTGAAGTCACTATAATCAACACACTACTCTGAGCCACCGCAACAAACCGCTGACTGCAGCAGCGTAAGCTCGTGTGCGAGTATGGCTATTGCAGGAGTGGATATTGTGTGACTAAAAGTTGAAACCACCATGGGCCCTTGTTTATAACAGGGTGTACCAATGAGTGAGTTTTCCCATTCCGTGGTTGTAATGCGTAAGGTCGGTTTTGATACCTGAGGACTATGAAAACTCCGGGAGGGTGTTACTAATGTGAATTATAATGTTTTATGTATGATGCATATTTCTGGTTGGTTTATGCGAGTTATGTATCCGTTAAATGAATAATAGAAGAACCTATTGAGGTTCTTACATGATTTATAAAATAGCATTTCTGGGTACCATGATAGTTGCTATTAGTTTATTTGTTGTTATAGATTGTTGGGATTACATGGGGTATATTATAAGGGTTAGTTTTGTATGTCGTCTATAAAACGATATGCCATGGGGTCGACCACGAAGGGATAAGCTATCAGAAAAGAATTCATTTGATCACGAAGTAAACTCCGCGAGGAGGAGCGATTACAGATATAGGCTGATGATAGAAACTCGTGTAAACTTCTACATGATAGATGAATGGGGTTTATGTTACCGCTAAGATGCGAGTACCGGTTGTGGAAACGCATAAGGAGAAACTTTGACGTTATTTTTAGGAAAGTAAAGTAATGGACGATAGGTCGGTAAGAGAGCACATTGTCAGACTTCTGTACTGCGGGAGGAAGTTAAGGGATGTTAGAGGTAGCATTAGTGGGGTTCAGGTGTCTCTACATATGATCCATACCTTACCAAGTGAGTGGGAGACCAGGGTGTGTTTAGTATGCGGGGGTGAGCTTGTACATTCATCGATAGATTTTATACCCTTCATCGACTTTAGGAATGTAGCGAGGATGATGCTAGAGTTATGAGGGTTGACACGGCCTTCCAACTGTTCCTGAGCCGGGACCCTATGATCCATCCAGCAGTAACCCCGAGTTAGGGGATGATCCTTGGTAGGATCTAGAGGAGGACGATCCGGAGATGGATGACCCTAGGGACGGAGCATTAGGATTACCTAGGGCCTCCGCTACTTCCCGCAACTGTATATAGATGACCTTGAAAGCTTTGATATATGTATTATATATACACGCATATTACCTGCCTATCTTAAGAAGTATATGTTTACGCCTCTTCACATGTACCGTATTTTTCTTATACCTATAATAATATTATGAAATCTCAACGACTTATATATATATATATCACAATAGAGTTATGCTGAGAGGAAGACCTCGAAAGGAGCAACCGCAGCCGGTCAATTAGCCAAAACGTGAGGAGACTGCCGCCACCATCATTTAGAAATGATGCCAAGCAAATCATTGAACAGTTTCGATGATTTGGTCCACCGACTTACAATGGAGAAGGAGAACCCATCGAAGCCGAAGAATGGCTAAGATCGTTGGATCGACTCTTTGAACATTTAGCATGCACAGAAGGGCAGAAGATCTCCTGTGCTGTATTACAACTCACCGAAGGAGCCAGTTATTGGTGGAAATCACATGAAAGGACTATATCACCAGAATTTAGGAATGTTATGTCATGGGGAGTCTTCAAAGAGGTGGTTAGACAGGAATTCCTGTCTCAGTCGTACCATAACCTAAAGGAAGCAGATTTTGTACATATTCATCAAAGAACCGCCTCCATAGAAGAGTACGTGAAGAAATTCAACCTATTAAGTAGGTACGCACTGCATCGGGTGGACACGAATGTCAAAAAAGCCCGACACTTTGAGAAGGGTCTTCGTAGGGAGATCGGCTCCATTTTGACAGGACATGGGGAAATGTCTTATGCTGTGATCATTGAGAGAGCTCAAGGGATCGCCTCTCGTCTTTGCTTAGATGGGGAGCCATCCAAAAGAGTAGAGGTAGCAACAGGAAAGAGGAAACTGATCAATCCTAGTCAGAACTTTGACCAACATCAGTTTCCACGGATCAACAGAGTCCCGATCCTCCCTACTCCCAGGCTAGAGGACTCATGTGTCAGGTATGGAAAGTCGCATACAGAACTCTGCCTCTATAAAATCCGAAAATGTTACCGGTGTGGAGAACCGGGACATATTGTAGCCAATTGTCAGAAGTTCAGGAACACAACTACAACAAAGAAGCCGAGGTTGCAAATAAACAAGACTCAGAACTGTTACAGGTGTGAAGCACCTGGACATCGCGTTTCATTGTCAGGAGTTTAGGAATCCGGTGGCTACATCACCAAGGCCAGGGAATTCTTGTTCCAAGTGTGGAAAATTACACGGGGGACTGTGCCAACAGGAGATACGAAGTTGCTACCGGTGTGGAGTGCCAGGGCATATCTCCACAAACTGTTCACGGTCTAGAAACCCACTAGCTATCACACCAAACTCGAGGCCAGAAGCAGACCAGGCTTGAACCTTTATCCTCACTCGCTTAGAGGTTGTCGGAAGATAGATTGTAGATGATAATATTATATATAGATAGATAGATATGTAGTGGCTCATACCTTGTAGTAGTGTGTGTAATCCTTTTGGTACGAGGTACGAGCTGACCACCTTTTGTATGTATAAATATATTCTATACCAGTTTATATTTTGCTATACGATGGAATCCATGTCTACTTCTCCCTTCGCGTTACGTATATTATATCCTTCAGCTATACTATGTGGTGGCACCAGGTCCGTTAAAGCATGTGAACGATTAGGTAAATGCTAAAACTTAGAAATTAGTATTCCATCGGGAAGAAAGAAACAAATGAAACACCTTGGTCTAGGTTTAAGGATCGCGCTTGGAAGTAGAATTTTGTTAGCCAATCTACATGTGTTGGAGATTGAGGGTTAAGATATAATCCCAAGAATGGATTGGCTTAAGGTAAGATCACATGATAATCAGGTGTCGTACAAGGGAAATTATCTTTCAAATACCTGGAAATTGGAGTTCACCCTTTATAGGGCCCGAGTAAAGTTGACTCAAGGGTTATCTCGGCCATGAAGGTAACCCAGATGCTTAGCAAAGGGATTACGAAGTCGGGTTGGTCAACATGATGAACTCCGAGCAAGGATCGACTTCTATCGAGGAGATGTCGATGATGAAGGAATACATGGATGTATTCCCAAAAGATTTATCTGATCCTCCGCCGAATCAATAGGCGACTTTTGAGATCGATCTCATCCTAGGATTAACACCGGTGTCAAGAGCTCCTTAACGGACGACATCGAAGGATTTGCCAAAGCTCAAGGCCGGTTACAAGAACCTTTGGATAAAGGCTTCATTAGACTGAGGGTGTCACTCTGGGAAGCTCCAGTGTTGTTTGCGAGGAAGAAGGATGAAGGCTTCCAGATGTGTATGGGTTATCGAGAACGGAACAAGCGGACCCTAGAGAACGAGTACCCACTGCCTCGAATGGAAGATCTTTTAATCAAATAAAAAGTACCAGTGTATTCTCGAAGATTGACTAAAGATCTGGATCTCACCAGATGAAAGTCAAAGACGCAGATACATCTAAGACAACATTCAGGATAAGAAATGGCCACTACGAGTTTGTAGTAATGCCATTTGGACTTAGTATGCCATTTGGATTAAGTAATACTCCAGCTATCTTTATGGATTTGATGAATAGCGTCATCCATCCATAGCTTAATCTTTTCGCCGTCATGCGATAGAACGCACCACGAATCATAACTCAAGAATGCATTGGAGATTCAACAAAAGGAGTGATCGCATCCAACCAGAATATCAGTGTGCTATGCAACAACTTTTTCCCCATCTCATCGACTCTTTCTATCTCTTCTTCTCATTCTCATTCTCGCTCTCTCTCTCTTTCATTTCTATAACTTTATCGAAGACATAATTATCGAGAACATACTTAATATCTTAGACGGAGGAATGTGACTTCCAGCACCACCTATTCCTCACCCTACTCCGCTAGTAAATGGTAAAGACAAGAAGTATATAGGGTGATTAATACAACGTTTTGACGAGAGTTTTGACGAAGTACCTAATTACACTGTTCTCGATACGCGTTCAATTTCGAGGATGAAATTATTTTAAGGGGTAAGGAATGTAGTACCCCGGACCAAAAACGAAGCATAATGGATTAATTAAATATTTAAACCTATAATTTAAAAATTTATTTCGGATGTGTTGACATGCGTTTCAGATATATATTTAAGTCCCGAGTTAGATCGACAATTTTCCTAGACCTGGAATATAGAATATTTTGATACCATGAGATGCGTAATGGAAAACCGAGAAAATAGAAACAAACTAGAGGTCAATCGGAGACCCGTAGCTCAAATGGCGAAGAAAAAAGCCGAATACGAAGGATCGGTAAAACGGAAGGGGTAGAATCCGGACGAACGGTAAAACGGAAAAATAATATTTTAATGAATGGTAATTAAAATTTACTTGGTAAATAGTAACTTTGAAAATCTATAAATAGGGGCTCAGTCAGTTCAAAATATTCATTCGGCCGACGAAAACGAAAGCGACGAAAACGAGTAAGTTTCTTTCTCCTCTCTTTTCTTCCCATTTTTTGGTCTCCGGCACGCCACCACCGGCGCCGCCACCGTGGCTGGAAAAGTCGCCGGAGCGACGCCGCCGGCGGTGGCCGAAAAAATTGAAAGTTGTCGGTTTCGGCCGATTTTCGCAAACGACGTTCATCTCGTCGAGACGAGTTTAGAATAGGTTTCGCATTTTAATTCCGATTTCTCGTTCGCCAGGAAATGGCGAAAAACCGACCTAAAAACCCTAAACCCTAGCCTCGGTGTTGCGAATATGGTAACGAAGGATTTTGCGGTGAAGTTTCGGCACTATTCATCGCCGGAATCCGGCGAGGGGTGGCCGAAGGTGGTAGCCGACGGCAAGAGGTTTCCGGCGGACTTGGTGGCGGCGGCGGAGGGCGACGCTGCCGCGGCTGGTGGCACCAGGAAGAGGGGCAGTCGAGCAGGCCGGCGACGGGAGGCCTGGGCGCGATGCGCACGCACCGGGTAGGAGACCTGCCGAGTTTTCTCGGCAAGCTGCCGAGCCGGGCGCCATGCTGCCGAGTTTTCTCGGCCACCTACCGAGCCAGGCGCCACGCTGCTGAGTTTTCTCGGCCAGCAGCCGAGCCATGGCCTAGCTGCCGAGTTTTTTCACCCGGCGCCGGGTCCGCGCGTGCCCCGTCGCTCGCAACGCCGTGTTTTCGATCCGAACCCCATTTTCTCCGCCGTACATCAACATCGAGTTGACGCCGATGAGATGTCGTTGACCGAGGGTCATGGGCCCGGTCAAAGTCAACCCTTTGACTAAAATTATGAAAATGCCCCTCAATCTTAAAACACTCCGTTTGAGCTCGTTTCAACTCCGATTGAGCTCATTTTTCTTCCGTAGTGACCCTACTCGTTCCCTCTTCCTCACCTTTCGATCAAAATTATCAAAATACCCCTGAACCTAAAATGCTCCGTTTGAGCTCATTTTAACTCCGATCGAGCTCATTCTTTTTCCGTTGTGACCCAAATTTCATCCTCTATCATCTCAGCTATATGGATTGATTATCCATTTTCATTTCTTCAACTCTTATCTTTAGAGCTCTAGATCCGTCGCATATTTAACGATTATTTCTCCGCAGGAGTCTTTTACAGCTTTAATTATAATTATTAAGGATCTAAGAAACGTTATAACTTATGTAGGTTACCTATTGGTTTGGGCATTGAGTTATCAGACTGTTGGGACTCGCTACTCCAACTCTGAATTATCAGATCTGTAGTACTTGCTACTCACGTGGTAACCACCGAACAAGGTGGGGGTAACTTCTAAATCTTTATCTGTTTACTGTTTTCTTGTCAAAGCATGAACTACAGGATATTACGTGCTGTGATTTTACTTGTTATGCCATACTTATACTGTGAACGGGCTAAGGTCCACTCTGATCATGCATTTCATCCCTGCTTCTTTTCTACTACTCTTGAGGTTTGGTGGTCCTCATGAAATACACCAGCAGTATTGAGACCATTTAATTGGGTGGCGGGCAGATCCCGTACCCATCCGTCTCCCCTTTCTAATATCTGCTATGCATTTACATGTTGTGGCAATGTGCTAGTAGATGTTTACTTTCCTTTAATTATCTGTCAAGTGTCATAAGATACAGATGTTACTCCCACGAGTGTATTCAACGCACTCACCCCTTAATCTGTACTCACACTACAGGAACTGATGGGCTTGATAAACCCTAGAAGGAGAGAGGAGGTGTCATGTCTGGACCTGTTTTGTTAAGTTGTTGTCACACAATGTTTTCAAACAAAGTCTTATTTAATTCACATTTTATAACATTTGATACATGTGGTGAAAGTGAGATCCTGATGGTTTATTTTCGCTGCTATAATCTTGTTGTGTTATCGGTATTGAGACCGATTGCTATCAGTAGAGGCTGATTATCGATATGTGTATGATTCGCATCACCCCTTACCTCTTTCTTTCGTCATCTTTGATCTTTTTTCTTATTGTGTATAAAGAAAAAAAGAAAAAAAAAGTGTACCTTATCTTTTCTTTCTTCACGCCCATATGAAAACTCTGATATTTTAAGTGAAAGAAAACGGGGCGTGACACTTTTCATAAAAGATTCCAAATCTCTCAAAATTCGAATTATTTTAGGGAAACAAATGTTTGCAGTACAATATGAAGTACCAGATAGTTTGGTAGTGATATCAAAAAATCATTTCAGAACCTTAGTAAAGTGAGTTGCATGAGCCCAATCAATCTCATTAGGTAAATCATCTCCAAATTCAACCACATATTTATCATCCATATCCTCCAACTTATCAAAAGCCTTTTGAAAACTTAAAGCACTTTTAAGCATCAAATATGTCGAGTTCCATCTAGTTGGACAATCCAATTGCAAAGAGGCCTTAGATTTAATGTTTGCAGTTTCACAACATTGTTTGAATGAAGCTAACCTTTGAGGGCTACTCCTAACATATCTAACAATACCTCTGATTTTTTTAATAGACTGATGAGCAATTTCTAGACCATCTTTTACTATCAGTTGCAAAATATGTGCGAAACATCTCATATGAAAAGCCTCCCCACCCAAAACAAAAGCATTTTTTTTCATCAATCTTTTCTTTAACTATTGAACTGCGGTATCATTTGACGATGCATTATCAATAGTTATGCACATAACTTTACTTAATCCCCACCCCCCATGCAACAATCAATAGCATTTCCAATATTTACCCCTTTATGACTTTTGATCACACAAAAATTCAGAATTCTTTTTTGTAAATTCCAATTTGAATCAATGAAATGGGTTGTCAAACACAAGTAATTGACATTTTGAATGCTTGTCCAAGTATCAGTGGTTAAAGAAACACGTTGACACTCAGATTGGAGTAAAACATTCAATTTTTTCTTTTCTGTGACAAACAAAGAAAAGCAATCTCTAACAATGGTAAATCTAGAAGGAATTTTAAATCATGGAAGACTTTCTTCAATAAAACCCTTAAAACCTTCAGATTCAACAAACTTGAAAGGAAGTTCACACTTAATAACCATCTTAACCACTGCTGCTCGCACACGATCATGATCAAACTCCCAACAAGTTAGTTTCCCATCATCAGTATTACTTACACTTTGAAAACTCAATATTTTTTGTTTTTTGTCCTTACTCATTTGTGTCTCAACTAAATTGTTTCTAACTTCAGGTGGACATTTTTTGCAACTTACTCTTAGATGTTTCCATAAAGCAGAAGTACCTTGCTCACTATGACTCTGGTTATTATTACCACAATAAATACATGTAGATCTCCCCAAGTCATTCCCATCAAAATCTTTCATTTTCTGAAAATATTCCCATACCCCAGACCTAGTCTTTTTAGTTGTGGTACCAGAAGAAGAAGTATTATTACCTTCTGTTGGGATAGAATCCAGATCGGCCATCTTTGACTCACTAGGAGCACTTTATACTTGTGGTAATCGACTTTTTTTAGAACTCGATACTTTTCTCTTACTTGGCACTACAAAATCATTCAAATAACATACATAAATAACATGAAATATTAAGAAAAATACTTCAAGTATGCATACAAATTAAATAATAACATTCCTTACCACTTTTACTAGAGGATGAATCTTTGATTGACTTCGTTCCACTAGATTTAGAAGTCATATTCGATGTCCCACACAGTATCCGGTGAACAACACGGAAGATCGACAGATTTTTTGAAAGAGAAAAGAAAAAAAATTAGTGTACTGAGTCACTGACGGTGGGTGTCTTTGAAAAATTGGAGAAGAAATAGAGGAAAAAGTGGAGTAAGATTTTTTGAAAAAGGGGAAAAAAATGTTAGGGCACTAAAGGTGGGCAGATCACTTATAATAAATAATGGGTCATTTACTAAGATTTGCTAAATATCAATTTATAATAATGAGTAAATATCATTATTTTAATAAAAAAAATTGTTAGATTAATTTTAGTAATTGTGATCCATATTTCAATTAATAGAAATGTAGAATAAATCAATTATCTTAATAAAATGTAAAGTAATACATTATTTAAGTTTGTACAATTAATAAAACCAATTATTTGATTAATACTCATTGTAGTTAATAGATTTTTAGTGCTCCCAAAATTATTCATTAAAATTATTTTATTTTATTATTTAATTGTTATTTTATTCTATGAAGTCTTAAAAAACATAATAAATAATAATAATAATACACTTCAATCAAATTTGTACCTAATCCAATATAATAATACAAAAAAAATGAATTCAATGATAATTACAAATTTATATATAGTTACTTTTTTGAAATCGGTTCTATTCGGTTCTAAATCGGTTCTTCAATTCGGTACAATTCGAGTTTGACACAAAAATTAATCGGAGCGGTTCAGTTCGGATAAAGTCAAATAGTCAATAGTTCTTTATCGGTTTGGATTGTTTTGGTTTGGATTTCTCCACAGTTCGGTTATCTCCGAGATCCATGCTCACCCCTACTACTATATATTTACTTATGAATCCTTTATGTATGATTCTTGAAATGAAATTAAAAAAAATTATATCCTAGTTAAATACTTGGTTAGGGATTATTTTAGGGTGTCATAGAATTAGATTGAGAGATTAATGAACTTATGTGATGAGAAATCAGTCCTAGGAGCTTTGATGAGTTAAATTACTTTATTAGATCGAGTAGAGATACCTTTGATAGCTTTGAGAGCTTTTAATTCGATATTTGTGATTGCTCATATAGGGGATAATTAATGAACTTCGTTGGTCATAGTGATATTTTGATGATAATTAGATGAAAATATATTAGAATATTTCTTCGTTATATTGATTTATTGTGTTCATTCGTTATTTTATTTTGTTTTTATTATCTATCTAAAATCTTAGTGTTCGGTTGCTTAGATAAAATTAAGTTTGGAATTTGAGTAATTAATCAGTTCTAATTCGATAGTTTCTGTGAGATCGACACTGCTCACCACTTCTACAATCTACATCGTACACTTGCGGGAGTAGCTAAAAGAATTTAGTGAACAAGTTTTTGGCACCGTTGCTGAGCACTATAGTTTTAGAATGATTGATATTCGAATAATTCACTTGATTTTAATCTAGGTTTTTTTTTTCTTAGGTAGTTTTATACAATTGGTTTCTTTGATCTTTTTTTAGTGTGTGCTTTCAGGTTGTTTATGCATTGTATTGGAGGTAATGACCGTCAACTATTATTAGAGGCTTAAAGGTGGTGTTCAATTTTGAAATCCGGTGGATCAGGTGTATTATGTGAATAGTAGGAATTTCAACAATAATTACAATAATTCAGTTCCTACTTATTAGTTACCTAATTTGAGGCACCATGGAAATTTCTCGTACGCTAATACGAGAAACACTTTTCAACAAACTCCGAGATTTTCAACAACAAATTTGGTGATCAGTGATGTAAGTGATTACTCACTTGAAGGTATTACATGTACATTCGTGAGTGAGTCAAGAAATAGATTTACAAAGATTGATGTGAGTGATGATGGAAAGAAGTCCACTCTTGAGGATATTCTAGTTTCGTTCATGAATGAGTCAAGAAATAAATTCACAAAGATTAAGGAAGACCAAGCTAGATTGGAAATACAATTGAATGAGATGAATGCCAACATGAGAGACCAAACTAAATTGAATGAGATGAATGCCAACATGAGTGCAAGATTGAAGGCCTTGCAAACTCAAATTGAATAAATGGTCTCGATTCTTAAAAATCAACATCAAGAGGAGCCATATCCAAGTACCATCAAGTTGTATCCAAAAGAAAAATATAATGCCATCACGATGATGAGTGGAACCAAGTACGATGGGCCAAGCATGATAGTTGAGGATGTGAAGGAGAGTGAAAAGGAGGAAGAATAAGATTTGGTGAGAAAGAAATGTATAGAGATGAACAAAACAGGGCTGAGAATCCAAAATCTATTTCTAACTCTTCACTTCTTGTTACTAATACTTCTATTCATTCCACTCAAAAAGTTCAAAAGAAAAGAGTTAATAATCAATTTGCTAAATTTTTGAATTTTTTTTAGAAAATTGACATTAAGAGTCATTTTGCAGGTGTCTTAAACAATTGGTGAAGTGTGCTCTGTAAGTTTTTCATTGGATTTTCGTTTTGAATTTTATGAATCGTCCTATTTGGAATTGATGGCAAATAAGTTTGGGGATATAGTTTTGGATTTATGAAATTAAAGGAATATGACACTGGCTTTTGCATTGCATTTTAGTTGCATTTAGGATTTTATTGTCTTTAGCATATTTATTGTTTTCTAGGTAGAATTTTTATTTTTAAGTTAGTTTTTTTTAGGATGAAAGATAATTTCTTGATCTCTAAAAATATGAATTGAGTTGAAAGAACTTGAAGATATATTACTTGATTGAGTTGAGATTTTGTTTGAATTTTTGGTGAAAATATTTGAGTATGAAATGATTGTGTATTTTGAGGAGTGTGAAAATAAACTTGTGAGATTTGAGTCTTGACTTGACATTAAACCAAGGTTTGTTTTCTTGATTGTGTGGTTATTGATTATCTTGTATAAGTCTCTAGAACTTGCTTTGGTATCTCCTTCGAGGCTACAAGTATGTGTAGATTTTTTAAAATGATTTAATGTCACGCCCTATTTTTTTTTCTTAAAAATTATCAGAGTTTTCATTGTGGGCGTGAAGAAAGAAAGGGGAAGAAGGCGTACATGATATAAAATGGAAAGAAAAAGGAGAGGTTAAAAAGTGGTACACTTGAAACATCAGATACAACCGATAACATATAGTTTGAAACCTTACGCAGCGGAAAAACATCAGGATCCATCATCCATAAGATTAACGAAGTTATACTTACAAAATGAGAATTTTATAATCGTTATGTGACAAAAGACAGAATATAATATCCAGATATAGCACCATGTCTCTCTCTAAAGCTCAACATGCTCGTCATCTCCTGTAACATGAATACATGTGGGAGTGAGTGCGTTGAATACACTCATAAGGATACTTTTCATGTTTTTAACAGTTATTAAGTAGGTATAACAAATCAAACATATACAAGTTTGGCAAATAAACACAACATATAAAATGCATAACATATAATCCTAAGAACACGCGGCTCTAAGAGCACTCAACTAAACTCGGTGTTTTTTACGGGCCACCAGTCCATCCTTAACATGACTTTGGACATCCGTCCTCATATATCATATTTATAATGTATGCATGTACGTAGTAATCATAGCATGTAATCACAACACATAGAGTTCAACAGTTCATATATCAAATATGAAAAGCAATAAACATATTGAGTTTAGAAGTTACCCCCACCTTGTTCGGTGGTTACCGCTTGAGTAGCAAGTACCAAAGATCAAGTATCTCAATGCTCAATCCAACTGATAGCCTACATAAGTTACAGTGTTTCTTAGATCCTTAATATGTATAATTACAGATATAAAATATTTCGGAGGAGATACGATCGTTAAAGACGCGACAGATCGGAAGATCTAAAGATTGAGGTTGAAGAAACGAGAGTAGATGTTCAGTTTAATAGGCTGGGATGAAAGAGGGTAAGATTTGGGTCGCAACGAAAAAAGAATGAGCTAAATCGGAGTTGAAACGAGCTCAAACGGAGCATTTTAAGATGGAAGGGTATTTTGGTAATTTTGGTCAAAAGGTGAGGAAGAGGGAACAATTAGGGTTGCTATGGAAGAAGAATGAGCTCAATCGAAGTTGAAACGAGCTCAAACGGAGCATTTTAAGATGGAGGGGTATTTTGGTAATTTTGATCAAAAGATGAGGAAGAGGGAACGATTAGGGTTGCTATGGAAGAAGAATGAGCTCAATCGGAGTTGAAACGAACTCAAACGGAGCGTTTTAAGATAGAGGGGTATTTTGGTAATTTTGATCAAAAGGTGAGGAAGAGGGAATGATTAGGGTTGCTACGGAAGAAGAATGAGCTCAATCGGAGTTGAAACGAGCTCAAATGGAGCATTTTAAGATAGAGGGATATTTTGGTAATTTTGGTCAAAAGGTGAGGAAGAGGGAACGATTAGGGTTGCAACGGAAAAAGAATGAGCTCAATCGGAGTTGAAACGAGCTCAAACGAAGCGTTTTAAGATGGAGGGGTATTTTGGTAATTTTGGTCAAAAGGTGAGGAAGAGGGAACGATTAGGGTTGCTACGGAAGAAGAATGAGCTTAATCGGAGTTGAAACGAGCTCAAACGGAGCGTTTTATGATTGAGGGGCGTTTTCGTAATTTTTGTTAAAGGGTTGACTTTGATTGGGACCCCCGACTCCCGATCGACGACATCTCGTCGCCGACGACTCGACGATAATGTATGATAGAAAAAACGCAACTCGCATCGCAAATATAGCGCCGCGCGCGCACCTGTCACACGGCGCTGCGCGCGCGCACTTCCCGTCTCCCGGCGCCGTGTGTCCAACGCGCCCAGCGCCTCCCGGCGCCGTGTGCCTAGACCAACCCCTCAACCGTTTTCTCCCCCCCAAATTCCGGCCATGGCCGGCGATCTCCCATCGCCGGCGACACCACCTGACACGGCGGCGCAACGAGGCGCCGTCCCAACACTCAACTCTAGCCGGCGACCTCCCATCACCGGCAACCAACTCAAAAACACACACACTATCACGTAAAAACACACACAACCACTTTCCACCACCACTTCCGGCCCCGCCGCCGCAGCCCACGGTGGCGCCACCACCCCAATTGATAGCCCGACATCCCGGGAAGGTCAGCCACCACTCCGGCGAAAGAGGAGAGAGATAGAGAACTGAGGAGAGAGAAAGGGCATAAAAACAAGGGTTACGGTTTTTTGGCGACGTTTTTGCCGTTTCCCCGTGAACAAGACATCGGAATTAAAATCCGAAACCTATCCTAGACTCATCTCGACGAGACCTACGTTTTATGTGAAAATCGGCCAAAACCGATAAAGTTGAATTTTTCCCGCCACCGGTGCGGCGGCGGCACCGGTGACCAGATAACAGAAAATCGAAAGAGAGAAGGGAGGAGAGAGAGACTTATGTGTTTTCGTCAATTTCATTTTGTTCGGAAAAACGGTGATTTTTGAATCGAAAATACCCCTATTTATAGATTTTTGAAAAACACTATTCATCCAAAATATCTTGGGTTACTATTCACCGGAAATATCTTTCGGTTTTCCGAAACTTCGTGTTTTGCCCTTTTCGTCGTCGTTTGAGCTACGGGTCTCCAATTGACCCCTAGTTCGTTTCTATCTTCTCGTTTTTCCATTACGCATCTAATGGTATAATAAAATCCTATGTTCCATGTCTAGAAAATATTTCCATCAAAAACATGCATTAAAGACTTATCTGAAACGCACGTAATTAAATTAAACAGTCAAAATTAACGCATATAATAATTTAATTAAGGGTTTAATATTTAATTAATCAATTATGCTTCGTTTTTGGTCCGGGGCGCTACATTTAAGGTCATATTTGCTTTAATAAGTCACTTAGCAAAATAATTCTCACCAAATTCGATATATTTTCCTTAGTTAGCCTTGTTGAGCCTTTAAGCCTTATTCTTTTCATTAGCCAAATAATTGTATAATTTTTCCTTTACTTTTGAGCCTTCCAAATTGATAACAAAATTAAGATCTTTCAATTTGGACTTCTAGATTAAGATATATGTCATTTCTCCCACAACTGCACGTGTAAGCTGAAATTTCCGGTCGGAGGATGGCGTCGGAGGTGGTGGAAATGGGGCAATGGTGGAAGGAGAGAGAGAGAGAGATAATGAGAGTGAAGAGAGGGGGTGAGAGGAGGAAGAAAATAATGCTTCTTTTATTTTAGTTGGATTTACCGATGAAATTTTTGTTAGTAAATTCCCCTAACTATTTTGGAGGAAAATACACTCTTAATATATTATTTATCGATAAATTTTATGGAAAAAGTTTAAAAATTAATTTAAAACATTAACGATGGAAATTTCGTCGGTCAATTTATTACCGACATAAATTTCATCAGTACATGTCTCGTTCGATTTATTATGTTTTTTATGATAGTTTATTTCCAAATTATGTTCCAATAACACATTTTGAGTTTCTTTTACAATCCTTATGAAAAATTCAATTTTATAAATGAGTTCAATTCAATCTAACACAATGAACTTATTAAATCCATGGTAATATGTTCGAAAATGAAAATTAAACAAATATGTAAAATCGTTTGAACAACATAAATAATAATAAAATTATATCTTGTCGATCGATAACAGATGATTTAATTACTAATTGTGGATAACCATTTAAATGATAAATTATATATTAATTAGATTAAGATAAAACTAACTAGACAAACACGACTTATTAATTATATATACATATATGTATATGACACAAATAATTATTATAATATAACAACATTATTCACATGGTATGTTATGATTATTTATACAATATAACGGTCATTAATATTAGATTATTGGGAAAAAATCATCAAAAGAAATGTTTTTTTTTAAATTCATTAAACCCTAAATATAGGTTTGGGTTTAGCAATAAATTTAGAAACGAATTAGTTAGATTTCGTCAGTAAGTTTGTGAAAAAAATTAATAAATATTACAGACGACAATTCTATCGATACTGACAAATTATATTCCGTCGGTAACTTAGTGAAAAATAAAAAATATGATTTTTTTTATTTTAATGAATTATTATCTACGAAATTTTCCATCGACAAATTATTGATGAATATTTTGTAAGTAAAACCATCGCTAAACTTAATTTACCGATTGAAAAATTTCCATTACTAATATTAATGAAATTTCCGTCGATAGTTTGCTTTTTCAAAAAAATTGATTACCGATTGAATTTTGTCGGTTTCTGTCGCTATATTGCTGCATTTTTATAGTGGTATGCGTTGACATTCAACTTTTACACTCGAATGACTGCATGAATGTCACGCCCCAAAATCTTTTTGTATTTTATCAGAGTTTTACCATTGGGCGTGAAGAGAGAAATAGCAAGAGACGCATACACAATAGAAAGAATAAGTAAGAGACGACAGAAGAAAGAGGTAAGGGACGAAGTGATTCTTTCACTTAACAATAATCGGCTTCTGCCGATAGCAATCAGTCTCACTACTGATAATATACATCACAGCAGCGAAAATAACACATCAGGATCTCTCATCTTTACATGTATCAAAATATTACAAAAACGCGATTTAAATAAGACATTGTTTTAGAAATGTTTAAGAAACGACAACTTTAAAATACAGATCCTAAGATAGCACCTCCTCTCTCCTTCTATGGTTCAACATGCTCATCAGCTCCTGTAGTGTGAGTACAGAGTAAGGGGGTGAGTGCGTGGAATACACTCGTGGGGATGCAATCCGACTCGTATAACAGTACACAGATATAAAATACCGGAAATATAACACTTAGCCACATTGCCACAGAATAACATGATCACAACATTTAGTATTTCTCATGCATACTTCAATATAGGGAAAACTATAAACAGTTACGGGGTTAGAAATTACCCCCACCTTGTTCGGTGGTTACCACGTGAACAACGAGTACCGACTGATCAGATATCACAAGCGAGTACCAAAGGATCCGATATCACAAGGCTCAACTCAACAAGTAGCCTACACAAGTTATGATGTTCCTTAGATCCTTAATAAATTATAAATAAAAGCTGTAAAAGGTTCCGTTGGAAATCGGTCGTTAAATACGCGACGGATCGAGCGATCTAAAGATTGGGATTTTGGAGACAAGGCTGAAAGTCAAGTCTAAAGGGCTGAGATGATAGGAAATGAAATTTGGGTCACGACAAAAAAAGAATGAACTCGAACGGAGCATTTTAAGTTTAGGGGCAAAATGGTAATTTTGGTCAAAGGGTTGACTTTGATCGGGCCCACAGACCCCGATCACGTCTCGCCATCGACGACTCGATACGGATGAACGACGGAAAGAAAATGAGATTCGGATCGAAAATACAGCATCGGGTGCGCGTCGGCACCCGACGGCTACCGAGTTTTCTCGGCAGCTAGACGCGGCTCAACCCGGCTGGTCGAGTTTTCTCGGCCAGCCCCTTCCCAGCTTTCCCGACGGTGGCCTGCTCGAGCAGGGCACTTCCTGGCATCGCCCGGCGTGGCGGCGCCGCCTCCAGCCACCACCACTTACCTCGTCGGATACCTCGCACCGCCGGATACCATCTCCGGCCGTCCATCGCCGGATTCCGGCGGTGAATAGTGTCCGAAATCTCGCCGCAAAATCCTTTGAAGCCTTGTTTTTTCGAAAAACCAACACCTATCTAAAAGCTCCGGCCGGTGACTCCAGTCGCTGGGTCACTCCCAGCCCCTCCGCTGGCGACTCCCCATCGCCGGCAACCCGTTCTGGCCAACCAAACACCCTAAACCATGCATATACTCCCAAGTCCAAACACGCACACACTCACGGTCAAACACACACACTCAACTACCAACCTTGGCCGGCGGCCACCAGCCACCGGCCACCACCACCCACCACGGGCGACACTGGCCGGCGACCTCCCGTCACCGGCCGCCACCTACTGGCCGCACACGCACATACACAGAGGCTTCCATACACACACGCATACAAAGATATATACACACACCATGCTTACAAACTGACCTGGCCGGCGGCCACCACCACTAGAGCCTCACCGGCGACCTCCCTCGCCGGCCCACCGATCGCACACGGCGGCGCCGCCCCCAACAGCCTCATCACAGCCTCACACACTTACATACCCTAGCAACACACACACATGCACGTTCATGCATAAACACCCACTGTTCCGGCCATGCGCCGCCACCCACGGCGGCGCCACCACTCCAGCAACTCCCCACCACTCTCCGGTGGCCTCGCCGGCCACTGTTCCGGTAAGAAAATGAGGAGAGAGAAAGGGTGACGGGGGTTAGGGTTTGGGGTTGTTTTTCGCCGTTTTCCGGCGAACGAGAAATCGGATTTAAAATCCGAGACCTATCCTAGATTCGTCTCGTCGAGACGAACTTCGTGTGTGAAAATCGTCCGATTCCGACAACGTTGAATTTTCCGGCCACCGGCCGGCGGTGGCCCGCCGGAGACAGAATCCCAGAAAAAGAGAGAGAGAAGAGAGGGACTTACTAGTTTTCGTCGCTTTCGGCTCGTTTGGAAAAACGGTGATTTTTGAATCGAAATCACCCATATTTATAGAAATCCGGAAAGTTCCTATTCATCGAAAATATCTCCGTTACTATTCATCGGTTGACTTTTCCGAGTTACTATTCATGTAAATATCTTCGTTTCCATTCTTCGTAAATATCTTCCGATCTTTCCGAAACTTCCAATTTTGCCCTTTCCATCGCTGCTCGAGCTACGAGTCTCCGATTAACCCCTAGTTCGTTTCTATCTTCTCGTTTTTCTATTACACATCTAATGGTATAAAATTACCCTATGTTCCACATCTAGAAAAATTATCGATTTAATCGTGCAGTAAACACGTATCTGAAACGCGTAAATTAAATTAAATAGTTAAAATATACGCACGTAATTATTAAGTCGTACGTTAAAATATTTAATTAATAAATTATGCTTGTTTTGATCTGGGGCGCTATAATGAATGTGTTATTTTGGTCTTTTCTCATCCTTTGCATTGTCAAGATATCATATATATTGGATTCACGCTTAGTGTTCGATTCATTTTAATTCATCGTAAAAGCTTGAAATCTGAATAAAACCCAGACTAGAGTAGTAAACCACGCAAATGAACAAATATAAATAGAAAACATATATAAAAATGCATAAATTTACTTTAATTATATCCATTTTCACCTTCATTATTCACACATATAGCGATAACAGTATGTAAGTATGCGTCTTACAACTATAAGTATGTGTTTTTATTCTTAATAGTTATGTTGTTATAGTAAATTAATTTAGTATAAATATGACTTTTAATGGTTTTGATTTACAATGATTTCTATAAGTATGAGTTTTGCAACTTTAAGTATTAGTTATAATCATATAATCATATAATTATGAATTTTCTAGCCATAAGTAATACAAGTAAAGTATGAGTTATATATGTATGCGTTTTACAGCTAAGTATGAGTTTTACTGCTATAAGTTTGCGTTTTTATTCTTAATAGTTATGTTGTTATAGTAAATTAATTTACTATAAATATGACGTTTAATGACTTTGATTTACACCAATTTCTATAAGTATGTGTTTTGCAAAGTATGCATTTTCCAAACAGACAGTTGTAGATTTTCTCACACAGTCTGACTATGTTCCGAAAAACAACAGTACATATGCATGGTCATCACACTATACAACGGTTTTTGTCTAAACAAAAAAACAATATCACACTATACAACGGTTTTTGTCTAAACAAAAAAACAATATGTTAGTATATTTGTGTGATATGTTAATATGGAATGAAGGTTAATTACCACAAGAAAACATAAGGAAAAAAGAAGCTACACACTGTTATTTTATAAAATCTTAAAATCCAAACTTCCTGAATAATTAAGATATTTCTACTCTTCAATGTCAATAAAATAATTGACTAAAATTAAAAGGGTTAGTAAGATTAATTATTAATTTGACTATATTTTATTAAAGCAGTAGCCCTGAAATTTAAAACATTGATAAGTGGTATTTGAAGACATTTTGTGGTAGAAAAGTTAAAAAAGACTATTATGTGGTAAAAAAAATTCTTTAAAACATTTAATGATATTTCAATATATTTTGTCATGAAAAAAAAAGTGCAAATGTAAAATAAAAAAGGAAAAAAAATATATATATAAGAAGGAAGCTATCTTGCCTGTCAATGTCCTGCCAAAGTTGTCTGCAATAACTTTCGTTAGTGAAGATCAATTTTTCTTGTGGATCTCATCATTATTAATGCAATAAAAATTATTATAATGCTAAAAACATGTTAGTAATACCTCATTAACATCCATTTTGTATGTCGAAGCCCAAATTAAAAATAGACCCAATATTACTTCTCTGTCCTCATATTTTGGAATACTTGCAAACCATTCATGTGTAATTAACTCCTCATTTTTTCGAGTCCTGACTATGTATATTTTTCCTTTGTCTTTTGAAGGTGTGGGATACACATTTAGAATACTCTTCCAGAATTTTGATTTTTCGTGCAGCAAGGATTTTTTCACCAAAACCCAATCGCAAATCTTGAAGAAAAACTAGAATTAGGTTACCTTAAAAAATAAAATCTAAAAGCAAAGTTTTTTAATGAAGTCAATAGCCGCGCGCTTCATGTATGTATGAAATGTTAAATAAATAATTAAGTATAACTATAATTTTTAGAACTAAGAATTGTAATTGCACAATGTTGAAAAGATGTAATGCTCTAAACATGGTGTATGTCTTGATGGGATAGAGTATGTCTTGTACTCTTATATTTAATAAAAATCATCTGTTTTGTCGATTAAAAAAAAAAAAGCTATAAGTTTTTAACTGTTATACATTCAAAGATGTGAAATGTGATTATGTGAGTACATCGTACAACGAAAAGCTGATTTATTCAATTCTTTTGTTTATTTTATTTTTCTTTCAGCGAAACTAAACTATTTCCAACTTCATTAGGAATAATTAAGAGCATAAAATATATAAGCTAACAGCTAGCTTGATTCATTCATATTCAGCTCCATTTTTATTTGTTGTTAGAAAAAAACTATTTTAAGGTTATACTCTAAAACATATCTTAAACCTGAAGAAATATATTTAAACACGAACTATTTCTAATATTTTATGAATGAAGTGAGTTCACGACTACTACACGTGTCCAAGCCCGTCGGGTTTGAGTCGGGATAAGTTCAAGAGTGGATTAACAAGATCAATATAACCCTTCTAATCTAAACTATTAATGACATCTATAATTGATATTATTACCTTGCATATGTCTTGTATCTCCCCACTGCAGAGTTAAGAATGAAAATAATGAGCACACCAAATATGGTTTCTCTTATTTAAGAGGAAATACAAATTGTAAACAATCAGAAAGAAAAATGAAAATAAAGAGAAAATTAGTGGATATATATATATATATATATATATATATATTTATATTTATATATTTAGGAGTCCATATGGAAGATTGATGAGAAATGCTTGGATTTGGTGGAGAACAAGAACAAAATGCCTAAAAGTTCAAAGGAGAGACCGAGAATTGAAAGAAGACAAAAATATGGGAAAAATACAAAATAACGAATAAAGACATGATGGACCATGGTTCGGCACACGAGCTGAACACGTAAAAAGTGAATTTTAGTTAGTTCGTCCATTTGCAAACTCATAATTCCTAAACCCTAATTTTGAACTTCTTCTCTCAAAACCCATATTTTGCATATCATTGTTTTTCTCAAGTAAAGTTTGTTAATATTGTCTATTGAAATAATTTCAGGGCCCGTTTGGTTTGAATGATGGGTTTGTTAAGATTGATAAAAATGGTGGGATTGTACTGTTCACTGAAGACAAAAATGATGTTTTTTTTGGGTGTTTGGTATGTAGGTTTTGTAGTAGATTTGAATTAAATTGTATGTTAGGTTTGAATGATTATGAGTTTGCAAATATGGGTTAATTTACATTTTATGTTTGTTTTGTTGGTTAAGAATGATAAAAAAGATGATAAGACTAAATTACCCTTCATTTTAAAAAAACATCCATAATGAATAAAATTAAAAAAGAAAAGATGATAGAAATGTAACAGAAGATTAGGATTGATATCTGTCTTGGCAAACCAGAAATGTATCAAGAGGATCCAAATCAATTTCCCGGTAATGGATACCAATTTTATAATAGAGGCAAATACTGATTCAGAGTCAATAAATTATCAAGTGGTAATAGTCCACAAAGTTAAACTACAATCTGAGTTAGAACAAAACAACGTGAATTATGCCAAAATAGTGTCTGAGGCCATTGGTGTTGCCAAAGTGAGACGAGATGAGGTGCAGTTGTTCAACGTCTCTTGCGCTTGAGTGATGTGGATTGCGTGAAGACATACTTGATTACTTCATTCAGTGTTGCCTTCCTATTTTCTTTTAAGTTCCACAGCTCGAAAACAGGATAACATCCACTCGGAATGAATTCATGGATCTCCTTCAGGGCTGCAACTACTGCATCGTAAATTTCTTCCCCCATTTATCTTTAAGTCGGAGATGGCAGTTTACGAACGAGAGGAGCAATTGTTGTGGAACATTGTCGAAGGATTTTTTTCTCCACTGCAGGATGGATTGAATCGCTGGGTTGAGAAGGAAGGAGGCTAGGGTTTCATCAATTAGGGGAGAGGGATTTCGAAACTTATATCTAATGACATTTATGATGTTTATTGTAAACATAAGGGCATATGTGTCATTTGGTTGCAAAAATTGAGGACGGTATGGTCATTTCACAATAAACTACTGTTGGGCCAGAATTAAACCCACCATTTATAAATTATGCCCCAAACCAACCTAAATCCATTTATATACCCCGGGCCCAATTGAAAAACCAGGCCTGAAACCATTAAACCAAACATGGGTTGAAAAACCGGGCCTGAAACCATTAAACCAAACATGGGTTTAGGTTGGTAAATAATCCCAAACCAACCTAAACCCATGAACTAAACATCACCTCAATTAATTCATCAAATCAATCTGAAACCATATTTATTGTTTTCATATTTACAAGTAAGGGCCAGTTTGGTATTCGGGTTGGGATTGTTTGGGGTGGTTGGGCTTTTTGGGCTTTTACTGTTCACCGAAGACAAAATAGCACTTTTTGAGTGTTTGGTAGGTGGGTTTTGAGATAGGTTTGAGTTAAATTTTGTGTTTGGAATGAATGTTTAATACTTTTCAAATATAGGTTTAAAGTAAAAATTGTGTTTGATTTGTTGGTTAAGTTGGATAGCCACCCTAAAATTACTGAATTACCCTTATCATAAAATTGTATGCAACAATTGGATATTAATTACAAGAAAATGACACTCAAAATTACACAAAATGGCATATTCTTCCAGCTAGGGTTTGATTAAGCAAAAAAAATCCCCAAACTAGTTGATTCAAATGCTACACTCTTTATACATCGATTCTTGGCAAATAGTTGAGGGTTAAGATCTTCGATTGTTCTCCCACCAAAAACTTATCCTCCAGATATTTCCTAGTTTCGGAAAACATCATCTGCGAAGCTTCCCCATTCGCGAACATTGAAGAAATCTCATGCCAGAATTGAAGTGTTATGCCTGAAACATCGCGGCGGATTTAGTGTTGGGGGTTCGATAATTAATCACAAAGTGCGTGTGAAGATACAACGAAGAATGTCAAGCAGGTATGAAAAATCGATTTTGAACAAAACACGGCCTAAAAAATTTCCCAGAACAGCAAATGTATCGTTAACTTTGAACAAATAAAGAATTACATTTTGATCGTGTTGCCATACATCTTATTGTAAAACCTGTTTTAGGAAATTATATTTTTGTGTGGTTGATTACCCGGAGATACCATCTGTTGTTTGGCTTAATGCAAAAAATTGTTTTGTATGATGACGATTTGCGATATTTCCCGAGTTGCACCTTTGCAGATTTGTGTGTTTTTTGTGTTTTATACACTTTCAATATCCTTATGAGTTACATGATGGTGTTATGTATGTGTACATGCTCGTAAGTTGGTTTATGGGATGCAAACTATATTTCCATATTGTCTACGTTAGGGAAAGAAGAAGTGTTGCGTTTTTTGCGAATTTCATTTATATTATTCCACACACACAAAAGGAATAGGACAAGTTATTGCCGAGTTATGAAGATAGATATAACCAAAAATACATGTATGTCGTTGTTAATAACTATCTTTGGTTTCATATGAAAGTAGTGTTCTCCGTCGTAATTGAGAGATGATTGTTTTTTGCGGTTGTAGTTCTACTTCATATGTAGAAGATTTTGTGTCGAATTCTCCACCCAACGATGGTTGCCACCGATGTCGACACGCCCTTCCAATGCATACTCAAACTTCGACTATGAAAAAAAATCCTATGCGACGTTTTAAAGCTTGTCCTTTTAGAGGGGTATGACGATGTAACATTACTCGATTTTATTTTTAGCCTCTCTATTTTGTTTTTTGTTGTTGTATGATTACTCTTGTATATTAAAAAACTAAGCATTTGATACAATAAACTTGTTGTTGTAGAGCGAGTCATGTGGGGTATTGCTATGGTTGGAACCGCCACTTGAAGGCCGCACTAGAGATGTTGCCAATGAATGCGTGGAAAAAATTGCTCGTTGAAGGCGGAAATTGCGATCACAAGAGCTCGTGAACAAAGGTATAAGAAGCAATCAAGAATCTTCGGAATGATCATTGTCTTGTTTTCCGTCCTCACGTTGTGGTGTATGCAACGTTCGAGCATACGTTTGAAATCAAATGAAATTTGTATTGTGTAGCGTTATCAATAGCGAAATTAATTGCATTATATATGTATTAGACGTGACTTAAATATTATGTTTTCATTGCAAGTTGATTGTCGTTTTGGAGTAGATTGTAACCAAAAGTGTTTTGTTGTGGCTGAAGAAAAACCAAAACTTAAATATAACATTTAGATATGTTTTAGCGTGGGAAATTATTTTGCTTCTTGGTGTGTGTTTTCTAGCAAAATGACTGGTAATCAAGTGCATGATATATAAGGTTATGATCCGTGCTTTTAAGACGGATAATTGGATCAAAGAATAATATTAGGTGTAGAAATTTAGTCAAAATATATAATCGATACTAGGTTTGCGATAACAAATGTTTACAATTTCTACGACAAAACGGGAACACATAATAGCACCGAGTAGCGCAGCAAAGTGGCTGAGTCTAGGTTCCAAAATACTCGTAAGCAATGTTATGTGGCTAGATATCATTTGTGGAGAAAAACATACAACAAAACATTCATTGATCAGTGTTCACCATTGGCTAATAGTTGCCAGATTCACATCCAATCATGTAGACTACAGAACCGAGATCTTCTCCGGGTTGATTGGGGACTTCCTGCCTCCAAGTGGGAAGTAACGCTCCCACATATCGACCACATTTGCATCGAAAGGCTCCTCCTTCACGATGAATGGGAGGTCGGCTGAGGACCCGACCTCTCCTATAAGAACCTCTCCTAGCCTATGTGTGTCGATAATGGTGGACCACCAATCGAAATGGGGGAAACCGCATTCCCTAAACAGCTTTTATGTTGGGTTCTCCTGTGACATCAATTTCAGGCATACAAAATAATTAGTCTTGTCGATGTTTTGCTGCATGATTATTGATAATCTAGCTACACATCATTAGTAAATAACGTTTGGTGTTTCTTAAGATAGTGTGTGTTTAGATTGAAATTTGCAATAAGAAGATGAAAACTGAGTTGACTTGTGCAAGAGGCATTACCTTTTTGACCTCGTCCCAGTAGTCCACACCAACGATGACTCTGTTGTTTTTCGGGTTGTACTTAACAACCTTCATCCCATTCACGTACGAAACAAATTCTTTGTAGAGTTTCAAGTTATTGGAGATGAACTGCTTGATATCCGTGTCAAGAAAGTAGAGTGAACCTGTGTTCTTCTCGATCCTGGTGGCAAGCTCGGTGATTGCCGTGGCCAGTGTCGTGCTGTCGGCAACATCTCGGCAGCGGCAAATTTGGTCAAAATCCTGCCTAAGCATTTCGGCCTCCTCATAGCTGAAGTGATGGTAGAAGTTTGCTAGATCTGGGTTTCTCTTCGGCATTTTACTGCAAAATAAAAGTAAACTTTCAGCATATTCAACAGACTTTGAAGGGATGTTTGCCAACCAAATTATTAATAAAATGTACATTAGTAAGTAAAATAAAATACAAACAAACCCACATGGAAATACAGATATAATTCCACTGTTAAGTGCAAGTTCGTACCACCTTAATTTGTCCATGACTAATGGTATATGTGGATTAAACACCATGGAATTAAAATATGCGAGTGCCAAGTTGTGTTTGACTCTCTCCGGAATTTTTTTTAAAAACATATATGTGTGGTAAACCATGTCCCACTTTTCCCTATGAGTTGCATTTACACTATGTAAATTGGTTGATCAGTGTTGAATGTTTTAGTACTTTGTCCAAGTCCATTTTTGTCCATGACTACTAAATGAGAGCATTAATATCTAGCCTTTGTTGGAGCAAGGATTTGTATAATTAAATGGTTGCTGAAAATAGCTAATAAAGTTGATTGAACAACACATGGGTTAGGATGCACTTTGAGAGTGATATAGGTCAACATCTATGACACAACATGTAGATTGGGTCCCACTTTTGACAATTTCCAATGGAAACTTGAGAGATCATGCAGTAGCTACATGGCTATGTTGAAGATTAATGTGAAAAATTTAATTGATATGCATGAATGCAAGTGTCAGTTGTATTAAATTCATGTTAAAAAGAAAGTTCTTCATCTGTTATGATATACAGCTGCGTTTGTAGCGCCCTGGACCAAAAATGAAGAATAAATGATTAATTAAATATTTAAACCTATAATTTAATAATTATTTGTGTATGCTTTGACTGTTTAATTAATTTCGTGCGTTTTAATGCATGTTTTAGATCGATATTTTTCCTAGATGTGGAACATAGGATATTTTCATATCATTAGATACGTATCGAGAAAACGAGAAGATAGAAATGAACTAGAGGTCAATCGGAGACCCGTAGCTCAACCGGCGACGAAAAGGGCGAAACACAAGATTTCGGAAAATCGGAAGATATTTCGGTGAATAGTAGCGTGAAAAATTCAACCGATGAATAGTGACGAGATATTTTCACATGAATAGTGTTTTCCGAATTCTATAAATAGGGCCTTCCCCGATTCATTTTTTCACCATTTTTTCGAACACGCCGAAAATTCGTAAGTCTCTCTCTCCTCCCTTCTCTCTCTCGTTTTTAGTTTTTTGGTCGGCGCCGCCACCGCCGGCCGGTGGCCGGAAAATTCAAAGTTGTTGGTTTCAGTCGATTTTTCGCACACAATGTTCATCTCGACGAGACGAATGTGGGATAGGTCTCGAAATTCCTTTCCGATTTCTCGTTCGTCGGAAAATGGTGAAAAACAGCCTCTTAAACCCTAACCCTAACCCTTTCCACCATCTTCTCTCTCTCCCTTCATTTTTCTCTCTCTACCGCGCTTGAGCTGCTGCCAGAGATCGCCGGAGGTAAGGGTGTCGAGTTGGAGGGCTGGTGCCGCCGGAGAAGGACAGTGTGTGTATATGCATGTCTTGCATGTGTGTGTGTTTGAAGGTGTTTTGGTGTGTGTGTGTGTTGCAAAATATTGGGGCGGTGCCTGGTGGTGCCGCCGTGTGCGAACGGGTGACCGGCGAGGCTAGAGGGAGGGTGGCCGGCGACTGGAAGTCGCCGGCCAAGTGGAATAGTGTGTGTGAGTTTATGTATATATGTATGCGTGTGTGTGATTGAAGCTGCCGGAGTTGGAGGGTTGCCGGCGACTGGGAAGTCGCCGGCCAGTGTTCGGGGGTCAGGGGAGTGGTCGCTGGCGACTGGAGTCGCCGGCTGGAAGTTTTGGTTGGGGTTGGATTTTGGGAAAAACCAGGTTATCGAAGGGTTTTACGGCGTATATTTCAGGCACTATTCATGCCGGAATCCGGCGAGGGATGGTCGGAGGTGGTAGCCGGCGGTGCGAGGATTCCGGCGAACCTAGGGGTGGCGGCAGGAGGTGGCGGCACCGCGCCGGGCGACGCCGGGAAGTGGCCTAATCGAGCAGGCCACCGTCGGGAAGGCTGGACACGACGCTACCGAGAAAACTTGGCAGCAAGTTGGGCACCGTGTCCCGCTGCCGAGAAAACTCGGTAGATGCCGGGTGCCGGGAGCCGCGCACGCGCCGTGCGCGCCCATGCGCGCCCGTCGGGTGCCGACATGCACCTAACACCGTGTTTTCGATCCGAGTTTGTTGGTGATCATAGACGTCATAATCCCTTTTCCTTTTCTTCTGAGTGCATCGGCCGCCACATTTGCTTTACCAGGATGATAATGGATCGTAACGTCATAATCCTTCACCAACTCTAACCACCTTCTCTGTCTCATGTTTAGCTCTTTCTGTTCGAAGAAATACTTCAGGCTCTTATGATCAGTGTATATCTCACACTTCACGCCATACATATAATGTCTCCAAATTTTTAGAGCATGCACAACCGCAGCCAACTCCAGATCGTGTGTCGGATAGTTTTGTTCGTGAGCTTTCAATTATCGGGATGTATAAGCCAACACTTTTCCTTGCTGCATCAGAACGCACCCCAAACCTTGTTTAGACGCATCACTATAGATCATGAATTCCTTTGTTACATCCGGAACTGTCAAGATTGGTGCTTCTGTCAGTTTATTCTTTAGCTCTTGGAAACTTTGCTCGCATTGTTCCGTCCATTGGAACTTTACATCCTTCTGCGTTAAACGAGTCATCGGAGCAGCAATCTGTGAAAATCCATTTATAAACCTTCGATAGTACCCCGCCATACCAATAAAACTCCGTACTTCCTTGACATTGGTTGGAGTTTCCCATTTGCTGACAACTGTAACTTTGTCGGGGTCTACCTCGATCCCTTGTGACGAAACGATATGACCAAGAAAACCTATCTTATCCATCCAAAACTCGCATTTCTTAAATTTTGCAAAGAGCTTTTCTTTCCGTAGAACTTCCAGCGCAATCCTAAGATGTTGCTCATGTTGCGTCTTATCACATGAATAGATGAGAATATCGTCGATAAACACGATAACGAAATGATCGAGATAAGCATGGAAAACACGATTCATCAGATCCATGAAGACGGCTGGTGCATTGCTAAGTCCAAATGGCATTATTACGAACTCGTAGTGGCCATATCTGGTTCTGAATGTTGTCTTAGACATATAGGCATCTTTAACCTTCATCTGATGATATCCAAACCTTAAATCGATCTTCGAGAATACGCTAGCACCTCTTAACTGATCAAAGAGATCATCGATTCGAGGTAGTGGATATTTGTTCTTGATAGTTCTCTTGTTCAGCTCCCTATAATCAATACACATCCGGAAACTTCCATCTTTCTTTTTCACAAATAGTACTGGAGCTCTCCAGGGAGACACGCTCGGTCTAATAAAACCCTTGTCCAGAAGTTCTTGTAGTTGCACCTTTAATTCTTGTAATTCTTTCTGTGCCATTCGATAAGGAGCTTTCGATACCGGTGCTGATCCTGGTACAAGATCAATCCCAAAGGTCACTTGACGATCTGGTGGAGGACTAGGTAAATCTTCGGGAAATACATCTATAAATTCTCTTACCACCGGTACATCCTCAATGGAACTCATCTCTTGTTCCAGACTCACCATACTGACCAACCAAGCTTCACAATTCCTTTTGCTAAGCATTTGGGTTGCCTTCATAACTCGTATCAACTTTAACTCGTGTCCCATAAAAAGTGAACTCGGGTTCTCCAGGTATTTAAAAAATTATCTCTCTTGTACGGCACTTGATCACTGCGTGATTCGACTCAAGCCAGTCCATTCCGAGGATAATATCGAAATCCTTCATCTCCAATGCGTGAAGATCAGCAAAAAGGATCCTACTCTCAAAGGCGATGCGTAGGTGACGATACAGGTGTTTCGTCTTTACCGTCTTTCCTGACGGAATACTAATCTCTAAGGTTTTAACATCTACCTTACTATCCTCATATTTCAACAGCTTACAGAAATTGACAGAGATAAAAGAGTGGGTCGCTCCAGTATCACATACTGTTAACATACCTGTCATTGTCTCCGACCCTTCCGCAGCCTCCGGGTGAGTAAGAGCAAAAGCACGTGCCCTGCCGGCTACCGGCCTCGAACTTGTAGTTGCAGCGCTGGGCCCTTCGGCTTCCTATAGTTCGCTGTAATGTGCCCCGATTCCCCACATGAGTAGCAACTCCGTGTTTCTGATTGACATGGCCCCATGTGTACTCTTCGGAATCTGGGACACGAATTCCCAAGTCGAGGAGTGGGGAGAAATGGAGCATTGTTTTCCCTCAGAAACTTGTTTTGGGTAACGCCTTGACTCGACCCTGTCCACTTTCTTTTCATCGGCGTCGGAGCAAACTTCTTAGGAAGCATCACATCCAATTGCAGTCGGGAGGTAATTTCTTGAGTTCTCTCAATTATACTAGAATAAGTCATAACTCCCTGTCCGGCCAAAATCGATCCAATCTCTGGGCGTAGACCCCTTTCGAATCTTCGAGCCTTTTTGTCATCAGTATCAACCAGGTGAGTGGCATATCTGCTTAAATGATTAAACTTTCATTCATATTCCCCTACCGTCATAATTTCTTGACGTAAATGTAAAAATTCCGTCTCCTTTCTGTCTCGGTAAGACTGTGGTATAAAATGATGAGTAACTACTTCTTTAAAGTCCTCCCACGTCATCTCTTCCCTTTGTTGCGGCAACATCATCCTTTCATAGGAATCCCACCAATGGCTTGCCTCCTCCTTGAGCTGAAAAATCGCACACGAAATCTTTTGTTCCTTAGTACATGCTAAATGCCCAAACAGTCGATCTAGCGATCTCAACCACTCCTCTGCCTCTGAGGGTTCGGCTTTTCCACTGAACATCGGTGGATTAAAACGCCAAAATTGTTCGTATATTAGATTCGGATCAGACCTAACTAGTGGTGGTGCGGCTCGCATAACCTCAAAGTATTGTGCTAATCCTCTTAGCACCGACACTAGATCTCCCATGCTTGGATCTGCTTCCCGTTCCGGCTGATTAGCCATAGGTGTTTGTTCTCTCCGAGGTCATCCTCAAGACATAGCTCTGTTACGATGTATACGTATATATCATTCAGGTTTCAAAATAAATATATAATAAGTAAAAGAAAATAAATACGGCAAGCGTGAAGAGATACAAACGCGGATTTCATATTATAGGAAGGAGATACACGTGCTTTAAATGTACATATAAGCAAAATATGGGCAGCCTTTACCCCACACCAAAAAGGGTTATATACACTTAATAGTTAAACGACTACCACATACATATATATAAAAGTTTCATCATTCCTAATTATATACACCAAAACAATCTTCCAACTACCATCTATGCCACAGCAGCTGGAGGTGACGGAGGTCCCTGCAGGCCCGGTGCCACATCCCTCCGGTCCTCTGCATCCGGATTGTCCTCTTTAGGATCCTCTTCTGGTTCCTCCTCCTCAGGATCCTCTTCAGGTTCCTCCTCCAAATCATCTTCCTCATCCTCCGAGCTGTCACTAGAAGGGTCATAAGGTCTAGGCTCGGGGGTAGTCGGATAGTTATGACGGCCCCATAATTCTAACATATTCCTCGTCACTCTTCCGAAATCTACAACCGGTGTGTTATCCACAGCTGAATACACCACCTCATCATGGAAAACGAGACGCGTCCTAGCCGCCCATGCATTCAGCAAAGTATGAATCATATGTGTGCAAGCCTGCAATTAGGGATACTACCCCCTGTTCCCCATGTCTCTCGCCAACAATGAAATAATCTAGATATATGCTCACCAACTGATACTTTTCCTGACACTCGGCTTTCAAAGAAATGTCATCTAAGTCGTACCTCACGCGTCTCTACCGGCGGAACACGCATTCTAGCGGTACGTCTAAATCTAGCCATTTGTCAAGTATAAGCTATATAAGTTGCTTCGTTTCATATGAAACTTTATCTGTATCATCCTTTTGAACCCTAACGATGTAGATCAGGTAAGCAAGATGTCATGTATCAAACACACATTCTTTATACCAAGTTATATAACTTAAAGAGAGACACGCCTAGAGAGAGAGAGTGGTGCTTATACTTTTCTTTAGAAAAGATTTTTAAATATTTTCAACACGTTTTATCTCATTTTCTCTTTATCAAACCAAACCAAGCAAAGTCCTACAAAGGGTAGAGCATTTGCTCTGATACCATATTGTCACGTCCCGGTTTCTTCCATACAAATTTTATCAGAGTTTTAAATAAAAAACAGAGGCGTGCAAAAGAAGAAGAAGACAAGGGACGATCAGAAGAAGAAGAAGATAGAAGACATCAGAATCTTTCTCATAACATATCGGACACCGCCGACTCCATATCATACAAAACATCGGTCACAGCTGATTCTCAAACATCATCACAGCGGAAAATCTAACAGGATCCGTCATCATCAGAAATTACAGAAATTATGTTTACATATCAAAAGATATAGATCATTGTTTCTTGAAACTTCGTAAAATACATTTTATGAAAATCCCAAATGTGGCACCATCTCTCTCTCTACTGCTCTATGGTTCGTCATCTCCTGTAGTGTGAGTACAGATTAAGGGGTCAATGTATGGAATACACTGGTGGAGATAAACTCTGCATCTTATAACATTCGACAAAGATGTATATATAGTAAACCGGAAGTTCACAATAAAGAGGCACGTTGTCACAGCACGTAAAATTCACAACAGGCATTAGAAATGGTAAGGGACGAATAGGTGCGGGTGTTCCCCGTCTTATCCTATAGAAATGGTTTCATTACCGTTGGTGCATTTACAGGACCACCAAACCTTCAAGAGTAGTAGAAAAGGGGTAGGGGACGAATGCATGATCAGAGGTGGACCGCAGCCCATGCACAATATAAATATGACACAGCATTTAGCATTTCTCAAACGAGCATCAAAATAGGGAAAGCAGTAAACAAATTAAGAATTAGAAAATACCCCCACCTCGATAAGAGGTTATCACGTGTTCTGACAAGATAAAGAGTCAAGCCTAATGCGTATAATCCAACCGATAGCCTACAAAAGTACCGTGATGTCTTAGATTCTCAAAAGATTAAAAGACGGATATAAATAAAGAAAAGAACGATCGAGAAGACGGGACGGATAAGAAAGACTCGAAGATTACGGATATCGAGACAAGTGTGTAAAAAGGGTTGACTCGACCGAAATCCCTGACTCCCGACACAAGAATGGAAACAAACGACTCGAACCGACCCACGAAGACACTCGCCGGTGCGCCCACGACGCACCCGGCAAAACCCTGTAAAACCCCACACACATCTCCATCTCGCACGGTCGTGCAAAACTACCCACGATCGTGCCCCACAACACTTGACCGTGCGCCACCTTTCAGTGGCCGCGCACGGTCGCTCACTCCTGGCGCACGGTCGTGCCCCAGCGCATAGTCCTGCGCAGACTAGCTTACACAGCAACGCCGCCTTCACCATCTTCTTCCTCTAGCTCCGGCCGGCGACTCCCATCGCCGGCAACACTTCTACCACCATGGCCGGTGACCTCCCATCACCGGTAACACCCCAACAACACGCAACACACAACCCAACAAGATCAACACATACAACACACACCAAAACCCAAGCTTCACCCAAAACCACACACACACACACAACTCTGTCCACACCGATCGATGGCTCTACCACCTCCAACCAAAGGGAAAACACCCCGGAATGGTTATCTACCACCCCGGCAAGGAAGACGAGAGAGAGAAAGCAAGAGATGAGGAGAGAGAAAGGTGATGAACTCAAAACAAGGTTTTTTCGGCGATTTACCGGCGATCCGACCTTCGGAACGGAGAAATAAGACCGTCACTAGACTCGCCTCGATGAGAGCTACAACCTATGCGAAAACCATTCGATTCCGAGCAAGTTGACTTTTCCGGCCATCGACGGTGGCGGCGGCGGCTACCGGAAAAAGAAAGAGAAGATGAAGAGAAAACTTACGTGTTTTTCGATTATGAGCTTGTGTAACTTATCGACTTAAAATCAACCTATATATATACTTCTTCAAAAGGCTTACTATTCACCATAAATATCTCGTATTCTACCCTTCGCATACGTCTCGTATACGTCGTATTCTTTGTTTCACTGTTTTCTTCACTACTCGAGCTACAAAACTCCGATTGACCTCTAGTTTGTTTCTATTTTCTCGTTTTTCCATTACGCATCTCATAATATAAAAATCTTCTAGGTTCTATGTCGAAAAATTACGTTCTTCTAAATCAGCATCAAACACATATCTGTAACGCACATAAATAAATTTAAACACCCAAAATTAACACATATAGAATTATTTCAATTACGGGTTTAATTATTTAATTATCCAATTATGCTTCGTTTTGTCCTGGGTGCTACATTAAGTTTATGGATTTAAAAATGAAAAGAGGGTTGAGTTTGGAGAATAGTCTGCTGATTTCATGTCAGTGAATAATGTAACATGCTTCTAATACAAGGCTTTATATAGTCATCTTTTCTGTGGCCTTTTTTTTCCCTATTTTCAAGAAACCTTGCTAGTGGCTGTTCTCCACAAACAATATGCATGCCTAACACAAAAGTGTATATAACAGAACCATGATTTGTACGTACAGCTACATAGCTTTCCCCTCTTTCTCTGTCTATGAAAATTATTTCTTGATAAATATATCATTTTGGAGTTGAATTTGAAGACCACAACATTTAATTGGACATATGTAAATCTATCATGTAGACTTTTTGGTTACATAAGTTTCTATAGTGTTTTTTAGTTGATTGTTATTGGTTTATACCTGCGGTAATTGATCCATGTGTTCTTCATAGCGTTCATAGTGCAGGACGACAAACACTGTAAGTTGCTTA
This sequence comes from Scutellaria minor, assembly GCA_954870855.1. Lineage (NCBI taxonomy): Eukaryota > Viridiplantae > Streptophyta > Magnoliopsida > Lamiales > Lamiaceae > Scutellaria > Scutellaria minor. The sequence goes on from OX940733.1 coordinate 7,715,947, forward strand.
ACTGTGTATCGATTAATTGGAAGTTTGATCAGCCGAGAAGTTTGTGAAATTAAATCGTGAAGCATAAAACCACAAACCAGGTACTCTATCCATCTTCAAGTGGGAATCAACATTAGTCTCCTCGTAGTTTATTCTTTTCCCTTGTCAAATAACAATAATTCATTCAAATCTAATTACTTCGTTTATATTTTCTATAATTCTTGTAAGTTGACAAGTCCCAAAAAGTCGGAGTTCAGGACACAACAATACCCTCTGAATATTTTGTGAAACAATCACCAAAGCAAGGACGGGTACGAGTTTACTAAAACCCGTCCAATTAGCACCCATTTGTTCTCATTGTACTCCCAAAAAAATTGGGAAATCATTGCTGCCAAATCTGGGTTTATCTCCAATATTTGACTATGATGAGATAAAATAAAAATCACTGTTAAAGGTGTATTGGATAAAAATTTCAAAAATGGATATAAGCATGATGACCTAACTATAGCACCTTGAAACATCCATGATGTAGCGGTTTGTTAGAATATATAAAAAAAATGTTTGAACTTGAATTATCTGCTTTTACCCTCGCTCCATTTCTTTTCTTACATCAGGCACAGCTACTGACCCATTAACTAAAAAAATCTGTACATAAGGCATCAAATCACATACGATATGGAGTAACTGAGATATTGTGATTTATTTTTTTGTGGGTGGGGGAGGCCGGGGGCACCCACAAGCAGATAAATTGGCATATTGTAAAAGGGAAACTGTGGATCTTTCTTGTGTTGTCTACTTTACCATTGACTGATATATTACTTGTGTTAATATTAAATTTCAAGTTGGAGAAATGGTCATTTTTAACGGGCTTAATTGATACCCTTCGATTTAGTGTTATTGATGATAGAACACTTTGATTCTAGGTTTATTGGCAGAATCTAATAGTTGTTGTTTGAGGTTGTATGATTATCTGCTATGAGGCTGATTCTCCACTGCAAATCATTTATTTAAATAGTTTAATTTCTGGTGGAGAAAGATGACGATCATTACTTGGTTAGCATAGTTAGGTCTTTTGCATTCCTTTCTCTTCAAACATGGATTGAAGCCACAAGACATAACCACCAACCTCTTTTATTTTGTAATGAAAACTCTAATTAATTACAAATGATGTTAGAATGTCCTTTTTCCACCTTCTGTTATGTCTAATAATATTGTATAATTCTTTGTTTGAGTTCATTCGGCTATTTGCTTAAATTATCTAGGTACTCAATTTCAGATTTACAGTTTATATGAGGATTTTTTGATGAAGATAGGACAAGACCCAACTAAAACTAACATGCAAACTATGATGTACATTATTTCAAATTTTATACAAAACTCTTTATAATACTATACCCGTAAAATGCATTTTAATGTGTGTATTTGCAGTTTAATGCCTTGGAATACCATAAACTATTTTACTTGCCATTTAGCTTGAACAACCTTAGTATCATTCTCTCTATATGCCATTTTATGCAGTAGTGATGCATCAACATTTTTCCAAATAGTGTTTGGGAAATATATTAACACCATATCATACATATTGGTATGCATGTGTTTACCCATATATCATGTTTAATTGTTGAGGTTTATTGGCAATACTCCGCACCAACGTAGCTATTAATCTAACAAGGCACGGACAATGTTGTAATGGACACATTTTGTTATTTTATTGCAGTTTATTCGAACACATCCTGTTCGTTTATCTTGTTGATATTATTGTGGGAATCTTGCTCATACAGGTTAGTCATGTTACTAATATTAAGAAGTTTTATTGCGTTGTTCCTTCTTACTGCACTGGTGGACAAAATCAATTACATGTTTGGGATTTGTTGCTGTAGATTTAGGGGATCCTCACTGGATGCGTTGGTTTAATTAATTTTTAATAAATGTGCAAAACCGATTCTATGAATCTGTGTATTAATTTGATTAGTTCTAGGAGATCCTCACTGGATGACAAATCATATTTTTTTGCAGTGATGTGTATTATTTTGTCAACACGATGAAAAAGAATGGTATAACCATTTATTTGCATTGTGTGTATTTATTTTCCGCGCAAATGCTCTATGTGACACCATTGATGTTAGTTAGCGACTGTATAGGTGTGTAATGGAATGCATAAAATCAACCTAAACTCTCAAGTTTTAACAAATCTTAATCTCCACAAAAATTAAATATATTGAATGTGACAAACTATTGACTGAAGCAACCTTCAATTTTCCATGTTAGATATTTTTCCTTTTTGGTTTTGAACGTACCAAAATCTTTGAATATGCATTCACAGCATATTCCTGCATAAAATACCCAAAATTGTAAGAACCTACACTGACCAAATGATGTAGCTGTATCTAATCATACCAGTTGGTCCCCAAGAGTAGTTGAAAATTTGTTACAGTTTTGTATTAGATTAGTGTCATAAACAATTGTCCTATAGAAGGACATACAATGGGCACATTAAATAAATACACAATCCTGGTTGAAGAACTGTGACCATTGATTACTGTTAATTATAGGTTTGCATTCATAACATATTGCCCACAAAAAACTGGTGAACATACTGATTCTTCACAATATAGATGTGTAATAAATAATTTTTCATTTCTATGTAATAAACTACACAACATGGATGAAATGACACAGCTTAAGGTTATTAGTTGTGGGTTAGAGGCCATTGAGAGTTCATTCAAGACCTTCTTATGGCTCTTAACACTAATCTACGTACGCCGTCGTCGTACAAATAGTTCGAGGCTGACCCTTAATAGACAAACCAAAAAATATACTTTGTCAAGTAAAATAACTCGACAATTAGACCACGTTCGTAACCTCACCCAAGTGAGCGATGAGACTTCCGAATGAGCCGTGATACGCTCAGCCGGTTGTGTTACCTTTTGGAGCACCTTGGGGGTCTTTAACCAAACAAACACCTTTCGATACTTGAGAAGGTAGCAATATTCCTTTCAATTCTTGCTCATCACAAAAAAAATAGAGTTGTTTAAGTATGATTTCACTAGAAGTGGATACACAATTAGCAAGCACTTCAACGATGTCCTCAGGTGTCTGTTGTCACTTCACACTATTCTTCTCGTCCAACCAAAATCGATTGAAGCAGATGAATCCGACGACCATTGGAAACCTTTTAAGGTAAAAACTCAATCGCCTTAAATTAACAACGATTGTCTAAATTCAATTACAGCAACCATTATTGCTAATTACCTTGTGTTACAAATTAATAGTTTCCTTTCAATATATTGCTTCGCCATGTAGGGTTGTCTAGGTGCCCTAGATGGCACTTACGTCCCTGTGCAAGTACCTCTCAAGGACAAGGCACGATATAGGAACCGAAAGGGATTTGTGTCTGTCAACGTGTTGGGAGTTTGCGATCGTAACATGAATTTCATATACGTGTTGGTTGGATGGGAGGGATCGGTAGTCGATGGTCGGGTTTTGCATGATGCAATCACTCGACCACATGGATTGAAAGTCCCGACTGGTAGATTTTCCAAAACTGAAATTTTCTATTAACACAAGTTAAAAAAAGTGTAACAATTTCTACAAAGTTTATTTTAATATCAATAAACCCACACACAATATTCATGCATGTGACTTTATTCTCATTCTCATATTTCTCATGTCCCTTCACAGGCAATTACTATTTGTGTGATGGAGGATACACAAATGGGGATGGGTTTCTAGCACCTTATAGGGATGTAAGATACCATTTGCAAGAATGGAATCATGCATCCCAAACACCATCCAATTATCAAGAATATTTTAACTTGATTCATGCTAGAGCACATAACGTCATCGAGCGATCCTTCGGAATTTTGAAGGCTCATTGGGGGATTCTTAGGAGCAACTCATTTTATCCAATCAAAATACAAAATCACATAATCCTTGGTTGTTGTTTGCTTCATAACTTCATACACACAAACGCAACCATTGACCCAATAGAGAATGAGGTGCCTGACATTGCAAGTGATCCAAATTGGGAACCTATTCCAGATCCTTGCTACATTGATTAAATAGAGACGTCTCCGGGGTGGATGTTGTAGAGAGATAATATAGCTATGCAAATTTGGGAGCAGAGAACCTCTTAAAAACGGATGCATCTTATGATATTCACTTGCTATTTTTTATTTTTAGTTTGTACTACTGTACGTTATGGAAATCAGTTGTATCTTATGACACACACTTGCTGTTTTTTATTTCACTTTTGTAATTGTACGTTCATTCAGAAGTATTGTTGTTAGGAGGTTTCCTTTCCTGAATTCCAAACTGTTGTATTTCATAAGCATCTTGGAATGCAACTTACGTGTATTTCATTTGCAACTTGGAATTTATAACAGCTTCGTACAATTGGATGTCTATTTCTTCAGCCCCATCATCTGTCTTTCAAACGCAAATCTTCGATTTCAAATTATATTTAACCACTAAGTTTCATTAATGCAAATGTCTCAAAATGATTTAGACATGAACAACATTGCATTGGTGGAGACAAAAAAGACTAGATGTGGTTCAAGAAAGACATGGAGTCTCCTTGAGGAGCAGCTACTGATCTCTTCATTGAAGGAGTTGATTGCACGGGGTTACAAATTCGATAACGGATTTAGAACAGGATATCTTCAACTGCTTGAAACAGTGTTGGCCCAATGCTTCCCCGGTACTGACCTGAGGGCCAAGCCACATATCTCTTCGAAAATTCATAATTGGAAAATGTCCTATGTCAACTTAAAGGATATGTTGGGAACTAGTGGTTTTGGGCTCGGTGTCAATCACATGAGACAACACTTTGAGATCGATGCGCTTCAAAACATGGTTTCTACAATGATTGGGTTGACATATTTGGCAAAGATCGTGCCACTGGTGAGCAAGCTCAAGGTTTTGCTGATGCAATGAGGGATTTCTTGAACACCGGCACTACTGAGCCAGTCGCATTCTCTCCAATGCCAACTCATCCCACGAACGACGCTTCCTCCAACGCTTTCACATAGAACAACAATGCTAAAAGCTCCAGCACCTCCAAGAGAATTGACAAGTCCAAATGTAGGAGGGTTGAATCACAAGATGACGAAGACCCATTGGTGGTGAAAATGACCAAGTACTGTGAGGAGAATGATAAGCAATTGGCAATTATTGCCCAAAGGATAGGTGACACTGCCAATAGGAATGTCGAAGCTGACCAACCGAGTGCGAAAAGAATGAAAGTGTATGGTATGCTCGAACCTTTCCCATTTCCATGCTTGGAAGCACGAGTTCACGTTGCAAGGTACTTGTGTAACTGTGAAAGCGACTTGGATTTATTCTTGAGTGCTCCCGAGGAAGCCAAAATCGTGTTGTTGAAGGTGATTATGGACAAAATCTGATGCAAATGTGGATTGGGCCGTGATACGTCTGCCCAAAAAAGGACCACTAATTTAACTATGTTTTGCCTAACGGATTGTTATTTATATGGTTTGTAATATAAGACATGCTTATTTGCTGCCTTTTGCCGCATGCATTTAAGTACCACTGTAAGTTCTTTTTGATGTAATAGACAAAACAAATGTAGTGGACTATTGTATTGACAACACTGCCATATTTTTTGACATGCATCCCAAGTTCACTATATTTGTTTTTAATTTGTGGGGAACTGAAAAATAATTGGGCGTGCTTCTCCATGGTGTTAATTTAGTGTAAATGTAACTAATCCTAAGACACCACGTGGGTACATGCAAATTATTCATAACTTCCCACATAAAATATAGTAAATCCCCCCGTAATTAATGTTTCAGATTAACAACTTAATGCAAATAAACATCACAATAACTATGGGTAATAGGTTTCTCACAAGTTACAATTTCAGTTTGTGAAACATTCATAACAAATATTGTTATGTTAATTCAAACTACTAAGGTGTATTACCAATTTAGGTACAACAATATTCAAACTGGAAACTACTATAACCATGCTGAAATAGTTGAGATGTGCGTAATTAACAATGAATGTAGGAGGACCACAAGGTTACATATTAAAACACACCGATAAGTGTAAATGCAATAGCAGATGAGACTTAGGAACAAAATTCTCATCAGCATAATAGTAATGAACATCACTTAAATTACTAATGTTAAACATACGCACATATATCAAATAGTGTTCTTACAAGCAACAATTCGAAACACCAAAGTCCACTTGAAATCACTTCTTCAAGTTAGGGGACGCATGAGACGATGAGCTCACATATGACGCACCATACAGGCTCATGCAAACTCTTTCTGGAATTTTTTTTTTCATCTTGCCCTTGCCTTTAGTGTCGCGAGGTGGGTTTGAAGAGCTCATCTCCGTCTTTAGCGATGGAGATCGGAAGGAGCCTTCATCGTCGGAATCACCACCAATGTATCCCAACTCTTTCCAAAAGTTCGTTGAAAGAGATCCAGACTGGTCGTTAGAGATATCAATCACAGTGTTCAATGGAGTGTACGGAGCATGAAACTCTTGATGTGGGACATCATCTTCGACAACGATCACTTCATGTTTGTCCCTGACGGGCGGGGGCACCTCCGATGGCTTGGTAGGGAGGCAAAAAATGACCTGCAAATCCTCCCAATGTGGATCCCCGTTTTTGGCGTACGCCCACGCAAACGGATCACCCTAAACAAAAAAACAAATTGTTATCTTAGCAAACAAGTTCTCTCCATGATTTTATTATCCAACATTAAAGAAATAAAATTACAAATTGATGTGGGTAATGCCTAAAAGGCAGGTAGAGCTGCAATAGACTCAACCGAGACAATGATATGTGTATATGAAAAAGTCAATGTACAATAACGATGTGTGCCCATGTGTCATCGTTACAAGCCATCTCATTGGTCTCCTCATTCCAAGCGACATCATCACGAAGCATAAGAAATGAGAAAGTGGCATGTCTTTTACCAAGCAAGCGAACTTGCCTGAAGCAATCAATGAGTTCGAAATTTTTGGCGAAGAACTTGTTAACAACATATTGCGCAGTTTGCACGGCTTGCTTATTATTGCTATTAGGCATGAAATTCCCCATTCTCGCTTGGTCGGCGAGTACTTCAATGAAGAGTGTCACCACGTTGACATCCCAGTGTAACCCGTAAATGTAGTCATCTTGACGTAGGCCGTTATCTCTCCCGACTATGATTCTCTTTCAAGTCTCACTATAGTAAATTGTAAAGAATTTGCAACTTACATTCACAACACTTGAACGATGTCACGTCCCAAAATCTTTTGGTAATTTTATCAGAGTTTCACATGGGAGTGAAGAGAGAAATAGCAAGGGACACAAAACGCAACAGAAAGAAGGAGTAAGAGACTCCAGAAGAAAGAGGTAAGGGATGATATGGATCATTCACATATCAATAGTCGGTCTCACTACCGACAATATTCGGTCTCAATACCGATATATACAACATAATAAAATAGTGAAATCAAACATCAGGATCTCACGTTCACAGTATACTCAGAAATTATTACAAGACGTGAATAACCTTAAAATATTGTTTTGAAAATGTTTGTGCGACACATCCTAAAATCACAAGTTCAGAAGCGGCACCGCCTCTCTCCACCTAGGGTTCATCATGCTCATCAGCTCCTGTAGTATGAGTATAGATTAAAGGGGTGAGTGCGTGGAATACACTCGTGGGGATAAAATCCGCATCTTATAACATTCGACAGATTTATATAGAACAACAGTATGTAACGATCGGCACGAAGTCATAGCAAGTAAAATGCATAGCAGATAATAGAAATTTAAGAAGGATAGGTGCGGGAACAACCCATCTTACCCTATAAAACAGTCTCAATACCGCTGGTGCAATTCATGAGGACCATCAAACCTCAATAGAGTAGTAGAAGGGAGGGAGATGATTTTTTACAGTCCCGTAGGACACTTCGAACATGCAATGTGAACCGAAGTCCTTTCACAGTATATAGTATGGCACAACACGTATATTCACAGCATTTAGTATTCCTCATTCATGCTTCATAATAGGGAAAACCGTAAACACATTAAGATTTAGAAATTACCCCCACCTTGTTCGGTGGTTACCACGTGAGTCGCTAATATCGAAAGTCTGATAACTCAAAGCTCAACTCAGCAAGTACCAAAAGTCAATAACCCAACGCTCAATCCAACAAGTAGCCTACATAAGTTATGACGTTTCTTAGATCCTTAATAACGTATAATAAAAACTATAAATGTTTCTGGAGAAAGTAAGATCGTCAACTACGCGGCGGATCGAGAGGTCTAAAGATTGGAGTCCAAGAAACGAGAGGGATAGATCTATACAAGTGGCTGAAAAGATAGGAAATGAAATTTGGGTCACGATGGAAAAAGAATGAGCTCGATCGGAGTTAAAACGAGCTCAAACGGAGCATTTTAGGTTTAGGGGTATTTTGGTAATTTCGGTCAAAGGGTTGACTTTGACCAGGCCCACGGACCCCGATCAACGACGTCTCATCATCAACGACTCGATATGGACGCTGCAAAGGATTTGTTATATCACTTGCCATCAGGCACGGTCACTACATGGAAAGGGATGGAATGATTATTCTTGGAGCGATATTTTCCTATATCACATGTTGCCAATTTACGAAAAGAAATATATAGAATCAGACAAATGCAGGGGGAATCATTTTATGAATATTGGAAGTGCTTCAAAAAGCTTTGTTCAAGTTGTCCGCAACATCAGATTAGCGAGCAACTTCTCCTACAAATGACTTAATGGATAGGAATATGATCGATGCAGCAAGTGGTGGAGCTTTGGTCGATAAAACTCCACAAGCCGCGAGGGAATTAATTGCTAACATGGCAGTGAATTCCCGTCAATTCGGCATTTGAGGCAATGCATCCATAAAAAGGGTGAACGAGATGAATGATTCTTCAATGGAGAAAAATTATCTGAATTAATCTCTCTTATTCGCCAACTTGTTGTAGGAAAACAAAAGGTAAAACCATGTCGTCTTTGCCAAACGATGGAGCATGAGACCGACTCATGTCCAGTTTTGATTGATGAGATTGAAGCACACGCAAATGCCATGGAGGGCTGAAAATTATCAAGAAATGAAGTATGATCCGTTCTCAAACACCTACAATCCAGGTTGGTGAGATCATCCCAATTTTCATTGGGGAGAGAATGGGCAGCAATATCAAAATTCATTTCCAAATCACCATCAAGGGTCATTTCAGCCCAAGCCGCCGCAACCACCTCCCTACTCAGGTAAATCGTTAGACGAAATGCTTAAGACCCTTATATCTAATATTGTTCAATTCCAGTAGGGTATGATGAAATTCCAGCAAGGCATGATGCAATTCCAGCAAAAAACAAGGTCGAGCATTCACAACCTAGAAAATCAAGTCGGCCAATTAGCAACAGCTAGAAAATTACCATCTCAACCCAAGATCAACCCCACGAAGAATGTGAGTGCAATGACCCTGAGGAGTGGAAAGCAGTTGAGGGTTAAAGAAACTTGTTTCGGGCGAAGAAACTGAAGATCACAGTGAAAATCACAAGTCTATCGACGCTCGACACGGGCGTGTCACTCAACATAACCTAGCCTGTATCACTAAACAGACTACAGAAAAATAGGTACAAATTGATCCGTCTCTTCAAATTAAAATTGATCGTCCACCTTTTCCTTGCAGGTTGGAGAAGAAAAAATAATAGGAAAAGAAAAGGGAAATGTTAGAGGTGTTTCGCAAAGTCGAGTTAAACATACCATTGATCGACGTGATCAAACAAATTTTGAGGTATGCCAAATTTCTCAAATATCTTTACACCAACAAGAGAAAATTGAATGGAAATGAAAAAGTTATGATGGGAGAAAATGTATCAGCCGTGTTTTGACAGAAAATTCCTCCCAAATATAAGGATCCAGGTATGTTCGTAATCCCATGTATAATCGCAGATACCCGAATTGAGCGTGCCGGACCGAAAATGATGCATAATTAATTAATTAAATATGTAAACCCATAATTTAATAATTATGTGCGTATATTTTGACTGTTTAATTTAATTACATGTGTTTCAGATACGTGTTTAATACGTGATTTAGATGGATAATTTTCTTGGACATGGAATATAGAATATTTTTATACCATTAGATGCGTATTGAAAAAATGTGAAGATATAAATGAACTAGGGGTCAATCGGAGACCCGTAGCTCAAACGGCAACGAATAGGGCAAAACTCGAAGTTTCGAAAAACCGAAAGATTTTTACGGTGAATAGTAACGAAGATTTTTACGTGAATAGTAACGAAGACTTTTCACCGTGAACAGTAACTTTAGATTTTTTTGATGAATAGTGTTTTTTGGGAATTCTATAAATAGGGGCGTTTTCGACTCAAAAATCACCGTTTTTCCGAACGAGCCGAAAGCGACAAAAACTTGTAAGTCTTTCTCTCCTCTCTCTCTCTTTTCCATTTTCTGTCGCCGCCGCCGCCGGTGGCCGAAAAATTTCAAAGTTGTCAGTTCGGCCGATTTTCGCACACAACGTAAGTCTCGACGAGACGAATCTAAAATAGGTCTCAGATATGAATTCCGATTTCTCGTTCGCCGAAAAACGGCGAAAAACCTTCTCCAAACCTTAAACCCTAACTTTTGTCACCTTTTCTCTCTCTTTCTGTTTTCTCCCTTCTCTCACCAGAGCAGTCACCGGAGAAGCTGCTGGTGGTCTAGGTGGGTTGTCGGAGGGGTGGCACCGCCATGGGTGGCGGCGCTGGGGCTGTTATGGGTTGTGTGTGTATATGCGTGTGTGAGTGTGTGTTTGCGTGTGTGCGTGTGTGAACTCTGTGAGCTGCTGTGGGCTAGCGCTGGTGATGCGCCGGCGAGATCTGGGAGGTGGTGACCGGCGGCAGGTGGCCGCCGGCCAAGGCTGTGTGTGGTGTGTGAGTTTTATGCATGTGTGTGTGAGTATATATAAGCTGTGTGTGTGTGTGTTGGCTGAGGCTTGTGGGTGGTCGTTGGCCAGGGGTCTGGAAAGGGTCACCGGCCGGAGCTGGGGAAGGAGGGTGAGAGAGGAAGAGAGCGTGAGGGTTGGGGTGTGTTTGGGCTGATTTTTGGGCACTGTTCACGGCCGGATTCCGACGAAGGGTGGCCGGAGGCAGTGGTCGGCGGTGCTGGCTCACCGGCGGACAAGATGGCGACAGTGTTGGGTGGCACCACCGCAGCTGGTGGCGCTGGGAAGTGCAGCAGGCGCTGGGCCTAGTGCTGGGAGGGCGCGCACGCGCTGGGCATGTGAGGCTGTCGAGGGGCGTCGAGGCCGCCGAGGATGCCGACCCGCTGCTGAGCGCACCTGCTGAAGCTGCCAAGGACGCGTGCCGATGCTGTCGAGAAAATGCACCAGCTGCTAAGGAGCACCGGGTGCTACGCGCGCATGCTGCCGGGAGCTGCCGAAACTGCCGAGTTTTTCAAACCAACGTCGGGTGCGAACGCGAACTCGCACCACGTCGTGTGACGGGTACGCACGCGACGTCGTATTTTCGATCCAAATCCCATTTTTTCCGTCATACACTATCATCGAGTCGTCGCCGACGAGATGTTGTTGACCGGGGGTTGTGGGTCCCGATCAAAGTCAACCCTTTGACCAAAATTACCAAAATACTCCTAAACTTAAAATGCTCTGTTCGAGCTCATTTCAACTCCGATTGAGCTCATTATTTTTCTGTTGTGATCCAAATTTCATCCTCTATCATCTCAGCCTTTTAGATTGAACATCCACTCTAGTTTCTTCAACCCCAATCTTTAGATCTCTCGATCCGTAGCGTCTTTAACGATCATTTTTCCTCCAGAATCTTTTATAGCTTTAATTATACTTATTGGCTACTTGTTGTGTTGAGCTTTGAGATATTCGATCTTTGGTACTTGCTACACATGCGGAAACCACTGAACGAGGTGGGGGTAATTTCTAACTCTTTATCTGTTACAGTTTTCCTTATTCTAAAGCATGATTGAGAAATACTAAATGTTGTGATTATATGTTATGTTTATGTATTCATAATATACTGTGAAATGACTTTGGTTCACATTGCATGATCGGAGGGTCTTATGGACCGTAAAAAAACTGACTCTTATCTCTTCTACTGTAACACCCTGATTTCAAGAAAACATGCATTTCATATTTTATAAAATTTCTTTTAGCGTTCAATTATAAATGATTTAAGTGTGAGTTCTTATATTACTTAAATTATGATTTACGAATTACGTTATGCTTGATGATTTTAAAGATTTTATGACATATATTTCTTTCGAGATTTTAAGGGTTTTGCAGGATTGCTCATGGAGGAAACCGAGTTTGATCTCAACTCACTCGACAAATATGGATGAAAGTAAAAAGATAAGATAATAGATAAGTTTAAATGAATTAAGATTATATTAGGTTGAGACATTTAACTTACTCGTTTATGTCTATGAATGTTTTATTTAATGTAATTTTACGTATGATTTATTTATGTGATTTTATGTGATAAATCATTTTACTCGAACACACATGCATACATCATAATGTGTATCAATATATATCTTTTAAAATAAAATTTTACATGATGAAATCTAAAGATTATATATAGATGTCCCTCATAAGTTTTAGTAATATATATGCATGTGTTACTGTGTTATTATATATGTGTACTTACTAATATGATAACAAAAAAAAAAGAATTAGAATTAGTTATGCTTTATATAACAACATGATGAGTCACAAGAGATGGAAAAGAAAAGGACGCGTGTCCATTTCTAATGTTGAGTCATATGCTAAAACCCCTATTATTAAGAGACTAATAAAATAAAATAAAAACAAAGAAAGCAAAAACAAAAACGAAACAAAATGAAAGAGGAAGAAATATAGGACGAAAAGAAAACAGAGGTATGTATTTACAATTTTAAGTTTTGAATCCACATTTTATATTATTTAATTTGCTTCCAAACTTATTATACCCATGTTAATGATGAATTCTTGAATCAGCCTGCTTTGTTTACGTGGAAGTTAATTATGTTGGCAAATGAATTAAAATAATAATAATACATGTTTATGAACTGTTAACTTGATTTTGTGTAAGCTTTTACTTTGAGATTTAGTTCTTTAATTAATTTACAAAGTATGTATATATATTCAATTAGACTCGTTTGTTGTTGTACTGTATGATAAATGAATTATTTAAGGATTAATTAAGGTTATAAATAATAATAATAATTTTATAAGTACTTTAATTTTTTTAATTGAATGTATATGAGTTTCTGTAATTCTTTTTAGCTTTTTATAATATAATTGCTCTTTTTTATAAAAACAGTCAAATGTATTACACAATTATGCAAGATGAAATTTTAATTTTTAATTTATTAATTATAATCAATAGTTTAAATTAAGTGAATCTTTGGGAATTTTCTGTGTGTTGTAGAAATCGATTTAGGCTAAACCCTTTTACCACAGTCTAGTATATGAAGTGTAGAATATGTATGTTAAATTTCAGAATCCTCGGAGTTAAATTCGATTATTTTTTATGATTTTTCTAAGATAAGCTGTTCAGATACAGTTTTGTCCCGTTTTTGGATCAGAATCAAACAATTTTCTGGAACTGTATCCTTCGAGTTAATGTATAATTTTTTACTATGTTTTAGAACCAGTTCTTAGGTACGTGTAGAAATTTAGTATGCATTTTTTTTAGTCTTGTATGATTTATGCCGAATTTTACAAGATAACCTGTTTTCAGCATACACTATGCACTGTTTTCTGCTAATTTAGAAAATTCATAACTAAATATGTAAAGCTTATTTTCAGTTGATATTTTTATATGTTATACTTCAACATGTTGTCTAAATTCTGTAAAAATATGAAAGGTTTTCATCAATCCTATAAGGTGTGGTGAATTTTACAATATAGACTGATTTTGAGTTGAAATTCCAGTGAAAATCTTGTTTAGGATTCTATTTTTATTTATTTTTATACAATGTGAAAAATTGTGAATTTTTAAATTATGATAACTGATACTAATGTGTGATTATATGAATAATTTTATGATTTTAGGAATTATGTATGAATTATTAAAATTATTACACCTTTATATGTCATTTTAAGTCTAAAATTACTAGTTTAAACGCTTAACAATTAAGTGATAAGTATGATGATGTATTCTATATTCTAAATCTCTTTTACATGATTGCATATGATATGATCATGTTTAGAATTTAATATAAGGATTCAAGCATGTATTGAATGTTATATGACATAATAGACTAAATAGTTAAGTGTGTCGAGCGCAGTTGAGACGATCGGTGAATCCAGAAGCGATCCTCGCACAATCAACGTACAAGTGGGTAACTTCTACTCTCTATTATGTGTTGATAATTGAATTGATAAGTTATGTATGAAAATCTACGGCTGAAGCCCGTAGCTATAACTAGTATGTTACTTCCATACTAGGCAACGACCATAAGGGCGAAAGTGCCTGGTCTATGAAAGCGAGGTTTAGTGGGCGAGCGACTCCCACATTCCTCTATGAAAGCAAGGTTTAGTGGGCGAGCGATTCCCACATTCCTTTATGATTATGGTCCAGGGCGAGCGTACCCAAAGGACATGTAGTACTTGCTTAATAATTTAATTGCTTCAATGTATTAGACAGTAAGGTTATCCCACTGGGATCTCTCTCCGGAGGTGTCTCATGATGTTACTTTTATATTTTCAGGCTCGGCAGATGATGACGTGGACGTGTAGCAGGCTGGGCTGACTTCTCACTGTCCCTCTAAAGTTATCGTATATAATAATGTTTCCTTTTGAGAATAATATGTTGTTTATATATGTATAGTATGATAAACTATGGGCCTAGACTTGTATCAAGTCATGTACATATGTTTTGTTGGGCAATTCCAGATAGGCTTTTGGTTTGAATATTTTACCTAGAATAGTGGGTGAGACACGAACTAGATTTGGATATATATATATGTATATATGTTATGCTTTTAAATAAAAATATATATATAACTCTCGTGTCTTCACTTTTAAGTCTTCCGCTGTATATTAGAAAGTAATTATAATTTTTTTAGTTCCTAAATAAGTAAAGGGTGACAACCTATTTCCAACTAAAAAGGGAACGGGGTGCCACATCTACCACCTGAAAGATCTGGCGGTCCTGTAAATGCGCTAGCGGTATTGAGATCGTTTTAGAGGATAATACGGGAAATTCCCACATCTCATGGATGAGTTACGAGATACGTGTCTTGCATCTTATGTGCTGTGACAACGTGACTGAATGTTACATTTCCAATATTTTATATCTGTTGACTATTATAAGAGGCGGATTTCATCCCCACGAGTGTATTCCACGCACTCACCCCTATTCTGTAATTCACATTACAGGAGATAACGGGCATGATGAACCCTAGAGGGAGAGAGGTGGTGTTATATCTAGACCTGTATATTTAAGATGATGTCTCACAAATATTTTCAAACAATGTTTTAATTAATTCACGTTTTGTAATAATTTTGTATATGTTTCGGATGTTGGATCCTGATGGTATTTTCCACTGCGAATGTTATGTTTATCAGTTGAAACCGATTGACGATATGTGAAAGATTCACATCGTCTCCTACCTCATTCTTCTATCGTCTTCTATCTACTTCTGTTTTTTGAAAAATGTCTCTTTCTATTTCTTTCTTCACACCCAAAGAAAAACTCTGATATTTTTATGTATGAAAACAGGGCGTGACACTTAGAGCCTCGATTAATGTTATGCCTAGATCAATTTATACCTTCTTAGACATTGGCCTTTGAAAAAAAACTGGTGTTATCATTCAGCTTGCGATTAGTAGTACGGCTTACCTTGATGGGGTAGTGGAGAATCTGCTGGTTGAAGTTAATAAGTTGGTGTTTCCTATCGATTTTTATGTGTTAAATATGGGGGATGAAACATCACCTAACTCCACTCCTATTCTGCTTGGAAGGTCATTTCTAAATAACTCGTAAACTAAAATAGATGTTCGTGAGGGCACCCTTACGATGGAATTTGATGGCGAAGTTATAGAATTTAATATTTTTGATTCCATGAAGTACCCTGATGATGTATGTCCTGTTTCTGCAATTAATTCTCTTGATTCTTTCATGCAGGACATGTTTGAATTTTCATGCAAGGTTGAGCTTGAATTAGTTCTTACTAAGCACCTTACTAGCAAGGATCTCAAAGAAATGGTGAAAAGTCAAGAAATCGAGGAGATGATATTTGCTTCACAAGAATTGGAACCCCTTCCAGTGAGGTATGGTTTTCGCTCAATTCAATTACCTGTTTTTCACCAAAAATTGTTGCCCTCTATTGTGCAGGCCCCGAAGCTCGAATTAAAACCTCTTCCAGAACACCTAAAGTACGCCTACTTAGGTGAAATAGAGACCCTACCTATGATCATTTTAGCTAGGCTAGCACCAGACCAGGAGAGTGCATTGATTTCTGCTCTCAAGTGTCATAAGACAGCTATTGGATGGACAATAGCCGACATTAAGGGTATAAGTCCTTCCATGTGTATGCATCGTATGCTTCTCGAAGAAAATTCCAAACCAACTCGAGAAGCACAACGACGGCTAAACCCACCAATGATAGAGGTCGTAAAGATGGAGATTTTGAAGTTGCTAGATGTTAGGGTGATTTACCCAATTTCCAATAGCAAGTGGGTCAGCCCAACACAGGTGGTACCAAAGAAATCCGGTGTAACAGTGGTCGAAAATAAGGAGGTTGAACTGGTCCGCACTCGTGTACAAACCGGGTGGCATGTTTGTATTGATTATAGGAAGCTTAATTTTATGACTCGCAAAGATCATTTTTCTCTCCCCTTTATTGACCAAATATTGGAACGTTTAGCTGGAAAAACTCACTATTGTTTTTTGGATGGCTTTTCAGGTTATTTTCTATGGTAAGTATTTTTTCTGAGTATGTAAGTGACACAATTGAGGTTTTTATGGATGACTTTAGTGTCTATGGAAACTCGTTTGATGCATGTCTAAGTAATTTGATTTTAATTTTAAACAAATGCATTGAAACGAATCTTGTGCTTAAGTGGGAAAAGTGTCACTTCATAGTAGAATAAGACATAGTTCTAGGGCACGTGGTTTCGTCGCGAGGGATTGAAGTAGATAAATCAAAGATAGATCTTATTTTTGCTCTTTCTTACCCCACAAATATGCGGGAGATTCGTTCTTTTCATGGTCATACAGGATTCTATCGAAGGTTTATCAAAGATTTTTTGAAAATTGCGTTACCACTATGCAAGCTACTCCAGAAAGAAGCCACTTTTGAGTTTGATGATGCTTGCAAGGATGCTTTCGATAAACTGAAGCAATGCCTAATTTCGCCGCCTATTATACAACCCCCTGACTGGAGATTTCCATTTGAAATAATATGCAATGCAAGTGATTACGCAGTGGGGGCGGTATTGGGTCAGCGAGTAGGACGGACCACACATGTTATTTATTATGGATAAAAAACATTGGATGTCGCCCAAGTGAATTACTCGACCACCGAAAAAGAGCTCATCTTTGTTGTTTTTGCCTTAGATAAATTATGTTTGCATTTATTGGGTACTAAAGTAGTTGTTTTCACTAATCATGCAACCCTTAAATAATTGCTCACAAAGAAATAAGTGAAGTTGAGGCTCTTACATTGGATTCTCTTATTTCAAGAATTTGACTTGGAGATTAAGGACAAGAAGGGAACAGAAAATACAGCGGCTGATCACTTGAGCCGAATAGTTCGGGAAAAGAACGACTCCCTATTGCGCGACAGCTTCCCTGATGAACAATTTCTTGCACTGATACCAACATGTCAGTCGACACCAGTGCAACCCATGTTGGACACTGTTACACCTTGGTACGCTGATTTAGTGAATTTTATTGTCACTAACCAATTGTCCATAGATTTTCAAGGGCCCAGAAGGATAAGCTTAAGAGTGACTCCAAATATTATGTTTGGGAAGATCGGTACTTGTGGAAGCATTTCTAAGTCGAGCATAACAATGTAAAAAATTACGCTTATTGGAAGGCAACCCAACAAAAAAAAGAAGATTCGGCAGGATATTCAAACTATCCTCAAGCTATTGAGGGCTTAGCAACAACCTCCACATCCCTAATTTTGTGAGCTCACCACCAACTCTCTCTTTTTACCATTTCCATTATCTCGAGGACGAGCAACCATTTAAGTTTGAGGGGAGGGTTTGATTATCGAATTGGTATATTTTATTATTCAAAATAGGCTGCATTTCATTTTAGTTTCATGTGAAAAGCATTTTAGGTTGCATTATTATTAGAAATCACGTTTACTGCTTCAGCATTATTGCATGATGGTCGTTGCATTTGAGTCGTAGGTTTTATTCCAAGCTTTTGAATGTATATGCATCGTTTGGAATAAATTTGAGCTTCAATGAGATTATGTGTTTTGAGCAACTGTTGTGACCCTTGATGTTTCTCCTGGATGAAAGTGTACACGAGTCGCACTAAGTCACTAAAAGTAAGATTTGAGCCTTTGACGAGCAATACACCACATGCTTGATCTTTCTTTGTTAAGAGTTTACGAATAAGTTGAATGTTCTAAAAATTGCATAGGTTATAAACTTTGAGGCCACAATTATGTTGCACACATTGAAATGACGAGGCACCTAGGATTAACCAGATATAACTTTCAGATGAATAACTCCTACCCTGTCATAATATCCTAGTAGCCACATATGAATTTGAGCCTTGAAGCCTGTTCTTTCTTGATATTAGCTGCACATGAACAACCGTTAATCATCTTCTTCCAAGGTCTTCTACCATTGAACCAACAATCAGAAGACGGCATGAATAACTACATTGATATTTGTGAAGCTCCGATTTCTTTTGAGCTTATATTTCAAAATGTAATGAGTATGGATATTTAGCTCAACAAATGTTGTTGCAAGAAGGGAGTCCAACTGAAAAAAAATAAAATAAAATAAAATGAAAGAGAGAAAATGGGTTTTCTCTTAGCGACAACAATATCATTAGAAATCTCATTTGTTTTGTATTCTTCATTAGATATTAGATGTTGTCTTGCACCTGTTTTGTCATGAACAATTCAATCGGTCAAAGTGCAATTTGTTTTCATAAGCTACTACATGGATTCTGATGTTGATCTCTCGAGAGTTTTGAGTTATACTTGTCATGATAACAGGGTTGACTGACTTCATTGATTATTTTTCACGTCGTCTCCTAGTTGATACTTTTGATGCGTTGGGTCAGCTTGTTGATTAGCACCATGGTTGCTTGGAAGTGCTACAAATGTAGAGGAATTAACGTAGTTGTTTGTGCTGTCTTTTGATGCTTTTAGCCCACTAAATATCTACATCCTACCCTTTATCCTGAGCCCCGTTACAACCAAATATTAAGACCTACTGATCAGGGTGTGCACTCATGTAGTTGGTGGAGATTTGTATATGCATGTGCAAGCTTACCAATCGGTTTATTTCATGATTTTTGAGTGAATTGTCCTTATATACACTCTTGAGCGGATTATGTGAAATGTTGGTAAGGAATGTTGAATTGTGTATACTTGAACTCGGGGGAATTTCCGAGGGACATGATGGTTACTTGACACGAGTTTTGTTTGGTTGTCTTTTTCGACTCGATTGTGCATAAACATGAAAAAAAGATTGGAATAAATTCAGTTTTCTCTAAGTCAGTCCTTGTTTTGGTTTGTGTTGGTGTTGCTTGAGGACAAGCAACAAGCTAAGTTTGGGGGGATTTGATAAGTAGGAAAGTTACGTCTTCTTATGTGTTTAGGCGTTTGATTTTAGTTGCATATTCATGTTATTTTGTTATTTTTTTTACTTATTAATTCTTCTTGGTAGATCTCTTTGATTCCTTATTTTTGTGCATTTTAGGGGCTTAATGGAGTTGTTCCGAGGATGAATCCTAAGTGCACGTGTTGGAGTGAGGCATAGGAGAGCAAGAAATAAAGTTGTTGGATTTTGGAGCTGAAAATGCTGAAAAGTACATTGACACAAGTTACGTCTGTGTTGACTGACACGCCCGTGTTGGGTCATTTCGCTGAAGCTGTTTAGAATTTCTTGGAGGCCAAGTTTCTGCCCAATCGTAATTATTTCGGCCCAAGATGGTAGGTCACAGCTAGGACATATTGAGACCTATCTTAGACGTATTTAAGAAAGATTTGTCATGGATGGAATGGTAATAATCTGGACGTGAGAATAAGGTTTTCCATCTTTTCTTTTGGGAGTTTTTGAAGCCGATATGCAAGGCTAGACTACTTTCACTTGGTTCGAAGGAATGTTGAAACCCAAAACCTCTTTTATGCTTTGATTGATTTCAGTAACATATTCTCTAATTTATTCTCGTGAATTGATCGTGTTATTCTGTGATGAAAGTTTATGATTTGTGTATATTTGATTTAGCCTGATCAACTTTATTGAATTTGCGCATGTTTATTGCTAGAATTGAGATTGCAATTCGTAATTGTTGTTATTCTTGATTCGTAGTAGCAAACTAGTGGTCGAGCATCACTAAGGATAATAGGACCTAAGTTAAACGAATCATCGTACATATTTGTTGCTTAGACTAATCTATTTTTCTCGATCCTAAAGTTGTCGTTGCATTAAATCTAGTTTATTAGGTTGTCCAATGATTAGGTCTAATTAACGATCATATCTTAATTAGATATACTTAAGTGAAAATCTGAATAACTCGTCATACTTGTTATTTAGGATTAGTAATTCATGAGGAAAGAAGAGAATATCGTTACAATCAATTTACATAATTGAGTGAGGGTGGAAGCAGAACTAAGAATCGAGTGCTTTCTTAATTGATTAAATTTCATTTTAATTGCTCGTTTTGTTCTTGAAGTTGTCTCTAGAATTTTAAATCCAAAAAACCTCTGGTTTCTTGATTGAACTTTAAATACAAAATAATTAGTTTTGTCTGCTCTTCATGGGATCGACCTTTGCTTATCACTTTTACGTCTTTGTAGTGATTTGAGTAGAGAAATAAATTTAATTTTATCAGTTGAACATCATGTAGCACATGTTCACACATAAAATGGTCTACCCGAATCATTTATTAAATAACTATAATTAATTGCTAGACAATTGTTAATGAAATCTAAACTTTCTTTGTGTTTGGGGACATGATATATTACATGCAGCAACACTTGTGAGATTTCAACCGACGAGTTATCATAATTATTCTCCCCTGTAATTAACAATTGGTTATGAAACTAATATCTCTCATTTAAGAATTTTTTGATGTGCGGTTTATGTTCCAATTTCACCACCTCACCGTACTAAATTGGCCCCCAACGAAGGTTGGAAATTTATGTCGGGTATGAATCACCTTCTATAATTAAATATATTAACCCACTAACTGGTGATTTATTTACTGCAAGATTTGCAGATTGCCATTTTGATCAATCACATTTCCCAACATTAGTGGGAGGTAAAGATCAATCGAAAAAAGAAATCAGAACAACTTTTAATTCTCTTGATCCTTTTACAAAAGATTGTGAACTCAAAGTTCAAAGAATTATACATTTTCAAAATAATTGCAAATCAATTACTGGATGCATTTAATGGCTCTAAAAGAGTTACTAAATCACATATTCCTATAGAAAATGTGCCCGTAAGAATTGATGTCCTTGAAGGACAAATAATAAGTTGTAATGAGTCTAAAGCACACCTGAAGTGTGGGAGACCTCTTGGTTCCCAAGATAAAAATCCTTGAAAAAAATAAGGTTAAATAATAATGAAGAACTTCAAATTACATATAGTGACAAAGTTCAACCTCCTGAAGAGGTTGCCTCCGAAAATGTTACTCCTGAAGAGCTAGCTCCCGAAGAGAATGAAATAATAGAAATATTTATAAATTTTGTTACTACGAGAAAATGATGGAATCAAAAAGAAACAATTATTGATAATGTTTTTGCATATCATGAACCTAGATCGGTTGATAATGGTCGGCATAGAAATGATTGGCCAAAATGGAAAGATGCAATTTAATTTGAATTTGATTCACTAATAAAATGAAAAAAATTTGGACTTGTAGTTCGAACACTTGAAGGTGTGAAGCCAGTGAGATACAAATGGGTATTCATAAGAAAACAAAATGAGAAAAATGAAATTGTAAGATATAAAGCTCGACTTGTAACCCAAGGTTTTTCTCAAAGATCTGAATTTGATTATGATGAAACATATTACCCTTTAGTGGATGCGTTCACATTAAGATGTATTGTAAGTATTGTAAGTTTTACCATACATGAAAAACTTGAAATGCGCTTGATGGATGTAGTGACTGCATATTTATACGGTAATCTTGAAAATAATATCTATAAGAAGCATGTAAATCAAATCCAGGACAACTTTATTCTATTAAGTTGCAAAGTCTTTGTATGAGCTTAAACAATCTGGATGTATGTGGTATAATCGTCTCACTGAATGTTTAGTTAAAGAAGACTATACCAATGATCCAATATGTCCATGTGTTTTTATAAAGAAAAATTGGTCTAAATTTATGATAATAGTAGTGTATGTTGATGATCTCAATTTGATTGGATTTCTTGAAGAGCTCTAAGAAGCAATTATATATTTAAAGAAAAAATTTGAGATAAAGAAAGCAATTATTCCTCGAAGACACATCCTCCAATTGTCGTTCGGTCACTTGATCATAATAAGGATCCCTTTAGACCATAAGAAGAAGACGAAGAAATACTTGGTCCTGAAGTACCATATCTTAGTGCAATTGGCGCACTTATGTATCTTGCCAACTGTGCGATACTTGATATATCATTTACAGGCAATCTATTGACAAGATTTAGTTCATCTCCTACATGACGATATTTGAATGAATTAAACAATTTTTCGCTATCTCCAAGGAACAATTGATCTTGGCCTATTTCATCTCGACTTGAATTGCTTGGTTGTGTTGATGCTGGGTATTTATCCGACCAACATAAAGTAAGGTCTCAAACTGGATACATATTTACATGTGATGGTGCAACCATTTCATGGCGATCTACAAAACAATCACTAGCTGCCACATCTTCAAATCATGCTGAGATTTTAGCAATCTATGAGGCTAGTCGAGAATGTGTTTAGCTAAGATTAATGACACATCATATTCGAAAGAATTTAGCAAAGCACTGCTGACTATGACATTTGAGAAATTGATAAAGTATATTGGAATACGTCGGTTAAAAGATCTCAAGTGATGTTTGAATCCGGTGGAGAATCAATGCATAAAGTAATATGTACTCTTTTTCCCTTATCTATGGGTTTTCCCACTAGGTTTTTTCCTAGTAAGGTTTTTAACGAGACGTATTCTTTATGTAATGATGGATATCAGTATTATGGAAAAATATAATATTATGTGTGTATGTCCTTTGGCTCTTCATCTTCCATGAGTTACAATTCCCCACTACATTCACACCACTTTCTCCCATTATGATTCATTATAGTGTATTGAATAATTCCATTTATCTTCATCTATAAATAAGTGGTTTGCCACCTTCATTTGTAATACAACAAAGAGCTTGAGTATACATGAGTGAATAAACAATCTTTCTCTACATCTTGTCTTCTTTATATTATCTTCCACCTTTAGTTTATATTTCAATTAGTTTCACAAGAATATTCAATTGATATAATTAATACACATGTTATGGAATTATATATTACCCTATACATTCACAAACTATTCTTTATAACATAACTAGTCATGTAATACACAACTTTAAAAAAATAATAGGTAGCACGGTCGACTATGCTCAACAATAATTAAAACATATACTTACAACTTTAAAACATATATTTATAGCTATAAAACACATACTTATATATTGTTGTCGCGCACGGTCGATGCATGTGGAAAATAAAAACACATACTTATAGCTAAAAACATATAGTTGAAAAATATATACTCAAAGACATTGTTGTCACGCACGATCAACCATGTTCCGAAAACCACACTGTGAACGGTGTCGTGGCATGTGAAACATTCTCACCTAAATTTTCATATTAAAAAAATGAATTGGTCTCTAATGAAACTGCCTCACATAAATACTTACACGAGACAGATAATACTCACCAAACCCAAACAAAACCAGAGTAATTAAAGTGTCTACTCAAGAATTTTTCCTAACTCAAACCCAAGAAAACTTAGCCCAAAAAACAAAAACAAAAAAGACTGTGTGGCCAGGTGGCAGAATTTTGCACACCCCAGCCACAAAATTTGTTGCACATTTAGCCACCATGGAAATTCATAGATTCGTCCATTTGCATAAATTCGCAACTTGTAGCACAGATTTGAATCAAGTTGGCTACAATGGAAGAAACTAATATTGAGGAAATAGCTATTTTGAAGCGTTATTACAGTTTGGTTGTCAAAAATACTCGTTTATCGTCTATAACAGGTGATATGATGACATAGTAGGTTATAACACATGTGGAATTGATTTTTCATTATTTTTTCCTTCTAAATTCATGTCACTTTAAAAGAAAGATAAAAATTAGCAAATGTCACTAAAAACAATGAATAGCTAATTACTATCACTATTATAAAAATAATGTTTGAAAATTTTAAAATAAAAAAATTAATTAAAAATATTATTCAATATAAAATATAAAATATGAAAAATTTATTTAAAAAATCATAAAAATACTTTAAATTATCTTATTATTAAATTATGAAACAGTGTAAAATTTAAAGTAACGTAACAATAATCTTATTATTAAATTATGAAAATTAATTTTTAAATTTAACAAATAAAATTTATAATACTTATTAGTAAATATAATAAATTAGAAATATTTGTTTCAAAAATCCTAACTTATTATAAATTACTAAAACCTATGTTTAATAATAATAACAATAATAATCTATAATTAGGAAAATTAATAAAATGTTTGATATTTTTAAATAATTTTCTGATTTAAAAAATAATAAATTCTTATTTTTATTATATTTCCAAAAATACCCTATATGTTTGTATGGTTTTGCAAAAAAAATTCATTGCTCGAATGACATGGATATAAGATCAAAAATAAAATCAAACATTAACATACAAGGTATTCTTAAAAACTCAAAAAATGAAAGTGTAACAATGTTTTAAAACTATGACGCTTTTATAATAACGTCTGTAAATTTGTAAAAATGCTAAAAAAAATTTCAATGTTAGTAAAATTCATACCTTAAGTACCCTTTTTTTAAAGCGTTATTAAAATTTATTTTTTTAATAAAACCGTTTACAAGCGTCACTAAATTAGTGTAGCTAGACACCTATTTTGTTGTAGTGTAGCTGCAAGTGAGGAAAATCATGTAGTTGAATACGAAAGTGTTGCATCCGAAATAGAAGATAGATAAATGAATTCCTTGTCGCGTGATATTTGAATAGAGATTTTACAAATTAAAATACTTTTTATTTTGTTCATAAAAATATTAGTAATAATTATATAAGTATTATATTTATGCAAAAAGTATGACTTCTATTTGCGAAATATAATATAATTTGATTAATATATATTATATAGCTATGAAATATATGTTGCATATTTATAGGAACATAAATAAGTATGTTTACTTTAATTTGAATAAAATATATGTTGCTATATCTACCATTTATTTATGAACCCTCCCACCATTTTTAATTCCTTTTTGTTTAAATCTTTAAATATAAAGTCTACAATAAACCTAAAAATTTATTTCAAAAATTTTTAATATATAAGTTTTGTTGATATTCACATTTTAAATTATTTATATATTCTAAAATACTGTTTAGATTTTTGAAACGAAATTACAAAGTTTTTCAACTTATAAAAATTATACAATTTGTAGAAATTAATTATAAAATTTTATTTTTTTTAAATAAAAAATTTCCAAAATGTGTGATATATAATATTTTATATATAGCAAAATATTTTCGTAATATTTTATTTATTGATTTTAAATTTTTAGATTTAATATTGTAACCTTATTGTTGTTGTTATTATTATTATTATTATTATTAAAAAAATCATTTTTTTATTGTTTTATGTAGATTATTAAAATATAACTTTAAGATTTTTCAAACATTTTCAGATTTTTATTTTATATTGTTATAATTATATTTTTCAGAATTTATCCACGATTTAAAAATAAATTATAATCAAATCTACCAATTTTTCTTATATTTAAAATCATTTAACATGTCACCATTTTTATCAATTGTAATTCTAAATTTTCTTTTTCTAAATTATATTTAAAAAATTAAATAAGAAAAAAGACATTAAATGAAGAGATATTTATGGGTGTGATGGTCTTCCTTCTCACACACATGTATATAAGATATCTATTTTAACAACAAATCTTATATGGTAAATTTTTTATTAAATATTATTTAATTTCTAGAAGTTTACTGTTTTTTTAATTATTCGAACTTTTAATTTCTCGAGTTCGGAGCCCAAAAAATAATTAGCATTAGTTATACATTATTTAAAAGTTAATTAATCAAGCCCATCAAATTACGGGCCCGAGGGCTCGTTTTTCCCCGCCTCAGTTACTCTTCTTTAAATTTCAAGAATCTTCCTTCCTCAAACTTCGGCTGCCAACTTTCTCTCTCTTTCTTCTCTTCCATGCCATGCGAGTTTTATAAATATTAAAACCCTTTCTCCCAACTTCTTGATCGGAATTTTCTTCTTTTCCGCGTAAGTTTGCGTTGCATTACGATCAATTGATTATATGTTTTTGAATGCGAAGAAATGAATTTGAGTGATGAATTCATGTGCCCTCGACCCCTTTCGTCTTACTCTGATTTCTTACGTTGATTAGGTTCATACGTTGATGGTTTTTTTTTCATGCCATTATATGTTTCATACTCGGATTAAATGTAGTAATTTGCTGAATATATTGTTTTCTTGGTTGAGTGGGTTGATCTTGTTTGTAGGTTTGAAAAATAAAACGGGCCTTTTCTGCTATTGAATCTATGTATATTCTGCTTTCGGTTCATTGTAAATTAGGGATGATTTGCAGTTCGTAATGGACGTTTGGATTGAAAAGTTGATGATGGATTGGAATTTATAATATATCAAATGCATTTGCATTGTTTGGATCAAAGAATTTGAAGAATGAATTTGAAACTCATCACTCTCATTTTGGTGCAAATTTGGGCCTTATTTCAAATTAATCCCTGAATTTCAAATCCATCAATTAGTTCAATTTTCTTTGTGATCATGACTCCATTCTCTTTCTGAATGATTTTGCATTGCAAGATGTGCAGATTTGCATTTGTTGAACGAGTAATCGGATTATCACTCAAATGACTGCTTCTCGCCCATTAATGACCAAATTCAGGCCCATCTGTTCTGCCAAAGGAGGAAAATGGGGTAATTATTTTTATCGATTATCTTTTTTTTTTTTTTTTTTTTGCACTGATTGTTTCAAAATACAATGACATCATTTATGATTATGTGATTGTGTTAGTTGGCACAATGACTCCATGGAAACTAACAAATGAAGAGTCTGGTGAGCCGCGTAATAAGAAAGCAATGGCCGAAGCAATTGCTGGTTTCAGCAGGCCATCACCACTTCCTCCAGTTCTTGGACCCTTGCTTGCTCTGTCGTTGCTCGGATCTTCGTATAACAATGATGATTGACAGGTCACATGCAGCCTTTCCTTTTAGTTACTGGTAGTGGGATGTGATACTGGATTATGAAAACTCTTGTACATATTTTACTTTGATAAATAACTCTTAGCATTGCATAATAGAATGAAGTTTGGTTTTATATCTGAAAGTGAAGCTTTTTCTTAGATGTGAAGTATCTTTGCAACATAGTAAAGTATGTTGAGGGTGAAGCTGAGAATGCATGCTGCAAATTTCAATAATCTAATGTACCATGCAATGAATGGGCTAATTATGGGCTGTATAACTATGTTGTATGTCTTTATTAGTAGTTGAAACATAACTTGTGGACTCTTTAAGAACCCTGCATAAGCAGTTGATGATATTGTGTCAGTATAATGTAAACAAGATTAAGAGAGAGAATTAGAATATGAAGAGTGTTGTGTCATACACTCTGTAGCCGCTGGGAATGCATCAAATAGCGAACTCACTATCTTGAATATGGTCTGTTTTTTGGGGGAATGGAAAAATATGTAAGAATATAGTGAATGAATGATGCATTAAACTTTTTGTTCTAATAAATCATGAATCAATTCATATGCAGTAGTGACTGAAGTTCTACAAAGGAATACGTGTCTAATTTACTAAAATGACAAATAGCACATCTAAATTTTCCTTTATTGTTTGAGTAGAAATGAGATTTAAATAATCTGTGGCATTGGTTTCGATTCAGATTTGTAGTGGTTTGATGCTCTGATTATGCTAATCCACGATGGTGCAATAGAACTAGTTGTTCAACTACAGAATGGAAAATGATACATGAGTTATCATCAACACCAAGCCCCCCCCCCCCCCCAACCGCTCCACCCCCAGCCTATTCTAAGCAAGACAGTAGGTGAAATTAAGCCCTATCTACTGACAAATATGCCAAATCCTTTGGCCCTGCTACTAACCATTTATCCTGCCTTCTCGCTGCTTGAATGCTCATAATCTAATGTGCTCAGGAATCTTGTTTAGCAAAAAAGTGCTTAATTCAAGAAAGAAAAGTGTTATTACCAGTGCTACAATTCCTAGTTTGATAGGTGACTCAATAAGAACTTGAGCTCTCCTGCAGGTGTTGGTAGAAGAATGTTATTGAGATAATAAACTCATGGCAAAGAATAGTTTAGATATCATTTTTCCATACTTGATTACAACTTTATTGTCATTCACTGATAGCAAATAATTGCTGCATCCTCTGGTGAAAGGGACCTGTATCATTTTCCATTCTGCAATCGTACATTATAGTTCTTGTAAGTAAAACAGTACACTTTCTAATGATATGCTATTCTGTGGGTGTAAACACATTTTTGCTATTGGATACTTAAACCATGATGGAAGAGAGAATAGAAGACTCTTACCCAAATGCCAATTGACTGAAGCTGTGTAGTCGTTCCCTTCACATATATGCTCTACATTAAATTGCATATTTTGATTGTCACCCATAGACATAGTTAGTTGTTTCAGGAAATGCAACACCTCCTATAGAAACACAAGAGAGAAACTGGCTGCTTATATGGAAAATGGAGTGATGAATGATATTTCTTACATTAAAACAGACAATACCTTTTTCCCTAGGAATGGTGTAGGAAAAGAGTAGTCATCATAAACACAGTCTTCAGCTATCAACTTGTCCAGTTGTTTCAAGTTCTTTTCATTAATTGCAGAGTAGAACTGCATAATTGTTTCAGCAGGAGAGAGTGAATTTGTGTCAAAGATAGAACTACTAGGTGGTACTGAAAATAACTTAAGTGGTTTTCTCCTCATGGTGTTCTTCATATATGTCGGTCTAGGAATGATCTTAATTTCTGCTCGTTGAAGGTGGTCAAATTTGCTCGTCTTAGATGCATAAACTGTTTGTTTGGATAATATGGAAGTGCTAAATCCCATTGCAGATGCCATTGTAGGAAGATTTGAGGTAAGATTTAGTTGGACATTGTCTTGTTGCAATGTAACATATGTTGTATGTAAAGTTTAGAAATGCAACCTTGAGAAGAGGAAAAGGTATCTTGCTTTCTTGGGATGTATGTGCCTTGAATTTTAACCAAGGAATTATTCTTAGATTTCTCTGCAATGCTCCTTTGAGATGGCCATTGTTATTTATTCCCTTTGTTAATGTCCATATATAGCTGTATACTAATTTATTTCTTCGGTCACCTCAGTCAAATGTGTGTACGGTTATCATGTGATGTGTCAATACTAATGTTCCAAAACTCGCTAGGCCCTAGCAGTAGGGTGCTTGGCTGTAGTCTAGTTTAGAGGCGGCAACTATAGATTGAACATGCCTTTTTGTTACTTTAGCTATATATTTTTCTTTATTTTATAATCTTTATTTTTTGTTTTTTAACTCTTACTAACAGTTCACCCACGCGATGCGCAGTTTATTATTTATTGTGTTAATATTTAATGATGTATAATAATATAATGAAGTTGTATAAACTAACAGATTATTTATAATATCTTTTATTATTTTAATTTAAAACATGTATCATATACAAATGTTTTTTCATATCATTCATGTGCGTTGCACGAATTATCATATAACTTTAATAATTATAATTGTTAATTTTATTTTTTAACATTTTTATTTTATTTGTTGATTTATATTTCCGTCAAATTGAAATTATTATATACTATAATATTTCCTTCAATCATAATAATTAATATTTCCTTTTATATTTTTTATAATTTGTATATTTCACTCTCATACTTGAATCTTTTTACGTCATTTCTTCATGTCTCTCTCACAAAATTATTTGTTAAATTTGTGTTTAGTGTACAAAGACAATTTGGTGGGATCTCCTTAGATGAAGATATGAGATAATAAGATTTGAAAGAACTTTTTTGTACCTTTGAATATTTAGCAAATCTTGTATTCTTTCATTTTTTTTAGTCTTATATAGATTTGAGAAATCATAATAATTACGATTTTTTATTATTCTTTTTTTCTTTAGACAATAAGATCTGGAAGAATTTTTATATCTTTGAATGTTTAGCAAATCTGATATTCTTTCATTTTTTTTAGTTTTATATAGATTTGAGAAATAATTATATTTATTGTTTTTTCTTGTTTTTTTTTCTTCATTCTTTGTATATCTTGTTTTTTGTTTTTCATTTTTTGTATATCTTATTTTTTGTTTTTCATTCTCTATGCATCTATCTTCACAAAAACTCATGTGAGACGGTCTCACGAATAGTTTTCGTGAGACGGAGCCCCATCACCACAAATAACATATTAATTGTTGGGTTTGGGTGGTGGGTAATTGGGTTATGGGTTGATCCGTCTCACACAACACATTAAAATTTCGTGAGACGGTCTCACAAGAGACTTACTCATCTATCTTTTGTTGAGAAATCACTATATTTTTCTCCATTTTTTAGTTTTACATAGATTTGAGAAATCAATGTAACTCTCTCTTCATCTCTTAACTTTATATAAATTATAGTTTTACATAAATTTGAGAAATCATTGTAACTCTCTCTTCATCTCTTAACTTTATATAAATTATAAAATAGCTTCTAGAGTAAGATTAATCTTTTTTATTTATTTATTAAAGAATAGTTTATCAAGTAAGATTTTTTTTTATTATTACTAAAGAATAGCTTATCAAGTAAGATTTATATATTTTTTTTTTTATTGACATGGCATTTTTAGGCGGGAAAATGGCAATCTTGTAATTTTTGTCAACTTTCCTGCTTTAATATAAGTATAGATATTGTTTAATCTTTAGTTTCTGTAGGACAAGTAAAAACTTAGTATATTAGTTGAATTATATATGTATATACATTTTCAATGATTATAAAATATTTTTTATTTGTATTTGTCATTTCGTTGATTTGTGTCCCTATTTAAATAAGAATAATTTGATAAGAACCTTATAATAAAATAAAAACATTACAGTGCTGAGAAGTAGAAAACCCAAAAACAAATTATTTGGCGCCTACTTGGTATCTAAAATGTTTAAAAAGAAAATAAATAAATGTGGTGTCTAGGGTCGCCTAGGTCCATCTAACTCTGCCTACGGCTTCTTGGCGAATGGTGGCTGAAGCGGTTGAATAGATTAAAATCGATGCTACCATTTAGCTCGATTTTTAGAACATATGTCAATACTCAATGTAACATGAAGATACATGTTTTTAGATTTAGTTGTTAGATGGTTTATGTTAAAGACCAAGTCGAAATTGGATAACAAAATGCATATACACGATTCAGATACATGGAACTGTCACCCCCAATTGTCAGAGCAGCTAAGAAAACGAATCCCATTGAACGGGTGCTGGATTTGTTGGTTGGAGAATTCAAATAATGAGAGTAGAGATTGAAAAGCTTTAGCAGCTATCTTCCTTTTGATTAGGCCTCTCTCTGGAATGGATCTTCTTTTCCTCAAAATCTTGCCAAAGGCTGCTGCTGCTGAGACATCAATCACCTTGCTCCTCATTATCAAGTGATGATGATTCAAGTGTGGTTTGAATATATATATATAAATAGGAGTTTGGATTGAGATGCAATGCCAGCTAGATAGATTCCTTTGTTGGGCTTTGCTTTTTGGGACTTGCTTCCATATTATTACAATCTTACCTCCCTCATAAGATTAACATTTAAATGATACAATTGCCCATGTGCAGCAGACAGCACAATTAATCAATTAATCTTACCTCTTGCTTATTCAAAAAATACCTAAGATCTATGGTCGCACACGTGTTGGTTGTCATGTTCACACCATTTGGCTTAATAATCTTTAGTCATCTGAGTTTCCTCAGAAATTTCAATATGTCTGGGAATCTCAAGCCACCCAACCCCCCTTTCCTTATTGATATGGTCGAAATGAATATCTCGTCCGGAGAAATCGAAATCTTATTATATGAGTGCGAAATTAATCGTTATTTCGTATAATTTAACCCGATTGATATATTTTGAAGTGGTAGATACGAAAGTATCTCGGTAATACTAAGATATATTCCTGGATCTTTAATGTCGAGATATAATGTCGACATATATTCAATTAAACTTGAAGCATATCTCATTTTGGATATTTCATTTCGTCGGCGACGAGAACGAGATGCACTGCCTTATTCTGAGCCCACGTCCTCGAATTTAACAACCGTTTCTCATTAGTGGCTTAGTGGTGCGAATTTTTAGGAACAGTTAATTTACTTTAAATCCATGTATAAATATCAATTTTTCCCTCTATTACAGGGGTTACAAACATTAAAGAGAGGAAGGTTTTGAACTATTTGAAAAAGGATATAACAATTTGGCGCCGTCTGTGGGAAAGGATCAAGTTAAGACGTGAGGTTATTAGATCATTGCTATTATGGTGAACACACGAAATTCTCGAAGAAGAACAGAAGTTGGGGAAGGATCCAGAATTGTACCGAATGATGATCGATCGGGAGAATCAGATGCTGCTCCAAATCCGCCTCGTCAGGATACTATTACTTTAACAAAAGAAGAATTGGATGAGATAGTTGCAGCAGCAGTGCAAAAGGCTCTGAGTAAACGTCCTATGGAATCACGACAAGATGATACAGATAAACAGCGAGTGCAAGGTCGAGGAGAAAAAAGACATTTCGACGGGAGAGAAAGTCGCTCTATATCTCCCATAAGTCGAGGACGATCACAGATCGATTTATCTGAGAAATTTGAGGATTTACAGAGGGAAATCAAGGAGGTACGAAAAAACATTAGACCAAGTTTTCGAGGTAAAAGGGGAAATCCTTTTTCGGATATTGTGATGGAAGATGAGTTATCGGCTTCTTTTAGACCAGTAAGTTTTGAATACGATGGTACTATGGATCCTTGGGATCATTTATGTCGCTTTGAGAACACTGCCTTATTGCACCGTTACACAGATGGGGTGAAGTGTAGAGTTTTCGCTACTACGTTAACGAAAGCTGCACAAACATGGTTTAGTCAATTGGCTGACGGGATCATTCAGAGTTTTGATCAGTTGTCGTCGTTGTTTTTGCACCAATTTGCAGGTCTCGTAGACAAGTTAAGTCAACTCAAATGTTGTTTGGGATAAAAAAAGGGAGAACGAATCGTTGAGGGCTTTTGTAAAGAGATTCACGACAGCTACCTTAGAGTCTCCCGAAGCTTCGGATGATTTGATTACTAGTGCTTTCATGCAAGGGTTGAGAGAAGGCGATTTACATGCCTCACTGGTGAAAAAAGTGCCGAACAGTTTCGATGATTTACTTCAAAGAGCAACCAAATACATAAATTTGGAAGAAACACTTCGTATCAAGAAAGATGGAGTCATATTGCAGGAAGTGAAAACAAAAGATTCGAGCAGAATGAAGAGAGAAGTAGTAGACTTGAGAGGAAAAGGGTTTATGTCAAATACTCGGGCCGAGATGAAAAGAGGTCCTAGGTATGATACTTATACACAGTTAACATTGCCGCCTGGACAATTATTGATGGAAATTTCGGGTCATCCCCAACTAAGGTGGCCAACTTCATGGGCTCCAAATCCAAGAAAGTCTCCAATGTTTGGGAATGGGAAGTTATGTCGGTTCCACAATGAATATGGTCATAGTACTGATGAATGTACACACCTTAGGGATGAATTGGAGAGATTGGTTCGTGATAATAAGTTAGCAAGATATGTAGCGCGAGCCCGACAAGATAATACCTATAGGAGAAATGTGCGAGTGGAACCCCAACGAGATCAAGGGGCGATGGGAAGAGAAGTAAATGCTCGAGTAGATCTTCCTCCACCACCTCTTCCTCGTCGAGATCATCACATGCGAGAAGAGAGACCGACGATTCATATGATTATGGGTGGACCCACTGATGGAGATTCGAATCGTGCCAGAAAATCTCGCTTAAATTCTGTTCGACAGAAACATGGGGTGTATGCTATATGCTATCTTACCAAAAATAGTTATTGAATTTGGAAAAGATGATACAGTAAATATCCAATCACCTCAGTCGGATGCCATGGTGATCACTGCCGAGATAGGAGGATATAATGTAGAAAGGGTCTTTGTTGATACTGGTAGTTCGGTGGATATTATGTTTTTGGATTGTTTCAAAAAGATGAAATCAGCAATAGAAGTCAAGCCAGTGGAGACTTCGTTGTATGGGTTTTCGGGAGATTCAGTGAATGTGTATGGGAAGGTACAATTACCCATGGTGCTTGGTGATGAGTTGTGGAGGCAGACTAAGACTATTACTTTTTTGCTTGTAGATACCCCTTCCCAGTACAATGTTATATTGGGTCGAACATCCCTAACTGATTATGCTGCAATCATTTCTCCTGCTCACCTGATGATGAAGTTTCCAGTCAAGAGTGAGAATGATAAAACACTTGGAGTTGGAATAGTGAGGGGTAACCAGCAAGCTGCTAGGAGATGTTATGTAGCAGCCATAAGGCATTTAGAAACCAGGAAACGAGTAACTCAACAGCGAGATGAGTTGGATAAGGCCATGGAGATAGAAAGGCGAAAGGGAAAAGAATCGCGGATTTCGGAGTTTGAACCGGGAGAATTAATGAGTGTGGAATTGTTACCCGACAACCCTGGTCATTCAGTTAATATCGGAAGTCAATTGGACGGAGAGATACGAAATGAGCTTATCGACGTGCTTAAACATAATGCTGATCTATTTGCTTGGGAGCCAAAGGATATGACTGGAATTGATGATAGCATAGCCATACATAAGCTAAACATTAGACCAGATGCTAAGCCTGTAAAACAAAAAATGAGGCATTTCGGAGCAGAACAGAATGAGGTGATTGAAAAAGAAGTGCAGAAATTGTTGGAAATAGGACATATTGAGAGGATAGAATATCCGATATGGATAGCTAATGTGGTGTTGGTACCTAAACCGGGAAACAAATGGAGGATGTGCATCGATTTTCGAGATCTAAATAAAGCTTGTCCAAAGGATCATTATCCTTTACCATTGATTGATAGGTTGGTTGATGCTACTGCAGGGTGTGAATTATTAAGCATGATGGATGCAGCACAGGGGTATCATCAAATAACATTATATCCAGGCGATAGGCCAAATGTTTCTTTCATCACTTCATCAGGAACTTATTGCTATACAGTAATGCCATTTGGACTAAAGAATGCGGGAGCTACATACCAGAGGATGATAGACATGATGTTTAAAGATCAGTTGGGTCGAAATATGGAAGCATATGTTGACGATATGTTGGTAAAAAGTAGGCAAGCTATATCTCATGCTTCCGATTTGAAGGAAACCTTTTCCACAATTCGGCGTTATGGTATGAAACTTAATCCGGCGAAATGTTCATTTGGAGTTCAGGCTGGTAAATTTTTGGGTTATATGGTTACTCAGCAGGGAATTGAGGTGAATCCACATAAAATACGAGCTATTTTGGATATGACTCCGCCGAAAAGCATCAGGGAGGTTCAAATGTTAACAGGGAGGATAGTTGCTCTAAGTCGATTTATTTCGCGATTAGCAGATCGCAGTTTACCCTTTTTTAAGATACTTCGGAAAGAGGGAAAGTTTGGATGGTCAGAGGAATGTCAAGTGGCTTTCGAACAATTAAAAGAGTTTTTAAGTGGATTGCCGAGATTGAAGCAACCCATCTTTGGAAATTCGTTAATTATTTATCTAGCAATCGGGGAAGAGTCAGTTAGCTCGGTGATAGTTCGTGAAGAAGGAAAAGATCAGTATCCTATTTATTTTGTCAGCCGAGTGTTGCATGGTGCAGAAACGAAATATTCTGATATTGAGAAAATCGCATATTCATTGGTTATTTCAGCTCGAAAATTGAGACCGTATTTTTTGGGATTTACCATTCTTGTACGAACTAATTATCCGTTAACTTCGGTGCTGGGAAAACCGGAAGTTTCAAGACGAATGGTGAAATGGGCAGTTGAACTAGGGCAATTTGATATTCGTTATGAGCCGCGGACAACAGTTAAAGCACAAGCGTTAGCTGATTTCATCCAGGAGACAACTCGGTTGAATGAGAGTCCATTATGGGAATTATATGTAGATGGGTCGTCAAGTCGGTATGGGGCAGGAGCTGGAATACTTTTCGTCAGTCCCAAAAAAGATGAACTAGAATTTGCTTTAAAGTTTCAGTTTAAGGCCTCCAACAATGAAGCAGAGTATGAGGCTCTGTTGCAAGGGTTGAAACTAGCCGAACAGACGGGAATACGATGTTTAAAGGTGAAGTCAGATTCACAACTAGTTACCCGACAATTGTCCAATCAGTGCGAAATCAGGGAGGATCGGATGCGAGCATATGTGGACAAAATCAGAGAACTCGAGAAAAGATTTGAAAAAATACATATCGAACAGATATCTCGAGATGAAAATCAAAAAGCTGATTTTTTAGCCAAAATAGGTAGTTCGTTACAAGATTGCACGAAAAGAAGTATCACAGTGATGGGAATCCCCAAAGATCAGGATGTCATGGTCCTAGAAAGAGATGAAGAGGATTGGAGGTACCCGATACAGCAATATTTGAAGGGAGATCGAAATGGAACTACCAGAGAGAAAGAGATTATGGACAGACGGGCAAGGTTCTATTATTTGTTAAATAATGTGCTATTCCGAAAAACCTTTTCTTCAACTGATGCGAGATGTCTTTCTCGTAGAGAGGGTTTGATGGTGCTGAGAGAAGTACATGAGGGAGGATGTTCAGAGCATGCGGGAGCTAGATCACTAGCTCGAAAAGTGGTTAGAGCTGGCTTCTATTGGCCTACCTTGAAGAAAGATGCTGAAGAGATGGTGAAAAAGTGTTTAACTTGTCAGAAATATGGCTCAAGGATTCATACACCAACAGTCGAATTGATTGCAATTACTTCACCATGTCCATTTGCGAGATGGGGAATAGATATTGTTGGGCCGTTCCCAAAAGCAAAAGGAAGTAAGCAATTCATAGTAGTCGCAGTCGACTATTTTACCAAGTGGGTTAAAGCGGAACCATTAACCAAGATAACGGAGTTCGAAATGATGAAGTTCATATGGTGAAATATTTGTTGTCGTTTTGGCCTACCGAGAATACTGGTCTCGGATAATGGGCCACAATTCCGGGGAAGAAGGATAGAAGAATGGTGTTCCGAAATGAAAATCACACAAGTTTTCACAGTCGTAGCCCATCCCCAGGCTAATGGACAAGTCGAAGTGGTCAATCGCATTTTGTTAGATGGTATAAAGAAGAGGTTGGAACATGAGAAGTCTAACTGGGTGGAAGAGCTACCCTCTGTTTTATGGGCATATCGAACTACGCCGAAATCCACTACGGGAGAAACACCTTTCAGCTTAGTTTATGGGGCCGAAGCAGTCATTCCCGCTGAGGTACAGGGTGAAGCTATGCGGATTGCATGTTTTAATCCTATCCAGAATGATGAGATGTTGGAAATGGATAAAAATTTTCTAGAAGAAAAACGTGATGAAGCGAGAGCTAGACATGACCTTTATAAAAAGAAAATGCAGGCAGTATTCAATCAGAAAGTAAGGAAAAGGGATTTTCAAATTGGCGAAATGGTTCTCCGACAAACTGATGCTTTAAGAGAAATAGGAAAGTTGGAGGCGACATGGGAAGGACCATATAAGGTGACCAAGATTTTATCTGGAGGAGCATATGAGTTGCAAGATGATAAGGGAAAAACATTACCTCGGCCATGGCACATTAGTCATCTTAAAAAGTACTATTCGTAGTATGATGTTGCAATATGTAATTTTCCTTTTTTCTTTTCTTTTGTTTCCATGATGTATTTTGTTTGGACTGGATCAGTAGTGAATACTCTAACTCTCCGTGGATGTAGATCTCAGTTATATGAGATCGAACCACGTAAATCGCTTGTTCAGCCCTTTAACATGCAATAGCGAATAGCTACCAATAATGGGAGATCGAGATCATTCAGATCCGATCTAGGGAGTTGATTAATCAAAAATCAACTAATGAAATTGGGAGATCGAGATCATTCAGATCCGATCTAGGGAGTTGATTAATCAAAAATCAACTAATGAAATTGGGAGATCGAGATCATTTATATCCGATCTAGGGAGTTGATTAATCAAAAATCAACTAATGAAATTGGGAGATCGAGATCATTCAGATCCGATCTAGGGAGTTGATTAATCAAAAATCAACTAATGAAATTGGGAGATCGAGATCATTCAGATCCGATCTAGGGAGTTGATTAATCAAAAATCAACTAATGAAATTGGGAGATCGAGATCATTCAGATCCGATCTAGGGAGTTGATTAATCAAAAATCAACTAATGCAATTGGGAGATCGAGATCATTCAGATCCGATCTAGGGAGTTGATTAATCAAAAATCAACTAATGCAATTGGGAGATCGAAATCATTCAGATCCGATCTAGGGAGTTGATTAATCAAAAATCAACTAATGCAATTGGGAGATCGAAATCATTCAGATCCGATCTAGGGAGTTGATTAATCAAAAATCAACTAATGCAATTGGGAGATCGAGATCATTCAGATCCGATCTAGGGAGTTGATTAATCAAAAATCAACTAATGAAATTGGGAGATCGAGATCATTCAGATTCGATCTAGGGAGTTGATTAATCAAAAATCAACTAATGAAATGGGGAAATCAACATCACTGCGATCCGATTTAAGGAGTTACAAAAGTGATCAATTATAAAAATTTCATGAATATGAACAAATTAAGTGAACATATCATCAGTAAGATCAAGTAAATTGTTGATAACACGATACTTAAATTAAGAAATTGAACTTCAACCACATTGGCATGTTTTAAAATGTTTCATAAAATCGAATCGAGTTATGGCTAAATGAAGTATGAATCTAGCAAAAAAGATTAATGTATCTAGCATACTTATGCTTCAGAAATATACGAACAAAAGAGAATTGTTTTTGATACACTTTATTCTAACCCCACATTTCGGGGACCTTCAGTGGTAAACATCTCATCGGGCAAATCGATCAAAGTGGCATCGCCTTCTGCACCACTTAAAGGTTGTACTTCAGCAGGAGATCGAGAAGACTCTACAGTCAAGTCTTGGGGTACGAGAACTGGATTGGGTAATGGGTTGGCAAGAATAGCTTGGGGAAGAAAGTCTTTCCACCATTCGGCATCCTCGGCTTCTTCCATGTTCCCGTGCCAATTCGGGGGAGGTCCAGAGGACATTTGACTTCCCAGTTCGGGTAGGTTGAAGATAAGATCACCCTCAGGCAAGGAAATGTTATTCGCCGCCAAATGAGCCTTTGCTGTCTCTAAATATTTGTTCACCCTTTCCTGGCAGACTCGTACTCCTTCGATGAAAAATGACTCCGCCATAGGGGCAGCTTTGGAAAGAAACAGAACGGAATTCCACATCTGATTAAACAGTCGGGATCTGTATTCTTCAGAAATTTTCTTCATCAATTCGCTTTTCGGAAAGTCCGAAAACCCCCTTTGATATCCTACCCTCAGTCCAGTTGACTGCCCTTCATGAAAATAAAACTCGGTCTCCATCTTCTTTTTCTCCTTTTCCTCGTCCAACTCTTTGCGCAGCTCGGTAATGGTGAGATCTCTACTCCTGATTTCCTTATGCTTCTCCACCATTCCGGCATTTAAGATGCGAAGTTGTTCGTCCTTCTTTTCACTTTCGGATCGAGCCAGAGCCAGATCTATTTCTCCTCTCTCCACCAGTGATGACAACTCGTCGATCCTACTGCGGAAATTGGCGAAATCCTCATCCACAGTTTGCTTTTTCTCTCTCAACTGTTCAATTTCCTCCTCTTCTTGCATCATCTCCTGGGCTAAAGAAGTGACATATTTTTGTGTAGCAATCAAGCGAGATATATTGCGTTTGCATTCCGTCACCCTGTCCGATCCTTTTGAGGTTGTGGACTTCGGTGGTAAAGCAGATTTGGAAGGGGTTACGTCTTGTATGGTGGCGGAGTTTTTAGCGGGATCACCAGATCGAGTGCGAAGTGTCATAGGTCGGGATTGTTGGGAAGTGGGAGGAGTTGCTTTCCTTTTGCGAGTCAGCCTGCTAGATTCCTCTTCGGCCTCTTCGTTGTCAGCATCTCCAGTAAGATCAACTGGATCTCGAGGGATGGGAGGAGGAAGAGGAATAGGAGCTGATGAATTCTCATCGACAATAGGTGGCGGAGGAATTCGAGATGACGAAGCGGAATGATCAGGAGTAGTTGATAAGCGGGCTTCCGCTTCTGTTTGTGCAGCTAATGCCAAAGCGGGATCTACGGTATGGCAAGATGCGTGAAAAGTAGTCCGTTCCTCTTTGGGGACATCCTTCATAAACGAGAAGTATTTGTTCATCGACATGTCTACAATATCAAACATTTTTCACAAGTTAGAATGATTCAAAGTTATAATATCAATAATAAGAATGGATAAAAGAAATTATGGACAACCTAAGTTGAGTCCTCTGGCTATTTCGGTGTTGGGATAGAAACCCTAATAAGCGAGTAGAGGTGCATCGGATGATAACCCTATTATATTGAACCACCCTTTTTGGAATAGGATGTTCAATTTTGCTACAGCCTGATCCAATCCCAAACTGGGGGTATTTACTTGTGGATTCAGACATGTCGACCAAGACGGAGTGGTGAAGGGGTTATCTTGAGGAGCTTTTACGAAAACAAAGGATTTCTCCCAAGACGAACTA